>CM040394.1:73383428-73983428 GCA_022702515.1 Ilyophis sp. 1 JC-2022
CTACTACAACCAAAAGCAGTAATGGAGCCCTTGGCAGCGTTGCTTGTAATTGCTCTGGGCACTTAAATTAAAAAAAAAGTCAGGAAACCTAGGATATGTTTACCCTTACAATTGAGTGGGAGGCTGCTTTATCCCAGAAAACTATCTTATTTGACATGCCCAACTCCCAGGAGTACAGTGGTAAAGGTTACTTTTAGCAGCAGAGTGGTATAGGTTAGGCTTAGCAGCAGATTAGTCAGAGGGACACAGTGGTATAGATTAGTTTGAGGGCCACAGTGGTATAGTTTAGTAAGAGGGACACAGTGGTATAGTTTAGTCTGAGGGACACAGTGGTAAAGATTAGCCTGAGGAACACAGTGTTATAGATTAGCCTTAGTGACACAGTTATATAGATTAGCCAGAGGGACACAGTGGTATAGATTAGTCTGAGAGACACATTGGTATAGATTAGCCTTAGGGACACAGTGATATAGATTAGTCTGAGGGATAGTGATATAGATTAGCCTGAGGGGCACAGTGGCATAGTTTAGTCTGAGGGACACAGTGATATGGATTATCTTGAGGGACACAGTGATATAGATTAGTCTGAGGAACACAGTGGGACACAGTGGTATAGATTAGCTTGAGGAACACAGTGGTATAGATTAGTCTGAGGGAAACAGTGATATAGATTAGCTTGAGGGACACAGTGATATAGATTAGCCTGAAGAACAGTGGTATAGATTCGTTTTAGTGACAGTGATATGGATTAGCCTGAGGAACACAGTGGTATAGATTTGTTTTAGTGACACAGTGATATGGATTAGCTTGAGGGACACAGTGATATAGATTAGCCTGAGGAACACAGTGGTATAGATTAGCCTGAAGAACACAGTGGTATAGATTTGTTTTAGTGACACAGTGATATGGATTAGCTTGAGGGGCACAGTGATATAGATTAGCCTGAGGAACACAGTGGTATAGATTAGCCTGAGGGACACAGTGATATAGATTAGTCTGAGGTGAGACGAAGTGCATGGAGGGTTGGACCCGAGAAGCACGACTCAGAACAATGGATGTAATAAATACCCGCAAGGGCTTTATTAAGGAAAGTCCAGTAATCGTTGTCTTAGCACAAGCAAAGGTCATACACAAAAAATCCAGCCAATAAACAAAAGTACCGAGGGAGAAGGCAGTCTCGTCGTCGGTAAGCCAGGCAGTAGTTCGGAACCAGGAAGGCAATCAGCGTGGCAGAGGTACAAAAGGGAGAAGGCAAAAGAATAGTCGAAAAAACAAGCAGGGTCAGACCGGAGTCCTCGCCGCGTGGCAAAAGTACAAAATCAGCAAGCAGGAATCGTGGTCAGGACAGGCAGTGAAAACAAAAGGCTGGCAGAAAACAGTGGTCAAAAAACAGGCTTGGATCAAAACAGGAAATCAGAATACGTAAACTTGACAAATGCTTAAGAGTGCTAGTGAGGCAACAATTTCGCAAGGACATGACATGAACACTGATCTTATATGCAGGTGTAGACAGGTGCAGACACTTAGCTTGAGAGCAGCAGGAAATTCACAACAGCTTGAGAAAATGACACGTAACGAGGCAATTAGTAAATCGTTAGTAGTTAACCTATCCTGACCTAGCGTTAGTAAATTAGTAATTAACATGTACGAGAAACATAAGGTAAACATGAACACATGGTTAGATAGTTAGTATTACCCAATCCTGATCTAATGTTAGTATATTAGTAATTAGACAAGGGAGAATGAAACAATTAGGGAAGCGTGAGTGACAGCAAGAGAAGAAACAGCATGAACGCAAGGCTGCGGAAAAACATGGAAATATGTATGCAAACTAATAAACTATGACAGAACGTGAATACAAATAAGGGCGTGACATAACAATAAACATAAAACATGGCGTGGAACGGTTAGAACCGTAACATGAGGGACACAGTGGTATAGATTACTTTTAGTGAAACAGTGATATAGATTAGCCAGAGAAACACAGTGGTATAGATTAGTCTGAGGAACACATTGGTATAGATTAGCGTGAGGGACACAGTGGTATAGATTAGCCTGAGGGACACAGTGATATAGATTAGTCTGAGGGACACAGTGGTATAGATGCGCGTGAGGGACACAGTGGTATAGATTAGTCTGAGGGACACATTGGTATAGATTCGCGTGAGGGACACAGTGGTATAGATTAGTCTGAGGGACACATTGGTACAGATTAGCCTGAGGGACACAGTGGTATAGATTGGTCTGAGGGACAGAGTTGTATATATTAGCCAGAAGGACACAGTGGTATAGATTAGTCTGAGGGACACATTAGTATATATTAGCCTGAGGGACACAGTGATATAGATTAGTCTGAGCGACACACTGGTACAGATTAGCCTGAGGGACACAGTGGTATAGATTGGTCTGAGGGACACAGTTGTATATATTAGCCTGAGGGACACAGTGGTATAGATTAGTCTAAGGGACACATTGGTACAGATTAGCCTGAGGGACACAGTGGTATAGATTGGTCTGAGGGACACAGTTGTATATATTAGCCTGAGGGACACAGTGATATAGATTAGTCTGAGGGACAGTGATATAGATTAGTCTGAAGGACACAGTGCTATAAATTAGTCTGAGGGACACAGTGATATAGATTAGTCTGAGGGACACACTGGTAAATATTAGTCTGAAGGACACAGTGGCATAGATTAGCCTGAGGGACACAGTGACACCCTCAAATTAAAACTGACAGTCTGCACTTCAACTTCATTCTCATTGTATCCTTTCAAACTCAAAGTACAGAACCAAAATAACAAAAAATGTGTCACTGTCCAATTAATTATGGTGGCCACTGTATATATATATATACCAGTAGTAATTTTTTGAGTAAATCTTTGGAAAACAGACTCTAAATTGTGCACCTGGACATGGAAGACACTCAGAAGAAAGACCTGGAAACAACATGACGCCACGGGGGGTGCAGGAGTACGGGCCGTCTTTTTCATCCTGCAGAACAACAGAATGGCTCTGAACCCCCCCCCGTATCAGCAGACCACCTGGTACATTCCTGCATGCCTGCACCTAACAGTGACCCCATGCGAGAGCAATCATACCTCCACTTATTTATTACCTTTATTTCCAAACACAGGTCACCTGGAATGTGAGCACATTACCGAATGATTATTATTGGATGGAACATCCCTGTCCACAGTAGCGGATGGTGCTTACAAACAATTACTTTCCCCATTGAAAAAGTAGTGGCCACCATGCTGGCAAAACATGAACTTAAATATATTGTATTGATACACTGCCTAAATCTACTCAGAAAAATAGATTTTTCTAAGTATGTTTAACCCTCCGTCTCCTTCCCTCTCTCCACGGACTCTGCCTTATTAGGTGCTTTAAAGAACGGTGGTGTGATGGACAGAACGGCTTGGAGGAAGAGCATCGATGACAGGAAGACAAATGAATGAAAAAAGAGATGGAGAGAGAGGGACACCAAGACGAAGAGATGGAAACTAAGGGTTAAATATAGTGGGGAAAGGAGAGAGGGAGATAAATGGACAGAGAAAGAGAGGGGGGGGAAGAGAGAATGGAATCAGTCAGTGCAGGTAAAATGTGTTCATAATGCTATATAAATTAGTATACAAATGAAACATTCCCGATAGTTCTGTGTGCATGTTTTATGTGCATGTTAATTCAAGATTGTGGATGTAAGTGCACTGCATGTAAGCGAGTACAAGCAAGTCCACATGCGTGTGCGCAAACATAGAACTGCATGTGTTCACAAGAATGGCATTTCACTATGTAAGTGTGAGACCTGCGTGCCTGAGTCATTAGAGTGTGTGAGCAGGTGCGGCAGAAGTGGGTCGTTGAGCACAAGAGAGTGTGTGAGTGTTTGAGTTATTGAGTGTTTGTATGTGTGTGTGTGTGTGTGTGTGTGTGTGTGTGTTTGTGTATGTGTGTGTGAGAGAGAGATAGAGGGAGAGAAAGAGAGACTGTCTGCTGGGCAGGTGTGCAACAGGTGTTGTACAAGAATGGTGTTAAGCTCTCAGGACTGTCCCCAATTTAGTTGGCCCATAGCCAGAACGCTCTCTTTCCTCTGCTCTTAAAGGGCCAAGGCACTGTGGCAAACACGGCAGACGGACACACGACTGCCTTTTACTAAGGGAGCCTGTGATTGGTAGGGAAAGGTGACATGATGCGATACGAGCCGAAGCCGGTTCACTGAAGCCTAGCTAAGACCCCTGCCCCAGGAATGCTGGCAAAAAATAGTCTGTCCTTTTACAGCACATATACATTTTTTGTTGCTGCTTGTAAAAGCTTAAACTCAACTAATTACAGCAGCGAAAATAACACCCAAGCAGCTCTGGCATTTTTTTAAGGTCAGAGGAACAGAGACGAGTGAAACGTTGTGAAACAAACGCACATATAACACATTATAATCATAACTAACCGGACCATTATGTTACACCTGATGATTTTTGCATCTAGTTACTTAGTGTAAAGAGGTGTTTCAATGCACCATTGCTTCGCAAATCTCAAATTGTATTACCGACTTTCCGGGCAACCCCTGAGTGGGGTGTGCACAAGCATTTCTTTACACTATTATACTATATTTCCAGTATATTTATTACTGTTTATTATTATTAGTATTAATTATATTAATTATTAATTATATTATTAGTAGTATTTAGCTGATAGCTGCCATGCAACAAGTACTTTGTGTGCAAACTCAACCATTCTGTATCTAAATACTTATAATTTATTCTTATATTTCAATCATTCCACCAAACTATTAACAATAATGGTAATTTTTCAAAAAGCTTACTCCGAAAAGCACAAAACATTAAACCAGAAAAAGAAATATGCAGAAACAGACAGAAATCAGTTTTTCCTTGCCGCTGGCTTGCTCTTGTGGGGGTTTTCCGTGAAGCGTATTGTGATAATTGGTTGTGAAATGCGCCATATAAATAAATATTTGATTTCATTGATTTCAAATATGTATGCAGATTTAAGTCTACAGGGTGAATAAGAGGGGGCAGGGGGTGAAAGAGAGAGGGGGTGAGATAGAGGGGGCAAGAGTGAAAGAGAGGGAGAAAGGGGGAGAGGAGGAGGAAATTGGTGAGGAAATAAATGGACAGAAAACAAGCCAGGCTGCTCACACAAAGTGTGAGAGTAAAATAGTTAGCACTACATAAGCACTGACTTCTTTGGTTCCAGCTGACAACACCAGCTATTAATAGAGAGGGTTGTCCTTGGGTATTTTTGTAAAAGGAGACTAGGGGAACAGGGCCAGCAGGAGAGAGGGAGAGAAGAGAGGAAAAGGATATCCCAGAGAAGAGTGAAGGATAAGTGGGGGTGTTACTTTACCCCTCTCTGTAAGTGAGTAAGTAAGTAAGTACATTTTATTTATAAAGCACATTTAAAAACAACAACTGTTGGCCAAAGTGTTGTACAAAAACATACAAATTAGATATAAATACACTGCTCAAAAAAATTAAGGGAACACTTAATCATCACAGTATAACACCAAGTCAATTAAACCAAACCGGTCATGCTGGATGATGTTGCAGGCAGCATAACATTCGTCACGGCGTCTCCAGACTCTTTTACGTCTGCCACATGTGCTCAGTGTGAACCTGCTGTCATCTGTGAAGAGAACGGGGCGCCAATGGCGAACCTGCCAATTCTGGTGTTCTCTGGCAAATGCACGGTGCTGGGCTGTGAGCACAGGTCCCACTACAGGACGTTGGGCCCTCATCCCACCCTCATGGAGTCTGTTTCTGACAGTTTGGTCAGAAACATGCACATGAGTAGCCCGCTGGAGGTCATTTTGTAGGGCTCTGGCAGTGCTCCTTTTGTTCCTCCTCATACAAAGGAGCAGATACCGGTCCTGCCGCTGGGTTGTTGCCCTTCTACGGCCCTGTCCAGCTCTCCTCATGTAATGGCCCGTCTCCCGGTCTCTCCTCCACGCTCTTGGGACTGTGCTGGGAGACACAGCAAACCTTCTTGCGACGGCACGTATGGATGTGCCATCCTGGAGGAGCTGGACTACCTGTGCAACCTGAATGGGCTGCAGGTACCGCTTCATGTTACCAGTAGTGACAAGGGCACTAGCAAAATGCAAAACTAGAGAAAAATCAGTCAGGAAGGATAAGGAGAGAGAAATGGTCTGTGGCCACCACCTGCAAAACCATTTACTTTTTGGGGGTTGTCTTGCTGTTGCCTCTCCTGTCCATCTGTTGTCACTTTCATTTGCACCAAAGCAGATTGATTCACAATCGTTTACGCTTCCTAACTGGACAGATCGATATCCCAGAAGTTTAACTGACTTGGTGTTATACTGTGTTGATTAAGTGTTCCCTTCATTTTTTTTAGCAGTGTACATAAACATACAAACACATACACATACAAAACTAAATGATAAATTAAGACCTTTTAATAAAACTTTAAAACAATTAAAATGCAAGGGTAAAAAGGTGTGTTTTAAGTCTTGATTTAAAAAGAGAGATGGTAGGGGCAGACCTAATGTTGAGTGGTATGGTGTTCCAGAGCCTCGGAGCAAAGACCGTAAAAGCACAGTCACCTTTGAGTTTTAACCAGGACCGTGGAACAGCCAAAAGCAGCTGGTTAGACGACCTCAGTGACCTAGGGGTAGAGTAGGGGCAAAGTAGGTCGGTAATATAAGAGGGAGCCGGGCCATTAAGTGCTTTAAAAACAAAAGCTAAAACCTTAAAATGGATTCTAAAATGGACTGGAAGCCAATGCAAAGATAGGGGTGATGTGATCCCTCTTCTTTGAACCAGTAAAAAATCTGGCTGCTGCATTCTGTACTAGTTGTAAGCGAGACAAGGATGACTGATTGATACCAGCATATAGAGAATTATAATAATCTAGGCAGGATGAGATGAAAGCGTGGATGATTTTTTCTAGGTCACAAACGGAAAAAAATGATTTACTTTTTGAGAAGCTCCTTTGGACAACGGAGTTCATTTGTTTATCAAATCTCAGGTCAGAATCAAAGATAACACCCAGATTTCTGGCATGTGGTTTAATTAGTGCAGAAGTTTTTCTGTAGACTGTTTATGGATTTGGGTGGGCCGAATTAAATTATGTCAGACTTTTAGTCGTTTAGCTGTAGAAAATAGTTTGTCATCCAACTCTTAATCTCCATTAAGTTATGTGGTGTTACCTCTCTTTCTCTCTCTCTTTCTCGCTCCCTCCGTCCTGGCAGTTATTTTTAACGCACACTCAGTGGTGCAGTGGTCCCCCCCTCCGAACCCCGACAGCCCCTAGCCTTACAAGGCCCAGCACTGGCCCGGGTTGCCAGGCGACCCCCCTTGTGTTTTTCGGGTAACCATCCACATCTTGTTTTGCGGTCATTGTCACTGATATTGCGGTCTTTGCCATTACAGCTGCTGATGATGGAGGTGATAAAGGACGATGATGAAGCCATTATCTCTGTTCCCTAGATGATTTCCAAATCGATCGAAATGTCAGTCATTTTAAAACATGCCACATAACATCAAATGAGCATTTTGGTGGTGATGAAAATTAATTCTGTAAGTACACAATGTTGTCTTAGTACCATATAACAGTGATAACAACATCATTCTCAATATTATCTGCAGCAGTACCCTCACCGCAAATGAGCTGTTTGTAAAAAGCATTCTCCACTTGACCATAGTCAAAAAGAGAGAGAGAAAGAGAGAGAGAGAGAGAGAGAGAAGGGGAAGGGGTGGAAGGATAAAAGGATAGAGAAGCGGAAAGTTTAAAAAAGTAGAGAAAGGGAAAAATAGAGAATTGATAATGGTGATACGAGAGACTTCCTGCTTCTGAAAATGTGTTCAGGACATGACCACTGACACCACAACATTAGTACAACTGAGCAGTGAAAACGGTTGAAGAGTTTGAGGAGAAGAAGTGAAGTAAGACAGTTTACACATGTAAAAAAGAGGAACTGAAGTGGAAGGAGGGAAAGAGGAGAAGGGATATCGGGGGTGCGTGGGTTAAGAAGGTTCCGGTATATTTAGAATGGTAACTCATACTGAGGGAGTCTGCGACAGGTGCCTGTGTGGAGAGAGAGAGAGAGCGAGAGAGAGAGAGAGAGAGAGAGAGAGAGAAAGGGAAGGAGAAAAGAGGAGGGAAGGTCACAGACAGGCAAGAATACACACTATGAAACAGTATGCACAATACAATTATCTGGCAGAACTGACCAAGGAGCCAAGACAAACAGCCTGACAGATCTCTTAGGAAATCATACTGACTGTAAACCTCGACAGCTGGACCTGCATGGATCAGACTAACAACCTGACAGATCTCTTAGGAAATCACACTGACTGTAAACATCGACTGCTGGTCCTGCGTGGATCAGGCTAACAGATCACTTAAGAAATCACATTGACTGTAAACCAAGGTCCTGCATGAGACAGACTTCCGCGGGCGGGTCTGTTCTAATGTCCCACATTAAAGAGCTCAGCTCGGGAGGAAAGATTATAACCATGTGTTTGCCTCTCTGTTTGTGTGCGCATGTCTCACACAATCCTGCTCAGGGCATTTTAACTATTTTTCTAATAATAATTACAGCTCCCAGTTGACTCCTATTGAGTTACAGCGAGAGAGAGGGTCTGTCAGGATCAATCTGTTGTCAGCATGTGTAAGAATGAGAAGCAGAAATAGTGCTAGCGTGGCTTTCGAGGGGAGAGAACCAAAAAAACAAACAAAGTGTGTGTGTGTGAGTGAGAATGTGCGTGTATATACGCGTGTGTGACGTGTGTATGTATGTACATATGTGTGATGTATAATATGCGTGTATATATGTGTGCATCCGTGCATCTTGTATATGTTTGTGCACACGTGATGTGTGTTTCTGTAATTTGATAGTGAAGAAGTCAATAATGAGCGAAAAATCTGTTGGTGTTCCATGCAAATACATTGTCCTCTTTATTTATTTATTTATTTATTTATTGTTCCCATATCAAAGGGGGGATATGGTTTCGGGTTCCTGGCTTAGAAACATTTGCATTACATTTACATTCTTGCTTTAACTGCTTTTGGCACATGCCATCTGCCAGTAAGGCCTCTTTAAATCAGACTTTGATGAACAGATTTCAAGGTCTATATTTCGCGCAAGGTAATGATATGCTCATTGCAGTACTGAACACCTGGCTAGAAACTACTCAAGACCAAAACATAAACAGTTAACTTTATTGAATGTTAGGTACTTATAATGTTCTCATTGTGAGTGTGATAAACTTAAAATTAAGAAATAGCCTTGCTGGTATGGATTTAAAAAAAATATGACTTGCAGGACTCCAAATTGCAACCAATTGCAACCAATTTTTGCTGGTCTTATCAAAACAGATGATAAAAATAGCATATTTTGAAAATGTGTGATGGCTATTGTGCTCTTCATGGACATCCAAAATCATACACCACATCAAGGAAAAGTCTTCCTGAACCCACCTTCTCAAATTACTTATATTATTTCTCACCTCCAATGGAGTCCACAGCCTGAACTTTCCAGTGGAAATTTACATCAAGTCCCAGCTCCTAATAAAACTGTAACCCTTGATCCTCCAGTTAGCAAAATTACCCATTTTCTTTGCTAATCTGTAGGACACTTCACTTCAGGGTTAGTAAAAACACATTTTGTTGAACTCTTTAATTGTTGCAGCTGAACTGCAATTGATATTCACAATAAAGGACCCAAAATATAATTTGAAAAGTTGAAGCATAATTCACTGGATAACCCAAGGAAACCTACAAGCCTCTTGGAGGTGTTCTGTAGTTGAAGTCTATCGATCATTTAGCCAATTTAGGTTGGAGGTTTGTGTGCGCCCTCTGGAGGTTTGTGTGCGCCCTCTGGAGTTTTCATGTGCGTCCTCTGGAAGTCTGTGTGCGCCCTCTGGAGTTGTGTGTGAACCCTTGAGTCTTTGTGCGACTCTGAGCAGGACTTTGTGCGACTCCTGGCGGGACTGTGTGTGATTTTGTACATGTGACTTCGGAAGGTTTGTATCCTCGCCCTCCAGCATTTCAAAGCTACGTGGGGTCCACCTCTCAGACACATTTTTGGATATCCGACACATTTGAGACAAGGGTATAGGATCTCATAGCTGACGTGTTGTCGGGAGAAAATTATTTTAAGTAATCTGTTTTGCCATTTTCCTTTGTTTGTTTTATTGCTTGTGCTTGTCGCAAAAACGAAACAAAACCAATCTATTGGTGTCCCAACATAAAGAAGGTAATGAACTACTACCTACCCATTTAACATTAACGTTTTGTTTTTGTCTTTTTTTGTCTTATGGGTGGGGGTGTTACGCTCCCTTGTTTTGTGGAGTCCGTGACGTCAGGCTAGGAGAGCATCTAAATGCGACAGATGGAAGACAGCAAGGACGACAACCCTCTGGTGGGCAAGTAGATCCCCCACACAGACCTGGACATGACGCCGATGGGGCAGGCAAATGCACTTCGCACAGATGCAGGCGAGATCTGTGCCCTGCATAGGAGTAAATCTGAGACCAGCAGAGGTGGCCCCACCTCAACACTCAGACACAGAACAACCCGTCGAGCGGCTTGGTAGTACACGCCAGATGGATGGAAACCGCAACACTGACCGTGGCATTGAAACAACAGGCACCTGAACTCTCTCAATGAACACACACTAACTGCTCAGTCATGCCAATCATGTACAACATCACACATCCACAAAATAAAACCACAAACTTGGGATATTTTTGCATTTTTCTTATTTTTCCTGCTGAATTTGCCCATGTCCTCAAATAATCATTCTCCCCATTGGATAATCACATCTAATCTGCCAATGAAAACGCCTGATTAAAGTTCTCTAATCTCAAAGTGCATTATCTCTACATTCTTATCTCTACCTACCATACAAACTGTCTAAGTGTCTATCGCGTGGTGGTTACAGCACTGGGATACCATTTTGCAGGTCACCGGTTTGAGCCAAACCAGTTCACAGCATTTATTTTTTGATAAAAACAATGTGCACGTTATGCTAAGAATGCTCTTTTCATATAAAAGAACATCTTTTTATTGCAAAGGCTAAAACATTTCACAATATTAACTTTTAACTGTTTAAATTATGCAGAGGACAGAGGTCAGTAAGTAAAATATCGGAAAAACACCAGAAACTGTAAAAAACTGTTTTACATAAAACAGCTTCTATATGTTTGCTTCCATTTCTCTTACCTACACTGCTCAAAGAAATTAAAAGAACACTTAATCAACACAGTATAACACCAAGTCAATTAAACTTCTGGGATATCGATCTGTCCAGTTAGGAAGCGTAAATGATTGTGAATCAATTTCACCTGCAACAGCAAGACAACCCCCAAAAAGTAAATGGTTTTGCAGGTGGTGGCCACAGACCATTTCTCTCTCCTTATCTTTTCTGACTGATTTTTCTCTAGTTTTGCATTTTGCTAGTGCCCTTGTCACTACTGGTACCATGAGGCAGTACCTGCAGCCCATTCAGGTTGCACAGGTAGTCCAGCTCCTCCAGGATGGCACATCCATACGTGCCGTCGCAAGCAGTCTCAAGAGCGTGGAGGAGATACCGGGAGACGGGCCATTACACGAGAAGAGCTGGACAGGGCCATAGAAGGGCAACAACCCAGCGGCAGGACAGGTATCTGCTCCTTTGTGTGAGGAGGAACAGGAGGAGCACTGCCAGAGCCCTACAAAATTACCTCCAGCGGGCTACTCGTGTGCATGTTTCTGACCAAACTGTCAGAAACAGACTCCAAGAAGGTGGCATGAGGGCCCAACGTCCTGTAGTGGGATTGTGCTCACAGCCCAGCACTGTACAGCTCAATTGGCATTTGCCAGAGAACACCAGAATTGGCAAGTTCGCCATTGGCGCCCCGTTCTTTTCACAGATGAGAGCAGGTTCACATCGAGCACATGTGACAGACGTGAAAGAGTCTGGAGACGCCATGGCGATTGTTATGCTGCCTACAACATCATCCAGCATGACTGGTTTGGTTTAATTGACTTGGTGTTCCCTTAATTTTTTTGAGCAGTGTATATTTTCTACATTCAAAAATGTGTTTCAAATGATTTTTTGTTGTTGTTGCGACAACAAGGATGTGTATTCTACATTATGCACGTGACACATAACAATGGGACGATATGAAAACCTATTACAGATGTTTTCACTGTTAACGTTCACTTTTTAACCAAAACATGGTGTAGCCTGCTGCCTAGCCACATTTCACATAGGCTACAACTGGCTGGCTATAGGCTGCCTGCCATTTAATTCAGCTCTGTTCAGTTAAAATGAATAATTAAACAATTTAGGCGTCGCTGGCTAGCCAGCACTGCCATATGCGGGATCAATGACAAAATTTCACAATATTAACTGTTAACAGTTTAAATTATGCAGTGGACATAAACCGACAGAGTCTGGCACCACATTCCACTTCTCTATTGAAAATCTCACTGCAATGCCCCCGTATACATCATGGCCTAGTGGTCAATGTCACAGACGCTGATGCCTGGAGACTTATGTTCAAAACCCACCGCCGTGAAAATGTACTTCTAATGTTTGTATTGCAACAACAAGGATGTATACGCTATGCTCGTCACACAAAACAATGAGACGATATGCACTACCATATGCGGGTCAATGATAATCATTCACTTTAGCTGGACGACTATCATGGACGAAGTCATGCAGTAGGCTAATATAGCTATGCCACTTGCTTTTGCAACAATGAAATTAGGCAACAGGAGGATGGTGAGTTGTTGTGGCGGCTTTCAGCTGCAGTGCCGTTGATGTAATACAGCAGAGGAAAGGTGTGTTTATGCATAAGAGCGGTGCAGGCAGAGCCTGAAGCCTCTGTACTCTGCCTTGCAGGAAGATCATTCAGGAGTCGGCCCAGCTGCTGGAAATCAACACACTAAAGGAGAGTGTCTCTGTCCTGCAGGCTGAGCTGGAAGAAAAGCAACTCATCCTGATGGCCCAGGTAAGCGGTCTCACCTGCATTACCGGTGTGTACAGTTTACACTTTACCACCATTTTGTACATAATTACAGAGTGTTTGTAATGCTTTGTACCAATGGTTTGTTACAGGAGAAGAAACAGAGAGAACGAGCCAGACTGTGGAAAAAGTGAGTTCAGCAGCCAATCAACACTTTATTGACATCTGATGATGGCCAGCGATTGAATAATCACTGGGAAACTGCTCAACAGAAACTTTGCTATTGGCTAGGCTGGTGACTGTGGTCTTGGATACATACTTTTTACTCAGTTTAATGGCTGGTATTTGGACTGGTATCAGAGTTAAATGGCTGGTATTTGGACTGGTATTGGCGTTAAATGGCTGATTTTCACACACTGCTTGGCGGTGGCTGAATGCTGTGCTTTTCCTTGTTTACAGGCTCGCAGAGATCAGCAGTGAGTTCGCTGATCTGAAAAGATCAGCCACCAGTTTCACTCGTAGCATCCCCGCTACACAGAAGATCATTGCTGTGGAAGGTGTGCATCTGTCCATTGTAGCTTCAACGCTAACTGCTGCAGTCAGACATCACACTCAGGCATTACTGCTCACCATATACAGTCACAGCCACCTGGATAAATATAGTAAAAGTTAGCATGCTAACAAGAAAGACATCAGCAGCAAATTGTAGTGGTTCGTGGCTGTTTGTTGTCTTTTCTTTTGCGGCTCTCGTCCTGCCTTCACGATTGGGAATCAATCTGATTTTTTCCACATTCCCTTTCGTGGTTTGCAGCCCTCATTATTGTTTTCACCTGTGCTTCTGTCTGCCGGGTATTTAAGTTCCTCACTTCCGCTTCTCCGGTGCTTGTTTGTCTCACGACATTGCATTCGAGCCAGGTATAGCCAGGAACTAGCGTCCTCCTGATATTAAACTCTGTTTATGTTCAGGGGGGACTTGCTATAGCTACTTAATCGGGTATAGGATTGTTTTCCACCTGGTAGCGTTCCGTGCTATCTATTTTGTTTCTTTGCTGTTCTCTCTGAGACAGTTTTTCTTTGTTCTTTCGTTTTGGTTTGCACTCTTCCGGCTTTGAGCTATTGTAGCCGAGAGTGTTCTTTTGTTTTACGAAGTTTCCCGTTATTAGCTCATTACGTGAACTCGGGAGATTTCGTTTGTATTCTACTTGTTTTAGTAGTGCGCCCGGTTTTGTGGGTTGATTTTCGTTTTGGTTGTTAGCCTTAAGGAATTAGGTTCCTGTCTTTTCTTTCTTCCTTTATTATTTTCTTCCCCTAATTATTGGTCCTCACTGTAGTGAGTTGACTTGTTCTGATCTCCCCACCTTTGCGTTTGAATCTCCGAACACTCAATAAACCCCTTACACTAATATAGCACTGCCACAGAGCACCTAATACTGACTACACCCGTAATTTGATTTGATTTGATTGCGCATTTAGGCCTTTAGCCCAGGCAGACTACACACCCCTTTCTCCTTTGCACTCATCCCCCTGTGTTTCCCTCTGTTTGATAGCCTGTGTGTGGCAGAGAGGATGATAGCGCAGAAATGGCGGTTGAGGGAAGAAGAGGTCGGGGAGGTGTGTGGAACCGAGGACAGAGACAGAAAAGGAGACACTGGGAGCAACACAGCGATCGCTGGAAGGGTTAAGCTTTCATCATTGGTTCATCAAGGGAGCGTTCTGAGCAGAATTACCTCAATTAGAGCGTGTGCCTTGTCCTCTGGTCTGAACACACCCTTAGTGATCCCTGCTGTTCACAGGTCCACCTGCAGGGGTGCTGTTGGTGAACCCACCCTTAGTGATCCCCTCTGTTCACAGGTCCACCTGCAGGGGCGCTGTTGTACCATTTGTGTTCTTCTGTCTTTTTTCTTTCTCTTTTCTCAAATTCGGTTTTTAGTTTGGACTCCAAATCTGCCACAACATATTCCAGATTTGCTCTTAAAGTCATATTTTTGTCGCCATTTATGGGGCAGAGGGGGAATTTTTACCCACTTTTTCTTTTTTTCAGTTCAGCAATCAGATAATGGGCTGACGGAAAGGTGTTTTGTGGTTTTTCGCCCTCTCAGGAGCAAATCATAAGATTGGAGATTGTGGAGACAATTTTATTCCTATCAGACCATCCAATCACTGCAATGTCCTCCATTAGTTTGGGAACATTTCACAAGAGACGGAAGACCTTATGTGGCGCTCTGATGTAGGAAAGAAGCCAACAATGGCTATACCTGCTTTCCGTAAGCTACAACTCATTTCAGCAATGTAGTCTCCTTCAGGGTGTCTGAACTGCTTGGCTCTTTTAGACAGACATGGTGGTTAGCTGCTGCATCGCCATTCAAAGGTAATTTATGGTCTGGCATGTTGATTGGCTGGCTGCGTTGTCGGGAGTAGCATGTTATTTAGCTTCCGCCATGGTTATTGGCTGGCAGAATAGCCATGAGAATGATGCCATTTAGTATCCAGAATCGTGATTGGCTGGCAGCATAGCTACAAGGAGGACGTCGTTCAGGGCCAGTCACTGTGATTGGCTGGCAGCGTTGCGCTTAGGAGGATGGCACTTAGGATACATCATGATTTGTCGCATAGCAGTAATTGCTCGACTGGCCTGAGGTTACAGAGCATTCTACATTGCCGCAGAGACGAGAAATTGAGGTTCCTGTACTTCCGTGTTTTTTGTTTTGGTGGGAGTTGGATTTCATTGCTGACATAATAGTTATGTATGGATTTGAGGAGAGACAAGTTTTATTCAACGCTGGCAGTGTTGCCTTTAGGAGGATGCCATTTAGGATACAGCATGATAATTGGCTGGCAGCATTGCCTTGCAGAGCCTCAATCCTAACCGATCAGTTTGGAGCCTGACCACTAGATTCAGCCCAGCTCTGGCCAGCAGCTTGGACACACCCCCCAGAGGGGTATTTCACAAAGCTGGATAACTGCACTATGTAAAACCCAAAACCCTCCCAAATCAGGAACATGGACTGAAGTAAATATAACTGTTCCGGGTTTTACTAAGTGCAGTTATCCAACTAACTCTGTAATCCTGCTTTGTGAAATACCCGCCAGGTCTGTTACCTGGGCATCAAGTAGGCAGGCGAGACACCGCGCCACATTCCTTGTTGCCGGTGCTCGCTGTACTGACTAATCAAGTTAAACAATGTCCACGCCACGCCAAAGAATTCTGATGTTGCCAGGGTTGAGACTCTTGTCCATCCCCCCATGATCGTCCACAGCGTTGCCCAGGGAGAGTTTAGCCTGCCTGGCTCTGCTTCCATAGCAACCCTCCGGTGAACTGGTGGCCTTCAGTCTACATTCAGGCATTTTGGAGGACTCCCCTGCCTGCTGCGTACCCTCATGATTTGGACATTGCAGTGATTCAATGTTCTAATGGGATAAAATACTATACTTACATACTTCAATAAATATATTTTCTGATTGGAAGACTAAAGTTTTGACGTCTATCTTTTATTTCCTGTAGAAATAACTGAAATGACCAAAGACTCTCAGTAACACAATTTTCTATGCATGAGCTTAGAATAGTTAAGTCAGCTGAAATCAGGCTTGAGCCAGTCTTCAACACACAGCTCAGTCAAACCAAATTTACATGAGGTGGCTTGCACCAGCACTCGCATGACCTGTGTTAGAATGACTTAGTCCAGCGGAGGGCCAGCCAGAAACAGAAAACCGCACCACGGGCCCCACCCCACGAGCCCCATAGCCGTGACAGACAGCTGCAGAGCATGCTGCCCAAAAAGTCAGAGATCAAAGCACATCGCCAAAGCTCATTTATGAGATCAAAGCACATCGCCAAAGCACATTTATGAGATCAAAGCACATCGCCAAAGCTCATTTATGAGATCAAAGCACATCGCCAAAGCACATTTATGAGATCAAAGCACATTGCCAAAGCACATTTATGAGATCAAAGCACATTGCCAAAGCACATTTATGAGATCAAAGCACATTGCCAAAGCACATTTATGAGATCAAAGCACATTGCCAAAGCACATTTATGAGATCAAAGCACATTGCCAAAGCACATTTATGAGATCAAAGCACATTGCCAAAGCACATTTATGAGATCAAAGCACATTGCCAAAGCACATTTATGAGATCAAAGCACATTTATGGAATCAAGCACAACAATTGGAAAGGTGGTGTGTTGGACAAATGGTAACAGTGAACCAGCAATGGCTTTCTCGCCCTAGCGCAATAAGTAGGCTATTCTGTTGTTAGTGCTGTGTAAGACGGTGATTCCAGCCTGGGAAATGCTTGAGTGGAAATATCATGTGGGTTATAGACCCTGTTAGGATTCTGTTGCCCTTCCGTGGAACCAAATGCAGAACGGTGAAGAACACACTGACGACTTCTCTTAAGAGAATTGAGGTTTATTTACAATGCACAAGGGAGAGACAAACTCAGACATACGATCTGCCTGTGCTGAGAATATCTCTGAAGAACTGAAGTGTGTGTGTGTGTGGTTTAAATAAAGTACCTAGCTTTACATTTCAAAGGGTTGATACAGTGAATACACATGCATGTCTGGAGACAACTGGTTTAGACCCACCCAACCAGAAATGTGCCATTAGCAGAGGTATGCTACAGACACTATAGAAATGTGCCATTAGCAAAGCTATGCTACAGACACTATAGAAATGTGCCATTAGCAGGGGACACTATGACAGGGTTGTATAGCGGTGGTTCTCTAGTGGTTGCTACATGGGGGGAATTGAATTAGAATAGGGTAATTCAATTGGCTACTAAATTGGGAGAAAAAATTTAAAAAAAAATCTGAAACAAATAATTAAAAAATTATAATAATAAACAACCTCAAAAGGAGAAAACAAAAAAGAAACCTCACGCACTAACTAGTAGGCGTAGACCAGAGGTAAATAGAACGAAAAAATAAAGACCCAAAGAAAACGGGAAAAGGAAAGAAAGAAAATGCGAACCTGTATCTTTAAACTCTGTAGCAAAAAATAGTTTAAAACCGCACGATACCAGGCAGCCAAAACAAAGAAGGAGAAACTGATAGGTAGAAAAAGAAAGAACATATCTAACCCTATGTTTGCTAAATCTCGAACCGGACTTGCTGCATTCTCTATTTTGACAAACCAAGAATGCAGTGACCGAAATTCCTAAACCTTTACCGACTTCATTGTCAACATAACCAATGACAATATCGAAGTGAAGAAAAGCGGAAGTCCTAAGCATTTATAGCCGGCGGAAACACAGCACAGGTGTGGGAAAAAATCCGATAGAGCGTCGGGACGACGCCCAAAAGAAAAACCAAAAAGAGGAACCGCAGAGGCAGCCAATAACCATGACAATGGCTGCATTCCAATCGCTTATTTTAGCCGTCCTTCTCTCCTCGGTCCTCATCTGACCCGGAAATCGATCGAGGTCCGCCATCTTTAAGGACATTCCAAACCAGGGGCGTTTCTAGAATGCTTTGATTGGGGGGGCATGAAGAGATGTTGGTGGGGCACATGGGGGGGATGAAGTAGTGGGGGTCTGGGGGTCTTCCCCCAGAAAAATTTGAGCCTTTTAAAACGAATTTCCTGCATTTCTACACAACCTCACACAGGAAATTTTCTAAAATAAAATGTTTAATTTATTAACATTTTGAATATATACAGGTGCAGCTCAAAAAATGTGAATATCGTGAAAAAGTTACAGCTAATGAAAACCCAAATTCAGTGTCTCAGAAAATTAGAATATTACATAAGATCAATAAAAAAGGATATTTTAAACAGAAATGTCAGCCTTCTGAAAAGTATGTTCATTTCTATGCACTCAATACTTGGTTGGGGCTCCTTTTGCATGAATTACTGCATCAATGCGGCGTGGCATGGAGGTGATCAGCCTGTGGCACTGCTGAGGTGTAATGGAAGCCCAGGTTGCTTTGATAGCGGCCTTCAGGTCGTCTGCATTGTTGGGTCTGGTGTCTCTCATCTTCCTCTTGACAATACCCCATAGATTCTCTATGGGGTTCAGGTCAGGCGAGTTTGCTGGCCAATCAAACACATGGTCATTGAACCAGCTTTTGGTACTTTTGGCAGCAGTGTGGGCAGGTGCCAAGTCCTGCTGGAAAATGAAATCAGCATCTCCATAAAGCTTGTCAGCAGAAGGAAGCATGAAGTGCTCTAAAATTTCCTGGTAGATGGCTGCGTTGACTGTGGACTTCAGAAAACACAGTGGACATGGCACCCCAAATCATCACTGACTGTGGAAACTTCACACTGGACTTCAAGCAACGTGGATTCTGTGCCTCTCCACTCTTCCTCCAGACTCTGGGACCTTGATTTCCAAATGAAATGCAAAATTTACTTTCATCTGAAAAGAGGACTTTGGACCACTGAGCAACAGTCCAGTTCTTTTTCTCCTTAGCCCAGGTAAGACGCTTCTGACGTTGTCTCTGGTTCAGGAGTGGCTTGACACGAGGAACGCGACATTTGACAATAAAGGCTTGAAATATTTCACTCTATGTGTAATGAATCTATATAATATATGAGTTTCACTTTCTGACAAAAAATATAGAACTTTTTCACGATATTCAAATTTTTTGAGCTGCACCTGTACTAAGAAAATATATACCAATAGTAATATGACGGCCACGTGAAAATCTGAGCAGTTTCTAGATTTTTATGTATATGGACTGAGCAACTAATGGTCACAGCTGGCCCTCCCTGTCCCTTTCATGTTTGTCAGGCCGATTTGTTTTGAAATAAATATGCGATTAAATAAATAAAAGAGGCGTAAAATAACAAATAGATATTGATTTCATTGCTAAATTAATTATTTTATTGCTTACATATGTATGTATTACATTATACATAGCTGGGGCGGCTGTGGCTCAGGAGGTAGAGCGGGTAGTCCGCTGATCGCAGGGTTGGTGGTTCGATCCCCGGCTCCTCCTGTCCTTGTGTAGTTACTTCGATGACCTTCTATATGCACTTTACTGTATCGCGCTGGATAAAAAAGCGTGCTATAAATGACTGTATGTGTAAATGTAAATGTCCACATGTCGAAGTGTCCTTGGGCAAGACACTGAACCCCGAATTGCTCCCAATGAGCAGGCTAGCGCCTTACATGGTGGCTGCCGCCATTGGTGTGTGAATGTGTGTGTGAACGGGTGAGTGAGAGGCCATTGTAAAGCGCTTTGGATAAAGGCGCTATATAAGTGCAGTCCATTTACCATTTACCATGATCTATTTAATTGCTTATTTATTTAATTTTGAAACGACTACAACATCTGGGCTACTCGCTCACCACGTGCCCTGGAGTGAATGCCATAAAGCTGACACTTTCGATATGGCCAGACTGATAGTGATTCTTGCCCTTGGTGATACTCTTAGTTTCACTTCCATCAAAAAAAGTCAAAGTGATAGCCATTTTCGCTAGCAGAGCCATTGGTAGCTACTTCTTTGGCCGTTAGCTACTTCCATAATAAGTTACAAGAGCAGACTGAGTGATAGACATTTTTGCTAGCTGGTAGCTCTCTGCTACTGCGTTAGCTAGCAAAAGCGAGAGCCAGCAATGCTTATCTAACCTGTTTCTACATATTCCTATCAAATTATAAGGTTCTGAGACATATGGCGTAATTCTTTTACAAATGTAAAAATCTTACTCAATTTTTTCCTATGTAAACAAAGCATGATAATAACCTATTGATCATTGACTGATAGTAAGAAATACCACCCAACTTTAATGTTTTTGTGTCTTTACAAACGGTAATGTTAGTTAAAATCATGAAGAATGTAGCCTATGAGTCCATTACAGAGAAACTGAAAGCTATAGGTAAAAACAAGAAAAGCACTAGGAGAATACATGCTGTTAACTGCAATTTCAGGTCAGAATGATTCTCACCATACCATTAAACTCTACAAGAAAAGCATAGGTCAGGGGACCATGTGGCCTAATGGATAAGGCGTCTGACTTCAAATCAGAAAATTGAGGGTTTGAGTCCCTTTGTGGTTGTTCGCATGATACTTCTATCCAAGCAAAAAACAATTGGTACCATTGTCAAAAAGGGCCATTACTCTCAGGTCCTGGTGTCTTGCAAACAATAAAATTTACTTTATAGCTAGTAGGCCTATACCATGGTCTGGGTGAATACTCGATTCTGACTGGCTGGAATGGTAATTTCCTCTTAAAAATCATAGATGTCCAAAATGGCCATTGTCAATGAGGCTTTATGCTCAGTTCTTGATATCTTTCATTTTATATACTTTGATGTATTTTTGTCTCTTTCATAATGCACCATGCATAACTGGTTCAATGGTGTAATGGTTCTGGACTTTGAATCCAGTGATCCTCAGTGGAACCTTTGGCTTTCTGCAAAATAGCAGTTTACAGTTTTTTTACATGGGCCGTGTCGGAATCAGCGCACTTGCCTACTATTGAATATGCCAGTTGAGTATACTTTTTAAAAAGCTTTTAAGTATGTGACAATTCTGAAAATCAAGTGTTCTTAATATCCCCAGAGCCTACTTATTTCACTGATAATAGTATGGCAGATATTTTTTGTATACAGAAGTGAGGAGCACACAGCGCACTGCGAATGTTGAAAATGGGTTGGGTTAAGGTGGGTTCTCACCAAAATCCAGTGACGACACATGGGGCTGGACACCCAAACTGTCATTTTGATGGCCGGTGCTATGTATGCCTAAATAATTTAGATGGGTTCAGTAGCCTACCAGGGAACACTAACAGCACCTGACCGGTTAGACGTACTGCGGTTCTTGGTTTTGCCTCCATTTTCAAACCAGAACAACATGACGGCCTATTCATAAACGTTCTTTTATTCCACCTAAACAGTCCACTAAAATAAGATATATCTGAAAACATTTGAGGTGAGAAATAGGCTATGCAGTTGCTCAATCTTGATTCATATTATGATCTAAAATACCTACTTTGACTGTTTGATCTGAGTTTCACAAGCCAGGCAAGCTGCGCTGGATTTGCAGCTGCACCTCGCCAGATTTGGTGAGAACCCACCTTTATGGTGGGTTTTCTCTCTGGCGACGATGCATGGGGACGCGCCAGACCCACAAACTGAGGTCAATTTACCCAAAATAAGGGTGTTATTTTGCGGGCGCAACCAAAGCATTTGCACGCATTATCATTTCACACTTTGCGGGTGATCAACTAAGAGTCATTATGTATATTACTCCAGCTGCAAACAGTCATATTTAAATGAGAAATTTTGCGTGCTTGGAATGGTTATAGCCAACTGTAAGAAAACGGTGAAAATAACGGAGTTGAATACAATTGCATCTCTGTCTCGTGGGCTGCATTTTAAAAAGTGGGTCTGGTAGGTATAGCCGCGCCAAGTACGCTCCGTTTGCACGTGTGCTTTGAACGTGTGCATCTAATGTAAAACGGGTGTAAGGCTGTTCTAAAGTGTATCACCTGAAATTCTTAAAGGGTAACAAAGCACTAAAACCACTTATTTTAGATGATAACTGATACATTTGGGTTTTTCTAAGTATTACTCATTGATCCTGGTCCAAATCTTGACAAATTACTGCAGTCAGCGCAAAAAAAGCATAAACTTTAAGAATCTGGCTCAAAAGTGTCTCTAGTGGTAAAACGTTAGGTACTGCACGTTCAATCTGTGATTGACCAGAAAAGTTTTTGGCTACGTATTTCTCCCTGACAAAATAGAAACCTGTACAGCTACGCCCACCGATAGTTCCAGGACGTGGAGAGCTACTTTTTGCGTTGCATGCAAGATGTGGATATTTTCTATATTTTTATGTTAAAATAAAACAAATTTTTTCGTTCTGACGAGGTAAGTAAAGTTGTCAATTGTTCACACTGTGCCCTTGCTGGCCTGTTTATGTAGAATATTTTTGTAAACAAATTATTACTCGCGCTGCACGACACCGTTCAGTGTGAGCTGCAGTGCTCGCTGTGGACTAGAGTAGTCATTTACATTCTGTTGGTTAATGAAGTCACTTTTAAAAAATATTGTTGAATTTATGTTTTAGGGTATATTATTGCTATATGTGGCATTTCCTGCAGAAAGGGGGGGTTTGGGTCAAATAGTTGAGCCAGGAGTTGTAGTAGCCTATAGCCTATGCATGCTACACGTTTACCTTTGCAACGTATGTCCCTACAACAGACATTCTCTTTTGGGCCTCGTAGCTACACACTGGGGTTTTATTTGAGAGGTTTTTGCTAACTTGACCTGCAGTACACAAAGTACATAATAGCCTAATTGCAGGCATTCTGTGGTTTTATAATTCTCCGCGATTTCCTTGACAACCAATTTGATGTTTTGAATTATTTGGTATCCATATCGATAAACAACATGGATCATTTGCCGCGATCAATAGGCAGGATACTTTACTTATATCTAAATACTAGATATCTTACAATGCTCACAAACATCAACACGGAAATCCCCAATAAGCACATCAGTATTCTGTTCTTAGCACGGGTCAGAGGAGACAAGAGAGAAGCCCAGAGGCCATGAGAGCGTAAAAATATGAAAATTTGCATGAAAATGTCTTACATCAATTGTCATGGATCATGCCCTTCTTTCCTTATCTCCGCGTTTTGTATTCCTTTTGTCTTTTACCAGTAATCTATCGGATTTTTCTGTGTTCCGCCACGGGTTTTGCTTTCGTCTCAGTAATTAGTGAGTTCACCTGCATTTCCGCTCACTATTTATACCCCGCTTTCTCCGTTTCTCGTTGCTTCCACGTTATTTCACGTAACATTCGAGCCGGTAAAAAGGTATCGGAAGTTGTACTGCTATCGACCGCTTTGCTTCTCAACGCGGGACTTGTTAGCAGTACAATTTAGGAAAAGCAAAGTGATCTTTTTCGCTCTTATCTCAGAGCATAGGGTTTTCGTTTCTTTGTTTTTACACTCATACCTATGAGTGCTCTCACCCAAGTCTTAGGGGTCTTGAGTTTCTCTTTTCTTTCTGTTTATTTGCTCCACAAACGGGAGTTAGATAAACGTGACAGCTTATTTATTTTGTTTTGCTCGGATATCGAGTTCCTCGTTTTTATCGCGAGGTTAATTGTGTTCTCCTTATTTTCCCCCTTTCCACTACGGACCTCCAATACTTCCTCCGTGTCTCTGGCATAGAGAACCCTTTGTGAGGGATCTCTGTCAGAAACAGAGATGGGAATATTGGAGATCCAAGTGCAAGTAGTTGGGCAATCTTTAAAGTGTTCGTAAGAACACCACTAGTAACGGACAATAATCCGTAGTGGAGAAACAACTAAAAATGAAAGAACAATAAACCTCGCAATATAAACGAGGAGCTCGCTAAACGAGCAAAACAAAGGAATAAGCAATAACGCTTATCTAACTCCCGTATGTGGAGTGAAACAACAAAAAACAGCGAACTGAAAAGACCCCAAAAACTAGACACTCGTAGGTAGAGTAGAGAACAAAAGAAAACTAAACCTCTGCTCTGAAATAAGAGCGTATAATAGAACAGTTTTCTCTCTAAGGTTGTACTGCTAACAAGTCCCGCGTTGCTAATCAAAGCGGTCGATAGCAATACAACTTCCTATACCCTTTTTACCGGCTCGAATGTCATGCGAAATAACATGGAAGCAACGAGAGAGGCCGGAAGCGGGGTATAAATATTGAGCGGAAATACCAACCAGGTGAACTCACTAATGACAAGGTGAAAGCAAAACCCGTGACGGAACACAGGAAAATCCGATAGATTACCGGTAAACGATAAAAACGAATAAAGCGACGTAGAGATAAGGGAAGAAAGGTCAGATCCATGACACCCTTTCATCAATTTTATTACATCATAGCCTGTGGCTGTACAATCAACAATCTCCTCGAAACTGAATTTCAAATAATTGGTTATTCGGGGCCGCCGCGGTAGTACAACGGTAAGAGCGCTGACTTTCAGTCAGCGTAGTTGTACTCCGAGGATCGGGGTTCGCGCCCCGGTCCTGCCATATCCGAGCGTGGCCGGTGCCCTGTGGAAGCGGCAATTGGCAGCCGCTTCCGGGTGGGGGGAGGGGCTCGAAGAGAATCGCTGCGCACGGGACCCAGGGCGTGTCACGGTCAGGAGCTCGAGGAGCTGCGCCCTGTAGAGGACGTGGCCTCGCCTTCCAACTACTAATATACCGATTGACGGGGTTGTGTAGCAGTGGTTCTCTAGCGGTTGCTACACGGGGGGGAATTGAATTAGAATAGGGGTTCAATTGGCTACCAAATTGGGAGAAAAAGGGAAAAAATCAAGAACAAATTTTTTTTTTTTTAAATAATTGGTTATTCAAACTAAGTTACCATGAGCAAACAGACAATAATTAATTAAAATTTTTATTCTTTTTTTAAAGCTGTGGTGGGAGAATGTGCATATGACGTTTTGTAGAAAGTTCATATATTTGTGTGCATCGGTGTAATAAGAAATAATGGTGAGGGTCACGCAGAGGGCTTGCTGTTGGGGGTCTCCATGGAGACCCGTGGGCTGGCGTACTCGGCGATGTTGGGCAGGTCTGCGACGGCACAGCAGCTGAGGGCGCTGCGGGCCACACCCATGTGCTGGATGCTGCACCATTTGTTGGTCTCCAGGTCAAAGTATTCGGCATAGAAGGTGGTGCTGAAGCCGCTGAAACCGCCCACCACGAACAACCGGTCATCCAGAACCGCCATGCCAAAGTTGCTGCGCATGTCCAACATGTCAGGCATTTGGCGCCAGATGCCAGCTAGCGGATCGTAGGCCTCCACACTCCGGAGCCGGCTGACCCCGTCAAAACCGCCCGCCTGGAAGAGGTCAGAAGTCACATACTGTAACAATCATTTTTGTGTTACAGCTCCTTTAATACACGCATATTAATGAGCATCCAGTACTCTATACGGTCAGAGTTGAATTGCCCAGGTGGTGAGGGTATGACAATGGGTGCGTCCAAATATTATTCACTCCCCACCTCTTTTCCTCCACTCCCTCACTACCACTCCTCTCCTACCCGGAAGTATGTGGAGGAATGGAGGGGAGGAGGGGAGTGGAGGAAAGGAGAGAACGAGGAGCAGTGAAAAAAATTGGGACAGCTAATCCGCTTCTTCGTCATCAAAATCGCCGTCGCCTATTGATGTGTCATGGTTTCTCTGCCTGCTCTTTGTTCATTGTCCACTTCCCTGGGGAGCGCTCATGTTGCGTCCCTTCTCATTGTTTTCCCAGTCCGTTTCGTGTTTTGGTTTTCAGTTCAGTGTGTTCACCTGTTCAGGGTTTCCTGTCAGTATTTAAACCACACGTCATCGTTATTTGACGCTTCCATATTGCCTATCGTTTTACGAAGAAAGCCGGTATCCTAGGACATCATCCTTTTCCAGTCCCGCTCTCTTCGTTGTTGGAAATCGTAAGCGTTATTTTGTTTTCATTTCTTTCACCATTTATCGGGCGTTATAGTCACGTTCCGAGGGTGCCTTTGTTTTTCGTTGTTCTTCCTATAACCATTATTGCTACTGCCCGTGTATTCGTGGCTGTCTCGTTTTGCAAGAGAGTTTTTGGTTTCGGCTCCCTCGTTGTGAGCTATAGGGTTTTTTCGTTGTTGTTTCATTGAATATATAGTTAAGAGTTTTTTCGCCCTATTAGGGTTGCTTTTAGTTGTAGCGGTATCTCTCCTGGTGTGGAGAGTTATTATTTGTTTGTTTATTGTTATTCCCTGTTTGCGGGGTTTCTCTCCCGCTTTGTGGTGTTCAGTGAGCATCCTCTGAACCCCTACTGTCGCGTCTGGTCCTTCGTTCCCACGCTACCCCTGACAGAATATGGAAGCCAGTAGGGAGGCACCAGCGACAGTCGCTAACCTAGGGCAAATCCTCACAGCGCAGGAGGCTGTTATCTCCGGCCATGAGGAGGGCATTAGGGCTCTTCAAGCCTCCGTCCAAGCCCTACACACTCAGCAGGCACAGTTCGGCAACCAGCTGCGTTATCAGGGAGACGGGCTGCGTGAATTAGCGGACAGCATTCGCACTTTAACACTAACGATTACGCCCCCCCAGGTTACTTTACCTTCAATCCCGGTAGCACAAGCACCAAGTTCGGCGGTACTGATCCCTCCTGATCCAGCAGTGATTCCCGTTCCACGCGAGCTCAAGGAGCCTAAATTACAACTCCCGCTTCGCTATGGAGGAGAGACCGGGAGGTGTAGGGGGTTTTTGACGCAGTGTCTAATTTTTTTCAAATCACAACCTTCTCGGTTTTCCACCCAGGAGGCTCGAGTGTCGTTTATTCTCTCGCTTTTAACAGGTACGGCTCTCGCTTGGGCGGACCCCTTAATCAGAGCAAGCTCTCCCGTGATGTCCACTATGGAGAGGTTGGTAGAAGAGATGGCGTCGGTTTTCGACCATGACGTTTCCGGTCAGGAGGTGGCGATGCGACTGACTTATCTTCGTCAAGGCTCCGACACGGTGGCGTCATTTTCTATTGCCTTTCGAGCACTCGCAGGGGAGACTGGGTGGCCTGACGGACCGCTTACCGCTCTATTTATTAAAGCACTTTCGGATTCAGTTCGAGATGCCCTTTCTGCACTCGAACCACCCGCTTCGTTCGGTGCGTTAGTGTCTACGGCTATCAGAATAGACAATCGGATTAGAGAGAGAGAGAGAGAGAGATTCGCTGGGCCACGCAGTGGTCGGCCCTCTATTTGTGTGCCTCGTCCGGTGGTTGTTCCGGTTTCCTCATTTTCTGAGGAGCCCATGCAGGTAGATGGGACGGCAGTACGTGATTCCAGGTTTACCAGGTCGAGAGAGGCGTGGTGTCATTATTGTAAACGCGCTGGGCATTACAGAGATCAATGTCCTAAACTAGCGGGAAAAGAGGAGTCTCGCTAAGGGAATTGAGGCCCTTAGTGAGACATGATCAAACTTCTCCTCGAACTCTATTATCTGTGCAGCTGAGTTGGAATAAGCATTCCAACAGCTGTATCGCCTTTATTGACTCTGGATCAGTTGAGTCCCTTATGGACATTAAGTGGGCTAGGGAGCAGGGGATTCCCTCAGTTTCTCTTTCCGTTCCACGGTTAGTAACTGCTCTCGACGGTCGCCCTTTGGGTACGGGCGCTATCCGACGGGTTACCAGCTCCTTAAAACTGTCAGTTTCGTTCCAGGATCATACGGAGCGTATAATTTTTTTTTTAGTAGATTCTCCCACATACCCACTTGTTCTGGGTCACTCATGGTTGGTTCAGCACAAGCCCAATATTAACTGGGGAGCGGAGGATTCGGTTATTCTCCGTTGGGGAGTTCAGTGCAGACACCACTGTTCTAGAAATAAATCTATTAGATCTGGCGGCTCGCGCCGCTCTCTTCCCGATCTCAGTTCTGACAGCGAACAGGAGGAGGAGAGTGTTCTCCGTGGGGCTCACGGGGCAGTAGCGTCATCTCGCGACACCAGGGGGAGTCTTTCTTGGGACCCGCTCGCTGATGGGTTTAGTATGTGGGAGGAGGAGAGCTCTCCTTCTGAGATCGATTGGGACATCCCTCGCGATTCGGAATCAGATTTGGAGAATGTTCAGGTGGGCGGAGCTATTCCGTTTCCATTGCCAGCTAATGTTGCTCAGCAGTACACTGATCTTGCGGAGGTTTTTAGTAAGCAGCGCGCTACTTCTCTGCCTCCTCATAGGCCGTATGATTGCGCCATCGAGCTATACCCTGGCTCGATTCCCCCCAGGGGAGCGCTGTATTCCTTATCGGCTCCTGAGAGTGCCGCTATGAAAAATTACATAGAGGAATCTCTCGCCAACGGTTTCATCAGACCCTCCACTTCACCGGCGGGCTCCGGTTTTTTCTTTGTTAAGAAGAAGGACGGTAGTCTTAGGCCATGCATTGACTATAGGGGACTTAACGCTATAACTATTAAGAATCGTTATCCTCTCCCTCTTATGAATTCGGCCTTTGAACGCCTCCAGGGGGCGTCTATTTTTACTAAACTGGATTTACGCAGCGCTTACAACCTCGTCCGCATTCGGGAGGGAGACCAGTGGAAAACTGCGTTTAATACCCACTCGGGACACTACGAGTACCAGGTGATGCCGTTCGGGCTCACTAGCGCCCCCTCAGTTTTTCAGGCGTTAGTTAACGATGTGCTAAGGGAGATGCTTGAAAAATCGGTTTTTGTTTATATTGATGATATTTTAATTTTTTCTCCCGATCTTTCCACGCACATTCGCCATGTCAGGCAGGTTCTTAACGCGCTGCTCAAGGCTCAGCTTTTTGTAAAGGCAGATAAGTGTGTCTTTCACACCAAATCAGTGTCTTTCCTGGGGTTCATTGTGGCAGAAGGCAAGGTTCAGATGGATCCAGCTAAAGTCTCGGCCGTTAAGAATTGGCCCACGCCATCTTCTCTTAAACAGGTTCAACGTTTTTTAGGCTTCGCGAATTTCTACAGGAGGTTTATTCGTAATTTTAGCGCGGTAGTCGCTCCTATTACTACACTTACAAAAAAAACTTCTTCCTCCCGGTTCCTATGGAACTCGAGGGCCGAAGCGGCGTTTTCTGAGCTCAAAAGACGCTTTACGTCCGAACCCATTCTTGTCACGCCTAACCCTTCCCTTCCTTTTGTTGTAGAGGTAGATGCGTCTGAGTTAGGAGTGGGGGCCATTCTCTCCCAGCTATCCCCCATTGACCACAAAATGCATCCATGTGCTTATTTTTCTCGTGCATTAACACCTGCCGAGAGAAATTATGATGTGGGGGACCGGGAGCTCTTAGCAGTCAAAATGGCTCTGGAGGAGTGGCGTCACTGGCTTGAAGGGGCGGAGCATCCGTTCACGGTGTGGACGGACCATAAGAACCTGGAGTACGTGCAGCTAGCCAAGAGGGTTAATTCTCGCCAAGCCCGGTGGGCGTTATTCTTCTTGCGCTTCAATTTCCTGCTCACGTATCGCCCCGGCTCCAAGAACGTTAAGCCAGATGCCCTTTCTCGCGTCTTTGATAATTCGGACAGGGCTCCTGCCCCCGAATTTATCATTCCCACCGACCAAATTGTGGCTCCAGTTATTTGGGCCATTGAAGCTGCAGTTCAGAGGGCAGTGCGCTCTGACCCAGGGCCTGGGGGGGGGCCCTCCTCACTGTTTGTTCGTTCCGCTGAAGCTTAGGCCCCGTGTATTACGTTGGGGTCACACTTCTCAATTAGCGGCTCATCCGGGCGTTCACCGCACGAAGGACTTTCTTTCTCGGCGGTTTTGGTGGCCCAGTTTGGAGAGGGATGTTCAGAGTTTTGTTGCGGCTTGTCCGGTGTGTGCCCGCAGTAAGGGTTCAAGTCTCCCACCCTCTGGGCTTTTGCGCCCTCTTCCCTTTCCCAGCCGTCCTTGGAGTCACGTCGCCCTCGACTTCGTCACCGGTTTGCCTATGTCACTGGGCAAATCGGTGATCTTAGTCGTGGTAGATCGTTTCTCCAGGGCGGCCCATTTTATTGCGTTGTCTAAACTACCTTCAGCTTCTGAAACTGCGCAACTTATGATAGACCATGTTTTTCGGCTACACGGGTTCCCGTTGGATGTGGTTTCTGATCGCGGCCCCCAGTTCACGGCTAAATTCTGGCGCGCATTCTGTTCTCTGCTTGGTGCCTCGGTCAGTTTGTCGTCTGGCTTCCATCCTGAGACGAATGGACAGACCGAGCGCACTAACCAGATGCTGGAGAACACTCTGCGTTGCCTGGCGGCCTCTAATCCCACTTCCTGGAGTACACACCTGGCCTGGGCTGAGTATGCCCATAATACGTTGCGCAACGCGTCCACAGGGCTCTCGCCCTTCGAGGCTCAACTGGGGTATCAGCCCCCACTATTCCCTGAGCTGGAGAGTAATATAGAGGTTCCCTCCGTGGCATCCTTTATTCGGAGGTGTCGCTCTGTCTGGAAGCGGGTGCGGACTGCGCTTCAGCGCGCTGCTGCTAGACACAAGGTGGCAGCTGATAGACGACGTCGTCCAGCCCCCTCATTCAGGGTAGGGCAACGCGTGTGGCTCGCTACGCGTGATCTGCCGTTAAGGGTGGAGTCTCGCAAACTCGCGCCCCGGTTTATTGGGCCTTTTAAAATTATACGGCGCATTAATCCGGTTACGGTAAGATTACAGCTCCCCGTGCTATGCGTATCCATCCCACGTTTCATGTCTCCCGGCTTAAGCCAGTCCTTATTAGCCCGCTGGCCTCCGCTGAGAAGCCACCGCCGCCTCCTCGGATGATGGAGGGAGGTCCAGTGTACACTGTCCACCGTATTTTAGCCGAGAGACGGGTTGGGAGAGGTTTCCAATTTTTAGTAGATTGGGAGGGTTATGGCCCGGAAGAGCGTAGTTGGGTTCCCTCCAAAAATATTCTGGACCCACAACTTATCAGGGATTTCCGGGGTCGCAGGCTTGAGGGATCGTCTGGGGTCGTCCCTTAGTGGGGGGGTCCTGTCATGGTTTCTCTGCCTGCTCTTTGTTCATTGTCCACTTCCCTGGGGAGCGCTCATGTTGCGTCCCTTCTCTTTGTTTTCCTAGTCCGTTTCGTGTTTTGGTTTTCAGTTCAGTGTGTTCACCTGTTCAGGGTTTCCTGTCAGTATTTAAACCACACGTCATCGTTATTTGACGCTTCCATATTGCCTATCGTTTTACGAAGAAAGCCGGTATCCTAGGACAGGGGTTCCCAAACTTTTCCATGCCAAGGACCCCCAAATAGTCGTAGCCTCTGGCTGGGGCCCCCCTATTGCGAAATGGCTTTTTTTAAAACTTTTAAATTACACTGGCAAATAAAAAAAAATCTAACATACAGCTTCTTAATACACAACACAATACTTTTGACCCTATTTTGATTCCATAATCGGGCCGTTAGCAGCTCAACGTAACGCTTTGACTGACAGGCAGACGATTCGTTTTTGGCTGCGATTGAAAGAAGGGCATGGCAAAGACCTAATTTCGATATGAAAGGATTTATAACAATTTATATCTTATTTTAAACCGGCACAGTAATCTTATGAATTTAATTGAAATTAATTTTCAAAATAAATGTAAAAAAAAATAAAAATAAAAAATTATTTTTTGCATTTTCCTCTCCCTTCCAATTGGCCCCCCTGGCGCCCCCTGGCGGCCCCCCGTTGGGCCGCGGCCCCCACTTTGAAAACCCCTGTCCTAGGACATCATCCTTTTCCAGTCCCGCTCTCTTCGTTGTTGGAAATCGTAAGCGTTATTTTGTTTTCATTTCTTTCACCATTTATCGGGCGTTATAGTCACGTTCCGAGGGTGCCTTTGTTTTTCGTTGTTCTTCCTATAACCATTATTGCTACTGCTCGTGTATTCGTGGCTGTCTAGTTTTGCAAGAGAGTTTTTGGTTTCGGCTCCCTCGTTGTGAGCTATAGGGTTTTTTCGTTGTTGTTTCATTGAATATATAGTTAAGAGTTTTTTCGCCCTATTAGGGTTGCTTTTAGTTGTAGCGGTATCTCTCCTGGTGTGGAGAGTTATTATTTGTTTGTTTATTGTTATTCCCTGTTTGCGGGGTTTCTCTCCCGCTTTGTGGTGTTCAGTGAGCATCCTCTGAACCCCTACTGTCGCGTCTGGTCCTTCGTTCCCACGCTACCCCTGACATGATGAAGTTCTATTTATTGATGAAGTCCTATCATAACTTTGACTGATGCCGAGACCACAATGAGTCCCAGCGCCAATCACAGATCTTACGCATGGTCGGCCCATTTAAAGCTGCTCTTGCATGTAGGACTACAGTATAAACATGTAGCCAACCTGACATTGCAGTTCGTGTCGAGACACTAATTCATATTTCATCAGTAACATTAGATCAAAATGTATATCACATAGTAGGCTATATGCAAACATAACAATATACTGTAATTCCAGAATCCCAATGTGCCCGATGTCTGAACATACCAAGCACGAATTCACCACATATAGGCTACTGTGGCTATACTGTGACAGCCAGCATTCAATTGCCAATTCCTTGCATCTCACATAGGCCAATTCTGAAACATTTCAGTTGATTAGTGGAACGAATTATCGAGATATTATTCCCAATATTCATAGTATTGCAGTGTTCACACCGAAAAAACAATTATTTCCCACTGTAACATCTGAAATCAAATTTTAAAACGTCCTTTGGAAACTGGATTGGTTGAATAAATTCATTAATGCATATTTATGTACATTCATGTTCGTTTAAGCTACATTAATGTGCATGCAAATAAATAAAGCCGTTTCCCCGACTTAAATCGCCGAATTTGTATGTAGGATATGAACCACAAAAACTAACTGGCATTTTGATATCCGTTGTAGGATGCTATGTCCTATGTGTGTTAAAAACGTACTGAAGCACACACAATTTAGGCTAAATTTGTCATGGATCTTGCCTTCCTTCCCTTATCTCCACGTTCTCATTATTCTTTTTTGTCATTACCGGTAATCTATCGGATTTTCCTTTGTTCCGTGACGGGGTTTTGCTTACGCCTCGTCATTAGTAAGTTCACCTGTGATTAATTTCCGTTGACTATTTATACCCCGCTTCCTGCCTCTCTCGTTGCTTCCATGTTATTCCACTTAACATTCGAGCCGGTAAAAGAAGGTATAGGATTAGTTAGTAAGCTAGTTTAAAAAACGAAAGGGTTTAGAAAGAAAGCGTTTATATAGAAAGCGTTTAGAAAGAAAGCTAGTTTCTTTTCGCTCTCATTTCAGAGCAGAGGCTTTCTTGTGTCTTTCGTTTTACACGAAACGGTTTCCTTTCGTTTCGCTCCTCAAACGGGAGTAGATAAGCGTGTCTGCTTATTTCTTTTGGTTTACCACTTATCTGCGAGCGCTTTAACTGCTTTGGTCCCAGTTAAAGGGATCTTAATAGTTTTATTTTTCTTTGTTCGTTCGCTCCACTAACGTTGTTAGATAAGCGTGTCCGCTTATTTCCTTTGTTCTTTTACGAGCGCTCTAACTGCTCTGTCCCAGTTAAAGGGATATTATAGTTTTTATTTTCTTTGTTCGTTCGCTCCACTAACGTTGTTAGATAAGCGTGTCCGCTTATTTCCTTTGTTCTTTTACGAGCGCTCTAACTGCTCTGTCCCAGTTAAAGGGATATTATAGTTTTTATTTTCTTTGTTCGTTCGCTCCACTAACGTTGTTAGATAAGCGTGTCCGCTTATTTCCTTTGTTCTTTTACGAGCGCTCTAACTGCTCTGTCCCAGTTAAAGGGATATTATAGTTTTTATTTTCTTTGTTCGTTCCCTCCACAAACGGAGTTAGATAAGCGTGTCCGCTTATTTCCTTTGTTCTCCCACGAGCGTTCCAACTGCTCTGTCCCAGTTAAAGGGATATTATAGTTTTTATTTTCTTTGTTCGTTCGCTCCATATACGGAGTTCGATAAGCGTGTCTGCTTATTTCGGTTGTGTTGCTCGCATATCGAGTTCCTCACCTTTTTCGTGAGGTTATTAGTGTTCTCATTATTCTCCCTTTCCACTACGGATTATTGTCCGTTTTTTTGTGGTGTTCATTAGAACACTTTAAGACGCCTGTCGATCTGTCGCATCTGGACCTCCAAACATTCTCCTCCGTGTTTCTGGCACAGAGAACCACTACAAATTTCTTGCATTGGGGCATCATTTTCATCATTGGGGCAGAAATTCATATAAGGCATACCTATGCATGTTGCCATCTTTCAATATCTGTGGGTGTGAGCACGATGTCACCCAAAAATGTGAAAAAACCTCTGCAGTAGGATACATCAGTGTATGCTTCGCCGGAGGGGAGGAGAACCCGAGTTTGAAGCTGCTTCACTCGTCTCCTCCAATATTGGGACAGTGGAGGAAGGGAGGACACAAAGATCCGTTTCCGGGGGACGGAGGAGAGGAGGTGGTAGTGAAGGAAAGGAGGGTGCATTTTTCGATTATTGGGACGCACCCAATGTGTTGCTATCTGATATCTTTGCTTCTTTCAGCTCTGAAGCGTACAGTACATGGTCAGCCGTGAGGTCAGCCGTGCCGTAAGGCCTGGCTACAGTCTAGTCTCTTATAATAAATAAATAATTTGTGTACAGGTATCATCCTTTACTCACCCTGTTTATATTCTCTCAGCTAGTAGAGGACCAAGCAAAAGCTCTACAATATGCAGCCAAAGGACAGGTGCTTGTTGTGATTCCCATTATCCTCAATAGCAACATAAATATTTTATGTCAAATTTAGTCAAATTCTACACATTCTGGAAGGGTGACCAATTCTTTTTTATTTATTTTATTTACCCAGACTGCAATGTGTGGTTTCTGTATTGCTGTGGGCAGGACAGGAGGAAATGCATTATGGGAGCTTGTACATTCAGTCAGCTGGACAAAAACATGCAAAGAAATATCTTCTATTTTTTTTTTTTTAGCTTGAATACATTTTTCATCTGCAATAAAATTGTGCATACCTCTGCATTTGTACTAGAAAAAAGGCAACACATGAAAAAGACAAGTCTTTTCCCAGATATTGACATTGGGGCGGGGGGGGGGACTCACCACATAGACCTCCCCCTCAAGGGTAACAGCCCCTAGCCCACTGCGGCGACTCTTCATAGGGGTGATCTGGGTCCACTGGTTGGTGTCGGGGCTGTAGTACTCTGCTGTACACAGGCAGTGCTCCCCATTGAAGCCCCCACAGACGTAAACCTGCATGAGAAAATCAAATGTTGTGTTACACCAAAAAATATGCAAAAGCATTTTCTGGGACTTTTCAAATGACAGAAGTAATGGTATAGCTTTGAAGAACCATGCACATGAATCACACTGTACAAGCTTCATACGTTGAGTTAATAAGGGGCTCAGGGGCCGCTAATGGGGCCAATCAGCAGGGCTCAGAAGCCGCTGACCTTTCCGTCCAGTGTGGCGGCGCTGGCGTCGCTCCTGTGCTCGTTCATGGGCGAGATGAGGCTCCACTGGTTGGTGGCTGGTTCGTAGCACTCGGCGGAGCCGAGGCGGGTGTAACCGTCGAAGCCGCCCATGGCGTAGATGCAGCCGTGCAGGACGGCCACGCTCACATAGCAGCGGCGCGAGTGCATGGGCGCCACCTTGTGCCAGGTGCGCGTCACAGGGTCGAACTTGCACATGGCGCTGAAGAACTCCACGGCGTTGTAGCCGCCCAGGCAATAAACAAAGCCGTTCAGGTAGACGGTGCCGTGGTAGGCCCGGGGACTCTCTGTCTGCGCCATTGTCACCCAGCAGTTGGCCTGCGTGTCGTAGGACTCGATCACGTTGGTGGGCCTGTTGCCGCTCCAGCCCCCGACAGCCAGCAGGACCGCGTAGGGCAGTCGTGGGCGGCCTTGGCGGAGGCAGTAGTTGAGACTGCTGTCATTGGAGGCAGTGATGGTCCTCAGGGCGTTCATTATAAAGGGTGTGCACTCAATGTCCTTCATCACTGAACTGCTCATCATGTTGCTCATTAAGTACCTGGTGTTCATCAAGACCATGCGGACCTAAAAAAGCAGACAAAAACCAAGTAGGAGACAGCTGTGAGAGCTACTGCTCGAGTTAGTATTAGTGCGAGTGTTAGTGCTGGTGTTAGTGCTAGTGTTGATGTTAATGTTAATGCTAGTGTTAGTTTAATGCTTGTGTTAGTGCTAGTGCTTGTGTAAATGTTAGTGCTTGTGTTGATACATTGAAAGTGGTACTTAGTAGTGCTCCGACTACCACTTTCACCGTATCAATTTTTAGATGCATGGTTCAGATGTATGGTCACAAGAATTATTATACAGCTGTCTGAAATATATCACAAGCACAAGTGGTGACAGGGATGAAATAAAAAAACAAATAATTTTCAATTGTGTATCCCCTAACAGGTAAATTGACTGCTGCTTACATCCCAGTTACCTTGGACAGCACCAGAAAAAGGTGAGGTTTGCGCTTGGTTGGCATGTGCGCTGTCCACCGCAGGACGGCGTTGATCACTCTGTCCTCCTGCTTGACGATGAGGTGGTCCTTCTCGATGATGTCACAGAGCTCAGTCGGCGTGAGCTCCAGGAACTCCTGGGAGGTTTGCCTGACCTCCTCAAAGTTCTGCAGAATGAAGCGGTACGCCGTGTGCCTCAGGTCGGGGCAGAAGTAGATGTTGGCGAACCTCCAGATTCCGATGCAGTTCTGAGTGCACAGCTGGGCCTGCAGAAAGTCTGTGCAGGCCAGCACGATGCCAAAGACGCAGAACTGGTCAGCGGCCGGTAGGAGGCGCTCCACGTTCTCCTTGGTGACCACCACGGAGTGCGTGTAGGCGTACTCGATGATGATCTTCATCATCTCTGGCAGCACCCCGGGGATGTTGTACACCCGTTTCTGCAAGTTGGTCCAGTCCCCCGTGAACAGGATGCTGTTGGGGTGTCACAAATCAAGGAACAATAATTTTGCAGTGTCCCCCTTATACCATATACTACGTTTAGTTATGGGATTTTATTCTAGCTCCACTCCACCATTTTTATTCTTGCACCCTTCGTTGTTTGTGTTCTATTTGTTGTGAATGTTTTAATTTGTTGTAAACAAATTACTAAAAAGGTAGCATATGTTTACATAAATAACAAGAGTACAGTTGAATGTATCTCTGTTCATCATTGTGACAGGTCCACATATCTGCTTTTCATATGCAATACAGGTTAAGTTTCATAACACTTATAATTTAAATTTAGTGTAGGGTGCAAGAGCACATGTTCTCCGTCAACCTAAACCCATGGCCTGCAGCTGGTGAATTCCTAATAATTAGCGAAACTTTTAAAATATAACCAAACTTTTTTCTGTTTCTCATAAGCATTTCCTAACGTTAGCCAACAGTTTGAATATACAGTGTGTGTATGGTTGCCAAAGAGGATTACACAGTGAAAAAGTAAATTAATAATCATTTGGTGGTTAGAACTCATTTGAATAAATATGTGTGTTCTTAACCTTTAAAAATTGCCCTCTTTCTTTTTTAGAAAAAGACTAGGTCAACCCAATGCATGCCGGGCACTGGAGGTCTTGCCCCAGCGATGGCTTTCTCACCCTAGCAATACGTAGGCCAGAACAGTAGAAAGAAAGAGTTGCGTGAATGGAAGATCAAAAGAGTCAAAATGCTAGACGACCACGTGGTTCATGTAGGCTTCAAATAGTTCCAAACAGCTCTTGGCGGGCGATTTTAACAAATGTTTTCTATTAGGAACATAGAGACCAAACAGTGTTTTATGGTAGCCTAACTAGTAAACAATACAGTATATAGCCTACATCGATTTACTATATCATTACACGCCGACATATATTGGAATGCGTAGTTACATTAATATGTTTTTAAGATCTCCTCATCATTACCATATTATCTACCGTAGGCTACACTCATTATAGCCACATTGCTACCATCAACATTATTACTCCCATTAAAAAATTATCTTCTAATTACATTTAATGGGCATTTTTTCTGTCTTCTGCAGTAGCTTAACTGCACAAATATATCTAGCTGAAGTCATGTACTACTGTATTAATTACATCCAATAACTACAAACCCCAATTCAAAAAAAGTAGGGACAGTATGTAAAATGCACATAAAAGCAGAAAGCAGTGATTTGAGTCCAAATGGAGGCGAGACATGTTTGTTAGTTGCTCTGTGCTACCCTGGGGTGATCATCCAGAATAGGGTATTTGTTGCTCTCTATTCACTTCTATAGGGCAGCTAAAACGGTCTCAAAATGACACTTCTAGCACATATACGAACGCAAACGAAGTGGATTCTGTCAATACAAACAACAACCAGTCCTCGTACATATTTTTTGGGGAAACTTAAAAGAAAATTGTACTTTTATAAATAATTTTAATTACATTACATTTAAAATACGTACGAGGACTGGCTATTGTTTTTGATGAGGTACTGTACCAAGATTATCCGGTTGCCTCAGCTTCTGTTTGTAACAAGTGTAAGGCTTTATTGTATTTTTGTGTTGTATTTGGTTGCCGACTAGGCCAACATGCCAGAACCTGACAATCCTAAGAAATTAAACGTTCAGAAAACGTTCAGTTTACCATCAGTGCGCCACTCACCGGAAGTAAGTACTGCAGGCACATAAGACAATCTTGTGGCCATTCAGCTCGGTTCCTTTAACATTGATGACCACATCACACAGTTTGCCCTCCTGTCTCAGCTTGTTGAGAATGGTATAGTCCATATGGTTTTGGTCACCAGCTCTATTTTCCATCACCGAAATGTTGCTGAAGTGTGCAGGTCCTACACTTCACTCTTGAAACATTAAATGTTTTAGCTTGTTTGTTCTTCACCTTTTGTTCACACAGGAGTTGTAGTGTTCCACTACAGGAGGGTTGCGGAACTTTCAATTATGATGCAATAGTGGTCCGGAAATTCATGACATGGGTCTGAATGAAGATTGTGAATCAACCTCATAGAAGGTATTTTAGTGGTTTGACATTGACTAAGCATATGCCATTTCCCCAAGATAATCGTCTGTGAAAGAGATGCTTTGAAATGGACAGTTAATGCTGTATGAAAACACGTCACCAACGAATCTGAATTCTGTGGGAATAGGGATGTGTTTCAGCATGTCCTACTATGCCAAATTGATGAAAGACTCTGACCATTACGACGTGTAGGCTATATCAATGGATATTTTAAAAATACTTTAGAAATTCCTGACTGTGTAAACATAACATATTTAAAATATGATTTTATGTTAATAATGCTGTGTATTTGTTGTTACAGGTGTGAACATTTATCAAAGCCCTTTTATCAGAGAACAGGGAAAATTACAATTTCTGACAGCTGGAACATGCAGGCTACCAATAATTCCCCCCGCCCCTCCCTCATAACTTCTGCTAGAAATGTCCCAGATGCACCATATTCACCAGATCATCTCATAATGACCTCAAAGGTATGCCCTATAAAATATTTTATCTTAGAACAAATAGATAAGAAAATAGAGGGGGGATACAATTTCTGACAGCTGGTTTCGCAGCCTACCGAAAAATGTTTTCCCCCCTTAACTTTTGCTAGGAATGTCCCAAATGCACCATATTACTTGAATGCTGTTCATGAGTTACGTTAAATGTTATCATCAGTGTTTGTTACCAGAATAACAAGTGTTCTGCTTTAGATTGTATTTTAATCATGCAACAAAAGCAGGTTTTGTGTATTTATGTGAGAGGGGGGTAAAATGTCACATTATTTGCATGTAGCATTACAATAGCAAGTAGGCTAAATATATTCTTCCATCTAAACGTAGGCGTGTTTACAAAAGTTGTCTATAACATGTCTATAATGTCTATAAAAGTTGTCTTTTTTTGCCCAGACATGAGGTTCTTATCGAATATATTAAAGGGTTCTTGAGCTTTCATAATTTAGGTTAAATTTGGGTTAAATTTATTATTGAGCGATATCTTATATTCCTTTACTCATTTGAATTAATTTTAAAACTTTGATTTCAAATATGAAGTACCCTCATATGCCAGCTTAAGCCAAATTCTCGCAATTATAGTTTATTTGGCACAGACTGTTGATGACAGCTTACCGTTATTTCAACTTTATATAATTTTTCAGGTACAACAACTGTTATCTGTTCATCTATTTCAAAACAGTGGTTCTACTTGACGCACATCTGATGGCATTTTTTTACTCCATACCCCAGTCTTCTTATAACAGCAGGCTATTGCGACAAACCCTTTATTAAAATGCACAATCTCACAATAAATGTATTTTTTTATGTATGTACTGTACATTTATCAGACGCAAAAATCTTCCTATAATGAACCTTACGCTGCGTTCTCACAGCGAGCAACTGGTCGCTGAGTCGGTCAATTCTACTAGGCTGGGGGCGGGGCAGGGCAAAAGCTTCCCGTTGTGTCATCCAAGTCAGTTCGTGCAGCTACAATTTTTTGATAAAGAGAAACAACGGCAGTAGCCTACGTATAACAAAGACATATTTGCGATGCATCCTATTCTTTATAGTCATGACACTGATAATTATGTGTTCTCGCTAGCTAACGGTAGGCTAGCCTATATCTATTTTCGTCGCGAGCTAGCGATCTTTATCTATCTAGATACATAGATAGATTTATGTATAAAACTCAACATGTAGTTTGGGCTCAATGTGATATTGGTAGAACAGCCACATATATCCTGGTTATGTTATACATTGAACAGGACGCGAAATTACGAATCCTACTATGGCCACGCCAAGACCCGCCCTCTTCTGTCTCTGATTGGCTGGGCGTTCTGTGCGCTCTCGATTGCCCTGTTCTCGAAATTCAGGTAGGTAAACGTTACAGGATAAAACGTACTGACATCCATAAGCGTATGTTTTTAATAAATACCACCAATGTTGATAACAGTTCTTATATATTCTACTATTCTAGCACAATCTAGCTCGTTTCTACTATTCTAGCTAGTGCTAGCCCATCACTGAGGGGAATTCATAGCTAACAGTTTTTCTAGGCTATGTGTCTCATTGCACATTCTAGCTCGTTTCTACTGTTCTAACTAGTGCTAGCTGATCACTGAGGGGAAATCAAGTTTAATAAAATAAATTAATACGTTACGTTTTTTAGTAAATACCACCAGTGTTTCGCAGTGTTGATAACAGTTCTTTGTGTCATTGAAAAGTCATTAGTCACATAGGTTGCTAGCTAGCTAGAAAAGCAGCTGGCTGATCATTTGGAGTGGAATTGAAGTTGATGAATAAATGAATAAGTTTTTTTTGGTAAATACCACCAGTGTTGATTGAAAAGTCATCAGTCACATGTTGCAGTGCGCTGGAATAGTCTAGTAGTTATTGCACATAAAGGGACAAAATATAGATCGGTTTATTGCTGTTCCATTATCAGGTTTAACTCTTCAATCTGCCTGTGAACAAACTCACTTAGGCCTACATGCACACAAGGCATAAGAAAACATGCCCAGGGAAAACTTGACCTTGCATGTCATAAAACCAAGAATAAAACCCTCAGCGTTGCAGGAAAGTGAGCAAACATACAGTACATGCAGTTAGGTTTTGTATAGATTTGTAAAAAATAAACTGTAGAACCCTAAGTGAACTGAAATGATTTCATGTGTAGTTTAGTCTAAGCTTCTAAGAGGTATTAATTTATAAGCATTATTGTATCATTGTGTCGGTTTAAATAAATACATATATAAATAAAAGACAGAGATTACAAAACAGAAACTCACCTGTTAAAATGTAAATGTCACTTAATAATAATATTTTGATGTTTTTGATTAGTTGTCGTCAGTAGGCCTAGATGGCAGACAATGTGAAATGGTGCCATATTTGCCAGACACCGGGAGGTGTGGAGCAACTGAAAGAGCTTGAGGTTAGGTGCAAGTAGCAATGTCATTAATTACAACTCTTCTATTATGATTAAAGAACAACACATTATTTTAGCTATTTAAATAAATAAATAAAACACTGTCCATAAATGTTTTAATCACCTTGTACTTATTCTGACATTCTGGATGACAGAAAGCTTTGCCACCTGGCTACGAACACCTGCTGTGCTTGGTGGAGGAGGAAGAGAGTCGGGTGGTAGTTAAAGTCAGGCTGTCATCTAGAGAGGATGTTGAGAAGTGGTTGAGGGATTTTCAGCTTTCCTCCACCTTAACATGGAGGAAAGCAAGAACATACCCCGAGTCAGGGAGGTACAATACCTACAGAGTAAGTGCACATGGAAGGGTAGCATACAGGGACAATATTAGGTTCTACAATGTGATTGACTATAGTATGAGGGCTTACAGAGGGAGTACACATGACTCATAAGTCACAGAGAGCTACAAGCAGACATATTGATTGCTGGTGATTGATTGTTGATTGATTATTGCACAGGTTGATCTCAGATGTCAACATAAAACATATGGAGCTGGAAAAAACACCAAGAACACAAACTGTCCTGCCACCCTATTCCTTGTCCTCAAAAGGAGTATGGAGGACAGGAGGTCAAGGTAAATTTTAAAATGAACCTAATATAAAACTCCTCAAAAAGTTTGTAACTGTTATTTCAGTTAATCATTCTCCCCTTTAAAAATACCAACTGGTGTTGCATTTTATATTGTTGGAAAGCCTGATTAGGCTTTTCAACTATATAAAATACAACACCAATTGGTATTATGAAAGGGGAGAATTAATTGACTAAAATAACATTTCCAAAACTTTTTGAGGAGTTAATGTGCATGTTGTATACAGCCATAGGACATGTTTTTGTGCACAGACAAATGTATGCCTTTTAATATCTTCAGATGTACTGTACTAATTCTGCCTACTATAGATCTACAGATCGGCACATGGCTGAAGGGTACGTCCTCTATGTCAACTGGAGGAATAAACATAATCACCTCCTCACCTGTGCCCATGCCCTCAGCAAGAGGGATGTGTCAGCCAACACCACCAAGCACTTGACAGAGCTGTTCCAGCAAGGCCATTCACCCTCATCGGCTCTTGAGACCATCAAATATGACCTGCAAGAGGAAGAGGGTGAGAACTACTTTTTGGTAGCTGCAGACCGCTCCATAGTTCCAGACTCCCAGTTCTGCTACAGGTAAGTCTATCAAAACAAATGTCAAAACAAGACAAACTACAATAGATGTATGTATTTCCAATGGTACGATCCCCTTTGTGTCTGTACTTATGTATCACAACAGGCTGTACTATAAAATATTTGCCAAGGCCTACGGAGCACCCTCTGGTGAACAGATGATCTCTGACCTGAGAGCCCGGGTCGATGAAATCAACAGAGAGCAGGGCAGTGTGTGTGCAGAGATGAGGGCCATGGACGGAGAGCTGCTTGTTGCCATCTGCACACCACTTATGCAGCGGGTCCACAGCAGAGTCCGGCAGAGTGGAGAGGTCATCTTTGTGGACTCAACAGGCAACTGCGACAGGCAGAACCATCGCCTTTTCCTGCTGTTGACCCACTCTGCTGCAGGGGGGGTGCCTCTTGGTGTACTTATCACCACCTCCGAGAGCACAGCAACACTGCATGCTGGGTTTTCCCTCCTTAAAAGCCTTCTCCCACCAGGCTCCTTCTTCGGTCGTGGGAGTGACGGTCCCCAGGCTATCATGACCGATGACTGTGCTGCCCTTCGCCAGGCGCTGCATGCAGTCTATCCTGGTGCGAGCCAACTCCTCTGCACCTTCCATCTTCTCCAGGCAATGTGGAGGTGGCTATGGAGCAGCCACAATGCCATCAAAAAACAGGACAGACCACAGCTGCTCATTGCCTTCAGACACCTTGTCTACGCCAGCACTGAAAGTGAGCTGTCTGCCACTTATGCCCAGCTGTCCGGTGGTGTGTTGGCTAAGCAATACCCCAACTTTGTAAAGCATCTGGAGGAGGTATTGTATTTTTAGTATTGTAATTATTTAGTATAGTATTTTGTTTAGTAATGGTAGTATTTATTTAGTGTTTTAGTTTTAGAAATTTCTTTCAAATTGTGCATCTTTTGTACTTTTGAATGACAATAAAATTCTATTCTATACTATTCTAGGTGTATAGCAGACGACATGAGTGGGCCCTGTGCTTGCGGTCCCACCTGCTGACCCGTGGCAACAACACAAACAACTTTGTTGAGAGCGCCATGCGGATCGTCAAAGACAATGTCCTGCACAGGCTAAAGGCCTACAACGTCACACAGTTGGTTGACTTCATGACCACACGGTTTGAGGCCTACTACATCAGGCGCCTCACTGATTTTGCCAACAACCGGGTAGTCAGCCGCCAACCAAGGGCTCCCAACTGCAGTGACGTGGACTGCGACCAGATCATACAGGTAATGTTATGTGTAAGCATGTCTTGGTTTACATGTGGTGCATATTGGAATTGTTATTCCAATCTTTTCTTTTACAAATATAGGAGGATGACACCAACTTCACTGTGCCCAGTGCATCAAGTACCACCTGGTACAGTGTTAACACCGCACTGAGTTGCTGCACGTGTCCAGTGGGTGTGACGGGTGCCCATTGCAAGCACCAAAGTGCAGTTGTGCAGACCTTCAATGTCACCGAGGCGGTCCCTGTCAGCAGCACACCGCATCTGAGGAGGCTTTTCTACGAGATTGCCTCTGGTAAGTGACAAGGGGCTGTTATGCGTTATTGTATGTGATGTGATGTAATGTAATGTGATGTAAACTACACTGAAACATGTACTAACAACAAATGTGTGTTTCCCACACAGGAGGTACCACTCCAGAGGACTGGTTTGATTTTCAAAAGCCTGTGGTGGGTGAGTACAGACATTGAAACCTAGATGTAGCTATGTTTATGGTTATGTTTGTGACATTCATTACAACTCATACATCCAACTTTAATGTCTTTTCCTCAACTACAAGAACAAGACGGACACTGCGTGGATGATGGTGCCGGTGGAGATTCTGCTGGGACAGCTCCAACAACCATCTCAGGTAAAACTGGCATTGCAGTAAGATAATGATGTGCAACTGGAGAAACATTAGATATTTTGCAACTGTATGATTTTCTCGCATGATGTCACCACTGGACAGTGCAATGATGGAAGACATGGTAACAGAGAAAGGCCCCTTTCACAGTTTTGGGTCACATAAACCATGTTACGGTCATACCTAAAGTAAGATAAGTAGCAAACAGAACTGACACTACCTAATCATATCTACTTTGTCCACTTCACCACAGGCGACCCACAGTCCCATCCAGTTGAGCAAGCTGCTAGCAGCTCATCAGTGAGAACAAGTAAGTTCACCTTCTAAAACCTTGCAGATGTATCTAATTGCTTCCCTTGACACTCACGCTGACAGCATCCAATGTAATTACCATTCCATCTGTCTAGGTACGTCAGGTGCATCCATTGAGTTCATGGAGAGGCGGCTGGATGACATTGTTGGACTCCTGAAACGCAAGCTACGGGAGGATGAAACATACAGTACTCCAGTAAAGGCTTTCGTGGACACATTTGAGCAGCTCCACACTGACAGTGCTGTTCAGTCAGCCTTATTTTCCATTGGAAAACCACCTCAAGCTCTACCAAAGGGGAGCGTGAGACCAAGGGGCTTCCTCCAAACAAGCACAGCAATAGGTGTCCAACCAACGGCGGTGTCGCGGAGAAAGGCAGCTTTGGGCGGGAGGAGAACCCTTGGAGCTGGCAGACCCCCGAAGAGCTCCAGGAAGGACCATGGGTACCACAAGGAAGGAAGAGCAAAGCGTGTACCGCACAATCTGGCATTCTGTGTGCAGGAGAACAGTGCCTTAGGGAAGACCCACTGAGGGCTCAAATTGATTGTTTTTATTTTTTATTTTATTTATTTATTTTAATTTTAGCTTGGTTAGGCCACTGTGTTTATTATAGTTGTCACTTTATTTTGGAGACTGCAGTATACACATCCAGACACAAAGACTGTTCTGTGCTGTATATATATCTTTTTTTTTTACTCGCTGTTTATTTGATTACTTACTTATTTACTGTCTGTCGTCTGTGTTTGGGTCCTACCTCCACTATCTGCAAACCATAACAATGTAATTAAAACACTAAAGTCCTGGGCTTATTTCCATTGTGGTGCTTGTTTGTTACATGTCGGCACAATTAGGCCTCTGCAAAATACACAATACAATACATGCATCCAAATAAATAATCATCACACAATGATACAATAATACTTATAAATGAATACCTCTTAGAAGCTTAGACTAAACTACACATGAAACCATTTCAATCAGTTCACTTCAGGTTCTAATGTTCATTTTCACAAATCTATACAAAACCTGATCTCATAAGTTTGTTCACTTTCCTGCAACGCTGAGGGTTTTATTCTTGGTTTTATGACATGCAAGGTCAAGTTTTCCCTGGGCATGTTTTCTTATGCCTTGTGTGCATGTAGGCCTAAGTGAGTTTGTTCACAGGCAGATAGAAGACGGTTAAACCCGATAATGGAACAGCAATAAAGTGTGACCATATTTGGTCCCTTTATGTACAATAACTATTCCAGCACACTGCAACATCCTATGTGACTAATTACTTTTCAATGAGACACATAGGATAATTGTTATCAACACGGGCGGTATTTATTTTTTTTAAAAACGTATGCTTATTTAAGGCTTCATTAATAGACTAGCTGAATAATCCCATACAGCACTATTCATCAACTTGAATTCCCCTCCGAGTGATCAGCCAGCTGATTTTCTAGCTAGCACTAGAATGTGCAATGAGACACATAGCCTAGAACTATTATCAACATTGGTGGTATTAAAAACGTAAACTTATTTTAGGCTAATGGATGTCAGTACACGTTTTATGCTGTAACGTTAGTTAGGCTACCTGAATTTGCATGCAATTTCGGAAAATAAATTACTGCAATGCGCTCCAGCGAAGAGAGTCACCTTAAACTCAAACAGAGGGTTGGGTGGGTAGAGCGCACAGAACGCCCAGCCAATCAGAGACAGAAGAGGGCGGGTCTTGGCGTGGCCATAGTAGGATTCGTAATTTCGCGAACAGGACGGGGTAGGCTTGGACCATTATTATTAGCTGCTCCTTCATTGCTGCAATTTGAGTGAAATCGGGCAGAACAATTATTCACAAAATGGATTCGTGTCGGTTGGAGAAATATGAAGAGTGGAACTCTGATTGACTGTTATGGCCGATGGTCGCTCAAAAGTTAAATTGCGGGCAACATTTATGAGCCGATTTTGGTCGTTCAGTTGCCTAGTTGCTCAGGTCGCTGACCGTCGCTCAGCTTCATAGAGAATTAATGGACTTCCGGCGAATGGGCGACTGAAGTTGTTGGATGTGAGAACGCAGCGTTAATGTCTATACATTTCTCTCCTATAACATTTAATTGTGTCTGTGAAGCTCCTGGCAGTTAAATTGGTGCTGGAGGAGTAGCGCCACTAGCTTGAGGGTGCTGAGCATCCCTTCACGGTGTGGACGGACCACAAAAACCTGGAGTACATCCAGGGCGCCAAGCGAAGTCATTCGCGGCAGGCCCGCTGGTCTTTGTTCTTCGCCCGGTTTAACTTCCTGCTAACCTATCGTCCGGGTTCCAAGAATGTTAAACCGGAAGCCCTCTCTCAGATTTTTGACCGCTCCGAGGATGACTGCCCGCAGGATCCCATTGTTCCCACTGCTCGGATTCTAGCCCCGGTTACGTGGGACACTGAAGCCCAGGTGCTAGAGGCCCAGCGTCGGGACCCGGATCCGGGTTGGGGACCCCCTGTTTGTGCCCTCCAAGAGTCAGGTACTACAGTGGGGACATTCATCCCACATTACGGGTCATTCTGGTGTCCATCGAATGATGGATTTTCTGTCTAGGCGGTTCTGGTGGCCGGGCATGTGGAGTCCCCCCTCGGGGCTTCTGCACCCATTACTCATCCCTAGTCGTCCTTGGAGTCACGTCACCTTGGATTTCGTCACAGGTTTGCCTGATTTTGGTAACAATAGTGTGATTCTTGTGGTTGTTGACAGATTTTCCAAGGCGGCGCATTTTATTTCTTTGCTTAAGTTGCCATCAACTCCTGAAACAGCTCGGTTGCCGCACGGTTCTGGCGTTTTTTTTGTTCGCAGCTAGGGGCATCGGTTAGTCTCTCATCATACGAATAAATCACCTATAAAAATTAGCGAAACCAAGAAAGTGTTGGACCTGCTTGACTGAACAAGGAGTGGGCCAGTCAAGTACAGCAGAAACCTTGTCAGGATCCATGCGGACTTTGCCCTCTGATATAATGAACCCTAAAAAGGAAACGGTGCTCGCGTGAAAAGAACATTTCTCTGCCTTGACAAATAGCTTCACCTCAAGGAGAGCTTTTAAAACCTGCCGTAACCCCTTAGTGCAGATTGTCTCACATGCGAGACAGTTTTACGCAACTGAGACACGCGTTGCTCCTGCAGCCAAACTATTAGTGGAAAACCCAAACGCGGTATTTTAACTTTATTGGTAGACGATTCACGACGATTTCTGGCCAATGCGTAGTTTCTAAGTGTCACTATCTTTCCGTAGCAAGTCCATTTAACAAGCACTCCCCACCCAGCCTATACCTACCCATGTGTGACATAGTGGGCAATAGCGTCTATGTTGGGAGTTCATAAATATATGTATTCATCATATAATATCAGAATTCCATCCAGCAACCAGATAAACCCACCAATAGCCCGACCGTATGCAAATCCAGCGGTGCAAATCGCTGCTCAATCAATACCGACATAAACAAGTGAAATCATACAATGCCATTCTACTATCAATATCTGCTATTAAATATGGAATTCGTGTGCAATCCTACCGTGGATTTAAGCGTAGATATGTCCCTTTCAAGATTCCGTGGTCATTTATTGTCTTGGACAATCCGTTTGAAAAATACACAGCGCATTGGAACACTATTAGACAAACGAAACTAGCTCTGCGTAACCCCCCCTTCCTGATTGCACTGCTGTGACGCTTTCAATTTTATTCTGGTTTGATCGACAATTGTTTTATCCAATAGAAGGCACGACAAGCATCCCAAAAGTAATTTACATGTGTAATTGAAAGCTTGGATTAACTATTTAAGGGCGAGCGTAACTGCAATACTTGTTATATCACGACAATTTTACGCAGGCATGCGCAGATGACGCATTTGGTTTGACGCAGTTGGTATGATGCATTTGGTATTACGCAATAAAACTGCGCGCAACTTTGAAGTGACTTTTTAGTAGTTTTCCCCCGAAGTCGGTCAGAAGAGGACAACAACAGAGATTCTTCTAATCCCTGTAGCATAGATTCTGTGGAAGAGGTGCCTATCAATATGGGGAAGATATCCTCCTCGACATGTAAGTATTACTGCTTGTAATATTTTGATTATATACATTCGTTTTTCCACTGCGTGCTATATTTTCGTTATTTTAGTATTTGCATCGGTCGTAATAGACCACTGTTAGCCTGCTAATAATGCTGAACATATTTGAAAACACACTTTTTCAGACTCCACCTTGAATAACTACATGTATAAGGCAAATTATATAGTACGTTCTTTCCGTTTATTTTTTATTTTCTATTTGGTTTAGCTATCTCATAGCTTAGAATGTATAGCTGACTGTATTCGGTTGATGACTAGCGATAGCTTCTACGTTGTGAGAAAGTAGCGCTTTCGTGACTTTGCTTCGTAGATTGTGTCTATGACCTTCAATATGCACTTATTGTACGTCGCTTTGGATAAACGCGTCTGCCAAATAACTGTAATGTATTGATACTATTGTGTTCGTGCCGTTCCCGTAGTGGCTCGTGGTGGCCTGCTTTGTTAGAATTCATAGCATTCACAATGAAATTGAGTATTTTAGCGCTGTTCGGTTTGGTTGCTCAGTCGTACGTTATAAACTCCTCAAAAAAAGTTCGGAAACGTTATTTCGGTCGATTATTCCTCCCCTTTAATAATACCAATTGGTATTGTATTTTATATCGTTGGAAAGCCTGATTCGTCACCTTTACAACGAGGTACAACTTGTAAGGATCGTGCATTCGTGGAATGAGCAACACAGCTAACCGTGTGGGTAGCGGCCCAAAAAAATGTGCCAAAATCCCCTGCTATATTCTTCTGTTGGTATTCACTCTCGTTTTGAGTTGCTTGGTGGACTGGATGATTGCACTCTCCCACAGTAATAAGGAAAAAACAACACATATTGGCCATTTTTACACTTTATTCATTTTACACTGTCAGGGACCTCAGTAGCGTGTGGAAGATCCATACGCAGCCACAACAGCTTGGCACCTCCTCCTCATGCTGGTCACCAGCCTGGTCACACACTGCTGTGGGATGGCATCCCATTCCTCGGTGCCAATCAGGTGCCAGTCACACACCTGTGACTGGCATACACCTGCCAGGACTTGAAGCTCAAAACGAGAGTGAATACCAACATAAGAATATTGCAGGGGATTTTGGCACATTTTTTTGGGCCGCTACCCACACGGTTAGCTGTGTTGCTCATTCCACGAATGCATGATCCTTACAAGTTGTACCTCGTTGTAAAGGTGACTAATCAGGCTTTCCAACGATATAAAATACAATACCAATTGGTATTATTAAAGGGGAGGAATAATCGACCGAAATAACGTTTCCAAACTTGTTTTTAGGAGTTTATTTTATGCCTCGATTTGCCGTGAAGCTAGAACATTGGTAGTGTGTTCCGATATTATTTTATTGTATTGTAATTTCTTTGTGCATAATGTACTCTATGGGGTATTAGTATATCCATGGGTGATGCTTTTCACTTAGGGAATGGAAAATATGTATTCAAATGTACTGTGTCCAGATGTGTGCAAGATGAATGTAAAATAAATAAATAAAATAAATAAGCAACAGTTGTGAAACACACTACAGAGTAATGCCATCCTAGAGCACGCAACAAAATATAACATAATGTAGCATACAGAAGAAAGTGTTTACTGAAGTACAAGAGTGAATGATTTCATATTTAGCTGTGTGTACCACAGTGTTATAATGCTTCTGCATTATGTAATTTGTTCCTATAACATGCTTGACCCTCCACCTCTGCCACTCCAGCAGTGCCCTCTACTGTTCAGAGTGAAGCCACTGCAGGACCAGATCCTTACAGCATACTGAAGACCGTGCCATTGATGAGTGCATTTTGGCCACGAAGGCACCGCACAGGATGAAGCAGTATATGAAGGATAATGGTGAAAAAATGGCACACTTGCCATCAAACACTGAACTGAAACTGTGCAATATCAATGTTTTCATCCATTAAGTGATCGTAAGGTAAAATGTATATGCTTTATAAAGGACAAAAGGCTTTTTAATAATTTCTCGGAGAGGTTTTGGGTAGGTTATTGGACACCTAGATATCCACCCCCCTGTACTGATCCAAAATAATTCCCACATGAAAATGATAAAAAGGTGAGTTAAATGAGTCAAAACGGTTGATTTGCACTGAAATGTATGATTAGTTTAAGATTTACAGCTATTCACATTTTAGCCAATTTGGATAGGTTTGGAGACCCTGGGTACATCAGGCTACACTGCTTACATTTCGTGTCATAGATCTTTAGTAGTTCTGTATATCACCCTGCGATTATTGAATGCTTGTGGACAAGGAGTTTATGATCCAGGAAATGTGTAGTTTTACCTGTTTCACTTATGTAGCTCTCAGTATTTTGAAGAAATATGTTATTTTTTTGAAAAGTTTTGCTTGCATTTCCGGCACTTTATTTTGACTTCAATTATGAAAATAAACAAATCTAAGTTTGTACAAAAAATGGTACACCAGTTTTGTTTCATTTAAACCATTTACCAAGTTTATGTGATGCTCACACCTGGAGTTATAAAGCCTTAAACATGAGTACCCCCATGATTTACCAAATATGCCATCTGCGCTAAGGGGTTACGTGATCGATATGCGTTTGCAGGTCGGAAAATAATATTAAAATATTGTCTAAGTAAACAAAGACATATCTCTCCAGCATCTCCCGCAGAACATCGTTCACTAATGCCTGAAACACCTAGGGGGCGCTAGTGAGCCCGAACGGTATGACCTTGTACTCATCGTGGCCATTATGCGTATTGAAGGCGGTTTTCCATTCATCGCCCTCCCGCATGCGCACCAAGTTATAGGCATTGTGGAGGTCGACTTTGGAAAAAATAACTGCCCCCTGAAGGCGTTCAAAAGCGGAATTCATCAGGAGAAGCGGGTAACTGTTCTTAACTGTTATGGCATTGAGAGAACGATAGTCAATGCAAGGCCTTAACCCTCCATCTTTCTATTGTGTGACTGGTTACAAGCTGGCTATAACGCTAGCTTCCAAACGTTCAAAAGTCCGGTGCTATAGAACACCTCACATATGTTACTGTTTTTCTCCATATAAGTTTTTTCTGTTATTTACCAAACACCATGTAGGCTACTACCAGTTTCTCAAGATAAATCAGAGCATCCAGATGAAATCGTAAATTTTTTCACATAGTCCCCACTCCTATAGCCTATTCGCAGCAATTGTCAGAAAACGCCCACAGCTAACCTAGATAGCATACATATCCCCATTCATATTCATGAAGAACTGTCGGAAACAATGGCAGTTAGAGTGAAGAAAAAATGCAATTTCGCAAATTGTGAAACGGAAACTTTAAAAAGAAAATAAATGTTCTTTCTGGAGTGGCATTAATCACTGCGGCAGTGAAAGCAGTGTCAGTTCAGAGGTGTGCGCATTAAAACCATATATTTACCATATATACAACCATATATTTACCATATATACAACCATATATTTACCATATATACAACCATATATTTACCATACATACAACCATATATTTACCATATATAGAACCATATATTTACAGCAGCCAACTCGTAATTTCACTTCAAGCTGCTTCATATGACACTCAATATCAGCCTGTCGTCAAGCGTTAGCAAGCTACGGTGTTGATGACTGATGCTGCCCCAGCATTTCTTACAAATTACAGCATCTTGAGGAAACCGAAAAAATGACACGTAGCATTACCCTCGACCTCATCCTCTGTTTGTGCATCCAGTGAGGGCACATACACGGGGTATATGCGTCATGCTTGCAATGCTAACGGAGGCGATAACGACAAATAAGTTATAACTCTTAACTTAGCTCTGGGGCTAAAGTAGCCTTGCTAGCTAGACAGCTAGGTAGCACCACAAAGGGATAGAGAAGGTGGGAGAAATGAAATAGCGTGTTGAAGAAGGAGAGAGACTGGGAGAGGGATTAAGAACTGAAAAATATCAACTACAGCGAAGGATTACAAAACTATCAATAACGCAGACAAAGGTTCTCTATAGCAAACAATTGTTTTGCTCAGACTCAAAGAGGATGTTTTAGCAGGACAGAATAGTTTTATTTGCCTCTAACTAACTAATGACGTCATGAACCACCTGTCTGCGGCCAATAGGACTGAGCCCAGTAATAATTTGAACTCCACCCATTTAAACCCCACATCGGAATAGATGGAAATGGATAGATGGATATAGATCGATCCATTGAATTGAAATCTTATACTGTTGCTGATGCTTAATACATACATACCGTAACAACCACACATAATGTAGTCTGAACTAAGCAAAGTACGGATTTACTTTTACAGTCCCGTAAATGATTCAGCCGTTGTCTCACCTGATGCACAAGAGGTAATCACAGAAACCACACTGGAAAGGGATGTTACAGATGTTTTTTACCACCTACAAATCGAAACCATTCAATTGAGACCTACTGCATGCTTGTGGAACAGGACATTGAACAACTTTTGAAAGACAAACGCAAAGTGAAAACAATTGATAACTTGAATAAAGAACAGCAACAAGCTTTACATGAATTGAAAACAGATCAATCTATTATTATTATTAAAGGGAGGTGGAATTGCGGTTTTAAATACAACCGACTATCTTATAGAATGCCATAGACAACTTTCAAAGTGTTTTTATAGGAAACTTTATTCTGATCCTACATCATCATTTGCAAATGAATGGTTACATCTTGTGAATTCTTTAAAATAATTTAATTACAAAAAATAATATGATTTTAACGTTAAAGCCCCAGTTATTCCAACATTTTATACTCTAAAGCAGTGATTTTCAACCACTGTGCCGCGGCACACTAGTGTGCCGTGAGAGATCGTCAGGTGTGCCGTGGGAAATTATCTTATCCTATTAACTTCACTCAATTAGTAACACTTTTGGTTGGTGGTGTGACTCAGGATTTTTTTTATGTAAAAAATGTGCCTTGGCTCAAAAAAGGTTGAAAAACACTGCTCTAAAGGTACATAAAAGCATTATAGCACCCCCAGAAAGACCAATTGTCTCAGGTATTGACTCTTGTTAATGAGCTACCTCGAGCTATGTGGATTATTTTATTAAACCCTTTGTTGAAAAACTCCCATCATATGTTAAAGATACAGGCGAAATGATTAATATAATTGAAAATATTCCTCCTAATACCATTACGGATGATATTATTTTGGTCACTTTTGACGTGGAATCATTGTATACCACCATATCCCCACATATCTGGGCAGCGTTATCAGCTCAGAAAATGGTGCGAAAAAGACATTGAGGCGAGGCTGAACAAAGCTTGTGGAGCATTCAGCAGGCTACGTCCTATCTGAAAATCAAGTCAGCTGAATCAGAAGACAAAGATCAGACTTTACAACAGCATCTTCTCTACGGTTCAGAATGTTGGCGAGTCATCAAACAGGACATGAGACGTGTTGAGTCCTTCCAAAATGGATGCCTTAGGAAGATCTGCGGCATCTATTGGCCAAACAAGGTATCCAACGTCGACTTGTACAAGATGACTGACTGTCAAAGTGTGGTCCTTGAGATAAAAAGGCGTCGATTCTGATGGTTGGGCCATGTACTGAGAATACCTCAGGACCGTATACCAAAAATGGCACTCCGCTGGACTCCAACAGGCAGGCGAAAACCAGGCAGACCCAAAACCACCTGGCTCAGGACAGTGATGGCCGAGCTGCAAGAGATGAGACTGACATGGGGTGAGGCACAAAAGGTTGCCCAGGACAGGGTCAAGTGGAGAGAGATTGTCGAGGCCTTATGTCCCTCCAGAAACGAAGAGGATAGGTAGGTAGGTAAGTAACTCCCTCACAATGGAGGATTAAAAGCTTTGGAATATTTTTTCAATCAAAGAGGTGATAACAGACTTCCATCTAACAAATGCATTTTGGATCTGACCGATTTTGTTCTTTCTCATAATTACTTTTCATTTGAACATGACTTTTTCTTACAATTAAAAGGAGTTGCAATGGGATCTCCCATGGCCCAATCATTTTCAAGTCTTTACATGGGTTTCTGGGAATAAACTTTGATTTATAACTAACCCATTTTTTGGAAACATTCTTGTATACCAAAGATTTTTGGATGATTTATTTATTATTTTCAAGGGAACCCAACAGGAGTTAAAATTATTTAATGATATTTGAATTCTAATATTGAGCTAACTTTTACAATGGAATTTAACACATTAAAAATAAACTTTTTGGACCTTTGGATCATAAAGGGAGACAATTAATTCTATACAAATCCCTATATTAAATCACGGATCGAAATACGCGATTGAGAGCGTGTAGTTATCACCCTCTGCCACTAAAGAAAAGTTTACCTTACAGTCAATTCTGCAGAATCAAAAGTGTTTGCGAAAAGGACTAAAATCTTATTTTCTACTAAATATACCAAATGCTCTGAAAAAAACCAAAACAATTCTATTTAAACATTGGTATATCCTTCAAAGGGATGAGAAAATTAGACATTTTATAATGATCGACCTAAAATGGTCTTTAAGCGTGGACGTCATTTACGTGATCAATTGGTTCATTCTGAATACATACCTCTGGCGCCCCCATCTGCTCAAACAACATTAGCTCCCATACTGGATGGCAATTACAAGTGTGGAGCATGCTCCCAATGCAATAGCACGTTTAAATGTCAATGGTTTAACCATCCACACACAGGAAAGAAAATAAAAAAATATAAAAAAATATCATGTGAAACTAAGAGAATTATTTATCTTTTGCTGTGCCCGTGCTCATTGGTATATTGTGGAAAAACAACAAAAGAATTAAAACAAAGAATTGCAGAGCACCGCAGTACAATCCGTTGTAAAAATTTTAATACCCCAGTAAGTTAATTTTATTGAAGCAAATCACCCAGTGTCATCTCTCAAATATATTGGCATTGAAAAAGTTAACCCATCACCTTTTGGCTTAAACATTGAATGGGAACTTTGAATCGATTAATGTCTAGATTAGAAAATTATAAATATATGCCTAAATCTGACATTATGCACGACTGGCAAAATGGCTGTACGTCATCAAGGGTCTAAGGCAGGGGTAGGCAACCCTGGTCCTGGAGAGCCGCAGGGTCTGCTGGTTTTTGTTTTCACCCTAAATACAGCAACTACTTAGACCAAAGAAACCAGGTGAGGTGAGTTAACTGTGTAATCAACTGCTTTAATTGATCAATTAAGTGGCGAGTAACTACAAAAACCAGCAGACCCTGCGGCTCTCCAGGACCAGGGTTGCCTACCCCTGGTCTAAGGTATCAAACGAGCCCCAAACCATCACTCTGCGGCCAGATATGGAGTAGATGTGGATGGATCCCTTTAAGGGTTGTTTCTCCTGACTTTTTCCCCCATAGAGTTATATAAGAAAATGAGTCAGGAGAAATAACCCTTGCAGTGATCCATCCAGGGAGGTCAGCAGGAACCTGAGGGTCACTCTGACAGAGCTCCAGCGTATCCTTGTGGAGATGGGAGAACCTTTCAGAAGATCAACCATCCAGGCAGCACTCCACCAATCAGGCCTTTATGGTAGAGTGGCCAGACGGAAGCCCCTCCTTAGTAAAAGGCACATCACAGCCCGCTTGGAGTTTGCCAAAAGGCACCTAGAGGACTTTCAAACCATGAGAATCAAGATTCTCTGGTCTGATGAAGCCAAAATTGAACTTTTTGGCCTGAATACCCATCCAACCTGATGAAGAGGAATGGGCAAAAATGTCCAGAAACAAGTGTGCCAAGCTCGTAGCTTCTTTCCCAAGATGCCTTGAAGCTGTAATCGCTGCCAAAGGTGCAGCAACAAAGTATTAGGCTAAGGGTGTGTACAGATATGTAACCCCTAAATAACCTATTTTTGTCAGTAAAATAAAATTGCATATTATCTAAAAACCTGTTTTCACTTTGTCATTATTGGCTATTGTGTGTAGATGTTTGAGGCAAAAAATGAACTCAATCTATTGTAGTATAAGTCTGTAACGTAATAAAACGTGGAGAAGGTGAAAGGGGTCTGCAGACTTTCCGGCTTGACTGTATATATATATATATATATATAAGAGAAGCTAATACATTGACTAATGCTTGTAAATTACCATGAAAATAATGTTTTGTCAATTGTATTGATCCATGTCCATGGATTTTTCTACATTGGAGATTTGTCATGTTTCCAAATGTATTTCTTATTTTTTTGTTATAAATTAAGCGTGCTTGAACACATCATTGGTTAAATTGATTATTACACACAGGCGTTTTCCAGGCTTCTACCTAAAGTGATATAATGACCTGATTCCATTACTACACCTATGGAATCAAAATAGGGTCAAAAGTATTGCATCTTGCGTCTTGCAGATTTGTTTTGTACTCATAGATTTGATTCGTAGCTGTACAAAACACATCTGCGAGTACAAAACACATCTGCGAGTACAAAACACATCTGCGAGTACGCAAAACGCAAGATGCAAGTACTTTTGTCCCACATTTGACACTTCTTCCTGAATAGCCAATGGGGATGCTCAGATTAACATATCATTTGACTATCCAATCAGAAATATAATTACACTATCCAATCACGAAGCCAGGGGCAGTATAGAGACAGAGCGCCACGGGTCATACGCTGAAAACAACGCCCACCATGGGTGAAAGCAATCCGCACTAAACAGTCTGTCACCAACGGGAAAACGCCGTTAGCTAGCTAAGAACCACTGATATAGAACATTTAATTTCAGGTCAGTGCAAAGAACACCACATTTCAGCATGTCAAAGGACTATTTTGGTACCCTGTGTCTACCAGAGAGGAAAAGGTATATTGACAAATGCAATATTGTTGGACTCCCTCAAAGTCCCTTCTCCTTTCCTTACACGTCTTGGAGAAATTATCCCATGGAATGGCCAGAAGTTACATGGCTACTTTGATATTTACAACTTTTGATCAAAATGTCAGCAGGTAAGATTATGGTTTAATCCAAGATCAAAACACCCAAGTTGAATCACACCTTACCAGTAACGTTATAGCGTAGGCTACTATACTACTACTATTATAATTATTATTATTAGTAGCCTAATAGGCTAACGTTACTTCTATTTCACTGGCTTAGCCTACAACCTGCACAGTTTTTTTTTTGGCTGGCCAAATTACCAACTGTATTTTAACAAATCGTTTTAGCAAATTGTATTTTATGAAGGTTCTCAAAATGTTAGAAAATATAGCCTATCATAAAAACTTGGCATGAGATTTTCATTGAAAGCTGATTGCTTTTTCTTTGTCTCACCGTTTGTTAGGAATCTACACACATACAACGATGATGCCCACAACTTTTTTTTTTTGCACTTGCAAATATAATAGGCTACTGTCACGTTATACCACTCCGATTTATCCACATTCCACTACAAAAAATTTACATATGGTCAAAATGTTACTTACAGCAATATAGTTAGCCGTAAATTGACAATTGGATAACTTATTTGACTTAACTTAGGCTACCTGTGAAAAAAAGCCTCCTGCACATGTCCGCCGACGCCTCACTCTTAAGCCTTGTGCACACTAGTGCGATGCGTTCTCGCGGCGCGTTCTCACAGCGAGCAACTTAGTCGCTGAGTCGGTCAATTCTACTAGGCTGGGGGCGGGGCAAGAGCTTCCCGTTGTGTCATCCAAGTCAGCTCATGCAGCTACAATTTTTTGATGAAGAGAAACAACGGCAGTAGCCTACATATAACAAAGACATATTTGCGATGCATCCTATTCTTTATAGTTATGTCATGACATAATAATGTCATGATAATTATGTGTTCTCGCTAGCTAGCGATAGGCTAGCCTATATCTATCTTCGTCGCGGGCTAGCGATCTTTATCCATCTATCTAGATACATAGATAAATTTATGTATAAAACTCAACATGTAGTTTGGGCTCAATGTGATATCGGTAGAACAGCCACATATATCCTTTAAGGTTATGTTATACATTGAACAGGATGGGGTAGGCTTGGACCATTATTATTAGCTGCTCCTCCATTGCTGCAATTTGAGTGAAATCGGCCGGAACAATTATTTACAAAATGGTTTCGCGTCGGTTGGAGAAATATGAAGAGTGGAACTCTGATTGACTGTTACGGCCGATGGTCGCTCAAAAGTTAAATTGCGGGCAACATTTATCAGCCGATTTTGGTCGCTCAGTTGCCTAGTTGCTCAGGTCGCTGACCGTCACTCGCTTCATAGATAATTAATGGACTTCCGGCAAATGGGCGACTGAAGTTGCTGGATGTGAGAACGCAGCGTTAATGTCTATACATTTCTCTCCTATAACATTTAATTTTGTCTGTGAAGCTCCTGGCGGTTAAATTGGTGCTGGAGGAGTAGCGCCACTAGCTTGAGGGTGCTGAGCATCCCTTCACGGTGTGGACGGACCACAAAAACCTGGAGTACATCCAGGGTGCCAAGCGAAGTAATTGGTGTGGAACTCTGATTGGCTGTTACGGCCAATGGTCGCTCAAAAGTTAAATTGCGGGCAAAGTTTATCGGCCGATTTTGGTCGCTCAGTTGCCTAGTCGCTCAGGTCGCTGACCGTCACTCAGCTTCATAGAAAATGAATGGACGAAGTCACTCAATGTGAGAACGCAGCGTTAGGTCCGCCACCATCCGGCAATGCATTGTAATTTTTCAACTTTTGCGTCTTTTTGCCGTGTGTCGAATAACCGGAAGTTGTTAGCTTTAGCACATGGGTGTGTAATTAAATAATAACTAGCTAGCTAACGTTACCAATAACATGAATTTTGACCAACAATGATGTGTCACATGTATGATTGATGTATATAACGTTAACTAGCTGGCTAGTTAGCTAGCTGGCTAACGTTACAAGTGTGGCTGGCTGTTCTCCATTGTTGAGTGTGTATGCACCCTGCTATGCTATTTTGTCCGGCATAGCCAGCCCAGTTGGCTGCATCACATTACGTACACAGTACGCAATAGTGTGCACAAGGCTTTATTGCTCGGATCCACTTTTCTCGTCTTATGGGCTCCGTTTGGCATTTCTGAATCCTATAAAACTGCAATTCTGGGTTTTTTACCTTGTTTGTAGTGCATCCCACCAAACAACAAGTTTTAGGCATTTTTATACTGTTAGCTAACAGATCGAAATGACAAGAAAGCACCAGCATATCGAGTAAAATGGACGGCGATAGCGGGATGTGTCCACCCCCCAGGGGTGGGCGGGGACTATTTGCGGCCTGTCTCTATTAGAGTCCCTTGATAGAGAGAGTAGCGACAACTCACGATTTGACGCCATTTTGAGTCCATTCAGTGCGGAGCCGCCGTATGGCGCTAGTGCATTGAACCGTGTATTCCATTATGTTCTCTATGTATGAGAGATGGGAATGGTCTTTTCCATGTTGATAATGAACAAATTATATGAAGATGACAAAATAGAAGATTTATGACAACTAAGAGCCATATGATAAAGAAGAAAATCACAGAGCTGGTTGTGATTTAACAGTCACAGACATTTAGAACCATGACAAAGAAGGAATTAACTCGACAGGTACTCGAAATGAACCTGCGAATTACAAATAGGAACACGTTGGATAGTGGTGCAATGTGATATTTTTTTCATGCTAAACTAGATGCCGTGCATGCCAAAGGGGGAAAATAAATCTTTGGTATAACTAGGGATGTTCCTAACGACTAATTTCCCTGACGGTTAAACGGAAATTTAAACTTAGACTAGTCGACGAAAAAATATTGCGTATATTATAAGAGCCATTTGAAACCGTTAATCACATACTTCAATAACCAAATCGTATTTTAAATGCGGCTGAAATGTGTGGCACTTTGCGCCTTGCATTATGAACATTGCACATTATCCTACAAAACATGACAACAACTCACTAAATATAAGTTAACAAATAACATTTATTTAAATAAGAACCACGTTCCATTTGCTCACTTGTTTTAATGAAAACAATGGATAACAATAATCAAACAAGTCATCAACCTGGCGCTAGTGTATGCGCTACGTCAGTTCTTACTTCCTGCTTTTGTGTTCATGTAAAAGGAACCGTAGTGCAACAACAGGTAAGTCCCAATGTTCCCTATCTCCCCCCAAGCCTTTAACACAACCAAACTAAAGGCTGAAAAAGGACTAAGTCCAACAGAACAGAACAAGAGCTAGAATGTCTACGGCCAATACAAAACAGTGCAAGCCTAATCCATAGAATAGTCCTTGTGCCATGCAGGCACGCTGGCCACCCTGGAGGACCGGCGCAGGGCCGCCGGTGGCTGAGATGCCAAGGGTCTCGGGGGGGAAGAGGCCAACTGGGCCTCAGGGGCAGTCAGAGGTGGCGGGCGGACGGTGCGCCTTGGCACATCCTGGCTCGGTGGCGCCGGTGGAACGGGAGCAGGCTGCGTCCCGGGCCGGGGGACACTTGGCAGAGGCAGAACAGGTGGCGGAGAAGGTCCCGCCTCCGTCGTGGGCACCACGGGGACATCCATGTGGCTTGGTAGATAGGGCACCACGCGGGGCGCCGGCGCGGCAACCCGGGTTGCCAGATCATCGAAGATAGTCCGGGGTGGCGGCAGTTCGTCGCGAACAGGCCGGAACTTGCGCAGGAATCTCCTGTTCCGAAGTGTGATCCTGCCAGAACCGTCCACCTTGACCACGTACTGGTCGTGCTGACGGACCTCCACGACGACGCCCGTCCTGTCCCACTTGTTAGGATGGGGACCCGTCTGGTTCTGGATGCGGACCAAGTCCCCCACCACGAGCGGTGGGAGGCGTTTAGTGTGCTCTGCCCACACCTCAGCCATGCGAATGTGGCGTCTGCGGAGGGCTTCCTCCCTCGCCATCAACGTCTCACGCCAAGTCTCGTGGGGCCTGTACTTGCCGGGATGAATTGGGATGAAGTCGCGTATCGGGCGGCCGAAAACGCACATGGCCGGGGATATCTTTGTGTCAGGGTCGGGCGTGTTACGGTACTGCAGTATTGCCCTCTGCACAGCATCAGAGTCCAGATCACCCTTCGGGCCCGTGTTGTCGGCAATGAGCCGCTTCATGGTCTTCACCCCGATCTCCGCGCGACAGTTGCTGTGGGGGAAGGCAACCGAGGAGAGGCGATGGTGCACGCCCCATCTGTGTAGGAAGGACCTCGTCTCGGCGGAAGTGAACTCCGGTCCCCCGTCCGACGCGAGCTCCTCAGGCACCCCGTACGTTGCAAAGGCACGACGCAGGTGACATATGAGGTCAGCAGCACCACCCGCCGACCTCGAAATGACGGGCCAGTTGGAGTAACGATCCACTGTCACGAGGTAGTGCACACCCCTATGTGTGAAGAAGTCAGAGCACACCGCTTGGAAGGGGTAGGTGGCAGGGATGGGTGGGGTCGGTGGCGCTGCAGGCTGAGAAGGAGCTATCCGGTGGCAGTGTCCGCAGTTATCTCGAGTGGCTCTGATGTCAGCTGATATCCCAGGCCAGAACACAGAGGACTCTGCACGTGCGGTCATCATAGAGACACCCTGGTGGGCGGCATGCAGGGAGCTTAGCACCTCACCGCGGAGTGAGGGTGGTACGACCACTCTGTCCTTGTACAGGACCACCCCGTCCGCTGATGTAATGTCCTCACGGTACTGGTGAAAGCCGCGAATCCCTTCAGGCATCCCGACCCTAGATTCGGGGAAGCCATCCGCCGCCATCTCCTCCAACGTGCGCATATCGGCGTCACTGCTGGTGGCCTCTCTGACACGGTCCCAGGTCACTGACTGCAACGACTCGAGGCCTGCAGCACACCACGACAGGTCAGATCCCTCGTCGTCATCGTCGTCGTCGTCATCCGCCGGCTCAGCCCGGCGCAGGAGTGATAGGACGTCGGTGTGTGTGCCGGGTGACGTGTGGGTCACCACGGCAGTGTCGTCATCTGGAAGGTCCATGAGTGGTGGCGTAGAGGTGCCGACAGGCCTGCGTGACATGGCATCTGCCGCCTTGTTCTTCATGCCAGGGACGTGTATGACACGGAAGCGATAGCGGAGGGTCTTCTCCTTGAGGTTCCTGAGGCGGGGGTTGGGTATGTTGTCCAGTGCCCTGTCCGTGAGCACCTTCAGCAACGGCTTGTGGTCGACGGCAATGATCAGGTTCTCGCAGCCTAGCACAAAGTAGCGAGCCTTGTCCAAGGCGTCCGCGACGGCAAGGGCCTCGCCCTCTATGGGTGCGTATCTGGACTCTGCCGCATGTGTGAACCTGCTGCCAACTAGGGTCACCTTCCATCCCTCAGCACAGCAGAAGGGCCTGACAGGCAAGCATTGGCAGTGTCTCTGAAGCAACCAGAAGCCGACGCCCTCCTTTGACCAGTCCGTGGCGAGGCATGTGGGTCTGGCCTTATCAAAGATGCGGACGCCGCACTCAATCTCATGAACGATCACATCCTTCGACTCACGGAAAGCAGCCTCCAGCTCCGGGGTCCGCTCGAAGCGCACCCCATTCTGCAGGAGCCTCCGAAATGGCTGCATGCGCTCGGCCATGCTGAAGGCGTAGGACACCTGGTTGACCAGTCCAAACCACGACCTGACGTCAGTGATGTTGCGTGGCTGCGGGAAGTCATGGATTGCCTCCAGGTAACGGCTACATGGCCGCACGTCGGTCATGGTGATGGTGAAGCCTGCGAAGTCCACCGTGGGAGCGCTGAAGACAAACTTCTCCGGGTTGAGGATGATACCGTTCCGGCCGCAGACGTCCAGCCACTCCACTGCTTGGAAGAAACTGCCCTCGATTGTGTCAGCCCACAGCAGTGTGTCGTCCACGCACTTGGTCTTGTTACCGATGTCGGCGACAATCTCGTCGTAACGCCGTGAGTAGCCGTCCCCTGATGCTATGTACCCCTGCGGGGCCTTGAGGTACCGATAGCGCCCCCAGGGGGTGATGAAGGTTGTCTTGTGGTGGTCGTCCTCGTGCAGGGGGACGCTGTGGTAACCATTCTACGCATCAAACACAGTCTTTCGCTTCCCGCTGGGGACGCGCCTCGCTTGGTGAAATGGGGACTGAGTGTGGTGGGTTTCGCGAAGGGCGTGCTTGTTCAGGGCCTGAAAGTCAACAGTGCGCCGCGGCTTGCCGTTCTTTTTCGCGCAGATCACCATACGGTGACACCATGTCACCGGTGTGCCGACAGGCACCTCCTCCAGCACGCCGAGGCGAACATCCTGGTCGAGGCCTGCCTTCACTTCATCCTGCCAGTGTAATGCCACAGGAATTGGCGTGTGGTAGGAAACTGGTGTTGCATCCTCGTTGAGCATGAGACGGAGTGGTGGGCCAGACATCTCCGGCAGGAGTTGGTGAGGGCATGTGTTGAACGTGCTCTGGCCGTAAGTCTTGAGTAAGTACTCCTTTAACGCCTCCCTGTTCGCTTCGGTCGCTGGCATAGGGAGTATGGTCGGCCTGGCTGGCGGAGTCGCACGCTGTGGGCAATCACATGGCTCGGAGGATGCCAGGTTCGCCTCCCCTAGCGTTGGAAAGGTCTCTGAGATCATGCCCAGACCCACGCAGGCTGTGCGGGAGAGGAATACACGATCTGACGTGTCTGTCACGTATGCAATCTGGCGTGTCTCCAATCTTCGTGCGTCGTTACTGTTGCCGGCGAATCTGACCACCGCGGCTCCAAGGATCCGAATCCCCTCGTTGTTTGCAGCCCTCATGGTCATAGACACAGGAATGAGGTCCTCTGTGCTCAGGCCCATCCGTCGTGCCACTTTGAGGCCAATCAGGCAGCTCTGGCACCCGGTGTCAGCCATGGCAGGTAGAGTCACTGCGCGGGTGTGTTTCTGCAGGTCAAAGCCCAGCGCTCTGTAATCTTCACGTACAGTGGTGAGGGTGAGGCTGATGTAAGGCTGTGTGTTAGATGCACGCTTTATCCATTTGTCGCACATGTCATCATACAGGTGGTGAGCGAGGGGGAGTGTACGTGGCTCATCAGCTGCGTTGGCCATGGTGAGGGTGCATAGTTCAGCAACTGCTGCCGCTTGTTCATCATACGCCCCGTCTGTCCCTACGGGTGGCTGCGCGGCTGATCGGCCGCCCAGGCAGACCTTCTCAATGTGGTTCTGGCGGCCGCATTTCCGGCATTTTTTTCCATATCCAGTACACTCGGCGCGCCTCGTGCTCCACTGCGGTGTTTTGCCATGGCCCATTTCGCCACAGTAGATGCATGTCCCTTCAGGTTTGGCCTTGAGCTTCTCCAGCCTCGTACTGCCCTTGGTGCGGACATCCTGTTGTCTCCCTCGCCGATATGAGCTGCTGACTGTGTCCGTGCTCTGAGAGTGAAGCAAGCGCGATGCGGAGCGCTTCCCAGACTCCTTGGCTTCAATGTACTCTATCATGTCCCTTAATGGCATATTCTGGTTCTTCTCGCCGAGCAGATCGAGTTGTATCTCTTGGTCGGCGATGCCACGGGCAACCACGTCGCGCAGGATTTCTTCTGTGAAGTCGTTGATCTGGTCACATCCCTCCTTAGTGCAGACCATCTCGTACTTACATGTGTCCGCCTGCCCCTTTAAGCGGGCGTGGAACGATCGGATGGGTTCTTCATGACCCTGACGCATGTTGGACAGGGCCACACGAGCTACCATGGTGTTCTCCGCGCGGACGGCAAGTTTTTTCATGGCAGCGAGGACGTCTGCTTCATTACTGTCCACTAGGCTCCTGCCCGCTGTTCGGGTGAGGTCTTTCCTCAGGTCCTCTTCACAACACTCCAACAGCTGTGTGACGACGTCACGGCCGGTGAGTTTAGTCCCCGTCCTGTACTCACCCCAGCGGGTTACGAAGTATGACCAGGCCTCAGCTGTCCCTGCCAGGGCTATGGAGGGACGCTTGAGCTTCTCCATCTTGGTGTTCGCACCCGACTCCCTGGGGGGTGCAGTGTGTGCAGTAGCGTGTATGTTCAGCATGGCTACTACAACTGCAGTCTCTTCATGTGTGGCTATATAGTCACAGCCCTCGATTGGGCATTGTACATCCACAGGAGCCATGGCACAGTTATTTTTGAGTAATGAATTAATGAAGCTCCAACCCAAATCCAGTCAGCGTGAGTCAGTGAATGTAAATGGTCTTCTGAGCATAATGTGAGCTGCTCTTCACTTCACTTCACTGCAGAACGATGGCTCCATCTAGTGGACTGATAGAAGAAGTGCAGTAGCTGACTCTACCTCACACACAGTAACGTCTTTTGCTTAGATGCGCGTGCAGGAGTTATACAGCTTCCCGGGCGGCTAATGTTAGCTATCGTTACCTCTCGCCGTGATCCGTTCGCGCACCAGCTTGTCTTCTTCTCTGTGCGGGGTGGTGAGGTGATGACGTCTCCTTGACTGTCGTAGTCCTTGTTTGATTATAAATAAGAACCACGTTCCATTTGCTCACTTGTTTTAATGAAAACAATGGATAACAATAATCAAACAAGTCATCAACCTGGCGCTAGTGTATGCGCTACGTCAGTTCTTACTTCCTGCTTTTGTGTTCATGTAAAAGGAACCGTAGTGCAACAACAGGTAAGTCCCAATGTTCCCTATTATTGAAAACAATATTCAACGTAACAAAACATTTTTAGGAAACGTGCCTGATTATTACAACGGCATTTTCATTGGGTGAACGCGATCGCATAGCAAATACAGTAAAAAATAATAATCGGTCATCAGAAAAACTACCAATAATAGGCCCACAAAAAAATAACATTTAGGCCTACTGATCGACTTGACATTAGATTAGTTTTATTGGCCTATTCAACAACGCGATAGGCCTACTTACTCTTTCCATCTCGCTTGTTTAACTTGCAGGGCGAACAGGCTAATGCGTTTTGTTTTTTTCCTTCGTTTAAAAATTTTTAAAATTTCGTTTAATCGGGCGTTGTTAACATTAGTAACGGATGCTCGTTTTTTTTATAAAGCAACATTTGACCAGGAAAACATGACATTTCAGTGCAAATTATGTCAATATGTAATTTAAATGTGTACATTAATAAAAATAATGTTTAACCGACTAGTATTTCTGGTGCCGACTAGCGAGGGTAGCAACGTTTAATCGACTAGTTGACTAAACGCGCACATCCCTAGGTATAACCTACTCTTAAAAGCTAGGGTTTATTTATTTATTTATTTATTGCATTTCTTTACCCAGGGTATGCCCAAACAGTTAAAAACTGGTTTCCATTGCATCCTGCATTCATTTAAATACTACATACGTACTGTACTACATGCAATTAAAAATAAAAACCTAATTTAAATTGAACAAACACTCAAGCCGTCAAGGCATTACAAATATGTCCATAATTTTCTTAATTACGCATGGAAAGGTAGAGGGTGTTTTCTCTTGTCTTAAACCATACTCCATAATAATGACATCACAAAAGTACAAATATGTGCATGTTAATTCAATACGCATATGGGACCATTACCACTGACCTGGCAGAGAACTGAGGAAGAAGTTGCTTTCCATCCAACACGACTGACTCTGTTCTCCCAGATTTCCCGTCTTTTTGCATCTGATGGAAAACTATATATCTTGAATCCCTTCTCCGTTCTATTTGTGCACCCACAAGCGCTACAACCTGTCATTTTGTCGTAAAATCGATATGCATCCGATCACGATCCTGTCCGCGATGGACTCAAAATGGCTCCACGCAATCACGTGACTAGATTTTTCCGGACCCTCTATGTCGCTACTCTCTCTATCAAGGGACTCTAGTCTCTATGTGGGTGAATATGGAATGCCAAATGGGTCCTAATTCGCAACAAACTGGACACGTTTTTTTACGGCGTTTTGAGCTTGTTAAAACGGCGTAAAACGTGCTGTTTTTATTAACTCAAAAAAGGCGAAAAAATAAGGTGTTTTCTTTCTCAAATACAACAATCTATTATGAATTGAAAACTTATTATGAGCAGAATCAACCCTGATGCATAGAGCTAAGCTAAGCTGCGCCAATGAAATGGAGCAGTTGTAAATTAGGTTTCAGTATCTTAGCTTGCCTATGGTAGCCTATAATTCTGCTAGAGTGGTTTCCAAACTCGGTCCTGGGGTACCCCTTTTTATGTTGGTTTTCGTTCCAGGCACAATTGCAATCCCAGAATTTTAACAAGCTGTTATTTATTTTTTCTTAATTATGTGCTTTTAATCTTTAGAGGGATCATTTACCCTCTTAAGCTACAGTACGTCAGATATATGCATGCCATGAAGAATAAAACTCCCATGTTCACGTTGTGTTTATTGTGCTAGCCTATATTGCAAACAATTACAAAAAGGAAGTAAAAAAATTAACTGATCAAATTAAAAACTGTTCTTTCATAATTTTCCCTTGTCCTCATTAACACAATGCAGGTTTGAATCGTTGTCATTTGCTTTATCTTTGAATTCTTCCTTATCTACCAATGGTTAGTTTTATTGGCATATATGTCCACACTATCACCAATTACAAGCCTATTGATTTTACTAGCTATATTGGTTTGATTGATTATTTGAGGTAACTCTCATCAAAATAAAGACTGAGGTGAATAAATAGGCTCGTAGCTAATTGGTATAAGTGTGGACGCCTGGTCACTAAAACTAAGCATTAGTCGATGAAAAATTTGAAGAAAACGCGAATGACAACGAGCCAAACCTGCATTGTGTTAATAAATTTAAGAGGAAATGATGGAAGAACGTAACCACACGGGTTAAAAAAAAAACGAAGTAGGAGCCTATTGATTCAGCTCAATCTTTAATTTGATTTATTTGACCTCTTTTTATGAAGGCTAATTGTTTGCAATATATCTTGCAATTGTGGTTGGAACTAGCATACAGTAGCTCGCTACCCCAGACTGAGTTTGGGAAGCAGAATTAGGTTATAGCCTACCATTGTCAAGCTAAAATACTCCTTTACAATTGCTCCATTTCCGTGGCGCAGCTTAGATCTATGCATCAGGATCAATTCTGCTAATAATACATTTTCAATTCATAATAGATTGCTATATTGCATTTTAAATAGCTACGTTATGGGCTATTTTTAATTAACCAGTCCCACTGACTTCTGATCATTCTTGATTGGGTGAAGCAGTTTCAACCATTGGCTTTGAAAAACATCAGACGGAGCTCAGCTCAGAGAAAACGGCATATTTTCCCTTTGCTTTTTACATCGTTGTTGGCAGTACAACCCGTCCAGTTTGTGGCGAATGGAGGCCTGTCACATAGAACCAGAACTGTCGTTACCAATGGTTACAGGGACGCGCCCGCATGGAGGTCCATCCATCCCTAACAGAGACGCTACGTTACCACTGAACTCTCGTAGTCGTACTACTACTCAATGAACGAGTTTCATGCTAACTAATACTACTATGATTGCAATACTACAATTGCACTGCGTGCTGATGCGTACTGATGTGCGAATAAAAAAGGAAAAAAATTGAAAAAATCCTTTAATGAGAGGACTTTGATATATCACCACACCATAGTAGCCACACCAACGGAACTCAATTTTACGACGAAAAAGAGAGAACTGGTGTTGAAAGCAGTGAGGAGCAGTTAGACCACATAGGCAGGGGCTTCTATAATGGTAATTTACGCTTAATAAAAAAATTATAAAATTTAGCCAGTATAATATATATATACTAGCTGGCCTAAATGTATATGTACATGGCATTATCTAAATTTATAAAGTTAAATTAAAAAGAATCGCTAATATTATAAACTAGCTAAAAGTTAATAGTAGCTATATCATTGACGCTACTGCTGCGTGAACGAAACAGAAAACGTAATGCTGGCGATAAATTACGTTTTGCACATATTGAACAGATCAATTGAATTTTCAAAACACTAATCTTGGGCATTGCTAGTGCTGCTTGTACGATGTCTAGATTGGATAAAATGTAAACAGTAGAAATAATAGCTAGGGTTGCTGGCCATGCAAATAGCGAGCAACAGAAGATCCAATTAAAAAGAAAATAAAAATAACGATACGAAATGATAATAAAATAAAATAGAAATGAAAAATAATAATTATATGTTGAAATGAATATGTGTAAATGGTTAATGTTTTTTTATTTGTGTCAACTAAAAAGTAACTTGGAAAAAAAAAAATTTATAATATAATAAATTCTAAGCTAAAATGTAAAATGTTTATAAAGGCAGTTACTGTAGCCTACCTACCTATATATTAACGTATCGCCTTTAGCTGCAACTTAACTTAAAAGCACACTTACCACACAAGGTACTACAAAGCAGGAGCACAATATTACTGTACAAGGTCTACTATAAGCTAGAAACACAGAAGCTCTTTCTACAGCTCTTTCTTCTTCAGCCTGGAGGGAGGGAGGTTTTTACTTCGTCTTTTCTTCGGTAATCCTATTATATTCGTTAATATACCCCCCGTATTTGTTTTATTTATTATTGTTTATTTTAATAATATAACTTATATTATATAATAACTTAATATTTTACCTCCCGCAAGGAACCCCAAGCCCAGCCAAAAAAACAAAAAAAAAACAAACAACAACATAATCAAACACAAAAACAAATCAACAACAACACAAAGGACAAAAAAAATCACAAATATTCATGAAAATGAAAAGCAATGTTAGCAATTACATCCATCAATGGAAAAGCAGTCCAACAGTCCATGAGTCACACCTTCAATTTCCAACCAACGCACCAGTGCCACCATTTCCCAAATATCAATCCCCGCGGTCTCTGTACACCGGTCCAATGTAGCAATTGTTATGTGATGTTGTGTGTTGTTATGTTGTGTGTGTTGTTTTTGTAATGTTTATTGCTAAAATAATAATTTAATATGGCAATAAAAAATTGATGCAAATTAACCTCCTTAAATTTATAATTGGTAACTGAACATTTTTTGGTTTAATCCGTTTATGGAACACCAGCATTTGGTCTTCGTTAAAGCGTTTTGGTAAAAAAGTAAAGCATTGTGACCCATTTGGCGTTCCATATGCACCCACATACTGCCCCTGGCTTCATGATTGGATCGTGAAATGATATTTCTGATTGGATAGTCAGATGATATGTTAATCTGAGCATCCCCATTGGCTATCCAGGAAGAAGTGTCACATGTGGGACAAAAGTACTTGCGTCTTGCGTTTTGCGTACTTACTGATTTGTTTTGTACAGCTGCAAAACAGATCTGAAAGACGCAATACTTTTGACCCGATTTTGATTCCATATATACCCTGATAAAGGCATATTGCCGAAACATGTTAGTGGTAACTTAAAATTATTTTTGCATGGAGATGAGTGTGCGATTCTCATATATTTTTTCTGATTCAATGGACCGATAATCAGCACCTTTCTTTCTTTTGGGTGTGCATTCTTATATATTTTTTTATATCTTATCTTTCCCATGTTGATGTATGAATAAGGGAATATGGCCTCTGTGTCACCTTATGTATATACCCCAGTAAAACAGGAAGTCATGGATTACTGCTTGAAAGTTCCTAAACACTCTGATCAACTTTAAAAAGTAAAATATAAATGGAAAAAATGCTTCAGTTACATTTTGTTCAAAATAATTTCTAGGTGTGCCAATTGTGGCACACGTGGTTTTGTTAAAAAATAATAATTTCTTGATGAGGGATTTTATTTTTTCTAAATAAATTTACTTCAATTAAAGGTTGGATTTTTCAAATTTTTTCTGTGTGAGATTAAACTAATTCACCAAAATATCATTTTTTTATAACCCATTTTACTCATCTTTACCAGGGGTGCCAATAATTGTGTATGGAACTGTATATGATGGTTTTTCTTGTGTGTTGATTTTTTGTTTGTACTTGAATAAATAGAAGGGAAACAGGAAAAATAAATTAAATGGTTCCCCTTGTAAATGTTTGTTTTAAATGTCATGTCTGATGATGTTTTATTTTGATAAATGAGATGTGCTTTTGTAAAGTGCATTTGTGCATTCCCTTTTATGTGCAAAGCGGATGGAGAATATTGGTTTCTATGATCATGTCTCTATCATTGATGACTGTTCCGCTTCTGTAAAGAATGCAGAGGAAGGAGATGCGTTCTGAGTGGTTAGACTGGTTATAATATAGGATAAACACTGAAATATCTTTCCTGTTTTGATATATAATTACATAAAACATTTGTCACAGGGGTTACTTCAACTTTTAAATGTTTAAAATTTCGACCATAACATGATTTACGTTTGGATGTATGGAGGAACTTTAGGATATTACTCTAAAAATATGGTTGTTTTCTAGCATGCATTAACCAACCAATATAAACGTTTCTTACTTAGTTATCACTATGTCTTATTGAATAATTATTCCATTCTTGTGCTGGAGGTGGTTTGGGACCCTTCTAGCTCAGGCTAAAAATGACCTATTGTAATTCTCCATCTGGGGATCTAACCCTGCCAAGATCAAGACAAGCATGATTCCCGCCACAAGTCTCAAACTTATTTGTTTGTTCTGACAAAACAAACCTTTTGCAAACTGTTTGGTATAAAGCCCAGTGACTTTACATGAATCACTCTTTTATGAATGTGAACATGAGGAAAGATGAACTGAATCTACCTGGGGTGCCTGAACTGGAGAACCCTCTGATCCTTTAGACTATGCGTAGCCTAATGCAGGGTGTAACTACTTCCTGGGGGACAGATTGCATATGAGTGGTGCATATGTCCCCAATGTTTCATGGGCATTGTGTGGAAAATGTACATGTTCAAATATATTATTTATTATTCTGGCAGTGGTAAGAGGTTTGCTAGCATTGTACAGATGCAAGGGGAGGGGGTGGGGACTACTGCACATTTGTAGTTAAGACGCCATGATGTGAGCTCGCTGTTTCTACATGAGTGTTCTCTCAGTTCTTCTTTTCCAGTTTTTGTTTTGATATTTGCTGATCTTAAGAGCTATCTCTGTCTGTCACACAGCCACACCTGTCTCCTCCTTCCTGTTTCTCTGAAATACATTTTTTTCTTCACTTATTCTGGCTCTGGTCCTCTGCCATTTTGCCTTTTTTTGTCTATGTATCTGTGTTTACACTGCTGGCACCTAATTATGACCAATCTCTTTACAACTGAAAACATCACGCTGGGTGTTCAGGACGTTCAGCAGGGAGGTAAGGGAAATATTTGTCTTTTGCTATGGATTGCGCTTCCTGCGATGGTAACTGATGGGTGTTACTCAGGCATTTTGGATGGACGTTCTGAGATTGCAGCAAACAGCCAAAGTGGCAAAGCCTGGGCCCTGTTTCACAAAGGATTACTGAGATGGATAACTGCAATATGTAAAATCCGGAACAGTTCCTTTTACTTCAGTCCATGTTCCAGATTTGGGAGGGTTCTAGCCTTTACTCAGTGCAGTTACCCAGCCAACTCAGTCGTCCTGCTTTGTGAAACAGGCCCCAGGTGACTTAAAAGTTATTTATTGTTGAGTTATTGTTTACGCTCCCAGGACTTACTCTTACTAACTGTACCCAAAGCCCGTACTGAGTTGGGAAAAAGGACTTTTATGCATGCTGCTCCGTCAGCTTGGAATTTTTTGCAAAAGGATTTCAATCTTGGGGAGCTAGTATCATTAGATGCTTTTAAAACAATGTTGAAGAAATGGGAGGCAGACACATCAGGCTGTAAATGTTTTTGAGCTAATTTATTTGGTATTTGATCTGCACTCTATGCTGACTTTTGTTTTGGCTACTTTTATTGATTCTCCTGATTTGTGATGTATATATGCACTTGTGTGAATTGGAACTTCTAATGTTTGTGATTTGTTATATGTTGTGTGTCTGCAACCATGTTTAATGTGCTGCTGCCTGTCTTGGCCAGGACACTCTTGTAAAAGAGATTTTTAATCTCAATGAGGCTTTTTCCTGGTTAAATAAAGGTTAAATAAAAATAAAAAATAAAAAAGCGTGGTAGGTTTAGTATTATACAATTCTTGAACGTTAGACTTTGGAGACTAACTGAATTCAGCAACGCTCTTCTTCATTTACTAAAGTTTTAATAAACATCAAGAATAAACTTTGGTACTAATGAAGTCATACTAATGATGTACATGATAAAAATGTTTTTTTAATAAAATGTCAATATCAGGTAACAATTGTAATAATAATTTCAAATCAAGATGAATGTATGGAATGAACCTTGAACTTAGACTCTGAAAATCATTTGTATGTTACTGAACACATTACCACCTTCAACACTTCTTGCACAGTTTACGGATGTAATTTTCAGATGGCTATAGCACACTAGGATGTTGATTTGTGGAACTCAGCAGAGAAAGATCATGTGGGTACTGCTGTACTACAGACATTTTGATGCTACATAGTTTAACGGCCACCTGCCAACCCCCCGTCCTCTGGGGAATTGTGTGTTTAAATTAAATTTATTTACTCTAACGAAGTCCCGCAGGTGCAGAACGATTACGACAGAAAAACAACAGTCAAGTATCAGATATCCGCCTGAGATCTGGCAGAAATGTTTTAATAAAGTATTTTAATACTTGTTACGGTGAAAATATTTTAAAATATATATTTTATTTTTATTGAATGCTCCTTTAGTGTATAGGCTTCAGCATGGGAAAATACATGGTTCTTCAGATTATGACTAGAGACACATGTCTTCTACAGGGGACACAAATGAATTGGAGGTTAGAAAGTATTAGCATGGAATGTTTTGGGCGAAACAAGTGTTTTTAGCATATTTAGCAGAACATATGTATTGACTGCTGCTATTGGTTGGGAATCTGATGACCTCACACTCACTCTGTTCTCTGCCTAATGTGTTGAGTAAGCTCAAGTCACTCTGGACAAGAGCACCTGCACATTTGTAAATGCAATGTGATATAACCACAGGCACACTGGTTTGCCATTTATCTACCCCTGTATTATTTGCTGTGTTGACACCCTTTCTTTTGCCAATCAGCCCTGGACCTGACAACTGATAGCCACAATATGACCTACATTTCAGTTCAACCCAGCACACAACAGAATAGTAAGACTGTGTGTGTGTGTGTGTGTATATATATATATACAGTGGGGACGGAAAGTATTCATACCCCTTCACGTTTTGCACACTTTATTGTGTTGTAGATTTAATTTTAAATGGATAAAATTGCCATTTTTGCCCATCAATCTACACTCAATAACCCATAATGACAATGTGAAAACATGTTTTTAGACATTTTTACAAATTTATAAAAAATCTAAAACTGAAATCTCTCATTTACATAAGTATTCATACCCTTTGCTTTAACGTATTTTTAAAGTATCATATTTAATATTTGGTAGCATATCTTTTGCATGCTGTTACTTCCTGAAGTCTGTGACCCATAAACATCAAAAGACTCTCGATCAGTGGCGGCCGGCCTATAGAGGGCGCTGGGGCGCCGCCCCCCCTCCCCCACATACAAATTTTTAAAAAAGTTTTTAAAAAATTATTATTTTTTATTATTATTTAATTTTTTAGTAGCTTAAAATTATTATTTTTTATTATTATTTAATTTTTTAGTAGCTTAAACATGTTATATGTTGGCCTTGCGTTGTCTAAAGTTTAATACATTACATATGCATGTTCAGGGGCCTGCGGGGCGCCGGTAACGTTATGGTGAATCAGAGCACTCATTCATTTTCAAGCGAGCCTCCTGATTCTGCTGCCTGATTCGCGGTCAAAAAAGTAGCCCCCGGGGCGCAGGCCTGTGCGCCCCGGACTATCCTACCCTTTTCTGATTAGTCCTCATGGTTTATGATATTATTGGATTGGATTTAAGGCATGTTTATCACGCCCAGCCGGCATCTAGCAGGATATCACTACGCACTAAGTACTACGGCTAGGTTCAGTCGGCTGCTACGCATTCATTCAAATCAAGGGCGTAGATTTAGGGGGGGTCAGGGGGGACTAGTCCCCTCCAATATTTATAAGAGATGAATTTTCCCCCCCAAAAAATATCATGAATGATAACCACCTCACCAACACAGGCTTTTATAACAGCACAGAGGCTCTAAACACTTAGATTATTTGTTAGATATCCCTTAACTTGTTTTCAGAAAATTCCTACACCCCTGCACTGGACCATACCATTTTCACCGCGTGCAGTCTTCCAACTCCACACACTCCCTGCAGATCGCGCCTGGCTACAGGAGCTAACAGAGGAGTTACTCTGCAGACAATGTAAGTTGATTGATTTCCCTCAAAAATCCTTCAAAAAGTCCCTAAAACCAACTTTTTTTAAAGTAAAATTGCACAAGGAATCGTTTGCAACCATCCCCGAATCGATCTGACCTTCCGTTTTTGAGAAATAACCAAATTTTAAAAATCGCGACTTTTGTAAACACTCAGAAAGTGGAGAACAGTACAGAAAAATAATATAAAACACATAATGTGTCCCCTCAATGCTCAAGTCAGTCAAATGAAACCCATTTCTTACCTTTCTGCAGATGAATAGCTGTATCTAGTTTTTAACTTGAGTTTTAAGTTATCAGTTCAGTTGGGGTTACTTCAAAAAACTAGCTAGCTAACTTTATGGAACTGATAACTTCAGGCACATAAGTTATAACAATTATCTAGCTAGCTTCATCCTAATCCGATTTGTGTATTAGCTTGTTCAAAATGCATGACTACTTTAATTTGCACGATCTGTGCTGCTTCCATCATCAGGCAGATTAGACTGAGGCACAGTGCTTAATGTGACCACCACAGCACTGCCCTGATAAGGCAAAACACCTTAAATCGTTTTTTTGATAATCAAAATTGTGTTTTTGTCATTTTTTGGGACATAGGGGGTCTAACTAGCTGATAGCTCAACCCCATATCATGGCAAAAAGTGAATGATGCCATAGAGTAACACATGCAGACTTTGAATAATGTAAATAGGGATGATCATCAATTCCATTTGACTACTATACTGTAAATACTGGTATTATGTCCCCTCAATGCTCAAGTCAATAAAATATGTGGAAGAATGAGTTGCTTTTTTATATTGCCTTTGACAAAAACATTCTACTCTATTTGCAGAGCCAACATGATATACTTCATTATTTACCTTTTTTTACTTGGCAAGCCTATCTGAATGTTGTTTTTCCTTTACATAAATAAAACATTTCCACAATAAATAGATGCAGTAAAAGGGAAAATGGTTGCCTAAAAATTCACAAGAATGCAGGAAATTAAATGTATGACGCTCAAAATTTCCAGGGTTCCAGTTGACCCCCCGCCAAATGTGTCCCCCCCAATGGTCAAGTGAAACCTACGCCCTTGATTCAAATAGACCTAGACCAAGCGAGAGAGATAATTCGAAATGGCTTCTTCAAGTGGAACAGAAAGCAAAGAAAATTCGGTTATTTCTTTGCAAAAAGAACCTTTCTCAAGGCGTTCATTGGAAGAAAAGAAAAGAGTAAAGGAACTTGGACCAGAGCGACCAGATTTGTACATTCAACAGCAAACAAGTGATCGCGGTCGGGCCGGGGCTTCTCTCGCTCGTGTTATGACAAACGGAGTTGGCTAGCTGGATGTGCTGTGAGTAATGCGTTATATTGCTTTCCGTTTGCTATTTCAAAGTGCTGGCACCGAACCATTGTGGACAACGACGGGGGTACGAGACCTAAAACATCTTGCTGAAAAGTGCAAACGGCATGAGTAGCCGCAGCCATCTTGACAACAGTATGAAGCTAAACTTTTTTGGCAGGCTTAGCATTGCTGAACAACTCGATGAAGGCTACAGAATTGGCATTAGAAAGCATAACGAAGAGGTGACAAAAAATGTATGTTCAAGTAGTGGTTTTAGGCAACATTAGTGTGTTGTTGTGTTGTAATGGGCCAATTCACCTTTAGTGTTGTATGTCTTTGTCTCAAAATGTATGATGACTCATTTGAATGACCAGTCAAGTAGGCTCTTCTCAGTCTGAGGTTTTTAGCGGTTTAGCAATACAAAGGAATTGTGCAGCAAGGAGTTGTGTGTGGGGGGCAGCAATTAGCACCTCTCTAGGCAACATGACAGTGCTGTTGTGTTTGATTTGGACCCGGTGCTGCCAGGAGGTCTGTGTGATCTGTTTGAAGTCTAAATCTGAATGTATGAGTCCTGCCTAACTTGAATGAACAGAGGCTCCTCCACTGTTCAGTGATGTCTTACTTGAAAAACTGTCCTCCACTGTTGCCAATTAAACTGTCTTATGCAACTGAGACACAAGGTGGCTTGTTTTTTCTGTTTAAAGTCAAAGTCAGATGTATTTGTTTTTTTTTAGAAATGCTAGCGCCCCAACCTATATTTAGATCACCAGCCGCCACTGCTCTCGATATCTTATTTTCATAAGCGATACTATAACCTCTCTGCATTTGAATAGATCTCTATGGGAATTGGGGGTTGAGACTAGATTCAGCTATAAATTAGGCTGGTACAGTATGGAACACATGACTGGCTAAATGGCTGTAAGTCATCAAGGGTCTGACGTATCAAACGAGCCCCAAATCAGCACTCTGCGCCCAGATATGGAGTAGATGTGGATGGATCACTTTAAGGGCTGTTTCTTCTGACTTTTTTCCCATAGAGTTCTATAGGAAAATTAGTCAGGAGAAATAACCCTTGCAGTGATCCATCCACATCTACTCCATATCTGGCAACAGAGTGATGGTTTGGGGCTCGTTCGATAGCTTATTATAAACAACAGCAGTGCAGTAGTCTCCCCACCTCACCTGAAACTAGACATTACCGGATTGTGTTCCAGAATTACCATTTTTACAACTTGGGATTCTGCGTTGTGTTGAGCGATCTCACCTCTCAAACAGGTCATGAATGACAGTTGAGCAGAGAAGGTTATTCCCTAATGTAGTGGTCAGATGTTTTGCCACAGTTGAGTATGTTTGTATGTATGTGTGTATGTACAGTCAACTCAAGAATTATTGGCACTGTTGACTGCGTATGTATGCATATGTGTATGTGTGTGTGTTACTCTCCTCTTTCTCAGTGTTTTTGTTTCAGTATAGATGTGGTTGTGCGCACTGACTTCTCCCTCTGTCTCTGAAGGCACTAGGTTGGACTGGATCCTCTACACAGTGCCCACCTCAGCTTTCCTGCTTGGCCTCTATCTCTTCTCCCTGGTCCTCATCAAACACAAGAGGAGAAAGGGTACGTGCTGGACTGTACGTTTCTCACACGGCGACACACTGAACGTCAGTCTTCCGTTGTGTCGGCGTTGTATGAATGTTGCGCCAGGAATGGACAGCCACCCCCTGCACCAGAATCCACCCAAGGTTCCTTGCTCACAACTCAGTTGAGTAGAGTGATTCACAGCTCAGTTGAGTACAGTGATTAACAGCTCAGTTGAGTACAGTGATTCACAGCTTAGTAGAGTACAGTGATTCACAGCTCAGTTGAGTACAGTGATTCACAGCTCAGTTGAGTACAGTGATTTACAGCTCCGTTGAGTACAGTGATTCACAGCTCAGTTGAGTACAGTGATTCACAGCTCAGTTGAGTACAGTGATTCACAGCTCAGTTGAGTACAGTGATTCACAGCTCAGTTGAGTACAGTGATTCACAGCTCAGTTGAGTACAGTGATTCACAGCTCAGTTGAGTACAGTGATTCACAGCTCAGTTGAGTACAGTGATTTACAGCTCAGTTGAGTACAGTGATTCACAACTTAGTTGAGTACAGTGATTCACAGCTCCGTTGAGTACAGTGATTCACAGCTTAGTTGAGTACAGTGATTCACAGCTCCGTTGAGTACAGTGATTCACAGCTCCGTTGAGTACAGTGATTCACAGCTCCGTTGAGTACAGTGATTTACAGCTCAGTTGAGTACTTTGATAAACAACTCAGTTGAGTACTTTGATAAACAGGTAAATTAAGTACAGTAATTTGTGACTAGGTTGAATACAACTATTCCCAGCCCAGCAGGCAAATGATCTGTTGTTGAAAAAGAATATGGTATGGCTATTCTGTGAGAATATTCTGAGGACAGGAAAATTAATTTAATGTTTTTTCTGAACCCCTTGCAGAGAGAAATATCAAGAAGGAGAGACTCAAAAAAATGAAGTATAGGCCTACACAATGCAGGTATTCAAAGGGTGCAATGACTGGAATTACTTACGGGGCCCCGTGATTTCAACAAATAGATTTCACAGCGTACAATTCAGCTGAGATCCACGGCTGGTTGTGTTTCCATTGCTCTTTTAGTTGAACAGAACTGCTATATTTTAAAATCTTAATTTCATTATGCTTTACCATTTGGAAAGAAGCCCAATGTACTGTGATATTACTTTTGATTGCTGGTTGAACTTGTATTACCATTATTTTACTCTAGTTTCTAATACAAAAATACACAAATGATATCACTGACAATATGATTGGAGCTAAATCTGCGTATGTAACACTGTTTGCTTGCTACTCTGGTACTAGACCAGGGTATGGTTGGGGTGGCTCTCTTTACATTAATACTGTACCAGTTTTCTGTGGGAAGTATTCGGTTACTTACCTTTGATTTGTTGTTGTCTAGATTTTGTCAGGACATATGCCAGCTTGTTTTGTTGCCAGCTTTGTTGCTATGCTAATCAGCACAACTGCAAGGTGACATTTCAATCTTATTTCAGGGTGATTGGATTCAGCACTGAGAGTGTGGCTAAAGCTGGGGAGCTCTGCAAGGGTACACACCATGCACTACCTCACTCAGTTGCAGTGTACACTACCACACCCAGCTACAGTGTACACTACCTCACTCAGTTGCAGTGTACACTACCACACCCAGCTACAGTGTACACTACCACACTCAGTTGCAGTGTACACTACCACACCCAGCTACAGTGTACACTACCTCACTCAGTTGCAGTGTACACTACCACACCCAGCTACAGTGTACACTACCTCACTCAGTTGCAGTATACACTACCACACTCAGCTGCTCCATGCACTACCTCACTCAGCTACACCGGGCACTACCTCACGCAGCTGCAATGTACACTACCACACTCAGCTACACCATGCACGACCTCACTCAGCTGCAGTGTACACTTCCACACTCATCTACACTGTGCACTACCTCACTCAGTTGCAGTGTACACTACCACGCCCAGCTACAGTGTACACTACCACACTCAGCTACACCGTGTATTAGCACACTCAGCTGCAGTGTACACTACCATGCTCAGCTGCACCACGCACTACCTCACTCAGCTGCAGTCACTATCACATTCAGCTGCAGTCACTACCTCACTCAGCTGCAGTATACATTTCCACACTCAGCTACACCGTGCACTGCTACACTCAACTACAGTGTACTACCACACTCCGCTACACCATGTACTACCACACTCCATAGTGTACACTACCGCACTCAGCTACACCTTGCACTACCACACTCAGCTTCAGTGCACACTAACATACTTGTATTGCATTTAGTACAGTACAGAGCGGTGCACTTTCTTGGGAAATTCAAGCATGTGGCTTTTCTGTTTTACTGACAGTGCACATAACCTTCCCTGAAATTAGGGTGTACTCTTACATCAGCAGCATGTATTATATGTATCATATGCTATGTATAAAGGGAACTGTACAAAAACCAGCACGTAACCAGTGTGGTTTAATTGCAGCACAATTCGTGGAGACGCAGTCATATGAGAATGTGGAAGCAGCCATCTACTTCAACCAGGAATCGGTCACCTACTACGTGCCAGAGGCCGACGGAGACGGTTAGTGTTGACGTGGTCTTTCCCACAGTCAGTGTGAACATAGAGGGATCTATTTTCTGGCCGGCGCATGGAGTATGGGGAGCCGTCGCACTGCTGAATTTAATTATGGATTCTCATGCACCTGAGCCTGTTTGACTCGTCGTGCACCAAAGTGGGAGGAGAGCCGCTGTGTGTGTCAGTCCATGGCGAGTTGCTAATTTCGGGGCTTTTTCAAGCAATGCATGATAATAATAACTTATTCAAAAGCCAATAAACCATTTTCGTTGATCATATGCCGTCCAATTTGACTTTAACATAAATCCCCCATTTATTGTGCATTGTCTTTTTTTTAATTTGTATGTTCCTGTATGTATTTCCATTTCCAATTGTTTATGTCTGTTATTATACTGCATTGTGGTCCCGGGAATAGGCTACTGTATTCCGTTATTTTTTTTACACCCGTCTGTAATGAGAAGAATGACAATAAACACAGCTGTGCGATGCTGATATGGACACTGTAATATTTGTAGCATTGCATTAATTGTAGTTTATTATGAACGGAACGTGAAGCTTGTTTGAAAGGGTGTAGACTACTGACTGTAGGCTGACTGTAAATAGTAGGCTAGGCTAGGCTCAGTCCTAATTATGATTATCAATATTCTGCCCTGTAAAAAATATTTTGTAAGAAAACGGTGAAAATACTGGCAGCAATGTTACCAGTGAAAACCAATTTATATAATGTATAAATCCTGTTATTTTAGGGGATGGCCGTTAAATAATGAGTTATTGGAGCTTGTGAATAAAGAAATACACCCTTGGCAAGCATGGACAGATAGATGAACTCGTATTTCAGATTTTTTTTGTGACGTTGTCCAAATGCATGATTAAATGATTGATTAGTGAAAATGTTTGAGCATAATAATTATATTAATGTATAATGTCGCAAGCTGTGGAATAATTTGTTAATGGTTGTATAGCTGGTCATTACAAAATACAAATACGCCAGTTTCTGCATGGGCTATTTCAATATCTTAGGCTACCACAAAAAGGCACACATTTTTCTATATATAAAAGTTTTTGTAGAATTTATTGACTTATGCAATCTGATGCAATCACTGTAAATATTCAGCCTAACTCAACCCATTTTCAATATAGGCAGCGTTCAGTGAGCTGTGCGCTCCTCGCCTCTGGTCACGAAAATAGCTAAATTCAGTAGCCACTCCTAGTGCGCTATTGACTGCGATAGCTCGCCACATGCCATGCGCACGGCCGGAAAATAGAGCCCACAGCGGGGTGTTCAGGCAAGAGGTCGTTAATGCTTGGGCTAACCTGCAGGAGAGCCACAGGGTCTGCTGGTCTTTGTTGTTACTCGCCACTTAATTGATCAATTAAAGCAGTTGATTACAGTTAACTCACCTCACCTGGTTTTTTTGGTCTAAGTAGTTGCTGTATTTAAGCTGAAAACAAAAACCAGCCGGCCCTGCAGCTCTCCAGGACCAGGGTTGCCTACCCCTGGGCTAATGCTTCATTCTCTTTCTCTCTGTCAGATTATGTCATCCCTGATACAGAGGGATGTGAAACTGACGGAGCAAGAGGAGAGACGCAAAATGATGTTGACTCCCTCCACCACCCTCAGAACCTAACCGATACCGGTATGCTGCATATAGCTCTGGCACTGTCTGCTTGGTGAGCAGGACCAAAGACATAGAACAACACAGTCTTAGAATCACCATTTAGCCTACTTTTAACAGCTGCTTCTGTAAAGGCCCATGTAAGGTAAAGTTTCCCTCAATTTCTACACTACATAGCCAAAAGTATATGGACACCTGCTTGCCCAACAAGCCCATTTCAAAATCATAGGCATTAATATGGAGTTGGTCCCCCCCTTTCTGCTATAACAGCCTCCACTCCCTTGAGAAGGCTTTCCGTTACATGTTGGAAGATTGCTGGAGAATTTACTTACATTCAGCCAGAAGAACATTAGTGAGGTCAGGCACTGATGTTGGGCAATTAGGCCTGGCTCAAAGTTGGCATTCCAATTGATCCCAAATGTGTTTGATGGGGTTGAGGTCAGGGCTCTGTGCAAGCCAGTGAAGTTCTTCCACACCGATTTAGGCAAACTACTTCTGTATGGACCTCGATTTGTGCATTGGGCCATTGTCATACTGAAACAGCAAACTGTTGCAACACAGTTGGGGCGGCAGTGTAGTATAATGGGTAAAGAACTGGGCAAGGTTGTTCTCTTGGGCAAGGTACTTCACCTGCATTGCTTCAGTATATATCCAGCTGTATAAATGGATACTATGTAAAAAATGCTTAAAAAGTTGTGTACGTCGCTCTGGATAAGAGCGTCTGTTAAATGCCTCCAATGTAAGCACAGAATTGTCTAGAATGTCATTGTATTCTGCAATGTTAATATTGGTCTTCACTGGAACTAAGTGGCCTAATCCGAACCATAAAAAACTGCCCCAGACCAAGGGGTGTCCGGATACATTTGGCCATGTAGTGTTTATCCTTTGTGAGAGTTGGATGGCAGCATGTACACTCTATGCTTTAAAATACCTGTATGCCAACCTTTTCATTAACACTCTCAAGATATCATAATTAAATTCTAAATAGCTAGCTAACCAGCTATACAAGCTAGAAAGCACATGGTTAACGTTAGCTAGCTACTTGCAATTACCTTCAAATTAAAGGTACATCTTTCACGGAAAAACATTTTCCCAGTTGACCTTTCAGTGTTTTCCCACCACTGTGACAGCATCTTAAAGATGAACTTTTCAGAGCTGCTAAAGAGCAGTTTTCCACCTCTTCAACACAGGTTCCCATGGCTATCGCTGCTGGCAGGACACCAGTTTGCACCTACATTTGCATCACTTTTTCAATATGATGGCGAGAGAAAGGCCAATTTTAAAAGCAAGAATAACATTTTAAATAAAACACAACTCTAGTGGCCACTGTGAACTGTATATTTGGCTTCTTGTGGTAGCCTTTAAAACGATAAAACAAGGAAAGCTTGACTAACATAAAAGGGGCAGTTCACCCAAAAATATAATCTCGATATGTTTCTACATACCTGGGGTACTATCTATCCATCCAGGTAGTTTCGCTGAGATCTCACCATGACGTCACCCAGATATAACAGACCTCAACGGGTCCAAAGTTTGTGGCAGTCAAAACTTAAAATTAACGGCAACGTCTCTTTACAAATATAATGACACAGTTACTAGCTTAGCACATACTAGCCATGACCATACTAGCTAGCTAGCTAGTAACTAATGTAGTTAACACTAGCTGGTCAGTTAGCTAGCCTGCTGTTGCCTCTGAATACTACTATTTCACAATAGAATAGCTTTCAAAGTGTTAATGAAATACATAAATTAAGTTAAATTACCTCTTTAGTTATCTACTCTTCTCCACAGAAGCATGTGCTCTGCCTGAACTCCTCCCACTCAAGCACTTTCAAATTGTTTGCCCGCCTCCACTCTGTTTTGATTGGTTGCCTGATTGAACCAATCATGATATTTCCTGCCCTTAGGGCATGTTTCAATAAGTAAAATTCCCATCGGCACCTGCCATATTGTGTACCCATTGTTAGGGCTGCTGTTTATTAATATTTTCTCTCCCTCTCAAAAGATGGGGAGTCCTACGAAAATATGGAGTGCTCACTGTACGCCCAGCCTCACAAACAGAGAGACACTGAGGCGCAGGATGGAGGTGAGGCAAGTTTTAAACACAGTCAGTCTCATTCCCCCCTCAGCCCTCATTCACGCTATCCCTCTCTCCTCAGATTACATCGAGCTTAATGGGATCTACAGTGGCCAAGAGGAGAGAGAAAAACATTGCAATCATCTAACAGACACGGGTGTGTGTGTGTGTGTGTGTGTGTGTGTACTAATCAAGGGGCCAGCTTTCGCTCAACCTCAGCACTGGATATAATATCGCCCTCTGCTGTGATCTATGATTTGTACTCAAAAAGCCAGTTTCCCCAATGGGCTCCACTTTCATTCATTTTTGACAGTAAATGAAAAATACATTCACTCATGTATTGATTTTAACCTAATTTAAAAGAATTTGGGGGATTTTTACAAATTATTATTTATTCTGGCCACATCATATTTCCGAGTGCTATTTGGCAACCAATTACAAAAGGCTTTTACGTTGCCTTCTCACATCACTGTCTGCGCCATCGAGACATATAAGAACATGGAAGTTCTGTGCCTTCCATGTTGTGCATGTGACTCCAAGGACACAAATGAGCATGTCTGTTGAGCGCAACAATTGTACTTCCTGGTTCGGCTGTGCTACCCATTGGTTTCTATTGGCATCGCTGTCTTTCCATATTAAATGCACTCTAAGGTATTAATGTAGTTCTGACTCAAGTGTGTCAAGTGTGTGACTCAGTGTGTCAATAACGTTTTTTTTTGCTACAGACGATGAGTCCTATGAAAATATGGACAGTTCAGCATACTCACAGCGATACAACCACAGTGACCCCAACAGGCCTCACAGAGCAACTGCAGTGCAGGAGGACGAGGACGACGGTGAGAGAACACTGGGGGACAAGGGGGTCCAATTTTATCCGAAAAGGGCTGGTGCGGGCACAGGTTTTTGTTTTATCCCAACACTATGACACCTGATTCAACTAATTTAACCAATCATCGTCTTCAACGAATCAGGTTTTTTAGTGCTGGCCTGGGCTAAAACAAAAACCTGCACCCTCATTGGCTGTTTTCGGATAAGATTGGACACCCCATTATGTGGGGCATTGGGGACGTTTTTGTTTCATCCACTTTTCTGTCCTCTGTCTCCATCTCACAAAGCAACAAAGGTCAGTGCTGAACACATTTTATGGATAAATAAGTGAGACAACCTATCCAGTTAATTTTCACATCTCAAAAGACAGCACTCAATGTAAACTAAACAGGCGTTTGTTACAAACTCTTATGGTTATGCTAAAGTCATGGCAAAATGCAGTCAAAAGTAGTTTTACATGCTACATACAGTGGCTTCAGAAAGTATTCATACCCCATTGATTATTTCTCTTTTTCTGTGTTGCAAATTCAAATTAATTTGAATTTAATTTAATTTTTTCTACTTTTATAGATGTAATTCTCTATAATGTGCAAATTAAATAAAGTATTTAGATATTTTCAGGATTATATAAAAAATAAAAACTGAAATATCACATTTACATAAGTATTTACACCCTTTATTTTTAAAGTATCATATTTAATATTTGGTCGCATATCCTTTGCATGCTGTTAGTTCCTGCAGTCTGTGACCCATCAACATCAAAAGAGTCTCGATATCTTATTTTCAGTTACTGTTACAAGCGATACTATAACCCAAGGATGGGCAACTCCAGTCCTGAGGGGCCGGTATGTATGCAGTTTTTTGCATCCACCAGTTACCAATTATTTAATCAGCCAATCATTTACATAATCTGATATTTTAGCTACATTCCGCGATATCAACAGAAGCTGATAGAATAGAATAGAATAGAATAGAATAACTTTTATTTCCCGCTAGGAAACTTCAGTTGTAGTCCCAGCAACAACAAAAAATACATAGACAGTGGGGCAGACCCACAACACACAAACAAACATATCAAACAAAGACATCCAACAGAATCATTACATCAATCAAGTGAATTAAAGTGCAATACAGCCATGATTAAAAATAGCCCCCGCTGTCCCGAGATGTCCAGTGTCACCAAGCAGTCCAACACACAAACTCCGCCTCCACGACTCTCCTCCATACACGCAGCACCGGTCTCTCTACACCGCCGAAACGGAGCACCGAACTGATGAATGAATGTTCCTGTGCCTGTATGCATGTATTGTTGCGTTTTTTCGTGGTCTAATGTATGAGTAAATCGATGTTGGTGTATGTCACTAATTAGCTTATTGAGCCAGGGTAACTGGTGGCAGCAAAAACTTGCATACACACTGGCCCCCCAGGACTGGAGTAGCCTACCCATGCTATAACCTCTCTGCATTTAAATGGATCTCTATGGGAATTGGAGGGTGAGACTAGATTCAGCTGTAAATTACACTGGTACAGTATGGAACACATGGCTGGCTAAATGGCTGTAAGTCATCAAGGGTCTGAGCTATCGAACAAGCCCCAAACCATCACTCTGTTGCCAGATATGGAGTAGATGTGGATGGATCACTGCAAGGGTTATTTCTCTTGACTCATTTTCCTATAGAACTCTATGGGGAAAAAAGTCATACTCCATATATGGCCGCAGAGTGATGGTTTGGGGTTCGTTTGATACCTTAGATCAGTGGTTCTAAAACTTGGTCCTGGAGGACCACTGTGTATGCTGGTTTTCATTCCAACTACAATTGCAATCCCGGAATTTAAACAAGTCAATTGTTCTTAGTAAGGTGTTTGTCATATTTAGAGGGATTATTTACCCTCTTCAGCCACATTATGTTAGCAATAGCTATGCATGTCATGAATAATAAAAGTCCAATATTCTCATTGTGCTATATTGCAAATAATTACAAAAAGAGAGGCAAAATAAAAGTTTTAACTGATCGAATTAAAGACTGAGGTGAATCAATATCCTTTCACCTAATTGGCCACTAAAACTAACCATTTAATAAATAATGGAAAAAAAGACAAAGCAAATGACATCGAGCCAAACCTACATTGTGTCAATACCATTCAAGGAAAAAATGATGAGGGAACTTAAAAACACATCTGTTCAACTACCTAATTAGGAACCTATTGATTCACCCCAGTCTTTTAATTTGATCAGTTTAAAAAAATTGTTACCTATTTGCAATATAGCCCAATAAGCACAGTAGGAACATAGGAATCTTATTCTTCCTGGTATGCATAGCTATTTCTGACATGATGTGGTTTAAGAGGGTAAATAATCCCTCTAAACATGAAAAGCACATAATTAAGAAAAATTAACAGCCGGGATCGAGTTTGAGAACCACTGCCTTCGACCCTTACATTATAGACATTTAGCAGACGCTCTTATCCAGACTTACAGCCATTTAGCCAACCATGTGTTCCATACTGTACCAGCGTAATTTGCAGCTGAATCTAGTCTCACCCCCCAATTCCCATAGAGATCCATTAAAATGCAGAGAGCTTATAGTATCACTTGTAACAGTACCTGAAAATAACATATCGAGAGTCTTTTGCTGTTGATGGGTCACGGACTTCAGGAAGTAACAGCATGCAAAGGATATGCGACCAAATATTAAATATGATACTTTAAAAATACGTTAAAGCAAAAGGTAAATAAAATGTAAATACTTATGTAAATGTGATTTTTCAGTTTTTTTAAAATATAGTCCTGAAATATGTAAATACTTTATTTAATTTGCACATTATAGAGAATTACTACTACAGGAGTAGAACAAAACTCCAATGTAAATATGTTTTAATTTGACTTTGCAACACAGCAAAATGAGAAATAATCAATGGGGTATGAATACTTTCTGAAGACACGGTTTGCTGAACATGGCTTTTGATCACTTGCTGATAAACAGGACACTTACATATATCTGAGCTGTGAAGTATAAAATCTCCTTGGTTGTAGGCCACTCGATCTAGAAGCAAAAGCAGGCAGAGGTAGTTTAACCTCACATCATGGTGTCAGTAATGGTTGTGAGCTCTCTGAAATGCGTCACATTGACCCGTTTCATTTAGTCACTCTCACTGATTCATAACAATGTTCAATGCTTTCATTTTTAAGATTACTCAAGTCGTGTCTCCTGGCTGCGCACACACCAGAGACACGAAGCTTGTAAAAACTCGGATAGAAAAATGCACACAGCCTCCTAAAAAGGGAAGAAAGAGTGATGTTCAATGATTGAAGGTCACGTATTTTGTCTTTTAGATTCCTACGTGAAGATGGCATCACATAACCCGACCCCAGAGAGAGGGAGAGAGGAAGAGGCTGGTGTCTAACACAAAGGACTGCGTAAGATAGCAAAGCAAAATGAGAAGGAAGGATAAGGATGCAAGAAGCAAGGGATGCTAAAATGATGCGAAGAGCAAATTAAATTTGAAAGAGACTGAAGTAAATGAAAGCAGTAAGACAGCAAACAGAAATAATTGCACGTGTTAACTATGCATTTTGTGTTTATTTTTATCTGGTTAATTTTTATGCTGTGTACTAGACTGTGTATATTGCAATTGTTCACATTTCATTATATAAATCCATATAGTATTTGTAGCTTATTGTGAATGAAAAGTGAATCTTGTCCGAAAGGATGTAGACTACTCACTGTAGGCTACACAACTGTAAATAGTAGGCCAGGCTAGGCTCAGTCCTAATTATGATTATCAATACTCTGCACTGTAAAAAATATCTAGTAAGAAAACCGTGAAGACTGGCAGCAATGTTGCCAGTGAAAAACTGTAAAATGTATAAATCTGGTTATTTTACGTTAAATAATGAATTATTGCCATTATTCTACATGACTTTGACAGCGTTTTGAAAATCTATTTTAATGAAATCGATTGTGTTGTATCGATGTTTTTCATAAGCGATGGTGCTTATGAAAAAAAACATACACCCTTGGCAACATGGACAGATGAATGAACTTGTATTTTTGATTTTCTTTTATTCACACATGACATTGTCCAAATGTACAATTGAATGCTTTATTTGTGGAAATGTTTGATCATAATATCAATGCATAATGTCGCAAGGTGGGATAATTCGTTAACTGTTGTTGAGCTGGTCATTGAAAAATACAAATACGCAAGTTTCTGCATGGGCCATTTCAGTATATGGTGGACTTTTTGTTATATCCTAGACCTAGGCTACCACACAAAGGCAAATTTTTTTAATATATAGCCTAACAGTTTAGTGACAACTTGTGGAATTTATTGGCTTACGCAATCTGATGCCATCACTGCACTACATATCCTATAAAAACAATAGGACTAAAACATAAATGATTAGGTACAGGCCTACTTAGTTTGTCATTCGCCTGTGAAACAAATGCATTATTACATTGACAGTATAATAGCGAAATTCAGTCACCATGCCCAGTGCGCCATTGACTGACGGCTCGCCACACGCCAGCCGGAAAATAGAGCCCTTCGTCTCATCGTCCTACCATATTATTGTTATCCACCTGTGCTGATGCATATATTATGCGTTTAAATATACTACGAAGCTGGAATACTTAGTTAGCTGGACAACTGCACCGAGTAAAACCCGGAACCATCCCAAATCTGGAGCATGTTCCCGGTTTTACTCAGTGCAGTTATCCAGCTAACAAAGTAATCCTGCTTCGTAGTATACCCCCGTGGGGTCTCAAACTTCAGTCCCGGGCCGTGTCCGAATCAGCACTCTTCCACACTGTTGAGTAGTCTTGGTGAGTCGATAGGATGAGAAAGTCGTTGAGTAGGCAAAAAATTTTGACACACTTACTTCCGGGGTTTCGCTGAGTACATTCGTAGCACTTTTCAAGTAGTACACAAACATTTTGGTCCCATAAATATGATGTGAAGCTTAGTTTTAAAAAAACGCAATTACAATAAAAACAACACGTGATATGGCAGCGCAAAAGTGGGGCTTGGGGTTGCCAGATCTTGCAAGACTTTCCAGACAAATGGCGACTCAAAACTAGCCCAAAATATATAAACCGAAACCAACCTATTTTTAAATAGAAATCATATTTTTACTTTATACAAGTGCGTGCTTTAAAACTTAAACTAAAACTTTTTTTTACCCGTGACTGCACTTTGAAAGTATCCCAATTATTATCTTATGACCTGCTTACGACACTTCCACAGTACGTTTGGAAAATAGCGGATATTTTTTGCGGACTGCTAAACAGCACACTTCTGCCAGTGCACTGTATGCAGAAGACAGGGTGCAGTAAATAGGCCTCTGATTCAGACACAGCCCTGGAAAGCTACAGTCAAATTAGGCTTTGCAAACAAGGCGTGCACTCTTTAGCCAATCAATGACTTAAATGAAGCACTTAAGTGCAGGGACACATCAAAAACCAACAAACACAGTGGTCCTCCAGGATTTGAGTTTGAGAGCCATGGTTTAGATAGATTTTTTGGCATCAAGTGGTACAGCAACATTCACTGAATGACTACTCTACATGTGCCCATCTGATTTAATTTATCAGAAGAATAAAACTTATGTGAGGCTGGCATTGACTTTTCAGTCACTAGTTGTGCATGTGCACTTTTACACATCAAATTAAAATGAGATAAAAGCCCTGCCAGCTTTGTGATTTAAGCGCAGATTGCGTATAGGCTGTGAAATGAGGCCCCTCATTTAATAAACAATAAAGCCGTTCTTATAAAACTAACAAGAATTTCCATGTCTTGTGTTAAATACATTTTTATTACACAAGAAACAAATTGTGGTTCAGCCTTTTGACAGAAAGACTGGTTTCATTGGTGTCCACAGGTCATACAGTATTGCCCAGAATATTTCCACAAAAATGTAAGCAAACATGGTCGCCGTTCTCCTGCCTGTCTTGGTGTCTGTCTGTCTGTCGCAGTTTTTTTGCTGTAAGTCCATGTGTAGCTCGTCCCCACCCCTCCCCTTCCCTTCCCTCCCCTCCCCTTCTCTTCTCTTCTCTTCTCTTAGCCCCAGTTGATTTTGTCATCTGCCTCAACGGGCAGTATTTCGGTGACCAGGCCAGTCCCGATGGTCTTGTTTCCGTCTCTCAGTGTGAACCGCTGGCCCTTTTCCAAGACCATGGGCTGCCGGAGGTCAAGGGTCAGCGACGTGTCCTCCCCGGGCATGACCATTTCCTGAGGAAGGGAGGGAGAGGAGGCATGAGGAACAGCACATGCCTTCACCGCAGCATCATTACCGTACTCATACAACAACCAATCAGAGACCCAGTCTGAAAACGGTGGTGCCTCCCATTTGCGCATACGGCATTCATGACTCAGCTGACAGTGTGATGGACTGGCGAACAGCGCTGGCCACATTAACGCTTTTCATTTCCACCTAAGTTAAATGACATCACTTTACAGACTCAAGTAACAGCATGCAAAGGATATGCGACCAAATATTAAATATGATACTTTGAAAATATGTTAAAGCAAAATATTCAAATTTTCTGAGACACTGAATTTTGGGTTTCATTAGCTGTAAGCCATAATCATCAAAATTACAAGAAATAAAGGCTTGAAATATTTCACTCTATGTGTAATGAATCTATATAATATATGAGTTTTTCACGATATTCTAATTTTTTGAGCTGCACCTGTATACCTACCCATGCGTGACACAGTGGACAATAGCATCTATGCGTGAGATCATCATTATATTTTCTTATCACCAAAAAATCCTATTCGGTCATAGCAACAAGATAAACCCAACAAAAGCCTGATCGTATGCCAAAAAAGCAGTGAAAAGCCCTGCTCGCTCAAATGCAAAATAAACAAGTGAGATTATTGTCTTATTATACCACATATTCGACTATGAATATCTGCTACTAAATATGAAATAAAAATACAATCCTACCATTGTTTTTACACATAGATATATGTTCCTGGTCATTAATTGTCTGGTACAATCCGTTTGAAAAATATACAACACTTTATACCGCTATTACAGCATCTGAAACATTGACCCTGCAAGCCTGTCTCATTCATTACAATTCATTCAGGTTTAATTGTCGGCTACTTTATCCAATAGAGTACATTATAACCTTAGCAACGGTATATGCCATGTTTTATTGGCTGCTTTGAAAAATGTATTACAGCCCACCGTAACGGCAGTTTTCATTTTAACGGTCTAGTATTACGCAAGCTCTAGAGTATTATGTGTTCCACAACTAGAGATATCCCTTCCCGATATGTAAGTATACTGCTTCTAAAATGCAGGTGGTCTCGCTGGCTACATATGTACATTTGTTTTTCCACTTGAGCACTGTCTTTCCTATATGATTGATATTGTTATTCTCGCATTTCACATACTGTAGTTCAATCGTTCATTTTATGTGTGATATAGGCTACCAATTTTCATTGATCAGCATTTTGCAGATGGTGGAATACTATTTTATTTTCATGTTATCGTACATAATATAGGCTATGGCGTATATACTCGTCACTTAGGGCATGGAAAAAGCTCATTCCAATTTACTGTGCGCTGATATGTGGTAGATTTTCTTTGGGAGTCATTATGAATGGAAAGATAAAAACATTTTAAAAAACTACAGAAAATTGCAATCCCGAGACAAAAGTATACATACTGCAGAGTACAGGTAAAATTTATGTTTTATTGAGGTACAAGAGTGAATGATTAGGCTACATATTTAGGTGTATGTAACACTATGATATCAATGTCTTTATCTTAAACCATCAGAAGGGGCAAATGTATATGCTTTATAATGGACAAAACAAATTGTATTCATTTTATGACATGTTTTTGGTAGGGTTTTGGACCCATAGGTATCTACCGCCCTTTACTGATGAACATATAGTAATTCCAACTTAAAAATGTGACGTGAGTTTTATGAGCCAAAACTGTTGATTTGTAGTTAAATATATCATTATAGCTGCCGCGGTAGTACAACGTTAAAACCGCTGACTTGCAGGCAGTGCAGTTGTACTCAGAGGATCGGGGTTTGTGCCCCGGTCCTGCCAAATAAGAGCATGGCCAGTGCCCTGTGGGAGCGGCAATTGGCAGTTGCTTCCGGGTGGGGGGAGGGGCTTGGAGAAAATTGTCGCACATAAGACAGCCCTGGGAGAGCTGGTTAGGAACTTGAGGAGTCGCGCCTTGAAGAGAACGTGGCGCCCTCTATCCTGCTACCGGACGAAGGGGTTGTAGCGGCGGTTCTCTAGCGGTTGCTACACGGGGGGAATTGAACAACACAGGGTCTAATTGGCTACCAAATTGGGAGGGGGGGGGGGGGGGGTTTTAAATTGAAATGATTTTTATTTTTATTTTTATTTAGAGCAGTGCACAATTTAGCCATTTAGATTGATTTGGAGACACTAATGGACAACAGGGTACACTGCCTATATGTTAGTAGTTCTGCGTATCATCCTCAGATTTTGCACACTGGAGTTTATGATCCAGGAAATGTATAGATTTACCCATTTACAGCTCTCAGTATTTTGTTGCAGACTATTTTGGCACTTTATTTTGACTTAAATTATGAAAATGAACAAATCTAAGTTTGTATTGTAAATGGTACATCTGTCTTGTTTCATTTAAGCCATTTACCAAGTTTCTGATGCGCTCACACCTGGAGTTATAAAACCTTAAACAGAGCACCCCCTAAATAGGTGAGAATTTACCAAATTTCCCATCTGCGCGAAGGGGTTAATAAATTAATAAAATTAATGTCGATAAAACCTAATGTTACATAGAAAGAGCTAGTACTTAGAGAGCACAAAATAAACAGATGAATCTGGCTGAATAAAATTTTCCTGATCATTAAGGCAAATACAGTGTGGTGGGAGGAAAAAGAGCATTTTAACAGTAGTGGTGTGTTCCCAGAAATAACTTGGTGTGATCAGTGACATAGAGCAGTGGTTTTCAACCTTGGTCCTGGTGTATGCGGCAGTGTAGTATAATGGTTAAGGAAGGAACTTGTAACTAACTGGTTGTTGGTTGTTCGATCCCAGGGGAGGACACTTGCCGTGTACCCTTGAGCAAGGTACTTAACCTCATTGCTCAGTATATATATATCCAGCTGTATGAATGGATAAATGTAATAAGAAGTATGTAAGTCGCTCTGGATAAGAGCGTCTGCTAAATGCCTATAATGTAATGTAATGTAATGTATGCTCGTTTTTGTTCCAACCACAATTGCAATCCCAAAATTTTAACAAGCTGTTAATTTTTCTTAATTATGTGCTTTTCATGTTAAGAGGGATTATTTACCCTCTTAAGCCACATTATGTCAGAAATAGCTATGCTTACCATAAATAATACAATTCCCATGTGCCAATTGGGCTACATTGCTAATTACATAAAAAGGTGTCTTTTTTTATTTCTTTTTTTTAAACTGATCAAATTAAAGACTGAGGTGGATCAATAGGCTGCTAATTTGGTAGTTGAACACATTACGTTTCTTCCAAATTTTTTCCTTAAATGTATTCACACAAGGCAGCTTTGTCATATGCCATTATTTACCAAATGTTTAGTTGTCGTGGCCATGTGTCCACAATTTCACCAATTAGGAGCCTATTGATTCACCTCAGTCTTTAATTTGATCAGTTAAAACTTTTTTTTTTAACCTCTCTTTTTGTAATTATTTTCAATATAGCACAATGTGAATATTGAACTTGTATTATTCATGACATGCATGGCTATTGCTAACATAACGTGGCTTAAGAAGGTAAATAATCCATCTAAACATGAAAAGCACCCAATTAAGAAAAATTAACAGCTTGTTAAAATTCTGGGATTGCAAATGTGTTTGGAACAAAAACCAGAATACACAGGGGCACTCCAGGACCGAGGTTGAGAGCCACTGACATAGAGCTTTCATAATGTGTTCACAGACAGACTGGTCTTCAGGTCACACGACCTCACAAAGGTCTGAGTGGAGCTTACCTTGCCAGCGGGAAGGCCGACTCTGCAGGTCATATCCCAGGTCAGGGAATACATCACCGGCATGAAGTTGGACACAAAAGGCTTGTGTCGGCCTCCCTCATCTTTACTGAGAATGTACACCTGAGAGACAGGTACATAATCTATAAACCACACAGAGTCTATCTCTACTGAAAATGTACACCTGAGAGGCAGATACAGAATCTATAAACCAGTTTCCCCATTCTTTACTGAGTATATATATCTGGGAGACAGGTAGTAGGAACAGAGTAAAAATCACACAGTCTCTCTTTACTAAGCATATCCACCTGGAAGACAGGTAGAGTCTGTAAAACGCAGATATTACAGCTGGGATATCGTTACAGGCTGGCCCTGGAGGTCAGTTGTACTGCTGGTCTTCTCTTCTACCTGATGCTTGATTGATTGGTTGATTAATTAATGTCACGGATTGGCCAGAAATCTCACTCAACTGGTGTCCCAGGTCTAAATCAGTCCCTGATTACAGAGGAAGAGTAAGAATCAGCAGTGTTGCTGGTCTTCAGGGACAGATTAGAGCATTCCTGCATTACAGTGTATAAACACTGACTGTAACATGGGGTTAACATAGTATAGTACAGGTATGCAGAGAGGGTTACTACAATACATATAAGCTGAGTGGACAGATCAGCATGTTTGAGAGTAGAGTGAGGAACCCACCTGGGCTTGTACTTTTCGGTGTGGCTGGATGGAGTCAGGTTTGCTCATCACCATCCCTCTCTTTACATCCTCCCTCTTCAGCCCCCTGACCAGAGCGCCTAGGTTATCCCCCGCCTCCGCCCTCTCCAGAGACTGGTGGAACATCTCCACCCCTGTGATAACACAAACAAAACTGTGATAATACAAACAAAACAGTGATAACACAAACAAAACAGTGATGATACAAACAAAACTGTGATGATACAAAACAACTGATAATCACAACAAAACTGTGATAACACAAACAAAACCTAAGGTCTGTTGCATTAAACACTTTAAGGGTAATTTCCCCTTAACTTGTCCCTTAAAATAACATTAACTTTAAGTGAGTTGGATAGCACTAATGAAGTATTTATTTTAGGATTTACTGAAGTATCACCCTTAAGTATTAATTTCCATTTAAGCATTCCCTTAAATAATTTGGCAGTTGCAAAAAACACACCATAAAGGAAAATTTGAATTCCAAAACTTAAAAAGTCCCTTTGAGGTGCCTTAAAACAAACGGCTCTGTGGGAGGCAGCCCTCCCCCTACGAATAAGTATCAAATAACAATAACGTAGATTGCAAATAGTCTATTAGGACTCCGTGAAGCTAGCCACAGAAAGACAATATTATATATGAAAATATTAAACAGTAGCCCATGTTAATAAGAGTACATAACAAAAGCACTTCCAACCATTGCTGCTCTATTACAATGCATTTAGCAGACAGTCTTTTCCAGAGCGATTTACAAAACTTCATACAAAAAGTTTAAATCAACGCCAACGTGATGACAAAAAGTTAGCTATAGGTGTCACCGATAGCAGCCCAGAAGTTATTTTACGTAGCCCTACAACATAACATTAAGTGCCATTGTAGATAGCTGCAAGAAGACATTTCTAAGAATAACATTAACGTTAACATTATATTAGTTACATAAATGAACAATTGCTCGCTACAGTTAAGTTACCAAACATTACTTTAAATCATAGTTAACGTTAATTTTCTAATATTATATTTCCTCTGCTGAGCAATTTGGATTTTGTCTTTTACTGTCCATTTCAAAAGGTTGTTTGTGCTATAACTAACTAAATCAGACGTTACTGATTCCGTTTATCTAGCACCTCGTCAAGAAGGAAAATCCAAACCATCTCCATGGTAACATGGGGATTCATTTTAGTTTTTACCGTAACGAGATACCCAGATTTAAAGTATAATACTTAAGAAATACCCTTACCTTAGGAAAACATTTGAGGGTAGGTAATGTTAAGAGTTGGGTAATGGGAAATAATTCCTAGCAAAATATCTAAGGAAAAAACTTATGGTGTTTTATGCAAACGGACCCAGGTCTCAGGAAAGCACACACCTTTACTCCAGGGCAACACCACCCTTAGCACACAAGCTAGCAAGCAGTCTACCTTGGTTTTTGATGTTGAAATTAAATTTGGTTTAAGGCTTGACGGCAAACAAGTTGCCAGATATCTGTTCACACTCCCTTTCCTTCTCTGTTCTGAATTCTTAAGCAACATAATGCTTTTCAACCCAATAAAGCACGTCTGAATTTTAGGGAGATTAAGACCCAAACTTACCTGTCACCACAGACTTGAAGGAGCGATTGCGTCCCACAAACTCACACTCCTCACCCTTCTTAATGATCCCTCTCTCCAACGTCCCTGTTACCACCGTACCTCTGCCTGAGAAAGGGAGAGGGAGAGGGAGAGAGAGAGAGAGAGAGAGAGAGAGAGATTCAGTGTTAATTCAAGACAGATGCAATGCACAGCACAGACAGGCCCTGTCCAGCACTGAGGGGTAACAGCCCCTGTGACGGCAAAAACCAAAAAACCTGTTCTAACCTGTTCTTACTTCTGTAGTTTTATTTGGTTTTATAGTTTTATTAATCACCTGTATGGCAAGTTTGCGCAACACTGTTGTTTACTGGCAACTAATCTATGTGTAATAAAAAAATGAATGAACGTGTGCAGCACTTTGTATTAAAAGCACAGCCCTAGCCCCGCCCATCGCAGCACTGACAGGCCCTGCCTATCGCAGAACTGATAGACCACGCCCAGCGCAGCACTGACAGTGCTCGGCACAGAGCATGCACATACCGGGGATGGAGTACACTCCCTCAATGGGCAGGAGGAAGGGCTTGTCCAGCTCTCTCTTGGGCAAGGGGATGTAAGTATCCACCACATCCAGCAGCTTCATCACAGTGTCCACACCCATCTCAGGCTTCCTGTTCTGAGACAGCGAGGGGAGGGGTCAGCATCGCTACAAACACACCAGAAACGCCGCTCCCTGTCCGTAACATTACACAGCTCTGTTTCCCTATTCCAATACCACCCAATACTAAGACAATACTTCAATGAATGGCCGTCCGTCCCGTGCTGTAGCCCCGCCTCCTTTCCCCCTTTACCTCCAGTGCGCAGAGGGCGGAGCCGGTGACGATGGGCGTGTTTTCCCCGTCGTAGCCGAACTCGGTCAACACCTCCCTGATCTCCAGCTCCACCAGCTCCAGCATTTCGGGGTCGTCCACAGCGTCGGCCTTGTTGATGAACACCACCACGTGCTCCACGCCGATCTGCCTAGCCAGCAGTAGGTGCTCCCGCGTCTGTGGCATCTGCCCGTCTGTCGCCGCGACGACCAGGATGCAGCCGTCCAGCTGGGCCGTTCCTGTGATCATATTCTACAGGAGAGGAGTCACTGCGCTGTGATTGTGTGCACGCGTGTGTGTATGCGTGTGTGTGTGTGTGTGTGACCATGTTCTAGAGGAAAGAAGAGTCACTGTGCTGTGTGTGTGTGTGTGTGTGTGTGTGTGTGCGTGCGTGCCTGTGATCATGTTTGGAGAGGAGAGTCACTACGCTGTGTGTGTGTGTGTGTGCGTGTGTGTGTTTTGTGTGTCTATGTGTATGTGTCTGTGTATCTCTCACTGTGTTGACCGTACCTTGACGTAGTCGGCGTGCCCGGGGCAGTCAATGTGGCCGTAATGTCGGTTGGCTGTGGTGTACTCCACATGGGAGGCGTTGATGGTGATTCCTCTGGCCTTCTCTTCAGGGGCATTGTCTATGTCCTCATACTTCTTATAGCGTGCACCTCCTGCTTCAGCCAGCACTGTGGGGAGAGCAACATACGCACGTGCAGGCAAACATACACACGTGCAGGCAAACATACACACACACACACACACACACACACAGACACACAATCACTGACTGGAAATATAGGGGCTTGGTGGGAAAAGAATACAATGTGACCTCAGAGTTACTGACTGACTGACCAGTCAGCTGAACAGGTATGAACCCAGGAGGAGAATAAGCACTATAAAATAAATTAATGTTTACATTTAACATTCATCCAGAGCAATTAACACAGCTTACTTTCTTTTACATAAAATCCCATTTATCCTACTCGATTTCAGGCTAAGCTCAAGGGTACAAAGACAGTGTCCCATCTGGGAATCTCATCTTGAACCCAATCCCCTAACCATTATACTACACTACGATGCCATTACACCCGTTCTCCTTATAACCACGGAAGCAAACAGCAAGCATTCAACTGTAATGAGTCACAATTTCCCTAAATAATGAACAGAAATTATTTCAATGAGACAAAGGAGCATATCTTAGCTATAGTGCTAAAGTATCCCTTTACAGGAAAGTGAACCTGAATTAATCAAATCTTCAGATTCTTCAAATTGGTGCATTTTTAAGTTACTTTCACAGTTAAGAATATTTCTAAATGATCGCACAGTTCAGAACGGTCTCCAGTCCTGACGTGTTCAGAACTAAAGCAGGGGCCTCATTTATAAAAAGTACTTTAGATCAAATTTGATCTTACCCGTTGTGTATGTAGAAAATCAGGACAAATTAGTGATTCATAAAATTCCTTACATAATATACCATTATTGTATGACGTTTGTATGATGTAGAAACTTGTAAATTGGGGCATGGGAATGCTAGATTCATTATGATCCACAAAGTGTTGCTCATTAAAGACAGGCTAATGTATCCTATAGATCATCTACTGTAAGCAAACGATTAACACTCAACCATGGCTGCGCTAGCTTTATTGGAGGACGTGGCAAACCATCACAAAGCTTTTAGGAGAGTGTGTTCAGGAACTAGACTGACTGATGAGTGGCTTAGGAGCCGCTATCGGTTCCCCAGAGCGATTCTATTAAATGTATGTGACCAGTTAGCCCGAGGGTGCAATTACATAGCTCATTCACGTGCGTTCAATTTCAAGTTAATTTGAGATTTATAGACGGAAGGTACGTACAACAGCCAATTTTATAAATAATGCTTACGTCCATTTAAAGAAATGTGCTTATGTGAAAGTTAAAGATGACGTCCAAGTGCTTTTATTTATAAATGAGGCCGCAGGTCAAAGAGGTTTCGCTGAATGTAATCTTAGTTACCCTTGGTGATGGCAGCAGTGAGCGTGGTCTTGCCATGGTCAACATGACCAATGGTGCCGATATTCACATGGGGCTTCTCTCTCGAGTAAACCTTCTTGGCTTCCGCAGCAAAGCCCCTCCTAGTTAGAGCGATCGCACACTGAGACAAGAAATATCCTATTAATAGAGCACATGTACATCACCGACACTGGCCACACTGCAGCCTGTTCGCTAGCCCACTAGATAAGTGGGGCACTTAAATGCGGACCCTGTGTGGTAGCAATCAAGTACTGCAAGAAGAGAACACTCACCACTTTATAGGAGCCATGCAGGAGGCCTGATGTTGAGAGCTGGAGAACTGCAGGTGGATAGGGGTGAACGTTAAAAGTGTAACAGTACATTACATTACATTACATTACATTCATTTAGCAGACGCTTTTATCCAAAGCGACGTACAGTAAGTGCATACAGAAAGGTCATCGAAGTAACTACAGAACAGATAAGAAAGCACATTCTTCCCATACAGTAGCAGCTATCCCTAGTAATGAACACAATGCAGTTCAAAGTGAACTGGGTAAATCAGCTCTAATACAATTCTATTCTAACTATTATAAACTTGACTATCTTGAGTACACAGTTCAACAAGAGCACAAACCATGAGGTCCTAGATAAGTATTAGTCCAGGTGGAGTCTGAAAAGGTGCGTTTTCAGGCCATGACGGAAAGTAGGCAGGGTTGGCATGGAACGTAGGGGAATGGGAAGTTCGTTCCACCACTGGGGAGCTAGGGTGGAAAAGCTCCGCAGTCGGGACGAGCGAGTGCCATTTACACGGAGGGGGGGAAGTGCAAGTCGCCCTGCCCAGTACGCAAGTAAATGTATAATAATGATGTTAACTTTATTATGTTCAAAGAGCGCTTAGTCACGAGCAAGTCACACATTCACAGCCTTTCAGTATGATCTTCCAACTGACCAACAACACTGCTTAAATAACTTTAATAACTGGGGGGTTATAATAATGGTTAGAACTGCAACAGCTACAGTTCCCTCTACTATTATTGGCACCACTGGTAAAGATGAGTAAAAAGGGTTTTAAAAATTCACCATTTGGTGAATTAGCTTAATCTCACACTGAAAAATCCTACCAAGGTAAAGGGTAAATTTATTATGAGAAAAATAAATCCCTCACCAAGAAATAATTATTTTTTACAAAACCACATGTGCCACAATTATTGGCACCCCTACATTGTATTATTATTATTATTATTATTATTATTAAGCATTTATTTATCCAGGTAAGGCATTGAGAACAACTTCTCTTTTACGATACCGACCTGGCCAAAATGGTGGAGTCAGACAGAAATAAAAAATACAATCAAAACATATACAGTATACATGCAAACAGTATAAACATATATACAAGGCAATATAGACAAGGTAACACAAATACCCAATAAAGACAAACAATACACACAGCAATTAAACAAGCAGGGATGGGGAAATTACAAACTGTCACATGAATGCAAAATTGACTTATTTAGAGTATTAATAAACCGGGGCAGTGATATGAAGTGAGTGAGTTGTAGATTGTGTTGTTTTAGCTCATGCTGTAGTGAGTTCCAATCAGAGGGTGCAGTGTTGGAATGCCTTGGAACCAGAATTAGTGTGGGATGTGGGGACAGCGAGAGAAATTAAGTCATTGGAGCGGAGGCAGTAGGAAGACCTGGAAATGGAGAGTAGTTTGGAGAGATAAATTGGGGTTTTTCCAGTTAGCGTCTTCTTGTAAGTGAGTGTATACCAGTGTTTTTGACTTCGAATTGAAAGAGGCGGGAGACCAGATTCAGTATAAAGTGAACAGTGGTGAGTATAGTAGGGTTTTCTGTGGGCAGAGTGATATAATGTGTCAAGTTTGGATAATAGTGTTTTGGAGGCAGAGCGGTAGATGGTGTCACCATAATAAAACACAGAGAGGATGCAGAATTTGATGAGGAGGATTTTGGAGGTGGAGGTAAAGCAGAATTTGTTGCGGTAAAGAAAACCGAGGCATGATTAAATTTTTTCTCTGAGTTGTTTGATGTGCATTAAAAAGTTGAGGGAGTCGTCAATCCAAATTCCGAGGTATTTATAGTGTTGTACATGTTCTTTTGGGATATTGTCTATTGTTGTGAGGGATAGAACAGTGGTAACAACAGGGACCAGTTTCTCTGAGAAAATAACATGAATTTAGTATTGATTGGGTTAAGGAGCAGTTTGATGTCTGACAGGGCGGATTGAATTACAGTGAGGTTGACTTGAAGGGAGCCAATAGCAGAGGGGAAACAGGGGCAAAAGTATAAATAACCGTGTCGTCAGCATAGAGATGAACTGATGCATTGGATATGATGGAGGCAAGGTTATTGATGTAGATGGAGAACAGTGTTGGGCCCAGAGAAGAGCCTTGAGGAACTCCTTTAGTTATTGTAAGGGGTGAGGAGATGAGATTTTCAACTTTCACAGTCTGGGAGCGGTGAGTGAGGTAGTTAGTGAACCAGAGAAGAGGAGTGTCAGTAATGCCAATTGATTTCAGATTATTGAGGAGGATGGAATGATCAACTGCACCAAAAGCTTTCGAGAGGTCTATGAAAAGAGCGACACGTGAGTTTTTTGTCGAGGGAAGAGTACATATCATTTAAAACTTTGGTTGTGGCGGTGATACAGCTGTGGCCTTTATGGAAACCAGATTGAAATTCAGAGAGAATATTATTGTTATTAAAGTAATCCGTGAGTTGAGAATTGACTATTTGTTCCATGAGTTTGGAGCGGCAGGAAAGAATGGATATGGGACGGTAGCAGTTAGGGTCTGTAATGTCTCCTCCTTTGAATAAGGGATTGACAAAGGCTGATTTCCGGATGGTGGCAGATTCCAGAGACAGGTTGAACAGATGGGTGAGAGGAGCAGAAATGAAAGCGGTGGTGAGCTTGAGGAAAAAAAGGTTCAATTCCAGCTCCAGGTGGTTTTTTAATGTCGAGTCACTGTAAGCTGAAGAGAATGTCATCTTCAGAAACAGGAGTGAAGGAGAACGTGGTGGAGGGAGAAAGACCGGGAGGAGGGCAGGCATTGAACAAAGACTGTGAAGTCTATTTGTAGGATTATTTTGGGATGAAATTAACTTATTGTTGAAATAGGTGACCTTTGCACTTCTGATGGATTGGGTGGTTTTATTTCTGATCTGCCTGAAGGCTAGCCAGTCTTGGCTAGCCAGCCATACAAAATAGTCATAATTTTAAAATATTTGGTCGCATATCCTTTGCATTAAAAAAGTAATAATTTTTAATATTTGGTCGCATATCCTTTGCATGCCATGACGTCCTGATGTCTGTGACCCAACAACATCAAAAGACTCTTGATATCTAATTTTCTGGTACTCTTACAAGCGATACTATAACGTCTCTGCATTTGAATGGATCTCGATGGGAATTGGAGGGTAGGACTAGATTTAGCTGTAAATTGTGCTGGAACAGTATGGAATACACGGTTGGTAAAAAGTCATCAAGGGTCTGTGGTATCAAACGAGCCTCAAACCATCACACTGCTGCCAGATATGCAGTAGATATGGATGGATCACTTTAAGGGTTGTTTCTGACAGATTTTCCTATTGAACTCTATGGAAAAATAAGTCAGGAGAAGAAACCCTTCAAGTTACCCATCCATATCTACTCTATCTACTGCCATATCTGGCAGCAGTGATGGTTTAAGGCTTGTTTGATACATCAGACCCTTGATTACTTAGAGCCATTTAGCCAACCATGTGTTCCATACTGTTCCAGTGTAATTTACAGCTAAATCTAGTCCCACCCCCCAATTCCCATAGAGATACATTCAAATGCAGAGACGTTATATTATTGCTTGTAAGAGTACCAGAAAATAAGATATCAAAAGTCTTTTGATGTTGTTGGGTCACAGACATCAGGAAGTCATGGCATGCAAAGGATATGCGCCAAATATAAAAAATTATTACTTTATTCTATATATAAATGCAGGGGTGCCAATAATTGTGGCACATGTGGTTTTGTTAAAAAATATTCTTTCTGGATGAAGGATTTTTTTTTCTCATAATAAATTTACTACAATTGAAAGTTGGATTTTTCTAATTTTTTCAGTATGAGATTAAGCTAATTCACCAAACAGTGAATTTTTTATAACCCTTTTAACTCATCTTTACCAGGGGTGCCAATAATAGTGGAGGGCACTGTATGCTTTCCTGTTGTTAAATTATTCATTGTTTTTTTTAAACAGCATTTGGGGCTTCGCACTATACTGTGTGTTTTCCTGTGAGTATTGGCTAATGTCAACAGCATACAATTTGAAAATGCATGTAGCTATTCTGTGATCCTACTTACAAGAATGCCAATTGTGTGGGGTCACATAGTGATATTTAATCTGCTTTATAACATGTTCAGTGTCGTTGTATTCATAAAACAATGGCACGTTTGATATCTTTCCACCATTTCGTATCTGATAACGCTCGACTCTTCTTGGTAGGAAATTGTGCATTGTGACCGCTATTGCCAGCAAAAAAGGCAATGATATAATACTTTTGGCTAGCCTGAGCTACCGTTTAGTACCGTCGTAGTACGGACATACTTTATATAAAGCTTAAACCAACGATGTAAAAAATAAGATACAGCTATTAAGCTACATTTATAATTACAGGACATTTCTTATGGTTACTTAACTAAGTGGATTGCCATACGTAAAGCTAAAATGACCTTTACATTGGCTCAGCATCACGAGCATGATAGCTGACACACCAGTAGCTTGAAATAATAAAAAGTGTTCAGTTGGGTACGCACAGCAGCAAATATCAATTTACACTTTTCACATTCTACTTGGCTACATAGTTTTTTTTCTCCAAAACAAACAATGGCATTTTGAAAGGGGGTAAATGTTAATGGGATGTCACGTACCGGAGGGAAGGCACGCACGGAGCCCTACCAACGCCGCCATGTTGAACAATTCCGCAAATGCGCTTACTTACGCACGGCGAAGTGACATCATTAAAAAGCGACGGAGGTTCTCGCTAAGCATGCGCTCACTGCGGTCACCACTCACCTCGGCTGTGTCCGAATCAGAGCCCTGTCTACTGGGCCCTGTCTCCTGCGTACAGTGCACTGGTAGAAGTGTGCTGTTTAATGTGCACAGTTTAGCAGTCCGCGAAAAATATTCTCCATACTATTTTCCAACCGCACTGTCGTATCTAATGGTGTATTCAAATGATCTCGGAAGAAAAAACTATTTGAATGTTCAAATTGTTTTTTCTTCTCCGAAGTTGGAAATATTCGGACTTCCGAGTTACATTTGAATACACCATAAAATCTTTGCTGTGGAAGTGTCGTCAGCAGGTCATAAGTACGTCCCACTAGTGTTGCCATGTATACTTTCAAAGTGCAGTCACGAGTAAAAATGAAAAGTCGCAAAGCACGCACCTATTTTAAAAAGTAAAAACATGATAAAATACGTTGGTTTAGGTTAAAAATAGCCTATAATTTGGGCTAGTTTTGAGTTGCCATTTGGCTGTAAAGTTTTATAAGATCTGGCAACCCTGCGCCCCACTCTTGTGCTGCAATGTCACGTGTTGTTTTTGTTATATTTGAAGGAAAACTTCAGCGAAGCTGCGCCTCATTTAAAAAAAAAAAAAAAACGAAGCCGCGTCATATATATGTGATCAAAACGTTCATGTACTTTTTGATTAGTGTGCTCCCTGAAAAGTGTGCTCCCAAATGTAGTATACTCAGCAAAACCCCGGAAGTAAGTGTGTCATCTGGGTGTTTGAAATTTTCAAATTGGTGTGCTGGAAGAAAGTATGGCTCTTACCCCAGAAATATCTCCTTCTGAATAAGATTAAAGAGATGTCATTTAAATTGATTCATAGAATTTATCCAGCAAGTCATTACTTAAAAAAATTCAAGACAGACATCAATACGAACAGTATATTTTGTAATGAGTATCCTGAGACTGTAATACACCTATTCTGGCATTGCTCATACACGGTTACATTCTGGCAAGGCTTTATTATTGACAACATTCACTGTAATAAACCTTTATCATTACTGTGGGAAAATGTTTGGTTTTATCAATCATTGCAGAGAGGAACATTTTATTTTCATTTATTTTCAAAATTTTAATTTTAGCCAAATTCCATATTCACAAATGCAAATGTATAAAAATCTACATTTAAAGGATTATCCAATGAAATCAAGCAGTACATTAATAGAGTACTCAAGTGACTACGTCACCCTGGTTTCGGAAGTAAATTCCCCATTAATTTAGAGCATAGACTTTAATTAAAGCTTACTTTTAAACCATTTCTACTGATTATATCTTACCATCAATTTCCCGGATTGTTCAATATAATGCCCATTCGCAAGCTATGTAGTTTTTTTAGACCAGCTTCGAGTATATTTTACGTTTCTGTATTTCGTTTTGATTATATCATTGCTGGAACTGTTTAAAAACTCGATGTGCCATAATTCCCTCCGAACGTGCAGCCTTGTCTCCAGACGTTGTCATATAACGTTAGCCAGCAGTAGCACACAGCTCCGATTTTAAACACTTTTTTCTAATGTTAGCTAGCTAGCTTGAAGGACTAAAAAGCTAGAATTGCTTTATGTGGTTAACCGTATCACAGTTTCTGACCTTGTCAGGCGGGCTTCTCTACTTAGCAAGCTAACGTTAGCTCATCTTCAGCTGCAGTACTCCCATCTGCCCAAGAACGTCCAGACAGACGAGATGATGATATCTTATTAGTCGAGAACCACCCGTGCGTTGCAGTACTGGATATGCAGTCCATTAAAGTGGACAACAAGTCGAACTACAATGATAAATGCATTACTTTAAAAAATAAAAATAGGAACATGTGATATATGGTCGATATCCTTGTACCACACAGGCTAATCCAGGAACGTTTCGGCTCATTCTATAAATCAGATTTCAAGAAATAGTCAATAGTTTCCGAAGCCCATTATATTCTTCCATAGGGAATTTACTTCCGAAACCAGACTCCGCCCAAGACTGACATACTCACTTGAGTACTCTATACCATCAGAAACTCTAATAACAAAAAAGCATTAAAAACAGTTCTGACCTGTTAATCAAATGTGTTTGCATAATCTGTATTTGTATTATCCCCCTGGCATATATCGCAATACTTTGTATTGTTTTAGAATTTTATTCAATAAAAGTTTTTTTTTAATTTTGAAAAATGTTTGCGTACTCACCAAGGCTACTCAACAGAGTGGAAGTGCATTGATTCAGACATGGCCCTCGACAAAGCTTAATAAGGCTGTGGCTGTGTCCGAGTACGACCCCGATACCCTTTTGAGGGCGCATATTTGAGTCCACTTCGTAAAAAAGCTTTTGAGTGGTCTACTTTTTCTCACAAATGGGGGCACTGAAAATACCAGGATGAACCCCTTATTTATGGGGTTTTGTTGAAGAAATTCAGGAGATCACTCATCTGCAGAAAAGTGCACTCATCTGACAATTTCAGTAAGTAACCCGAAAGTAATAACGTTAAATACATAGAACTGATATGAATATCTTGTACCATAGATAAGCATATTACAAACTACTTGTGTTAATTCAATCTTCATTCATAAGCTACACTTTGTAACAATCGCCATGTGTTAACAGATTGATATTCTCAATAAAAATAAAAATGTATCTTAGGAACTACTTCCTCACTAGTTCAGAAAGTATTTTGCGGGATTTCTTTTGCACACTGCTTGCAAAGTGAGGGGACAGGGCATATAGTAGACAGGGGTCTGAGTGGACAGGGAATGGGGGTCACATTCGGACACAGCCTAAAAGGTACTTTCCTTCTCTCAGTGACTAGAGAGGCGCGTCCCAATCGTAGAAAAAATGCACCCTCCCTTCTTCCACTACCACCTCCTCTACTCCGTGCCCCGGAAACGGATCTTTGTGTTTTAACCTAATGTTGCTGATTACATCTTAATTACGTATACATGGTTACATATTAATTAATATCTCAAGGCAAACCGCAATGTCAGGTACATTGTATACTGAACACGCTTGTACTCTAAACATTCAGGCAGTTTTGCATACTGCCGGGTAGGAGAGGAGTAGAAGTGGGGGAGTGGAGAAAGGAAGGTGGGGAGTGAAGAATATCGGGACACACCCCAGGGGTGTAATCAGCAACATTAGATTAAAACACAATAGTGGTGGAAATTACGAATCACTTTACTGATTCGAATCGTTCAGTTCAGTTCAGTACAAAGATTCTAGTCACTGACTATGTGATTCGTTCACTGCGGTCAGTTGCGCAAGCGCACGAATATTCCAACAGCATGCATGATCAGTTCACTATAGCTACTCGTAGTTCAGTATATCGTTTGTAGGTATTGTGCAAAATGATTCCAGTCAAAAGCACTGCAAGTAACAAATATAAACTTTTTCATATTAACTTTTTGTATTTTTTCCTTGTAGTTATATAAACATCGAACAAAAGGTTCGGAAATTTGTGTTTGGTAGATTATTTCTCTGTTGTAACAATGCTTCTTGGCAATACATTTTATACCGTTGGAAAGCCTGTTTATTTCCCTTTTAAATGGTGCCCCATTTGTAAGGAACATGCATTTGTGGGATGAGCAGAACAGCTGAGTATGTGGGTTGCGCCCATGTAAAATTTGCCAAATCTTCTCTGCCAAACAGCTTATTCTGCTGTTGCTAGTGACTCTTGTTTGGTGGATTGGATGATTGAAGTCTATCAGTAACAAGGAAGAAACAAGACATATTGGCAATTTTACAATTTATTAATTTAACAAACAGTCAGGAGCCTCAGTAGCGTGTGGAAGAACCATACACAGCCACAACAGCCTGGCACCTCCTCCTCATGCTGGTCACCAGCGTGGTCACACACTGCTGTGGGATGGCATTCCACTCCTCAACCAGGATTTGTCGCAAGTCAGCCAATGTGGTTGTGTTGGTCACTCTAGCACGAACAGCACGCCCAAGCTGATCCCACAAGTGTTCAATTGGGTTGAGGTCAGGACTGTTGGCAGGCCATTCCATTCTCTCTACTCCCAAATTCTGGAGGTAGTCTCTGATAAACCCCGCTCTGTGGGGGCGAACGTTGTCATCTTGGAGGATGGAGTTCGGTCCCAGACTGTGGAGATATGGGATTGCCACTGGTTGCAGAATCTCATCTCGATATCTCTCTGCATTGAGATTGCCTCCAATGATGACAAGCCTCGTTTTTCCCACACCATCACACTGCCTCCACCAAAAGGTGTTACTCTATCGGTGCAGCAATCAGCATAGCGTTCTCCCCGTCTTCTCCACACTTTGACCCTACGATCCAACTTCCGTAGGCAGAATCTGGACTCATTGCTGAACATAACGTTCCTCCACATGTTCAGGTTCCAGTGCAGGTGTAAACTGTTTGCCATTGGCAGAGAAGATTTGGCAAATTTTACATGGGCGCAACCCACATACTCAGCTGTGCTGCTCATCCCACAAATGCATGTTCCTTACAAATGGGGCACCATTTAAAAGGGAAATAAACAGGCTTTCCAACGGTATAAAATGTATTGCCAAGAAGCATTGTTACAACAGAGAAATAATCTACCAAACACAAATTTCCGAACTTTTTGTTCTATGTTTAGTTTTCTGGATTAGGCTACTATGGCCGCTCCAGGTGAGCGTTTTAAATATGGACTAGAAGCAACGGAAATATATGATATGATGTGTTCTCAAGTTCTGACCATTTTGTGGTAAGTAACCTATTGTAAAACATTGCGTTTTCAAATGGTAAAGTTGTCAAAAGAATGACAAGGGCCATAGTTTAACCTTTTTTTTTTTTTTTTTTAAAGCATATGATTTTTTCTCCCAAATTGAATGTCGATGTTCAGTCATCTATGGGGGAGCCCTTATACAAAATACAAAGGGTTGAGCTAGGTGCACTGATGTAGTCTCGTGGTATTATTCACCCAGTTCGTCAGTAGGCTACTAGATTAAAATAGCGGTTCAGATTAAAATAGCAATCATTCACGCAGTGCGTGATCTAGACCAGGGGTTTTCAAAGTGGGGGCCGCGGCCCAACGGGGGGCGCCAGGGGGGCGGGGGGGGGGCCAATTGGAAGAGAGGAAAAAAAAAAAATGCCACAAAAAAAAAAAAATTAAAAATAAAATTTAAAAAAAAAAAAAAAAAAAAAAAAAAAAAAAAATAATAAAATAAATATTACTAAGATTATTTTAAAATAAATAATAAATGTAAAAAATCTTATTCATATAATTCATTAGGTCTTTTGCCATGCCTTTCTCTCAATCCAGCCAAAAAACTAACCCTGTCATGTCAAGCAAAGCGTTTTTGATCTGCTAACGGCTTATTATGGAAAAATGAATCAAAAAGTAAGTAAAGTGTATGTGTGTATAGTTAAGTTTGTGTTTTTTTTTTTTTTTTTTATTTGTTTATTTAAAAGTTTTTTTTTTTTTTTTTTTCCCAAAAGGGGGGGGGGGGGGCAGTCAGAGGCTACGGCTGGGGGGGGGGGTTGGCACCTGATCTAGACTCAAATTACCTGACAACAAATAAAGAAAAGGGCTTTAGCTAGACTTCTTACTGAATTTCAAGTGTAAAGAAGAGACAAACGTATAGCCACATATTGGTTATATTTGTGTAGCCTATATAAAACATGGTTATAGCATATTAGGCCTACTTAAAATAGCCTACATTTATTGTGCTATTTCGATACAAAAGAAAACACAAATGTGCTTTATTTAATCAATATCATTATTACAGATTTTAAATTGTTTAATAACGGGCAGACTTTCATTAACTCTTAGTTTGATAGTCACAGAATAGGCCTACATGGAAAATGTACAATATAGCCTACAGTAGCCTATGTGATTTTGATTAGAAATGCTTTCTGCAATGCGTTTTGCTTTCGGTAACGTTACGCTGGATGGACGTCAGATGCCAGTAGACCTACAGGTTGGTTACAGGTTCCGATCATTTTGTAAGATTGCAGGCTATATTTTTTAAATGTGAAACTGTACCAAAAATACATATAAAATATTATTTTACTAATACCCCCGCCATTTGTTACTAATTTATTAGGCTACTGAGTAGCCCGTAGCCTATGCAGAGAGTAACTGATTCGGTTGACAATTATGTAGGCTACTGCGGTGCGCTAGTCAGCAGTTCATATAGGCTAGTCAGCTCAGTAGGACTCACTGAACTGTGGTAGTAGGCCGTAGTCTGTGGTTAGTACAGTACTGCGAAATTACGAATCCTACTATGGCCACGCCAAGACCCGCCCTCTTCTGTCTCTGATTGGCTGGGCGTTCTGTGCGCTCTACCCACCCAACCCTCTGTTTGAGTAGGTGACTCTCTTCGCTGGAGCGCATTGCAGTAACTTATTTTCCGAAATTGCATGCAAATTCAGGTAGCCTAACTAACGTTACAGCATAAAACGTGTAATGACATCCATTAGCCTAAAATAAGTTTACGTTTTTAATACCACCAATGTTGATAATAGTTCTAGGCTATGTGTCTCATTGCACATTCTAGTGCTAGCTAGAAAATCAGCTGGCTGATCACTCGGAGGGGAATTCAAGTTGATGAATAGTGCTGTATGGGATTATTCAGCTAGTCTATTAATGAAGCCTTAAATAAGCATACGTTTTAAAAAAAAAAAAATACCGCCCGTGTTGATAACAATTATCCTATGTGTCTCATTGAAAAGTAATTAGTCACATAGGATGTTGCAGTGTGCTGGAATAGTTATTGTACATAAAGGGACCAAATATGGTCACACTTTATTGCTGTTCCATTATCGGGTTTAACCGTCTTCTATCTGCCTGTGAACAAACTCACTTAGGCCTACATGCACACAAGGCATAAGAAAACATGCCCAGGGAAAACTTGACCTTGCATGTCATTAAACCAAGAATAAAACCCTCAGCGTTGCAGGAAAGTGAACAAACTTATGAGATCAGGTTTTGTATAGATTTGTGAAAATGAACATTAGAACCTGAAGTGAACTGATTGAAATGGTTTCATGTGTAGTTTAGTCTAAGCTTCTAAGAGGTATTCATTTATAAGTATTATTGTATCATTGTGTGATGATTATTTATTTGGATGCATGTATTGTATTGTGTATTTTGCAGAGGCCTAATTGTGCCGACATGTAACAAACAAGCACCACAATGGAAATAAGCCCAGGACTTTAGTGTTTTAATTACATTGTTATGGTTTGCAGATAGTGGAGGTAGGACCCAAACACAGACGACAGACAGTAAATAAGTAAGTAATCAAATAAACAGCGAGTAAAAAAAAAAAAATATATATACAGCACAGAACAGTCTTTGTGTCTGGATGTGTATACTGCAGTCTCCAAAATAAAGTGACAACTATAATAAACACAGTGGCCTAACCAAGCTAAAATTAAAATAAATAAATAAAATAAAAAATAAAAACAATCAATTTGAGCCCTCAGTGGGTCTTCCCTAAGGCACTGTTCTCCTGCACACAGAATGCCAGATTGTGCGGTACACGCTTTGCTCTTCCTTCCTTGTGGTACCCATGGTCCTTCCTGGAGCTCTTCGGGGGTCTGCCAGCTCCAAGGGTTCTCCTCCCGCCCAAAGCTGCCTTTCTCCGCGACACCGCCGTTGGTTGGACACCTATTGCTGTGCTTGTTTGGAGGAAGCCCCTTGGTCTCACGCTCCCCTTTGGTAGAGCTTGAGGTGGTTTTCCAATGGAAAATAAGGCTGACTGAACAGCACTGTCAGTGTGGAGCTGCTCAAATGTGTCCACGAAAGCCTTTACTGGAGCACTGTATGTTTCATCCTCCCGTAGCTTGCGTTTCAGGAGTCCAACAATGTCATCCAGCCGCCTCTCCATGAACTCAATGGATGCACCTGACGTACCTAGACAGATGGAATGGTAATTACATTGGATGCTGTCAGCGTGAGTGTCAAGGGAAGCAATTAGATACATCTGCAAGGTTTTAGAAGGTGAACTTACTTGTTCTCACTGATGAGCTGCTAGCAGCTTGCTCAACTGGATGGGACTGTGGGTCGCCTGTGGTGAAGTGGACAAAGTAGATATGATCAGGTAGTGTCAGTTCTGTTTGCTACTTATCTTACTTTAGGTATGACCGTAACATGGTTTATGTGACCCAAAACTGTGAAAGGGGCCTTTCTCTGTTACCATGTCTTCCATCATTGCACTGTCCAGTGGTGACATCATGCGAGAAAATCATACAGTTGCAAAATATCTAATGTTTCTCCAGTTGCACATCATTATCTTACTGCAATGCCAGTTTTACCTGAGATGGTTGTTGGAGCTGTCCCAGCAGAATCTCCACCGGCACCATCATCCACGCAGTGTCCGTCTTGTTCTTGTAGTTGAGGAAAAGACATTAAAGTTGGATGTATGAGTTGTAATGAATGTCACAAACATAACCATAAACATAGCTACATCTAGGTTTCAATGTCTGTACTCACCCACCACAGGCTTTTGAAAATCAAACCAGTCCTCTGGAGTGGTACCTCCTGTGTGGGAAACACACATTTGTTGTTAGTACATGTTTCAGTGTAGTTTACATCACATTACATTACATCGCATCACATACAATAACGCATAACAGCCCCTTGTCACTTACCAGAGGCAATCTCGTAGAAAAGCCTCCTCAGATGCGGTGTGCTGCTGACAGGGACCGCCTCGGTGACATTGAAGGTCTGCACAACTGCACTTTGGTGCTTGCAATGGGCACCCGTCACACCCACTGGACACGTGCAGCAACTCAGTGCGGTGTTAACACTGTACCAGGTGGTACTTGATGCACTGGGCACAGTGAAGTTGGTGTCATCCTCATATATTTGTAAAAGAAAAGATTGGAATAACAATTCCAATATGCACCACATGTAAAACCAAGACATGCTTACACATAACATTACCTGTATGATCTGGTCGCAGTCCACGTCACTGCAGTTGGGAGCCCTTGGTTGGCGGCTGACTACCCGGTTGTTGGCAAAATCAGTGAGGCGCCTGATGTAGTAGGCCTCAAACCGTGTGGTCATGAAGTCAACCAACTGTGTGACGTTGTAGGCCTTTAGCCTGTGCAGGACATTGTCTTTGACGATCCGCATGGCGCTCTCAACAAAGTTGTTTGTGTTGTTGCCACGGGTCAGCAGGTGGGACCGCAAGCACAGGGCCCACTCATGTCGTCTGCTATACACCTAGAATAGTATAGAATAGAATTTTATTGTCATTCAAAAGTACAAAAGATGCACAATTTGAAAGAAATTTCTAAAACTAAAACACTAAATAAATACTACCATTACTAAACAAAATACTATACTAAATAATTACAATACTAAAAATACAATACCTCCTCCAGATGCTTTACAAAGTTGGGGTATTGCTTAGCCAACACACCACCGGACAGCTGGGCATAAGTGGCAGACAGCTCACTTTCAGTGCTGGCGTAGACAAGGTGTCTGAAGGCAATGAGCAGCTGTGGTCTGTCCTGTTTTTTGATGGCATTGTGGCTGCTCCATAGCCACCTCCACATTGCCTGGAGAAGATGGAAGGTGCAGAGGAGTTGGCTCGCACCAGGATAGACTGCATGCAGCGCCTGGCGAAGGGCAGCACAGTCATCGGTCATGATGGCCTGGGGACCGTCACTCCCACGACCGAAGAAGGAGCCTGGTGGGAGAAGGCTTTTAAGGAGGGAAAACCCAGCATGCAGTGTTGCTGTGCTCTCGGAGGTGGTGATAAGTACACCAAGAGGCACCCCCCCTGCAGCAGAGTGGGTCAACAGCAGGAAAAGGCGATGGTTCTGCCTGTCGCAGTTGCCTGTTGAGTCCACAAAGATGACCTCTCCACTCTGCCGGACTCTGCTGTGGACCCGCTGCATAAGTGGTGTGCAGATGGCAACAAGCAGCTGTCCGTCCATGGCCCTCATCTCTGCACACACACTGCCCTGCTCTCTGTTGATTTCATCGACCCGGGCTCTCAGGTCAGAGATCATCTGTTCACCAGAGGGTGCTCCGTAGGCCTTGGCAAATATTTTATAGTACAGCCTGTTGTGATACATAAGTACAGACACAAAGGGGATCGTACCATTGGAAATACATACATCTATTGTAGTTTGTCTTGTTTTGACATTTGTTTTGATAGACTTACCTGTAGCAGAACTGGGAGTCTGGAACTATGGAGCGGTCTGCAGCTACCAAAAAGTAGTTCTCACCCTCTTCCTCTTGCAGGTCATATTTGATGGTCTCAAGAGCCGATGAGGGTGAATGGCCTTGCTGGAACAGCTCTGTCAAGTGCTTGGTGGTGTTGGCTGACACGTCCCTCTTGCTGAGGGCATGGGCACAGGTGAGGAGGTGATTATGTTTATTCCTCCAGTTGACATAGAGGACGTACCCTTCAGCCATGTGCCGATCTGTAGATCTATAGTAGGCAGAATTAGTACAGTACATCTGAAGATATTAAAAGGCATACATTTGTCTGTGCACAAAAACATGTCCTATGGCTGTATACAGCATGCACATTAACTCCTCAAAAAGTTTTGGAAATGTTATTTTAGTCAATTAATTCTCCCCTTTCATAATACCAATTGGTGTTGTATTTTATATAGTTGAAAAGCCTAATCAGGCTTTCCAACAATATAAAATGCAACACCAGTTGGTATTTTTAAAGGGGAGAATGATTAACTGAAATAACAGTTACAAACTTTTTGAGGAGTTTTATATTAGGTTCATTTTAAAATTTACCTTGACCTCCTGTCCTCCATACTCCTTTTGAGGACAAAGAATAGGGTGGCAGGACAGTTTGTGTTCTTGGTGTTTTTTCCAGCTCCATATGTTTTATGTTGACATCTGAGATCAACCTGTGCAATAATCAATCAACAATCAATCACCAGCAATCAATATGTCTGCTTGTAGCTCTCTGTGACTTATGAGTCATGTGTACTCCCTCTGTAAGCCCTCATACTATAGTCAATCACATTGTAGAACCTAATATTGTCCCTGTATGCTACCCTTCCATGTGCACTTACTCGGTAGGTATTGTACCTCCCTGACTCGGGGTATGTTCTTGCTTTCCTCCATGTTAAGGTGGAGGAAAGCTGAAAATCCCTCAACCACTTCTCAACATCCTCTCTAGATGACAGCCTGACTTTAACTACCACCCAACTCTCTTCCTCCTCCACCAAGCACAGCAGGTGTTCGTAGCCAGGTGGCAAAGCTTTCTGTCATCCAGAATGTCAGAATAAGTACAAGGTGATTAAAACATTTATGGACAGTGTTTTATTTATTTATTTAAATAGCTAAAATAATGTGTTGTTCTTTAATCATAATAGAAGAGTTGTAATTAATGACATTACTACTTGCACCTAACCTCAAGCTCTTTCAGTTGCTCCACACCTCCCGGTGTCTGGCAAATATGGCACCATTTCACATTGTCTGCCATCTAGGCCTACTGACGACAACTAATCAAAAACATCAAAATATTATTATTAAGTGACATTTACATTTTAACAGGTGAGTTTCTGTTTTGTAATCTCTGTCTTTTATTTATATATGTATTTATTTAAACCGACACAATGATACAATAATGCTTATAAATTAATACCTCTTAGAAGCTTAGACTAAACTACACATGAAATCATTTCAGTTCACTTAGGGTTCTACAGTTTATCTTTTACAAATCTATACAAAACCTAACTGCATGTACTGTATGTTTGCTCACTTTCCTGCAACGCTGAGGGTTTTATTCTTGGTTTTATGACATGCAAGGTCAAGTTTTCCCTGGGCATGTTTTCTTATGCCTTGTGTGCATGTAGGCCTAAGTGAGTTTGTTCACAGGCAGATTGAAGAGTTAAACCTGATAATGGAACAGCAATAAACCGATCTATATTGTGTCCCTTTATGTGCAATAACTACTAGACTATTCCAGCGCACTGCAACATGTGACTGATGACTTTTCAATCAACACTGGTGGTATTTACCAAAAAAAACTTATTCATTTATTCATCAACTTCAATTCCACTCCAAATGATCAGCCAGCTGCTTTTCTAGCTAGCTAGCAACCTATGTGACTAATGACTTTTCAATGACACAAAGAACTGTTATCAACACTGCGAAACACTGGTGGTATTTACTAAAAAACGTAACGTATTAATTTATTTTATTAAACTTGATTTCCCCTCAGTGATCAGCTAGCACTAGTTAGAACAGTAGAAACGAGCTAGAATGTGCAATGAGACACATAGCCTAGAAAAACTGTTAGCTATGAATTCCCCTCAGTGATGGGCTAGCACTAGCTAGAATAGTAGAAACGAGCTAGATTGTGCTAGAATAGTAGAATATATAAGAACTGTTATCAACATTGGTGGTATTTATTAAAAACATACGCTTATGGATGTCAGTACGTTTTATCCTGTAACGTTTACCTACCTGAATTTCGAGAACAGGGCAATCGAGCGCGTTCTTAGACTGAAGAAGATGAGGTGTGTAGAGCGCACAGAACGCCCAGCCAATCAGAGACGTGGCCATAGTAGGATTCGTAATTTCGCCCCCAGGAAGGCACCTGCTTCTCCAAAGGGGCAAACAGTAGCTCAGAATTTCTCTTCTAGTTCTTAGGATTGCTCATGCACACGGTGGGTCTTTGTTTTGTTCAGTTCAATAACAGTACTTGTGCGGAGACGGCGCGTGTTTCAAAATGGCATGTATTTATTCCATGTAACTTTAAAGAACAACTGAACTTTGGGTTGTGTAGTTACCTGGCCATGATATGAGTCCAAATGTTGTTGTTCCTTAGTTGCTTTGTGCTCCCCAAGGGGTGATCCAGAATAAGGTATTTGTCGCTCTCCATTCACTTCTATAGGGCAGCTAAAACAGTCTCAAAATGACCGTAGATTTAGTAAACGAAGTAGATTCTGTCAATACAAACAATAACCAGTCCTTGCGTGTATTTTCCCCCCCATTTAATTAATTTATTATAAAGGTACTATTTTCTTCAATGTTGTTAGCAAGCTAACAGAAAAGACTAGCAAAACATCAGCAGGTCGCTTTGTTTACCAGATACATACTACCAGATTAGTGGTTTCTGACGCATCGGCCGACCGTTTCTGGCGCACGAATTACCTACGTTTCCAAATAAAATTTTATTAAAAAAATGTTTAAACGTACGTGGACTGGTTGTTTGCATTGACAACTTTGTTCATATTCGTATACATTTTAGCTGCCCTATAGAAGTGAATGGAGAGCGAAAAATATTCTGGATTGTCACCCCAGGAAAGCACAGAGCAACTAACAAACATATTTCGCCACCATTTGGACTCATATCATGGCCAGATAACGACACAACCCAAAGTTCAGTTGTGCTTTAATGCATTTGGAGGTGGTGGCTGCCTTCCAGTAGTAGGAAAGTACCATGGGCCATGACAAACTGATTTATATTTGAAAAAATTCAATCAAAAGCATGAATTTGGCATAATACCACTTAGATAAGTTTTATACTTTATTGAAACACCCAGGTACCAGTTCTGAGGCCAGTGCCTTAGTCTAGTCTAACCTGACCCAAGTTGTCAAATTACTGTAAATATTGAAAATAAACCTGCAAATCACACACAACTGTCTGAGCTAATATATAATATACAAAACCAAAATGTCAACAAAAAACTAGTGAAATATAATTTTAATTGGCTCTGCACACAGGAGAAAAAAATCATTTTAATCACAAAATGTACTGACACATACTTGTCAATGTGTATTAATTTCCATTAAGTCTGTTGAACTGGAATATTTTCTTGAACAATCAGGCCTAGTTTGGATTATATATTGTAGCTTAGTTATGACATTGAATGAAGCTGTTATGGTATAGCAGACATGCCTCAACTGATACACTATGTAGTTCAGCTGCTATAGTTAAGCATAGGTCTAGATCAGCGGTGTTCTAATTTGCCAAACTGTCCAATAACATCTTTGTCAAAATACGGTCCGACTCATTTTAAAAAGTGACTTCAATGGATTTGTGTCTACCTGGAAAGAACGGATAATTAACAGCATTCTGGTAGAAGCAATTTCAAAAGGTGTTGGCAATATGACTAGTCCAGGTTTTTCTAAACTTGGAGTAAGATTTCCTTCAGTGGCTTGTCTTCGGCCCTTCCTCAATTGTTAACAGTAGTTGGGAATGTTTCAACCAGGTCTTCGCCCTCATAAGTTTCTTAACTTCAAAAACCACTCAAAATAACAAGTCAGTTCAATGATACAAACTATTGAAATGAAGACAAAGGCACTGGAATACAAATACACTATTTTTATTTTCTACCTGGTAACAGAGAGATAAGATCTGTGATTGGTTGGAAAACAAATTACATAAAAAATAAAAAATAGCATATTTTATTTTTTAAACCTATTGATTCATTTATCGCAATTATTCAGTTTAAACGTCTGAATTCTACCCAGCGACAGTGCATGGGGGAAAAGGTCCCTGATTGGTTGAAAAAAAGAAAAGAAAACATTTACAAACTCACATTATCTATACTACCCTACTTCTCTCTGTCAGGTAAAAAAAAGAAAAGACTGTAGATTCTTACTGTAAGTCTAATAATAGTAATAAAATTCATTGTTACGACTGTTGTAACAAACCCTTGCATTCTCACTGGACCTTTGCTTGTCTTTGTCTCGTCACATCATACTCCTAACAGCTTGGAGAAAGTGAGGGAATTTAAGAAGTATACTCTTGTAATATGATCCCCCTAACCTTACATTGTCAGGAACATTCTGATGAACGGTACTGTCTTGTTGGTTCTGTATAGATTTCAGGCTTGTCCTTAAAATATGTACGCTTCAACACAGACAATCAGATTGTCTGTATTACAGTAAAGCAGTATTACAAACTTAAAGCCTCACCTTCTAGGTAAAAAGAAAAGAAAAGCAATAGCTCAAGTAAAAGTCGCATACTTTCGACTGTCTGACAAAATGACATTGTGAATGATTACATTTTCTCTATGGCAAATTTGCTATGCTACAATGTTAAAAACCCCTTCATGTAGAACCACTCCCTTTTGCACACTATATTCCACTGTCTAAGGTTACAAGGGAGACTTTCGTTCACCACATTTGCATTCACCAAGCTTCAACGTTTGCCCTGGTGTCACAATAAATGTGGAGGGGGGTTAACAGCAGTCTATCATTATAGCTAGAACTCGTTTATCTGCACCAAATTAAAAATACCCTCGTCTTTCAGCCGTAAACACTAAAGATGTTCCCGAACTTTACAGTACAGATTCCAAGTTGTGGTACCATGTGGTACTTCAGTTTCTTTGCGTTTCCAAACCGGTAATCCTGGAGCAACTCCACCATGTGCAAGGACATGCAACGGACAGCAGAGTGCGCTATAAATCATTGTTCCACTGATCCAGGATGCAGTTTGGCCAGAAACGCAAGTCAGCGATAGTCTAGGTTAAACCCGGCCAATGACCTGGAGGGGGGATGGGGCTACGTGACAGTCAAGCAGACAGGACAGTCAAGCAGACAGTGTTAATGGGATCCAAAGGTTCTAACAAAAAACTGAAATGCAACTTTTTTTTCCCTCCAAAAGTTGTAACAAAAAGTGAAATGCAAAAGTTTCGTGTTGCTGTTGTCAGACTTAATAGTTGGAAGTGGTCACTGGCGACAAACTCAAGGAAAAAGGGGAGGGGAGGGGGTGTGAGGCGGAGAACAACACGACAAATCAAATGTGACACAGAGGGAGAAAAACTGTTTACAACTGACCAGAGAAAAAGATGAAACTTTTCTGTGAAGCAGCACAAACCACTGGAAACAGGAAGGTGAAGCTCCATAAAGCCAAATCAAACTTATGCCCAGATCCTCAACTAATCAGAAATCCATAAATAACACTTCATTCAGGATAGGGAAAAACTAAAGTGTGCAGGAGAAAAAGCAGAGAGCGCAGTACAGACAATTCCAATCTCTGTATCGAACCCGGGCTCTGTGGCAATGCAAACAGCACGCAGCTCATCGCTTCTTTTTAAATATTCTTCTCTCTTTATTCAACACCAAGTTCGAGCAAGAGGTTTATTAAAAACAACAAAAAAAGAAAAGTTTGCCTCAAATGTCACTGCGATCATCTACAAAACATTTAATTTCATATCAGACCTGAAATGCATGTCAATTTGCGAGCGCTGTTCCAAGCACGGAAAAATCTGTCTGCACATAGGCGCCCGTCCACCCCCCCCACTTTATGTGTACGTTTGCTGATCCAGGACACGAGTGTGTGACCCCTCACAAGCGAGTGTCCCGCGTGTGTCAGTCCGAGACTATTGACCCCCTTCCCTGGATGCTCTACAGGACACACGGGTGCGTTTAACAGTAAAACAGAGGCGGGCCTTATATAAACAGTGAAGGTACGCTCCTAGACACTCTCCCCCTCCCCCATAGTCAGCCTTCTACCCACACGCATCATGGTGTTAAGGGTGACAGACTCTCGCAGAGACAAAGGGATGCAGAATGGTGACGGGTGTGTGTATGTATGCATGTGTGTGTGTGTGTGTGTGGGGGGGGGAGCTGACGAACAAATTAAACTTCTTTCATACACGCACTCACACTTTAAAACAGTTATGCATTATCAGCATCAAGAATTAAGAGAGAAAAGACTAAACCCTGGGAACTGTTTTGCTTCGTTGCTGTTTGGTGATGAAGAGGAGGTAGAGGAAAGCGGGTGGAGGGTGGGGGGGAAGGGTGTGAAGCGGGTGTTATTTCTTGGCCTTTCCACCCTTAGCTGAATTTCGAGGGGGGGTGACGGGGCGTCCGGATCCCATGCCTGCCCCTCCAGTGTAATAGAGCTTCTTATCGGCAGGCTTCAGGATCTGAAAGAGAGAAACAGAAAGGGACAGGAAGAGAGAAGTCAATATTAATACAAACGTTACATTGCATAGCCACTAAATACACCGCATATCTCTTCACATTTTTTACAGCATCAGACAGGAACAGCAGGATATTTAGTGTTTTCAGACAGTGTGTCTCCCTCCCATCCCTTCCTACCTACTGATGAACCCCAGAATACTGCACAACACAATCTCATGTTTGGGCAAAAAATGTGCATCAGAAGCAGCCAAAATTACTGTCACAGCGGAATACAAATCACTCTAGGCATTCAGGAGCGAGATAGAGGAAAAAAAAAAAAGCCCTCAGACTTAGTGTTTGTGGCACGGAAAGCATTGCACAATAAAAACAACAATAGCAGCCAGAGCGGAAGCATGTGTGGGCTGCATTTCAGCAACCGCGATTGTCCTCAGAGACCTCCCAAATTCAGCAGCTCCTCAGAGGCCCAGAGTAATCACACACATGCTGGGGGCATATAATTTTTTTTTTTTTAAATAAATAAAAAAATGGGGGAGGTTTTCAGCTAACCGCCACAAACCTGTCACTAAACGATAAGTGAACAGACCAGTTCAGTCCGGTGTATACTGCCACCTATTGTTCCGGAGTGTAAAAACAGAACGGTCTTCAAAATGGCACGGGTGTGAGCGCTCTGAGGCTCGTGGCGGGTGGGTGCGAGCGCTCTGAGGCTCGTGGCGGGTGGGTGCGAGCGCTCTGAGGCTCGTGGCGGGTGGGTGCGAGCGCTCTGAGGCTCGTGGCGGGTGGGTGCGAGCGCTCTGAGGCTCGTGGCGGGTGGGTGCGAGCGCTCTGAGGCTCGTGGCGGGTGGGTGCGAGCGCTCTGAGGCTCGTGGCGGGTGGGTGCGAGCGCTCTGAGGCTCGTGGCGGGTGGGTGCGAGCGCTCTGAGGCTCGTGGCGGGTGGGAGCGAGCGCTCTGAGGCTCGTGGCGGGTGGGCGCGAGCGCTCTGAGGCTCGTGGCGGGTGGGCGCGAGCGCTCTGAGGCTCGTGGCGGGTGGGCGCGAGCGCTCTGAGGCTCGTGGCGGGTGGGCGCGAGCGCTCTGAGGCTCGTGGCGGGTGGGTGCGAGCGCTCTGAGGCTCGTGGCGGGTGGGTGCGAGTGCTCTGAGACTCGTGGCGGGTGTTCGCAGGCCACGCAGGAGCAGCGCACTTGCCCACCTGGAAGGAGCACATGAGGGTCTCGTCAACGCTCATCATGGCGCCGGCGTTGTCAAACTCGCCGCAGTAGTTGGGGGCGGAGAACAGAGTGACTAGCTGTCGTTTTGCAAAGAATTCATACCCATCCTCCACTACCTGAAAGAGAGAAGAGCGCAAGAGAGATCAGTACACTGCAGAGCAGCAGAGACACGGCCAACCAGTCAATCAAACGGTAAATTATATAAAACAAGAATGAGGTTATGATTAGGAGATTAAGCCCTACACCTTTTAAACTCCATAACACACGATAATACATAGATTCTCTTACCACTTATAAAACCAGTAGGGCTGCACAATTAATTGTATATTAATCGCAATTACGATTTTGGCCGCTGCAATATTATAAATCGCAAAGGGTCACGATTACTGCATCCCATTTAGCATTCTTGCTGTGTTAAAATAAAGCTTTCCAAGTTACAACCTGCACTATTCGGCGAATGAGCGCTGTAACCAATCAGATACGTCCGCTGTGAGTGCACAGCCGAGGCATTCTCTCAACCAATCACAGGCGGTCCCTGCCGAGCGTGCACTCCGACCCCTTTGAACAAGTAGCGTATTTGAAGTATTTTTTCCCTGTTTGTGGTAGCCTCCAACAAAATATGAAAGGTAGGCCTGGATCGACACTAAAAACATTTACCAAGCTGTGTACCAAAAAGAGCGTCATCCTTCATTTAGAATTATTTTGGTTTTAAAAAGATACTGCAGAGCCTTTTCTACCGCTTCAATTTGAACTGGAACTCGTGAGTAGGTGTGACCATATGACCATGATGCCACATAGTCATATTATAAATATTCATACGGTCAAGGAGTGAAAGGGTGCGTCTTGGTGAACTGACTCAGCCCCCTTCCTGCTCTCTCCTCACTACTAAACAAACAACTCCACCCATTTTTATGTTAAAGATCTTGTGACATCACGAATCCCCGGAAACCAGTTCTAATTCCACTAATTATTCTAATTCCATTAATTGCAGTTAATATTCGCAATCACAATATCAATGAAAATAGTCACAATGATTATTTTTCTCATAATCGTACAGCCCTAAAAACCAGTCACACTTTCCATTGATTTAAGAGTGGATATACAGCTCACCCTCAATAACTGTACACCCTCTAAAACCAGCCAGTTTGGACCAAGTTTACAAATGAGTGCCATATTTAAAACAAAAACATTCACTTCACTTGTACAATAAAACAGTTTTAATGAGTTTCTCGACACAATGACATAAGCGTTTATTCATTAGCAGGGCTTGAGGCAGTTTAAGTTTAAGAAGCTATGTGCAGGACTGTACATCACTGCTCCCCTTTCAATGTTCCCTTACTGATGCTCTCTCTTATAACAAAGAACTATCCATAGCCTGTTCTTAATAATCGCAGTTTAAGTTTTTGTTATTTAATATTTTCTTATGTAACCGCAATGTCCTCGTCTCGTTTGCACTATAAATAGTGCAACGTAACGTTACGGCGTGTTAGTGTCCACTTTTTGTTACGCTCTCGCTCAGATTTCCCAAGCGCAAATGATTATTGATTTTCGAATTCATAGATATTTGCTTTTTTTATTTTTTATTATTTTGTTCGCCTAGTGTTGGTTCTCATATTACAGGGGAAACACTGAGGTAATGTTTATGGTTGAACGTCACCTCAGTAATCCAACATAACATTGCATCAACTCTATTGAAATAAACTAGCGTTACATGGATACTGCCTCTCATAGCTAGCTTGCGAACTTTAGCTGTCAAATGTTGCGATTGATCAGTTTGAACACGTTAGCGTGCTCCAAGACTATTTCCCCATTATGCAATTTACGGCGTGTTACTACAATGCATAGGTAACGCGAGCATGGCACCCCCTTAAAACGAGAAACAGCTCGAACGCGAGGGACGGACAACCAAATATTAACGTTTTTCTCCTACGTTCATGATGTGCCAATATTTTGCAAAAGTCAGAAGATTGTTAACACTAAAGGGGAATTCCAGCCAAAAATTATGTTTCCCAGCGCAACTTGAAAAACACTGTGCAACTCGAACACACTGATGTCAGTAAAAACATGGAAACGACATCCATTAACAAATGCAAAGTTAGCGACTATAGCCTACTCCATGAAAAACATTTTTAAAAACCAATTTGTTTTAAGCAAAGACACCCGTTGCTAACAGCTAACACACTAGCCCAGAAAAAATACATTGTTTCTGTAATCAAATTCTCAAATCGAAACCGTTCAATTTTGGTCGGCTAGCTAATGTTAGTCTACTTAATGGTCATGGATCTTGTGACGTTAGTTGACATGGTTTCCTTGCCGGGTGATTCAATAAGGCAGAGGAAGATGTAGGCTACAGGGAATACTGAAAGAGCTTCACTCTCTAACCGACAGCACTCGAGTCCTGTTTAGTTTGCCAAAACATCTTTAGGAAATAATTTAGCCTATCAATGTAATTTTCTGACATTATAATAAAATAGCAATGATAGCTAGCTTGATCTACGATGTGTCCCTACCACACTATGCAGAATAGTAAGATGCAGGCAGCAATTCTTCCCTGGCTGGCTCCGCCTACTTGCTATGTAATTTACACGCCCACTTGAACACTGTAGATTTTCAAAAACTAAGTGGTAGAGGTATACGCCATTTTGACTACACAGCTTATTTTTATGCAATAAATGCCGTGTATTAAGTGATCCTCTCCAATTGATCATTTCGTTTTAAGTCTTGAATATACAGGGCAAACAGAAATCTGAACGCAAATATAAATGGCAGAGCGCCTGCTACACCATCTGACCACGCCAATATGCCACCACGCATACCACATCACTTAAGGGGTTTATCAGTATTTCAGGCCTCAATTCCACCAGGCCTGAAAATTCTTGGAGGAATGCACTTTAACTTCCACATTTCAGGAATACACTTCCAGTTGGAGTAATGCATTTTAAGCTGGATGAATGTCATAAAACATAAATGTTTAACTTTGTTGTATTACTTTGAAGCGCAATTAAAATTGTGTTTTTTAGAGTAGCAAGTTTTTAAACAGTTGACCATGGAAGCAGAATCGGGGCCGATATCAGCATTAGCCGATGGGTCGCCTAAATTATGGGAGATCGGTATCGGCCAGAGATTTTCATATTGGAGCATCCCTACACAGTACAGCATTGAAAAACAATGAAAAAATAATATGTTACCTTTAATAATTATAATATTTTTATTAAAGAGTAACTACACCTACTGTTTGAGCCCGTCTCCGCCCACGAAACAATTTTGAGAAATACTGTGTCAGGTGAGCGAGGGAGAGGGAGAGGGGTAGGGGCAGAGGAGCTGCCATCGTCATTTGCATAAATTAAGGTAGCTACATTGTACAAATGATTACGTATAACTCGGATCAAACCGTCAAACTAGACGCTGCACATCAAATATTAATCAAGATTCAGCAACTGCATAGTCTATTTCTCACCTTAAATATCTTCAGAAACATATTTTAGTGGACTATTTAGGTGGAATAAGAGTTTATGAACAGGACGCAACGTTGTTCCTGTTTAAAAATGTTGAGCCGAAACCAAAGTAACGTAGTGGGTCTAACCAATCAGGTGCCGGCCGTTTCCGGTGTGGGCGACAACAATTGTCCATATGACGTAGAGGTACCTCCAAAAAGGTACTCTGACATCACAATTGGGGCGGGGCAGTGTGTGGAGCAGAAAGAAAATTTCAACCGTTAGTGGCAGCACGAAGACGCTTTTCTACTAGTTTTTCCCGATTTATGTTATTTCAGAATTGTTGAAATTACGGAATGGATGAGTAAGTTAATTATAAAGTAGGCATACAAACACATTTACAGCAAAAAAAAAAGGAAAAAAAAGAGAAGAAAATAAGTGATTTAGGGTGTAGTTACCCTTTAAACAGAAGTTCAAGAACCGACTCCAGATCATCAAGGGCTTGAGAAGGTTAAAGTACATTAAAAAGGTTTGAGTAACATGCTCCTCTCCCGCCCAGTCTGACCTGGTGTGCCCGACAGATGAGGTCCATGTCGTGTTTGTGCAGAAATTTGGCCACTACGTCAGCCCCGAAGGTAAAAGAGACGCCGCGGTCATTCTCTCCCCAGCCCAGGACATCCTTGTCAGGGTCGGCCCACAGCAGGTCGCAAAGCAGCCCCTGGTCTGGTACGTCCGTGGGCCGCATCACCCTCCGCACCTGCTCCATCGACTGCAGGTCAGGGGACAGGCCTGGAGAGAAAGGTGCAGAGGAGGGGGACGCTTCACCACTTTTCTTTTTTTCAAAGACCATCGGAACCTCGGAGTTACAGTTAACCTGATGCAGTGAATTTATCACAAGTGAAACGGTAACAGACATTTTGCAAAATGGTGAAAAAGCAGCAAGTGGTTAAACTGCACCGCTGTGGTTAAACTTACCGCCATGGCAGCAGAAGATTTTCTCATCAACAATGGCGGCCACAGGCAGGCAGTTAAAGCAGTCTGTGAACGTCTTCCATAGCTTGATGTTATACCTCCTCTTACCTGCAAGGGGCCACAGGCAAGATTACTCATTTGACACGGAAGGTCACAACCAACAAACATAGAGGGGGCACTAACACACCTACTGAAAGGCCTCAAACAGAAAAAACAGCATTGCTTCAAAGCAGTGACTCACACATTGTGGCCCTTAAATGCATTATGCTATAATGACTCAATGCTTTATGCAACCATCTTGTCTTAATAGTGGTAAGCATGCTCAGGAATTTATTTATGCTCAGTATAGCAGAAGTACATGCAGTTTAAGTGGGTGTGTGTGCGTGTGCGTGTGTGTGTCAGTCATATGGTTCTGAGTAAGTTCAACATTGCTGTAGAAGTTCCCACAGATGTGCTCCACTTCTGGGTTGCTCCTCCTGGACCTTTCTTTCCAAATCGTCCCAAACTAGCTTGATTTTACTTCACTTGTTGGAAAATGGAAAGAATTTGTTCAACTGTTTATTTAGCCAAATATGGCTTTTTTATGAACTCCAAAGTTTAGGTCACTAACCTGTGAAGTAAAAGATTCTTTTTAACTATTCAATTCTTACCTTGTGCCATTTCAGGTTATTTGTAAAAGTTAAACTGTTTAAATTACACTAAAAAGAGTATTAAAACACAAGTAAAGTGTACTAAAACTGTTGACCGGTAATGTATGCATGTATGCGTGCATGTACATGTACATGTGTGCGCGTGCGTATGCACTCTTACACTCATCGTAGAAGCCGTAGATGCGGTTGATGGAGGCGCACTCGTGGTTTCCCCGCAGGAGGAAGAAGTTCTCTGGGTATTTGACCTTGTAGGCCAGCAGCAGACAGATGGTCTCCAGGCTCTGCTTGCCTCGGTCCACGTAGTCCCCCAGGAACAGGTAGTTACTCTCGGGGGGGAAGCCGCCGTACTCAAAAAGCCGCAGAAGGTCGTAGTACTGGCCGTGAACGTCTCCTGTGATGGGCAACAGCATTAACATGGCGATCAGACGCACAGCGACAATCGAGCCTGTTTCACAGAGTTCCCCCTCTAACAACAGAGCACAGGCAAGGCACATTTTACATTACATTATAGGCATTTAGCAGACGCTCTTATCCAGAGCGACTTACATACTTCTTATTACATTTATCCATTCATACAGCTGGATATATACTGAAGTAGAGATGTTAACAATTAATCGACTATCGATTAATTGCTAATAAGAATTAAATCGATAAGATTTCAAATGAAACAATTAACTGAACAATCTGCGGTCTTGTTTCAACGGGAGTTTTTGTGTGAAATGTAATCATGGTTTAAGGTCTTAATGTAGCCTATCACCTGAAAAGCGTACATCCAACCGTGCTGTCAGGGCAAAGTGGATCGCAACCTACCATCACCTCAGTGTTGGCAAAGAGGGTGTGTGACGATAGACGAGCGGAGGGTATTACTCAGAGGTTGATGGTTGAAAAGGACATGATGCCAATAAGCACCATTGACGGTAAGGGATTTCGAGAGCTAATAAACGGGCTGCGCACACGACTCGCTCCCGACCACGTAGCTTAAATGTTCTTGAATAAAAATACGTAGGTCTATCTAGTATGCATATGAGGAGCCTATTCAAAACATAATAGCCTATGATTTAAGTTGACTGTTCTAGGCTACTAGTTTAACTGAGACGGAGCGCAATTTCTTTTGAAGTAGCCTATACACGCCTTCATATTCTATTTTTGTTACGCTACAATAATGCCTGTTTCTCAAATGTTACAATAAATCTTTGATTGAGGAATATAACATGCATTTTTGTATTCTGTATATCATAAGCTATATTTAGCTTTTATGTTATCAATTAATCGACTATTGTTTGTTAAGGTTAACAACTATCGATTAAGGAAATTCCTTTAAAGTTGCATCCCTATACTGAAGCAATGCAGGTTAAGTACCTTGCTCAAGGGTACAACGGCAGTGTCCTACCTGGGAATCGAACCTGCAACCTTTCAGTTACAAGTCCAGTTCCTTAACCATTATACTACATCTACTCAGACATGGAACACATGTCTGAGTAGATTTCCGAGAACAAACGTTCTGTTTCCAAAACATCAAAATGAAATTAATGCAAAACTTCAACACATTGAATGCATGGATTGCTACAGGAAGAATATCCTGGAAGAGCCCGCAGCACTTCAATATGTCATTATATTCACCTCAAATACACAGCAGGATAAACATCACATGACTACAGTCCACAGTGTACCAAGCTCCTACTGACTGCAAAGGAAATCTCTGGACGAATCGCAGGTCTGTGTAAAATGTCCTGCATTGCCGCATGATTGAAAGGTGAGCCATGGGCCCTGATTCGACGAGGACTCACCGCAGATCTTGAGTGGCGCCTCCAGCTCGAGCAGGATTGGCTGGCTGAGGAAGATTTCGCGGGACTTGAGGCAGAGGCCACGGATCTCGTTCTCCGTCAGCTGCACGTTCTTGCCAGGCCGGGAGCCCTTCACTGGAGACAGAGACAGACAGACACACAGGAATGAGGGGAGAGGCAGCGGGCTGTTAATCACACCCCCATCCAATTGGAGAAAGAGGCAGCGGGCTTGTCAATCACACCACCGCCCAAGGGGAGACATAAGTCACAGCACCAAAAAAAAAAAAATGGAAATTCTGCAGCATACCAACAGTGAAAAATTAAGATTCTCTTGTTTTAGCGAAAACACAAAACACTGCTGATTCAAGACAATGAATGCAAGCCGAACCATTTAAATCTGACTTTTGAAAAACTTTTAGTGAATCTGTATTGCACCCATATGTGGGTATATTTAGCAAGCATGCACATTTCAAATTAAGCAAATTTAACACAAAAGTTAAAAACATTTGAGTTCATGACTCACCAAACAGTTATGGTACAAATAATGAGCCAGTCAACATTAAAACGTTTTTAAGCTTGCCAAATCAGGTCCCGTTTACCACACGCTAAAGAGCACATAAAGCACAACCAAGATCTGTAACCACAAACCATTACCTGATAAACTGACCTCATTCATAGGTGGAGTTCAGCACATATACATAATATTCAGAAGAGATTAAACTCAATTCAACTACATGAGGCTAAATTTGTTTAAAGCCCTTATTTTGCAGGACAGTGCAGCATTACGCTTGTGGTACAGACAGACATGTGGTACAGCTATGTGGTACAGATAGGTGGTACAGTTGACCTTTTATACTTGAAATCAGTCTAGCTGGCCGTCGGTAAAGAATTCCAGATTTGAGTCAGAAAAAAAATTAATTACCAATTTACACTGACATTCTTTTATCGTAGTTTACCTTTTTTTTAACTTATTTTTTTTACTTTATTTTATTTATTTTTGTATACACAGTTCTAGATCGCAATATTTGAAGTTATATTTAAGCTATTCTTTTAAATTAAACTAGAATAACAGACTACCTAAACCAATATTGGGGCATGGAAATAACACGCCTCGGTCAATTTGTAGGTTACCAACACGTTTCTGCACCATGTTACTTTTTGCCTCGGATAACAGTTTCGTTGAACAGTTTCCGTTGAAACTGTTGAAACAAAGTAACTCACACAGACAGCTCATTTTCACATACAAATTACCAGTGATTATGTTTATTGTTTATTTTTACATATCTATAGATATGCAAGAGCAGATTTTTATGGAAAATTGTTTTTACTATTACACATCAGGAGTCCCGTTCACCAAACTAAAAATAAATTCTTTACATTACCATCAATATTGTTTGACGTTGCTTTAATAGTGAAATAAACCAGCAGATATGCCATCAAGTACCACATTCCATATAATAATAATAATAATAATAATAATAATAATAATAATGCCTTGCATTTATATAGCGCCTTTCTCACCAACTGGTGACTCAAAGCGCTTTACAATGATGAGGGGGAAACTCGCCTCTACCACCACCAATTGGTAGCACCCACCTGGGCAATGCAATGTCAGCCATTTTGCACCAGAATGCTCACCACACATTAGCTGAGGTGGAGAGGGAGATAATTCCTCATTATCAATTCATTCTGTTCAATAGATAAAATAATGCGTTTAGAAGTTTGCACATTGACAGGATCAATCAAAATGTAGAACGTCAGAAGCCATATTCGCTAGGCACTGCTGAGGCTTAGTGGCATTGGCATTGAATGAGTTGAGCATCACCTCCAGGTGTCAGAATAGTTTTGGCAGACTGCAGTGTGAAATAATCATTTCAGAGGATGTCTGAATGCATGGGCCTCCCCCAAATGACCAAAACATCAGAAATGGGGGGGGAGGGGGGGCTTGAATAAGCTACAGAAATTCGCAAACAATTATATTCTTTGAGTCAGCAGTGAAGTTAAAATTAAAAGTATTATGGAATTTTCAGCCATCGATGCCCTGGCTAAACCCCCCCTTCCCACACTGCTGCCATCACTCAACATGCCTGCTGTCGGTTTAGTCATCCCCACTGACCATTTCAAGGCAACAGCATTCATATTCATGTCTGAATGTGATGTTTACAGATGATCCTATTTATGCGCCGCGCACACTGAGTGAATGAGTGACCTGAAATCACCACTTTCTGCCCACGGCACACCATGACTCTCTGTAGGCTACATGCAGCCTGTGCCAAGCAAATTGTCAATGTGTTTATTCAGCGTCACAGCTTAAGCAACTCCGTTTCATGCATTTCACTGCAAATTACTTCTGAGCACGTACACCAACTCTTCACTTTAAATGAGACGGGGTCATAAGAGTATCTAAACAGATTTTTACAGGTTAATGTTTATTGGTGGTGCAAGTCCAAGCATATGGAAGTTGAGCGAGTGTCTCAAAAGACAACAAACGCCCTTGCTGTTATCAGTGTGCTACATGGAAGCATTTGATTTATGAATCAGCAGGTGACAAAGAATCTCTGCCGATCGTCATAGCTGTCGATCATTTCCCTCCACCTAATTTTCAGTTTGTTATGATACATTGCATGCGCGCTTTCCTTAAATGTATTGAATTCATATAAATAACCATCATTATGTCCACACCTAAAATTCATTGGCAGTTTAAATTTTCAAGAGCCACCATCAACTGTCTCTACCTCAATCCGTTCTCATTTCAGCTTTATCTAACCAATCAGACAGCCCAGAGATTATTTTCTATTTGCAGAGAAGCAACGTGAGGGAGTGTGCCGCCAATCGGATTCAGGGTAAGAATGAGGCGGCCTGATGTAGACAGCCAGCTTTATGGCAATCTGACCAGAATGTCAGGGATACCGTCCCTACCCTTTTAAAATCTTAGCCCAATAATCAGTGTACTTTTCTAATGAAGAAAAAGTGACTTGAAGCAGCTCATGTCCTGCCACTTTTGAATGTGCACTTAAACCTTTTCGACAATTTGTATAACTATGATCTATGAGACATAGATGTGTCTTGGTAAAACAAAGTTTTGGAGTTATACAGGCTTTATCGGTTAATGTTAAAGTTAGCTTGCTCTAACGTGGAAACAAAACATTTCGGCCAAATCTTCCAGGTCTTTCGGCATTATGTAATATTGTAGCCAGCTAACCAAGTTCCCATTATGGGTATCACCATTTATTTCTCCATTATCTAATGTGCTAGCCAAACATGAATTGCCATTTATTTCTTAGTTATGAAATGTTGCAATCAGCTAAGCTCACATTATGGGTATCGTTATGTATCTATGCGTTATCTAATGTGCGAGCTAACTAGCCCAAACATGAATTGCAATTTCAGTGTTATGTAATGTTGTAGCCAGCTAGCTTAGCTGACATTGTGTAACGCTATTTATGTCTGCGTTATCCAATGTGCTAGCCAGCTAGCTAAGTTCACATTATAGTAGCCTATTTTATACTGGCAGAGACAAAAGCGATCTAAAAAGATGCAAAATGACATGCAAAACGCACCAAACTGATCCCGAAAGAACCCCGGATCCGATTTGGAGGGGGGACAGGATCGCGTAGGGCTGGGCAATGATAATTATCGAGTGCAATAACAGCTGTTGCCACCATGTGGGGTATTGCCTTTCTTTTCATGTTTTCCTTTAAGTATATCCGATATGCGGCAGTAAACATCCAAACTACAGCGGCTGCGTGACATGTTTCCAGAAAAAAACATCACCACTGATATCTATTGAGTGTTGATAACACAATCAGCAGCAAAGTCATACAGCTTCCATGTAATCATGTGATGAGTTTTTGTCAATCACATGGAAGCTGCAACGCCCTGCTGCTGATTGGCAGTCTTATCAACGCCCAGTAGATAAGTGGAGACGTTTTTTTCCCCCGTGGACGAATTTCACGGGGCCTCTAAAGATTAGATTACTACTGCATCAGGTACAAATAAAAAAAATAAAAAGGCAATTATACCCAATATGGTGGCAACGGCCATTATTGCATTCGATAATTATCGTTGTGGTATATCGGCCAGCCCTAGGCTCTTGTTCACACACAAGCCCTAACAGTAAAGTTCCTGAATACTTCTGGGTACGGCTGTGTCAGTGAAAAGGGGTCTGGTTCATGCGCTCATCTGCCTCTTCCTCACACACAGCCCCGCCTCCTCCTGGGGACACAGGTCACTTGAAACGGCCGCGTACGAAACAGCGCTCATTAAACAGCACACATATGCCAGTACACTGAACACAAGAGACAGGACGCAGTAGATAGGGCTCTGATTCAGACACAGTCCGGGCTTCACTGTTGAAGCTCACTTCCTGGCCTCGTTCAGAGCGTTGCTCTGGTGCTAGTGCAGTTGCCTCTTCTTCCAATATCTTCTCATGAGCCGATTTGTTAACTTTTTGCATCATTTCGGCACTATATTTAATATTTTGTGGACCAATCCGGGACAGTTTGCGGCACTTCCTAGTTACAGCGAGTCACAAGCATCTCATACACTTGGTGGACAAACCGGATCCGGCCCAGACATAATGACCACATATGCAGTCTCTGGCTCCAATTTTTGTATAAAATGGCAGCACTTCCACAGCTTCAAAACACTTTTCACAATCCCATGGAACTTGGAAGGTCAACAGGTGACATCACAGTCACTTGGTCCATATTTTTCTACAGTCTATGCTCAGCACGCAGGACACCATCCTACTGCACACAGTTCACTTTTATATACTGTAAACATACGCAGGCTTTTTTTAGTTCGCACGTGATTTTTTTTAAAGGTCTGGCAACACCGCAAGCTTTTCATGCCAAATAAAGCAATTTCCAGGTAGGACGCACTTAATTGTGCCCACAACACGCTGGTGTGTGTATGTGGAAATTTTCCTTCAAGACACTGGGATGAGCAGATTATAAGCAGACAATTCATTATAAATCTTATTTTTTGTATAAATAGAAAAAGAAAAAAAAACAGCTAAGGAAAATATAAACTGACTGACTTTTAAAGGGCTGAACCTCCAGGCCACCAGATGTAGGTGCCACTTCAGCCCTTCTGCACTGAGAAAATCCCCTATCCCCTGTTTTGGGATAAACAGTCTATGGGGGTGTGTGCTCCATCACATGAATGGCAGCACGTCAGCCTAGGGCTGGAAAAGGAATAGAGCCAAAACGACTCCACCTGCAGCAAACCGCTCCCCCCACCCCCACCAAGCCACCATCGCCAGGCAACAACATCTGACAATAAGCTCTTATGTAGAATAAGAACTGGATTTGTACCCGATGCTCCCTGCCAGTGCACGGTACTGTGACATTCATCCGTTGCAAATAGACCCTACGATCAGAAAAAGCCTTAGTCTACTAAATCATTAAACTGCTCTCCCTGGCTTTCACACCAAGCCCGTCATTGTGGTTTGTGATGGGGGTGGGAGTACTAGATGTCACAATACAAAAAGGGGTGGGGCTACATTTTACAATTTTTTCCATGGAGAGTAAACTCTGATTGGTTAAAAGAATGGCAGCCCTTTATTGAGCATTCCTCCCATCACTGGATCGAGACTTGCAGGTTTCACACAAAGCCATTGCTGTAACGAATGAGGAAGCCGGCAATATCATTATTTACTTCTCCAATTCAACACTGGTGGAGGAACAGTATTATTCAACGTCTGGAGTGTTCCGTGTTCTGGAGGCGGCTTAACAAGCATAAATAACATTATTGAATCCCTAAAAAAAATGGAGCAATGCCAACGCACTTGTGAGGGTGTAACTTTTGACTGAATTCTGTCCTCAGCAGAGCGATTTGACTACGAGGTGAGGTGACCAATGCGTGACGGCGATATAAATAGGATGGTAGCACTGCTCATTTTAAACCCGGATCAGGCCAGGCTAGGCTAATCCCTCACAATGCTAACTCTAAAGTTAGCCATGAGGCAAATGCACAACGCAGCTTCTGAACAGACAAGACTGCGTGGGGCTACCATCACATTTTCACAAAGGGGCGAATTACATTTTTCAAAATGGCTGACCTCGTTTCTGTCCCTGTTCTGTCATCTCCCCCAGTATTGTCCTATACCCACTCTCCCCACTTAGTCATATTACAACAGACTTAAATTACATGAAATATCCAGATATGCCCCATTTGTAATACATGCTAAATTAAATGCCCATTTACTTATATTCTGCTTCTCTTTTGTGCAAATTCCAGCAGGGCCACGCCTGCTCTCGAGGTTACCAAACCACTGCTCTGCACGGTGCTCGAGCAGACAGTCGCCCGGGAAATGAATAGTGTGTGTGAAACATACTAATAATTGCAGTGCTAAGCAGGCTAATCACCAAGCACAAACCATGCAAGGCAGCTGCAGTTAAATCATGCTTCCCATGCAATATGGCTAAATGGAAATAAACTCCTTTATCTTATTGGTCAAAACAATTAAACAGTATCTCTCCCTGCATATCACACTGGTTACTAAGCAATAAATTACATGCCCATGGAAACTATTTGATTACATTTCTAACCGTTCAATTCTCTTTGAATACACAACATTGATTCCAAAGGTCAATTCCACACTCTCATTGGTGATTCTAGGCATTTTAAATCGAAGAAAGCCAAGACAAAATCAACATAAATATTAAGCAAAAAAGGTAATACATTTGGTGAATTAGCCTACATTTTGTTGCAAAAAAAACACACATTCATCCAAAGAATGAAAAACTGAGCAGGCTGTGGAAGGTGCAGACTAGTTACTGAGTATCAAAGACTATGTTTGCAAGCTGCCGTCATGGCACCTTTAGCCTGTAAAACAGTGCAAGATGAGTTACATCACGTATTCTCCCCAAAACAGGCCAACTGTAAGCAAGTCCAGCAATCAGAACACATGCAAGAAACGGACCACAAAACCACACCCTTTCATACTACCGTTATCTTAATTTAACTGAGACATTATCATGCGCAGAGGTGGACGTACAGGCACAGTCCCGGATACTTACAGGAGGCAGGTAGCATCATCAGGCTGTGATGTCGATATGGTTTTAATGGGATTACGATGAGCACAGCTGCCAGCTCCGCTCACAGGGAGAGATGAATGCCCCTCTCACGATTCCATTCCGTTACTCTGACATCTGCTGAATGCACTGGGCCATTTTCATCGGAGGACATTTCTCCTCTTTAAAAATAATCTCTCCAGCGCATCGGCCAATGGCTTCAGGTAACGAACAGCCTGCCCCTTTATCAGGTAGTGGAGTCACTGATAGATGGTGTATTTAAGGCATTATGTCAAAAAGGTTTTGGTTGAATCATCCACTTTGTGGGATAAAAAGGTCAGATTTACATAATAACAGCGATATAAATACCGCCACTATCACCCAAGCTTATTTTCCTCTTGGGTTTGGCAGACGCCCGTGGTGAAACGCAGCGCTTACAAAACGGATGTCCTGGCGGCGTACCGAGTCAAACTGTGGCCGCCGAGGCAGAGATCAAAAACACGTGGACGAGGCAGAGAGATCAAACACGTGGACGAGGCAGAGAGCGATGGAACATGCAAAATTTTGATATCGGTGCATCCCTAGAATTCCAAGTCAACCTTGCAATAATTCCGATTTAGGGTTAGCTGCAGAACACAGGATTAGTCTACACAACCAACCTTTTCAGTACAGTCTGCAAATACACAAAAGCCAGGAGACAGGACGGAGTAGATGGAGCACTGATTCAGCCATAACAAGAGCTATTGCTGATTGGAAGAGCTTTATTTCACACTGATTAGAACTGGCAGACTGTGGGTTAATTAATCGGCCTGCCATTTCAATGGGAGGAGCTAAAGCTGCAGTCGTCAGAGTAACACCGGCAGACTAAAATTCAGCCTAACCTTAGCAGCACAGGAGCAGCTATGTCCTGCCGCTGTTGACTCACAGGCAGTCAGTCCAGCGACATTCAAGACTGGGACCTGAAACGAGCCACGCAAGAAAAAGCTGGACAATTAAGCATACAGCTTATGGTTGTGCACGTGTGTGAGCATGTGCGCGCGTACCTCTTTGCACAATCAAAATCCCATTGTTACACTGAGCAAGAAGAACTGGTCGGCACCACAGGCCTGAGGCACATCCCCACCTGCCTCACCTTTACCGTTGAATTACACCTGAGGCAGGGTGGAGCCGTTTCCATCGCAGACTGAAGCCAGTGGAAAGTGCACGAGCTAGCCCACAGTGGGACAGTAGAGTGGGCCCTTGGAGCCAGGGCAGCTAGCCAACAGTGGGACAGTAGGGTGACCCTTGGCCCAGGGCAGCTAGCCCACAGTGGGACAGTAGAGTGACCCTTGGCCCAGGGCAGCTAGCCCACAGTGGGACAGTAGGGTGTTCAGAAGCCCAGGACAGTCCAGTCGTAGCAGATACATTTTTAAAACTGCCGTCAAATTGAGGCTTGTTTTACGAGTGAGCGGACAGAGCTTTGCTAATTGAATGTCTTGCGTTAATTAAGCGAGAACTGAATTCCCTGGGAGATGCAGCCCACTGAACAATCTTATTAATATTTGGGTACATTGGTCAGTTCCAAGAATAGTCTGACTAAGCCATGAACAATTTAAAGACTTATGCCCAAATATAAGTTTGTCTAAAACAACAACCAAAATAAGAGGGGGGGGGGCAATTCAACAGAACCAGCTTCAGCCGCTGCCATCTTTTACTTTACACTCTTCCAGCTAATGAAATAACAAAAGCACAAAGATAAGAACACCACATACTGGCAAGCAAGTTATCTTCATTTGGAGTGTGACTGATCATTTAGCGCAGCTACCTAAGCTGGGATTCATACAGTGCCAGTGAAAGCCATTTTAGCCACACTTCAGGTAGTTCAGGTGTAAATATAGGTCTCCTACAGTAGCAGAACCTTGAGATATTTCATGCTTTAGATATCAGAATACATACTGGGTGACCCAGTCTTCAAGACATGGGAGACATACTGCAAGGATTGGCTGCCACACCTTAACAGCTTTCTGGTATGCACTTTACCCAGGTATAGTTTTTAAGATTTCCAGTCAGGGGTCAATTTTACAAGCATACAGTTCAGGGCATGAAATTAACTGTCTACTGGCTGGAGTGGCTTGTTGGTTCTAAAAATCACCAGCCATTTTCAACATTTTAGCAGCCACATTACCTTTTATAATATAACACAACCTGGATGGTTTCCTGCCAAAGTGGCTGCTAGAGTAGAAAATCTTACAAGCCACAATCAATTTTATTCATTTTGCTGGTTAATTTCACACCCTGATACCGTTTTGCACATATACCCCAAATTACGTGGAATCAACACTGGAGTATATAAGGCTTCATACTGCAGTAGAGAGAATAGAGTTCTTATTAGTATATAGCACCGCTGTCTCAGTACGTATTGCGTAAGCGGCTGCATGTGCGGTGCTGAAACCACATAGATTGAGGGGGGAGGGGATGTTGGGGGGCGCGCGTCCATCCGCTTGATCACTACCACAAGCGTTAACTTGGGACTCCTCATTTTCCTGCCCCTCTCTTCACAAATAATAAAACAACAAATGTACCGTACAATAAACGGCACATTAGTACAGATAATACAAGGCAGCCAAAATAAATCACGAATTTTAGTTCATGTTCGAACGAATTGCTGCACTCTCATCCAATACACAACGTAAGCCTACTACAAGCCAGCGGGCAAACCCCCTCCATTTCGCCATAGTCGGAGTAGTATTACCTACCACGGACACAATGTCAACCCCCTCAAACTTTCTCGAAAAACTATAAAACGAGATGCATCTTTCATATCCTGTACCAATTAACAACGGAAGGTTTTTCCTCTAGGAACGCCAAAGGCCACAGCGTGCGATGTAACTTAGCACAATCACTAGCTAACGTTAAACACTGCTGGGAATGAAAGGGCCTTACAGGCATGGGTAACATAGTCCAAGGCGGCTACTGACGCTAAGTGGACAGCCAAACGTCAGCATCTTTCTGTAACGTTACTTCCAAATTAAACGTCCAAGCCAACACACGGTTAACATAAATAGTAACGTTAATGTTATGGTATTTAACAAATTTAGCTAACATCAGCTAACATGAAACCTTTCATTTTTTTCAACCAACTAACTAACGTTAACGCTAGCTAGCTCCACCCAATTGCAGTTGGTTTGTTAGCAAGCCACGAAACTTGGGTTTGTTGGCCTGTTAAATGTAGCCAGCCTAGCTTTACAATGACCAACTAAGTTAGACACACTAGTTCGACTGCTATAATGAAAACAATTAAACGAAATGACCTCAGCTATCTAAGTTAACTTAACCAGCTACATTAACTGGATACTGAAAGTGCAGTTATCGTTAGCTAGCTAGTCAGCTAACGTTAGCTTGAATTTAGTGATAGCTAGCAGCTCGGTCTTCAGCCAAACGAGTCAGCTATTCAGTCTATACCTGAAAGTCACAATTGGTCCTTTCGAAAAAAAAATGTAACGTTAGTCTAATTGTAACGTTACTGGAAAAACAAATATGCTCCCATAGGTGACCGTTTACCGGAAACTCCAGTCCTTTGCCTGGTCTCCCGGCCCAAACCAACGTGTTCACACAGGGCTACACAGCGCCAGCCGTCCGCCGCCTGGGCTCCATTTCACCCGCTTACCATTTCCTCTCTCCCGCTGCGCTTCAAACGTGATAGCCGGCAACAATCTCGGTAAAAAAAAAAAACTATCCAGCAAAGCATAGAGATGTTGAGCACAACACAATGGATAAATGTATGTTCTATACGGGCTTTAATAACTCACCTTCCAGGAGACGCTGTATTATGGAGTCAATGTTTAATTTGTCCGGCTCCGCCATTTTACTTTATTTTTTGTCGTTTCCAGACGGTCTTTCTCTCCGTCGGTACTAGCGATCTCCTTCGTCGTCGACCTAAAATACAACTCCGCCAAAAATAGTGCCCAAATGCGTAACTTAGCTTGCAGTTTATCGCTAACGTTATTTAAGAGAGGGACCGACTAACGTAAATACAATTATTAGCTAGCTATCGATAGCTAATGTTAGCTATCTGGCTAACTTATTCGTACTATCGATAGCTAGCTAATAATAATTTGAACTAAAATAAAAGCGCGAGATTTATCTTGTTTGTGAATGTTGTCTTCCTTTTTAATGTAAGAATTTTCTCTACGCTTTCCTCTGTTCCTTTTTTTCTAGCGATTTAGCGTATGTATTTTCTGTTCCTCTACGGAACTTTAAAGGACTCGCTGTGCTAAGAGAGTGCAAAAGGGGGCTGGAACAAACGTGGCTCTTTAGATGTCTTCTCCCGCTTATTGGGCCTCTGCGGAAGTTTGAACCTATACTCTCAATGTCTATTGGGTAAAAGACTACGTCGATCTTACATTAGGATCCCGCCTCAGAATGTAGAGGTGACGTCAACGAAGTTGAAAAAGGGCGAAGGGGCAAAGCGAGGATGTGGAGATGCCGCGTTGTTTAACGCAACTAACCGTAAAACATGATTACATTGCTGTATACATTACATGCCAACTGTAATATGAACACATTTACGTGTTATTGATACATAACACAATATTTGCCCGTAAGCTCGCAAACGATTAACAGCTAGCAACATTTATTTCTAGTGTTCAGTACTTTTATGAAATGAAAATAATACAATTTATTTGCTCTGTCGTTAAAGCTCTGTATACTGTATCTTTATCATTAACTTCCATCATACAACCGATATTATTTTAGATTCTTGACGGTGCCTTAGCATTTTCTTTTCATCAATCATTCAATAAATCAATCAATCACATTTTATTTATATAGCGCTTTACATTAAAAAAATAATAATAATTAGCTGCTATGAATTGCACATTTGGAATTGGGATTTTCAGCACCGATCTTTTAACATGATGCGAAGCTAGTTCGGGCAGACAACTCGAGAAGAACAAAATCGCGTTAGCTCACATGATGCTTACGTCTTTAATGGGAGACAATGTTGTGTGTGCTATCTTGGCTGGCTTATACGAAAAAATGTTATGCAAACAGGGAGTGATAGGAGGCAGAGCCTTGATGCCACAAATTGCATTTACATTAAATCTCAATAAAAATATTGCTTAATTTAATCGTGCGTTGTCTGACGGAACTACTGGCAACCATGTGAAATGCACTTTTGTCATTTACTTTCATTGAAAGCATCAGCCAAATGATAAAATTGTATATTGTATTGAAACTACTACTACTACTACTACTACTACTACTACTACTAGGCCTACTGCTACTACTGCTGCTGCTAATAATAATAATAACCAAGGTGCTCAATATCATATTCTTTTTATTTATTTTTCAGCATCCATTTCCCATGCACATTGTTAAAAAAATATATATTAGTTTTTTAAAATCTGGCAGGTGTATCAGGATTTATGCCAAACCATCACTATGGACAAAGACATGTACTGCAATTGATTGAAAATCTAATATTCAAAGATTCATTCAAATAATTAGTTGCCAGAAAAGTCTGAAAATGTCAGTAAATAATAATAATATTTATAGATGTATATTATTATTATTATTATTATTATTATTATTATTATTATTAACAATAAACATTACATTAATTTACCAGAAACTCTTGATCAGTGACTTACATTATAGGGCTTAAATGCAGTTATATGAGCAACAATGCCAGAAGTGGCTAATAACACTCTGAGATCAGCGAGTTAAGAAGAAACATCGCTAAAGCACTTGTGCAAGTTAATGCTAACCAATAACCAAAATATACATTCTGAATACATATAGACTACATCCACAACAAGCACTGAGAAAAAAATGAATAAAACCATGAGAATATCATAATCTGAATTAGTAAAAAAAAAAAAAAAAAAAGAGGGTGGCAGGGGAACCAAGATGCAATCTGTAGAGGGGGGTTTTCAATGTGTGTCAGAAGATGGCCAAATATTGTAATACAATCTATAATTAGCAGAAGTAGTTGTAATTTCCATGGATTTGTAAAAATCTGAACATGTAAAAAATAATTTTAGATCAATTCGTAATTTTTTTTTGTTTGTTCATATTTTGCTAGTTAACCTTTTATCAAATAATTTTCAAATATTTGTATGTGAAACACAGCCAGCATAGACCATTAAAATGTACATTTTGATGCATGATTCTGATCATAGCTGTAATTGTAGCAGGGTGCTGCTAGTAGATAATGTATGGTGGATTTGTCCAACACTTTAATCATACTGGTGTATCATTTTTAATTTAACCTCATGGATGTCAGCCCCACTATATTATTTAACCCACATATTTTGTTGACATTTTATTATGCCTTTTATGTTTGGGTTCAAATTGACCCCAAAAGTTTAAACTGACACAAATTTAGACATTTGTGTCACCTTTTGTGTGTCTCCTAATTGACTCGCCTTTAATTCCTAAATAATAAAAATCTGTGATGAAACATCTTATTTTAGAGCCTGAGGTAAGTGAAAGTTTGTGAAGTTTAAACCCTATATGGGAAAGTGCCACCAGAATTACCCACAAAAAAATCTGAGATAAAAACTACAAAAGGTTGTGTATTTTCTTACATTTTATACAGCTACCCCACAAATGGCCCCAAAGCATTATGTTAATTGTGTGTTTACTATTTAATCCCAACAAATTATGAAAAATCATATAGTGTCAAGATGAAAAAATAAGGTTAACTGGTTTTTAAGAGACATCAAACATTGAATCGGGTCAAATTGACCTGAAACATAATATGAAGGTTAAAATAATATTTTCCTGAGAAGAAGAAAGCTCTGGAGTGATCAGAGCAGATGGTGAGGTCATCACTCACATTGTGTGGACACGCCCTGGCTCTGTGGTCTGCTCCGGCCAACAGCTGGTGTCTGATCTGACAGATCCTTCTGAACGGTGCCATGGCCACTACATTCATTAAACCCTGCTACTCACTACATTAACAAAGCCATGTTACTCACTGCATTCATTAAACCCTGTTCCTCACTCACTGTTGCTCACTGCATTCATTAAACCCTGTTACTCACTCACTGTTACTCACTGCATTCATTAAACCCTGTTACTCACTCACTATTGCTCACTGCATTCATTAAACTCTGTTACTCACTGCATTCATTAAACCCTGTTACTCACTCACTATTGCTCACTGCATTCATTAAACTCTGTTACTCACTCTCTGTTACTCACTGCATTCATTAAACCCTGTTACTCACTCACTGTTGCTCACTGCATTCATTAAACTCTGTTACTCACTCTCTGTTACTCACTGCATTCATTAAACCCTGTTACTCACTCGCTGTTGCTCACTGCATTCATTAAACTCTGTTAGTGAATTTGACAAGATTAAATCACAAGATTAAGCATGTTGACTTAGACATTAAATTTCACACATTGATGAGGATTTATATGTGTTTCAGATTAAATTTAGCTTGTGAATTTAGCTTGTAAAGCCTGCCTCAGCCCCTCCAAACCTGTCACATGACAGGGGTAGAGGCTGTGATCTTCCCTGCTGGTTCCAGGTGCTGGCAGCCAGATGGGCCCCTTTCTGCAGCTCCCACCTCTCATTCAGTTGTAAAGGTGTTGTTTTCTCTCCGTCGGAGGTCATCGAACCATTTTATTTTGAGGGGAGTAGTCCTCTCCATGCCAGATGTAGAGCTGCTGACACAACCTGTTATCTCTTAGCAGGCTAGCTTCACAACTGAGGGCCTTGAGGGAGCATGCATGAAGGGCATTAATCCTATTCCTGTGAACTTCTACTTGCATTTATCTTTTTCTGCATGAAGACAAAGACTGATAATAATAATAATAATAATAATAATAATAATAATAATAATAATAATAATCATCATCATCAGCAGCAGCAGCAGCAGCAGTATCATTGGCATTGCTGTCATTGGTAGAGGTAGTATGGCTCTCCTGAATAAGAGCTGGTTTAGTAAGCAACTTTAAGGAAGGAACTTTAATTACCATTTGCATCCAGTCTGCGGAAATAAATGTAAGCACAATTTTAAAAAGACTGCATTTTTTTATCACTACTAAATTAAAATGTCATTTCATTTCGCATCTAAAACTTTAGTTTTTTGGGTGGTGCTTCAATAAAAACACATTTTCTATCACATCTGGGGCTGTATATGTATAAACATATACAGTATCAGTGCTGAGCAGAAAAATGCCCTCAGAAAGCCGTGTAAGGGAGTTTCCACGCAGAAATTCAGATGTATAAAATAACATGAGCTGTGAGAATCTGCGTACCTCTGCACACGCTGGACACGATATGTACGGTAAGCAGATTTATGACTTTCACCCTGAGCGTTCTTTTACACATTCTTTTACTCAGAGTTTTATACATGTGGCCCCTAGGGCCTATATCTTACACCCGGCGTTTAGCGGCGCAAAACCAAACGCAAGTGTCTTTGCTATCTTACACCCGGCGCATGGTTCATTATAACGCCTTGCTTTCACATCGTTTAAATACCATGTATTCTTGCGGCCATTACAAGTGAACTGGGCGTGTTGGTTTTAAGAGTGGCCAGGATTATTTTTGGCGTATTGCTATCTTGAGGCAGCAGAAAGCGCTTGCGCTTAAACCACCACAAACCTGGTCTAAAGTCATGTTGCAGTTGTTTACATGTTATTTGTGCGATGGTACGTGTAATGTTACATGTATAGGCTATAGACTATTTGCAATTATCCTGGATGAAGCTATGACCTAGCCTATATTTGCCAATAATTCCTGTAATCTTCTGGGGGGTCAATCTTCTGTTACGGGACAATGGCTATCCATTAAACTTGGCTTTCCATTTGCGGATAACACCTATATCAAGCCTAATGCGCGAATTGTCATTTACACCTAATGCGTGAATTAACTCGCGCACTGCAATAGACGGACATTTGAGTTCTGAAAATGCGCTTCAGATGTCATTACAATACAGATCTCTATGCCTACAGCTTGTAAGTAAATAGAATGGTTTTGACTGAAAAAAGTTCAAAAACTTGTCCAGTGAATATTGCATTTATTGTTTTTCAAATAGCCTATAGGCTACATCGGATTCGCTGCGCATATGTTTTTTTCCGATAGCATACGGTTAAAAAACGGAGATAAATGTCACCGTGTTAACTGAATTTGAAGCTTATTCTTCGTTATTCATATTTTTTAAATTACAGTGACAAGATTTCCATACTCTCATCTTATTAAAACTCCGCTGATTTCACCTGTTATTCCATAACTGAACAAGACGATTTAAAAAAGAACTAAGCGTCGAATTAGAAATGAAAACAAAGTTGCAGCACGTTACGCAATTAATTCACAATAAATTGTAATGCTATTTTCTGTATGTGCGCTGCATGTTTTATGTTTCCCTTACTGTAAGTCGCACGTTTCACGGTCTTAAAGTGGGTTGTTTTAAAGCATTATGCTACGAGTAAAACAGGTTGGTCACATTTCCATAAGCAGGACATTATAAAACAAGGAGAAATATGCGTGAACATTTGGGTTGCCAACCTGACAGCTTTATTGTATTTAGTGTAATCATTAAGGCAAAATAACGGTATTTATGTTATTAATCAATATTAGGCTACTATGTAGGTAGCAATGGGATAGGACATTTTGATTGGTTTATTGCATGTCACACACAAGACACACTTATAATTAATGAAGAGACTAAGTTCAGCCCATTTGCGTGTTGCGCCGTGCTTAGCGCCAAAATACACGCCGGTAAACTAGCAAAAATTGACTTGGACACGCCCTAAATGGACTTTACGACATGCGCTTCCAGGGGTGGGCAATTCCAGGCCTCGCGGGCCGGTGGGTATGCATGTTTTTACTGCCACCAGTTACCACGGTTCAATCAGCTAATTAGTCATACACACAATCACCGATTCACTTGTAAATACAGAACGATAAAATGCTACAATACACGCATACCGGAACAAGAACATTCATCAGCTGCTGTTCATATCGCGGATACGTCGATTAAAATATCAGATCGTGTAAACGATTGGGCTAATTAAATAATTGTTAACTGGCGGCAGCAAAAACCTGCATACACACCGGCCCGCGAGGCCTGGAGTTGCCCACCCCTAGACCAAGCAACAAGATAGAGCCCCTGGAGTCCTAGTCAAAAGCCCAGATGCAGTAGAGCAAACACTGCCATCTAGTGTTGAAACCTATGATGTGATTTGCAATATATTTACAATATTATGCTGTTATAAATAAAAAGTGCCTAAACTATTAAGTGTCTGGGTATTGGCTACAGTTATATGCATACTTTTTGGAAGGTGGTATTAAAAAATTTAATTGCATCATATATATTGCCTTCCACATCATGGGCGCTCATTAACTTGAGAGTGAGACATATTTGACCTTTATTTTGATTACAGTTTTTTACAATCGCTTTGACACTTAGATCACAAGCTCGTGCTCATTTTTCAAAACCTTAGACACAACATTCAAAACGGTCACCACTTGTAACACAGGCTGTCCTATGTTCAAAACCTTGCATTGTGCATTCATATCTTTGAAGTAATCTTGCACTTCAGAATCATTGGTTCAAATAACTAATTTATCATGAAATACGAAAGGAACATTCGTTTAGATCACCCAAACACAAGATATTGATAGCTTCACTGTTTAGTTGTTTTTACAATCCTTTAATATTGCAGTAAAAAAATACTAGATACATGTTTTAATATGTTTTTGTTTTTTTGTGGTTTTAAATAAAGGGAATAGTAGAGACAGTAGAACAGAGTGGAATCATTGAAAAAAATCAGAATTTATTTTAAAAAATACAATTACAACATAGGTTTATACATTGGCATACTCAGTACACAGTTGCTTCACTCTATCTGCATTACTTTCAAAAGGCACCATCTATTTTAGAGACACCTGGTGGCTTTTCAGAATGCATGCCTCCACCTTGTTCAACATGTCGTCATTGTCAATGATGTGTCGATCATGCGTATATCAATTTTGTGAGGGAAAACAAAGAATACATTCATTCACAACACCTATTGTGTGGTATGCAGTGGATGATTGAGGCCCTTGTTGATCTCCTGAGGTTTGGCTGAATCATTGTAGCTGTTGTCATTGTCATGCCACGATTTATAACAAGGTCCACAACTATTGTTCGGATTTCATTGGACACTCTTTGCTGTTGTCGTCACTGTCTTGGTTCGTGTCCTTGTCCTCTACCACGTAGCCGCCCCCACCTCTCAAACAAGGCCCATGGTCACCTCTCTGATGAGGCCGAAGCCCTGCTTCTAAGACGAGGTCTACGGCCACCTCTCTGAAGGGGTACTTGTCCTCTGCCATTCCCCTGACCACCTCCTCTTCTTTTCATTGCTTGACCTCTATTCTGGATCATCTGCCTGCTCCATGTTTTTGCGATGTTGTTGCAGGTGGATACAGCCCCTTTATACATCATTACTGTGACAAGTTGTCATTATTGGAAAAGTCATGAGAGCGGTCTACATACATCGTCAAATCTGAAAACATTGTCTGGAACAGTGGAACCATAGGAACAGTGTCTGATAAAGGATGATGATGAAATATTTCAAAGATAATGTAGTAAAATTGGTTCATGTTCCAAAGTAATTGGTGTCAATAGATTTCTTTATCCTGAAACATTCATGATCTAAACTTGGAATGTTGTTAGTAATCAGTTTCCATAAAACTGCATTATTAGTAATGCTACAGTTACTTATCATTTTGAGCAGTTGGATTAATTGATAGTTAGATGCATTGTAATGAAATGAAAAGACAGTCATTTCAAATGTAATGTGTGAATTGCATTTTGAAATAGTAATTACTTTAATGTTAAGTTGTGTCATATTGAACAGGTGATTTGGTTCAATGAACAACTGATCATAGTTGTATGTGTATTGTATCCAAGCAATTGAACAATGTGTTTAGAGTTTTGGAAAATATGCATTTTGATGATCTGTTTTGAGTTTTGTGTCTAGAGTTTCGAACTATGAGCACAAGCTTGTGATCTAAGTGTCAAAGCGATTGTAAAAAACTGTAATACAATTAAGAAAATTATTTAAAAATGAAGTATTTCACAGTTTTGTTTAATCGACTCGGTACTATTTTAAAAAGTGTGTGGCATATTTCCACAACTTTCTAGATTACACAGATGTCACATTACATTTACATTACCTAACAAAATTCACAGAAAATCTATAATTCCCATAATATCTATCCAATGTATGATCAAAGGAGTGATCAAAGAAAATGTCCTCTCCAATCATTTATGCAACAAAAGCATTTTTCTACTTTTCAGATATAGTTCACTTTCAACATAGGTGTACTGTAAGTAATGTAAGACATTGAAAGAATGAAGAATGGTGAATGAAAATAAAACAGAACATTTAGCACACATTTTGTCCATCAAGCCTGTCTTGGGCATTTGGCCATATATTCTCATCCATGTTACAGTAAGTGGCCTCATTGTTCATGCTCTGTGGGTAAAACCTATTGGCACGGTGAATCCAAGCTTGTCATTGGTCTGGTGTGATTTCATCACATGCCTCATCCATGACCCAAAGAAGGCTGGCACACTCATGGGGATGGCGACCGTACATCTTCCACCTCCAGAGAGTACGCGGGCAGTTATAGGGTCACAAATTGGGGATGGGCCCAAAAGCATGCCTGAACCACCTTTGTGTGGTGAAGCCTAACAATGTTCTCCCACGGGTTGTCTATCATAAAATAAATTTCAAATGTACACACCCCCATTTATGTATATGGTGACCAATTGTGGTTACCACTATGTGAAATCAATTAGAAATAACAAATTGTCATTATCAAGATCAAGGTTATCTTTATTATCCCCGAGGGGCAATTTGTTTTACAGCCAGCAGTAACCACATAACTATCAGATAAACAATAATAAATAGACAACACGTACCATATAAAAATCTCATTGAGTTATTTAAAAGGCAGATGGCAGCAGAAACAAATTAGTTTGTAAGTCTATTGGTCCTGCATCTTGGCATATTATATCTGCAGCCAGACGGAAGCAACTTGAACTTCTTGGACAGAGGAGTTCAAGTTGCATGGTCATCATGTATCATACATGTAATTTGGATATTTATATTTATCAAACACACATTTCTTTCTGTAGTACTCATAATCTATATAGTAGACAAAACAGTTAAAAATCTATAGGTTTTAACATATGGTTAAGTGATTAACCATTAAGAGTAGTTTGATTAAGTGATGGTCAAATGTATTTAGACAAATGAGAAGAGAATCATATGAAAAGTATTCTGAGCATTGCATTGTGAAAGGCAATCGCTTTATATGAAAGGTATATCTAAATGAAACACTGATTAGGTTTGGTGAAAACATTACTGTGTGATTTTGTGTGTTGTACTTAGTCACTTGAAAATATGCATAAAAACAACCTTTTTTATGATCTGTTTTGAGTTTTGTACTAGTTGTGACATTTTACCACATACTTGTGAAAATAGTAGATTAAAAAACTATAGTTTGTCTTTAATATTTGGTATGTTGAAATGGTTTTACTGTATGGAATAAGGAAAAATGATGAAACAAATCTTTGTAGGTTTTTTAAATTGTTCAGAGTAAAAGCTATGTCAACTACTAACAGTAGAACTAAGCATTCACATAGGCCTGCTGTAGCTTCTGCCTGGTTTAAGCGCTTAGCATTGTCATACCTACGACAAGCCATTTTAACATTTATTTGACTTCCATAGCTAGCTACTGACAGTAACTTTATGGAAAAATAAGTCAGAAGAAACCCTTAAAGTGATCCATCCACATCTACTGCATATCTGGCAGCAGATTGATTGTTTGAGGCTCGCTTGACTTCCTGATGTCTGTGACCCAACAACATCAAACGACTCTACGATGGTATCTGTTTTGCACCAATCATTGGTTGTGTTATTAGTTTTGCCTGTGCTAAAAGCTTTTGCATCCACTAAACATCTTAGTAAATCAGGCCCATGGTTGGCTAAATGGCTGTAAGTCAACAATGGTCTGAGGTATCAAACAAGCCTCAAACCATCACTCTGCTGCCAGATATGCAGTAGATGTGGATGGATCACTACGATTTTTTCTCCTGCACTAAAGATGAATTAATCTTTACGAGGATGGCAGAGAAAAAGCGATTTTGCCTGGCGGTGTCACCGCCTCCATTCATTTTTATTTCTATGGTTCTTTTGTATGCTCTATGGGCGGGAGCGGCGCCAGGCGGTCTTGCCTGAAACTGGGTTTTCAGCGAGTTTTCAGTACATCGCATTTGCGTATTTACGTTGGGTATGTTTCAGCAGCCTTCGCTCACTCACAGGCTGCTGCGCCCGGGGGGCACTGCCCTTTCCGCCGACCCCCTCGTCTCTGCTCTACTGCTGCCACCAATGTCATGGCAAAAATCTGACGCGGCTCAAACTCAGGTCTCCAGGGGGGAGAGGCAGCTGTGCTGAGCACTACATAAAAGATGAACTCACCTTTAGCAGAGCAGTTAGGCAGCCTCAAAGCAGATCATTACAATATGAAAAGACTGACCGACGGGCTATGGCGTCAATAATTCAATTAAAACAAATTTTAATTGACACAAACATCTTTAAGTTAGAGTCAGAGTATCTCAGAATGGCAAGGAAAGTAATCTTATGGTGGTGCCAGACATAGAGCTCACATATGAACTGGAGAGGGTATGAGGCAGTGATACACAGGAAGTAACGGAAACCAGCCTTTACTGCGCAAAAGAGCTTGCTGCCCATTGAATTCAATGGAAAAAAAACAACGTGATTTAATTAACAAAAAGTAACCTCATCTGTCAATGTTTTGTGATCGCAAATTTAGTTATGCGTAGCAGTTTTTGAAACAATGATTGTTTTGGTAAAATATTTATTAAAATATATTTTGTCATGGATCGCGCCTTCCTTCTCTTATCTCCGCGTTTTGTATTCCTTTTTCCTTTTACCTGTAATCTATCGGATTTTTCTGTGTTCCGCTACGGATTTTGCTTTCGCCTCGTTGATTAGTGAGTTCACCTGTTCTGCATTTCCGCTCACTATTTATACCCCGCTTCCTCCTTTTCTCGTCGCTTCCATGTTATTTTCTGGTAACATTCTAGCCGGTAAAGGTATAGGAAGTTGTGCTGCTATCGACCGTTTTGCTTCTCAACGCGGGACTTGTTAGCAGTTACAATTTAGTAAAGTGCGCTTTTCTTTTCTCTCTTTATTCAGAACAGAGGTTTATGGGTTTTGTTTCTTGCTCAGACCTACGAGTGCTCTCGCCCTAAAGTTTAGGGTTCTTTTATTTTTCTCCTTCCTTTCTTTTGTACACTCCACGACTGGAGTTAGAAAGTGTTTAGTTTATTTCATTGGTTTGCTCGGATATCGAGCTTCTCGCTTAGTTGTATCGCAAAATTCTTTTCTGTTCTCCTTATTTTTCCTGTCCACTATGGATTATTGTCCATCTTAGAGGTGTTCGACTAGAACACTTATTGACTTCTTGTCTGTCGCACCTGGACCTCCAATATTTCCTCCGTGTCTCTGGGCATAGAGATTCCCAACAGTATTTACTGACTCTCAGTATTTGGTCTCAGTTCAGACAGCATTTTAAATGGACAGATTTCTCTATATATGGCCCCATATGTAATAATCACACCTTTTCTCCAGCAAAAATGGATGCTACCTTCATTCGCTGGCAAAAAAGCAGGCCTTAATAAATTAAAAAGTCTTTACATAGATGACACTTTTGTAGACTTCAACTCTCTTTACACAAAATTTTAATGACTACGTTTTGATCTGTTTCGTTACTACCAAATTGCCACCAAGAAAAGGATTAGGTATTATTTTACAATCTCCTGTACACCTTAAAGGTCGCATTTCTTTTATTTACAATACCATCATGTCACTCGACAAGATCCGCACAGACTGGGGGGAAGAACTGGGAATAGTTATCCCTGATAAGACCTGGGATGAGGCTTTAAGCAGGGTCAATAGAATATCATCAAGTGTCCGCCTTGGCCTTATTCAATTTAAAGTTCTGCACCAGATTCATTATAGGGCAAGGCCAAATTGTCTTGGATATATTCCACTATTGATGATGCACGCGATCGCTGTCACCTAGCCAAGGCAGACCTTAGTTATACGTTTTGGTCTTGTCCTAGATTTATTAATTCTAGAAGAATCTTTTGGGCTGCCGTGTTCAAGACTTTGTCTGAGGCTTTTGACATAAATACACAAGCCTGCGCTGAAATGGCAATTTTTGGGGTTCCAGGAGAAGATGAATGTGACAATGGAAAATAAAATGAGATACGCATATGCCACTCCCCTTGTACGGAGAAGGATCCTATTGGAATGGAAAGCAGCATACCCACCGAAGGTCTCAACTTGGCTCAAAGAACTTACGCTATTTCTTCATTTAGAAAAAAGAAAGTATTCTACTAGGGGATCAACAAGGAACCTTTATAAAACACGGGAGCCCATAATGTCTGATTTTGCAAGGTTGCAGTCCATCTCTGAAAATTGTTAATCCCCCCCACCCCCCCCTATATCACAAAAAATGCCATGGCATGAATTCCATTATTATTATTATTTTATTTACTTATTTAATTTTTCAAACTAATTTTTGTATATATGTACTTATTAATATTTTCAAATGTACTTATTTCTTAAGCTATGTGTATTGTTCATATGTATCTTATTATTTTTTCCAAATTTATAACATTGCTAATCGATGTAATGAATCCCATGTAACCTCAAATGATGTTATCTTGTGTTATGTACAGGCAGTCACAGGGGTTGGGGGAGGGGTGGAGATTATTTTAAAAATAAATTTCTTAACAATGTCTGATGATGTTTGGATTTTTCAGCAATAAAAAAAATATTTAAAAAAAGAAATAAATGTATTTACTGTACATTTGTCTAAATTTTTTTCTCCATATTTTTTTGCATATGAAACTTAACTATTGTTAATTGAGTGGGGAAAGTGTAATTTTTTCTTCAAAGGTCTGATATTCCCCATTCACTTTAATGGAAGCTCCAATGTTTTGCACACAGCATGCACAGTACAGGCTTACTTCCGACGCTTCACTGCTTTGGTTGGCTCAGGACGTAGTCTATTGTCTAGTTAAATATGAATGTCTATGGTTCCTGTGTATGCTCTATGGTTTCTATGCACGTCTATGGTTCCAATGTAAGCTCTATGGGCGGAAGTGGTGCCAGGTGGTCTGGCCGGAAACTGTGTTTTCAGCAAGATAAGGCAAATAATGGAATAATGTTTGATTGAATTACATATGCCCTTAAATGTGTTTGATTGAATCTGGCCCACTATCAAAGATGCATAGATAATAAATTCTGCAAAATTATACTGCATTTCCCATACTGTGCATTGTTAATTAACCTACAGAATTTCCACTGTGTTATTATAATATATGACAAATTTGTGTTGAGTCTGAGGCATATAAGAAAATGAAGCTGGAAAGCACGCGCGTTTGTGTGTATGTGCTTGTGTGTGTGTATTATCTAGATTTTACATAGGTTAAAAACATGAATCTCACAAAGGTCATAGTTATAAAAACTGACTAATTTTTCTAAAGTAGGTTTTGCCCTAGATATGTAGCGGTTGGCACATATCTGATTACGAACCTGTGTGTGTAAATATTTTGGTTTCCATTCCCAGTGTTCATCCCATCTCAGTCTTCTCTTTCCCAACTCCCATCCCATTGTTTCCCAACACCTCCCTCTTTCTCATGCTGTTACTCAACTCTCTTTCTCTCTCTCTCTCTCTCTCTCTCTCTTGAAATTTCCAAAGGGATTCCATCCGTCATCTCGATTTTGAAACGTTTCATTCTTGTCATGGTCTTTCCATTTGTCATATTTAGACTTTCGGGGGCGGAGGGACATCGATGACTGTTGGTTTCATCACATATAGGTGCAGAAAAAAATTTGATTATGGGAGGATTCAATCATGATCCACTATAATCTCAAACTTTGGGAATATGATATTAATGTCATGGTTGTTTCTCTTCCATTTTAGGTCAACTTCCTAAGAGAACACAACAACCAGTCCTGAACAATGTATAATGCTTTTGGATTGATACTTGTACTTCAATATTATGATATTGAGTGATTGTATTAAATCACATTTAAATATATATTTTTATTCAATAAATGAATAAATACATGAATACATTTTTTTAAATAAGAAATTATGTATGTATGTACATAATGAACTTCATTGAAACTTGAGCCTGCTGTTAAGCGTCAGCTAACTCTAGGTAGGGGTGGGGTCAGTCTGGCCCAAACCACAGCCTTTGCCTCTTTCTCATTTCTGTGTGCTGCCCCACCCAACTGTCCTCACCCCCCTACAAAACCCCCTCACTGCTGCCTAATACACCAGACAGCTGTCAAACACGCATCACTGAAGGACTATCGCAACAAGAAAGAGAGAGAAAACGCAAAGAAGAGAACGCGACCGAGTCTCCTCTTCACTTTTTGGGCCAATATTACAGAAGATATTCAAAGGTATTTAATTTTTTCCTCCCTTTTTAGAAGTTACGGAATATATTGCAGCATGTTCTAGGATATGCTGAACATAAATGGAAGCATTACCAGCCAAGCTGCAGTCTTTTGCAGTTGTTTTCCATGTCTTAAGTCCATCTGTCTTGTTTTTATTCTCTCTCTCTCTCTCTCTCTCTCTCTCTCTCTCTCTCTCTCTTTTCAGGGTTTGTTGCATGCTCTATTTGATGATCAAACTCATGATAAGTCAGTAGATTTTGAGACTGTTCACAATAACATGGTTTTAAAACACTTCCTAAAACACTTAGGACTGGATTCAAACAGCATTCATCCTTAACTCTTGACAATTAAATGCAAACCAGCATTTTATTCGTCACAAACAGATCGGCAAGTTCTGCAATCACTAAAGCTAACTCACCAACGTGATAAAGTGTAACATTTGCATTTACTTGTAAGTAAATTTTAAAGATGAATTTTAATTGAATACAAGCCTTAATCACTGCACAATCAATGTTTTAGAGCTGTGGACCAAGTTGGCGTATGAGAATACGACTTCCATAATGACCTGTGTACTCCTGTGTATTGAGTCGGTTAAATGTCCAATACAGAATCTGTGCACAAAAAATCTTTCTTAATTGTTTTCTTAGCATATCTCAATGATTTTTTTATATTGCTAGAAATTGCATGAAATTATTATTTCATCATGACTCATTCACTCCGTGTAACATGGTGAAGCACTGTGGGGTGCAGGCACTTTGTGTGAAAGCATGGCATGTCCCTGCTGACTGTCTGTGGGTATTATCAATGAGTAAGCACACAAGACCGTTACACAAGACTAATTTCCCAGAGTTGCAGTAAGTAGTACCTGGAGCAGTGGGTAAGACGCGAGCGCAAAGGGAGGGGGTTCGTAGTGTAGCCTGGGGGTATAATTAACAGGATCGTGAGGTTGCCGGATTCAGAAGGGGTTACGCTCCAAACAGTACTCCGGTCTGGGCGTGGAGACGGAGAGCTGCTGAGTTGGAGGCGACAGGCTGCACGAGTCTGGACTCGCCAGTGTCTCAGGGCCGCGGTTTTCAGCGCGGCTTTGTTTTCAGGCGTAGCTGTGAGCCGCACACTCTAGCGTAAGCCCCTTTTACTGGTTGAGTCAGAGACGCAGAGGGCTGTGGAGGTGAGACATGGAGGTGTCTGTTTCTGTTCGGTTGATGATTGAAGTTGTGGAATAATCCCTTATGAAGAATGAGCGAACATCTCTCACCTTCTCAGTGTTCTCATATACCCTTTTTTTGTAATGGCCAAACATAATAATAATAATAATAATAATAAAAACCTGATTTGTGTAGCGCTTTTCTTGCATGGTGCACAGTGTGATTTTTACTATAAAAGTATACATAAAATAAATGCAGCAAATGTTTCAGAATAATGGTTGGGGAGCTGGGTTATAACTTTAAGGTTGTAGATGAAATTCCCAGGTGGGGGCATTGCCATTGTACCCTTGAGCAGTAAGTAATTAACCTGAATTTCCTCAGTAAAGATCCAGCTGTATTGTAAGTGCATTGTACGTAAAATGTAAGTGGCTCTGAATAAGAGCTTCTGCTAAATGACCAAAATTAAAATTAAACATATTTATTTTTATTTAGCGAATGCAAAGTCTTTAAGCCAAGCAGTTGCCTCCTGGTCTGCTGTATGGAGGGTGACTAATCCTCCTTTCAGTCTTTGGAGAGGACAAACTTCTATGATGTGCTCCATAGTCTGCTCCTCTCCACAAGCACACAGGGGGCTTGGGCTACTGCCCCCCATTTGTGAAGGGCCAAGCAGGGGGGCCATGTCCTCCCGATTTAGTGTAGAGTACTGTCTGTCTCCCTCCTCCTTGTTGTTGCCAGGAACCTGTTGGTTGGGGGGTGACACAGTTTTGTTGTTTTTTTGACCTCCCCCCCCCACTCATCATTCAGCTGATTGGGCTGGATGGATGTGTGGGGTGTGGGGGTGGGTGGCCGTCTGGGGTTGGGGGGAGCAGTGTGGTGTGGTGGGGTGGTAGATGTTTTGTAGATGTATGGGGGGGTGGTCTTTGGACTTTTGATTTTTTTGAAGAGTTGCTGCTTGCTGTGCTGAGTGGTGGGGGGGATATGTATATGGGGAGGGGAGAGGGAGTGAGGGGTGTGGAGTTGGATGTTGTGGTGTTGGTTGGTTTCTCATTGGTTGTGTTGTGTAGGGGTTGTGGTGGGTGGGGTATGAGTGGACCTGGGACCAACACAGGGCAGATGCATGCTATGCAAGGGCCAGCGCAGTGATGCCAGTGTGCCCTGCCTGTGGTGGCTGCCCGCCCCCCCCAGCTTGCCAGAGCTTTTGCAGCTAGCAGGCTTGCCTTTTTTTTCCTTTTTTTGACTGCCGTCCCTTCCTCTTTTTTCACAAGGGGGTAGGTCCTGTCAAGGTCAGGGGGGTGGATTTGAGGCATGGATGTGCTTCAGCTTGGCTGCTTTCAGATTCGTGCATGTGTTGTGGTTCAGCATTTTTTGCATTTTGCAGCATTTGGATTTTTTTTTTTTTTTTTTTTTTTTTTTTTTGTTTTAGCAGTTTTGTTTTGTTTTCCAGTTTCAGTTCAGTGAGTCTTCACCAGTGGGTGTCTGTGTGGTTCAGAAATGGTCCACAGAAAGATGGAACAGATGTGAGATGTCATTATTTGTTTTGTGGTGGGGTGGTGGGGGGGGTAGGTTGTTTGTGGTTGAGAATAACACATAATAAAATAGTAAACGATAAACTAAATGATATTTAGTTCAAATGAATGACATGAGGTCATGAAAAAGTCCAAAAATTGTAAATATATCAGTTTCTCTAATGTCTTGTGTGAGAGCAATACAAGAATACACATTTTATACCTAAACACTATATACCTATAACCTATGTATTTGAGTGAGAAACACAAACATGCACTCACACCCTTGTGAAATCCTCGTCTATAAGTGGACTTAAGCACACAACAAGCTGAGGCATATTTAAGTTGTCCTAAGGTGTGAATCATGCATGCAAACCTCTGTCTTGTTGTGCAGTGTTAGTGTAGTGAGGTGTCCAGGAGCAACGCTAACCGCTAACCGTTCCTTGTTGTCTGTTTCAGGATGGGAGGAGCAGGGGTACAGATTGTGTGTGTGTGGTCTAACTGCTAACCGTTCACTGTCTTTTTCAGGATGGGAAAGGCAGGGGTACAGATTGTGTGTGTGGGCCTGGGCGTGCTGGGACTAGTGGCTGGGATCGTGTGCTGTGTTGTGCCAAAATGGAAGGAGTCGTCGTTCTCTGGACAGAACATCGTCACTGCGCAGGTAAATGACAGAACATTGTTAATGCACATGTAAACAGCAGAACATTGTTACTGCACAGGTAAACAGCAGAACATTGTTACTGCACAGGTAAACAGCAGAACATTGTTACTGCACAGGTAAACAGCAGAACATTGTTACTGCACAGGTAAACGACAGAACATTGTTACTGCACAGGTAAACGGCAGAACATTGTTACTGCACAGGTAAACGGCAGGTCTACACTGCGCTCAGTACAGGCTTGCATGGGCGTGTCTCTGATAACCACGGGTCGAACCGGGGGTCAAACTGGCCAAACAGCCCGTCTTTCTCTGGCCCCTTGCTATTTTAATCGCTTTGGTTAATTATGAATTTAATTACCGTAATTCTCCCTTACAAATTTGTCTTTTTGGATCACTCAAAGTACGATACTACACAAAATAGGTGTTATTCTCTAATAATTTTGCCCCTACATTGCACCCCTTTTCTGGCCTAAGATTTGGCAGTTGCCCCATATCCCGAATTAGCTGAACCGAAATGACTTCAGACCCAAAACTCTGACGTGACAGTATTCAGTAATAATGGCAGCGGTCTCTCTTTCGCTCTCTCTATGCAGGTGACGCAGGATGGCCTATGGATGTCCTGTGTGGTGCAGAGCACTGGTCAGCAACAGTGTAAGACCTACGACTCCCTCCTCATCCTGTCGGCCGACCTGCAGGCCGCGCGCGCCATGACCATCATCAGCTGCATGCTCTCTGTCCTCTCCGTCCTCATCCTCTTCGGCGGGGCCGACTTCACCACCTGCGTGCAGAATGAGGCCGCCAAGCCCAAGATGACGCTGATGGCGGGAATCGGCCTGATACTAGCCGGCTTGCTGCTCATCATCCCCATCTCCTGGTCCGCCCACAACGTCATCCGCGCATTCCGCAATCCCCTGAACCCCCAGAAGAAGGAGCTGGGGGCGTGCATCTTCGTGGGCTGGGCCGGGAGCGTGGTCCTCCTCCTGGGAGGCGGGCTCCTGTGCTGCTTCAGCAGAGTGAAGGCCGGGGGTGGCTCCGCAGGAAACGCCAAGTACTTCAGCGACGGTGCCTCCGCCCCCAACAAGAACTATGTGTAAGCGTGAAGGGGGGTGGGGGAGGGGGGCACGAGCAGGCGAAAAAGTCGGTTCATTTTCAATGCAGTCAGGTTGGGAAATGAGCTCAATTTCAGTTCATGAATTTATAAATGACCATAAGGTTCCATGAGGTTCCTTTCAAATTGTTGACTTCCTGAACTGAAATGGAATAGACCCATTGTGGGGAGGGGAGGGGGGGGGACGGGGGTGCAAAAAACTGAAACTGAGGGACTCAAACACCTACAGTTGAGTGAGAAAAAGAAGAAATAAAAGAACTGGGATTAAAAGCAAAGAAAGAAGATAAAAAGGATGACTTTGTAAAGCAAAGCATAAAGCTGTAAATAGTAACTTTTGACAATTGGGGAGAGGGATAGAATTATAATTATGGGGAGAGGGATAGAATATTGATAGAATTAACCATTTCATTCATTTTAGTAGGTGATAGATGGGGAACTGTTGGACACGCACCAGTGGTTGTCTTTCTTGTACCATATACCAAATAAAAATATATATATATTTTGTCCTGTCATAGTTTGTCGTATCAGATAAATAATGCTGCCATTTATAATAAGTTATTATTATTATTATTAATAATAATAATAATAATAATAATAATAATAATAATAATAAAGCCAGTTGTGTTATTCTCTCATTATATTTGTATGTACACTTTCTACTGTTCCAAGGTTCATAAAAAAACATTTCAAAGTATTGTAATTGTGAATAAAAAACCCTGGAAATATATTATGTGACATATTTCATATTACGGATTTTAACGGGCCTTAGGTGCAACATTCAACTCACTACTTTCATCCATTGGAAAATCATCAGCATTATGTGACTTTAAAACATTTTAAGCAAATTTTTTAAATTAAATTGTCCATTTGCAATTTATGGTGTGTGAGTCTGTGTGTGCAGTTCATTTAAGAACCAAAATAATGTTTTTAATTACAAACTTCCTCTGGTTCTATTATACCAAAAACTGTTTTATTACAAAGTTCCTCTGTCTCAGAAACAAAAAAATGGAATATTCTGGAAAACAACTCATTTTATTTCAAATTATATAAACATCTTCATCATATATAAAAAATACTTAATGAAGACAAGCTAAATTGTTCATTAACACTAAAAAACTTTACATATTTTGCACTACACCCAGCGCAGTTAATTATCCTCAAATTCAGGCTGAAAGTAAAATAATTTTGCTTCCTAAAAATTCTGTGCAGTTTCCCCCCCAGAACTGAACAAAAGGAACAAGCTAATTTCAAACATTTGGCTTTCACTCCTCCTTTCTCTACGTTCTCTCCGTCACTGTCAACATCTCTTTTCCTCTAAGCATCCCTCTTTCCCTCTTCTCTTCTTCTCTCTGTCTTTCTCTATCTCTCTCCATCTCTTCTGCTGTTTCAGTTGTTGCTCTCCAGAGCCCTCACTCTCTCAGTCAGCTCTTCCACTGTGGTCTTGAGCTGCTTCACCTCCTCCTGCAGGGAGTGCACATCCTAAGAAAGATAGAGAGAGAGAGAGAAGAGAGAGAAAGAAAGAGAGAGAGATATATAGAGAGAGAGAAAGGGGTGTAACAAAGATACCATTTACCACAGAGATGTTAGAAATTTTGTAATTTCCCAGATTTACATGAAATCAATGAAATAGTGGTCTTGTGGGATGGTAGAAAATAAGATGATCTATGGTAGCCTCTGATGCACACAGTAAATCTGATGATCTATGGTAGCCTATGATGCACACAGTAAATCTGATGATCCATGATAGCCTATGATACACACAGTAAATGCACTTCACAGTGGCAACATCAGCAAACCGGATTACAGAAGAATCATTACAACCAAGAGGAGCTACAGAGAAAGTCTGTACACCCCAAACGCGGGCAGAGGGGCGTGGCCTCCTCTTACCGTGCTGTCGGCCTGTCGGTTACTGCCGGCTGCGGTTGTGGTTGCTAGTAGGCTCTTATGCACTTTGAACTCTTTGGTTTTGGTCGCCACATATCCGTCCTTCAAGGAAATTCGGATTGGTTGACCTTCCTTTCCCGCGAACCAATCAGCGGCCTCCACGGAAGGCTCTGGACCAATTGTGTCAGGGTACAGGTCCTCTTGGAAGAGATCAGACTGAGGGCAAAGGGAGACAGAGTGAGAAATTAACATTAAGTCAAAATGGACAAATTAATAACAACACAAAGCAAGTTAAAAGGGAAAATTTCCCGAGCTTCAGGTTGGGAAGCTGCTAGAAGCAATCATCTAGTATTGATCAAAAAAGCAGATCCTAATAAAATCTGCCATTTTATTGATGCTGGCACACGAGGTGCAACTGAACTGGAAGCAAAATATTTAAAATGAAGGGTAACACTTTATTTTGATTGTCCCATGTTGACACTCAACTTGATATCAACTGATATCAATTGAATATCAGTTCAGTGTTAATTTAAAGTCAATTGCATGGCAGGTGATTGTCCACAAACTCCACAAAGAAGTGAGTGTCAAGAAACACTGTATTGACACTGAACACTCTTTTCAAGAAACACTCTATTAACACTCAGCAAAGTATAAACTGACTGTTTGCTGTATCTAAACATTCAGTTGATATCAAGTTGAGATCAACATGGGACACTCAAAATAAAGTGTCACCAAATGAGTAAAATAATAACACATCCACATCTGAAGACTATGGCATCGTATCTGTGCACTACATATTAACAGGGCCTGTAATTGGTCTCTAGCGCGTTGAGGGTGGGGCTTACAGAGGCTAGGGGGAGGTTACCTTGCGAGGGACGGTCATGACGATTGGCTCGCACTTGCGCTCATGCAGCTTGTAGAACCTGAAGGGGAGATAAATAAGGCGGATGGATCACTGGTCTCTCATTACAGGCAGCAGCGGAGTGGCCAATCCCACAGGAGCAGCAAACATTTGAGGGCTCTATTTTTCGGCCGGCGCACGACGTGTGGGAGGATCAGAAGTGGGAGAAGAGCTGCTGTGTGGGGTGTGTCGGTCTATGGCGAGTTGCTCATTTTGGGGCTTTCCCAAGCAATGTATGCATGATCATTCATAACCTATTCAAAAGCCAATAAACCAATTTTCGTGGATCATATGCCATCCGATTTGACTTTAATATAAATCCCCCAAGCAGGAAAAATGCATAGTTTGCATTTATTGTGCATTGTCTTTTTTATTTTTTTATTTTAGGCTGATTCCTGTATGTATTTCAGCTTTTATTAGTTTATGGCTGTTATTATACTTATTTGTGGTCCCAGGGGTAGGCTACTGTATTCTGTTCTTTTTCTTACACCCGTCTGTAATGAGAAGATATAAACGCAGCTGTGCGATGCTGATGTGGACACTGTAATATTTGTAGTATTGTAGTATTTGTAGTTTATTATGAACAGAAAGTGAAGCTCATTTGAAAAAAATGTAGACTACTCACTGTTGGCTACAAAACTGTAACTAGTAGGCCAGGCTAGACTAGGCTCAGTCCTAATTATGAATATCAATATTCTGCACTGTAAAAAATATCTTGTAAGAAAACGGTGAAAAAATGGTTTTTCACTAGCAATGTTGCTAGTGAAAAACTATTTAAGGAATGTATAAATTCTGTTATTTTAAGGGATGGCTGTTAAATAATGAGTTATTGCCATTCTTCTACATAACTTTGACAGTGTTTTGAAAATAAATTTTGATTAAATTGATTGTGTTGTATCGATCGATGGTGCTTATGAATAAAGACATACACCCTTGGCAAGCACAGACAGATAGATGAACTCGTATTTCTGATTTTCTTTTATTCAAAAATGACGTTATCCAAATGCACAAATGAATGCTTGATTATGTTTGCATGTTAAATGTGCCACGAGGGGGGAAAAAACACTGGACAAGGTCTATTCCAACATTAAGCTGGGCTACAGAGCTAAAGCGCTAGCCCATCTAGGCCAGTCAGACCACGTGTCCCTACTCCTAATTCCATCCTACACCCCCATCAGGAAAAGTGCTTTCACCACACTAAAGTCAGTTAAAACCTGGCCCGAAGGCGCCACTCCACAGTTGCAAGATTGCTTTGAGACCACCGACTGGGAGGTCTTCGAACATGAGGACCTGGAACAGTTCACATCAGCGGTCCTGGGTTACATCAAGCACTGCACAGATTCCATCACTGTGGACAAGCGCATTCGGGTTTATCCCAACATGAAGCCGTGGATGACTAGAGAGGTGCAGCGTCTGCTCAGGGAGAGGGACACCGCCTTCAGATCTGGAGAGGGGGAGCTATACAGCACTGCCAGAGCTGACCTGAAGCGGGGGATCAAGAGGGCCAAGAAGGACTACAAGGGGAGGATTGAGGACTGCTTCCAGAGCAACGACTCCAGGCAGGTGTGGCAGGGGGTCCAACACATGACAAACTACAGACCCAGCCACCCCTCGGCCGACGGGGGCGACCCTCAGCTGGTGGAGGAGCTGAACTCCTTCTACGCCCGCTACGAGGTGGTGCCAACGGAAGCAGCCACACCACATCCACCAGCCCACAGCAGCCTCATCCTCACAGAGCACGAGGTGAGACGCACGCTGAAGGCCGTGAACCAGAGGAAAGCAGCGGGGCCGGACGGCGTCTTGGGACGGGTGCTGAGAGACTGCGCTGATCAGCTGGCGGGGGTCTTTACTAAGATCTTCAACCAGTCCCTGTCTCAGGCCAACGTCCCATCCTGCCTGAAAACGTCTACAATCATCCCGGTGCCGAAAAAGAACACCATCAGCTGCCTAAATGACTACCGTCCAGTGGCACTCACCCCCATCCCCATGAAATGCTTTGAGAAGATGGTCCGATCCCACATCGTCTCATCCCTCTCGCCCAGACTGGACCCTCACCAGTTCGCCTACAGAGCTAACAGGTCCACGGAGGACGCCATCGCCACAGCTCTCCACTCTGCCCTGTCCCACCTGGAAAGGGGGGGGAGCTACGCACGGCTGCTCTTCGTGGACTTCAGCTCGGCTTTCAACACCATCCTCCCTGACAGACTGGTGACCAAACTACTAGACCTGGGAATATCCCACTCCACCTGCCTATGGATCAAGGACTTCTTGACTGACCGCCCACAGAAGGTGAGGATAGGTACCCACACCTCCACGGCCCTCAGTCTCAGCACTGGTTCCCCTCAGGGCTGCGTGCTGAGCCCTCTACTCTACTCCCTCTACACTCACGACTTCACCGCCACCCACTCCAGCAACTCCATCATAAAGTTTGCTGATGACATCACTGTGGTGGGCTGCATCTCCGGGGGTGATGAAACCGCGTACCGCGACGAGGTGGGGCAGCTGTCAGTGTTGTGCAAAGCAAACAACCTGCAGCTGAACAAGCTCAAAACCCAGGAGATGATCATAGACTTTCGGAGGAAGAAGACCGTCATTCAGCCCCTGTACATTGATGGGGGCTGTGTGGAGAGAGGTTCAGTCTTCAGGTTCCTGGGCGTTCACCTGGAGGAGGACCTGTCCTGGAGAACCAACACTACGGCGATCGTCAAGAAGGCACAGCAGAGACTCTACTTCCTGAGATTACTCAGGAATTACCATCTCAGAAAGGATCTGCTTGTGTCCTTCTATCGCTGCGCCGTGGAGAGCATCCTCACCTACTGCATCTGCGTGTGGTTCCTCAGCTGCACAGCCGCAGAGAGGAGTGCGCTCCAGAGGGTCGTTAACTCGGCCCAGAAGATCATTGGGTGCCCTCTCCCCTCCCTGGAAGAACTGTACAGCTCTCGCTGCTTTAAGAAGGCAGTTAAGATCCTTAAGGATCCATCTCACCCGGGTAACGAACACTTTGTACGGCTGCGCTCAGGCAGGCGCTTCAGGACTATGTCTACCCGTACAAACAGACTTAAGTTTAGTTTCTTTCCCAGGGCCATAAATGCACTCAACGCTGCTAAGTTTTGAGGAAAAAAAAAAACAATTTCTTCTGTGCAATACAAGTGGGATCTGTGCAATCAATCTGTTAATTTGCCTAGTTTACATTTTACATTTTATATTTATCTACACATTCTCTTTATGTCTATTTATGTCTCACTTCTTGTTTTTATATTGTCTTGTTGTTGTGTGTTAGCACTTGGGTTTGCACTTTCAATTTCGTTGTACTTGTACAATGACAATAAAGATCATTCATTCATCATTGATTAGTGGAAAATGTTTTGATCATAATATCAATACATAATGTCCAAGGTGAAATAATTTGTTAACAGTTGTTCAGCTGGTCATTTAAAAAACTTTCAGTGACAACTTGTAGAATTTATTGACTTACGCTATCTGATGCAATCACTGCACTACATATCCTATAAAAAACAATAGGACTAAAACATGAATTATTAGGTATAGGCCTACTTAGTTTGTGATTTTATTTTAATAAATGCATTATTACATTGATAGCATAAATCATTTTGCGATATGAATAACGTCTTCCGCTGTGAACTGTGCGCTCGTAGCCTCTGGTCCGCAAATAGAGAAATTCAGTAGCCAAGCCCAGTGCACCATGCGCTACGCAATTGACTATGACGGCGCACCACACGCCATTCGCTAGCCGGAAAATAGAGCCCTGAGTGTGCCCAGTGCCGACCAATCGGATGAGAGAAAGAGGCACACGGGTGCCCTGAGCCGCGCGCATTTACTTGTGCATCATTTATCAGCAGTGCGTGCAGACATTCCGCCTTAAACTCCGCCTCCCGAGAACGTCCTACTACATAATAAAATAATGAGTGTTGGTCCTGCAGGGAGCAGAGAGCAGGGCCTGCAGAGATGTGCTCATCATTTTGAATCCCAACGAGGCCAACCCGGTTAAATAACGGTTAAATAAAAACAAATCCTACACTGCAGGATGGGAGAGAGCAGGGAACGGAGTCAGCTGTGAATCTGGGGTCACTCTGGGCGTACCCTGAACTGTAGAGGTCCTGTCCTGGCTGACTATGGGCGGTCCAGAGCAAAATGCACAGGTCTCATCTGCATATAGCGCCTAGAGAGCAGAGAGCAGGCTGGCGTGCCTGTCGGCCGGGTGGGGGAGGCGTACCTGGCGATCTCACATTTGTTGACCTCCAGGCCCCACTTGGGCATGTACCCCATTCCCTTCTGGCTCTCCTTACTGCTGTACATGGACAGGTAGTGAACAAAGGGCGCCTCGTCCGTCACCTCAAAATACCGGATACTGCTGTCACCCTGAAACATGAAAAAACTGCTAAAATAATTTCCCCTGACCAGCCAATCTGAATATACTTAAAAAAGCAAACATAATCGTTCAGGATGTCAAGAGACATTCTTAAATCGAGGGGGGTGTGGGGGGGATGCTTAATTAAGCAAATCACGTGACCATAGAAATGAACGGGTTCCATTGTGAAACACACATTCCATTGCCATTGCTACAGGTTAATGGTGCAATTAAATGAGAGCCCTGCATTACACAGAACAGGTCTGAGGAGGCGTGAGTATGCTTATGTGTACCTGTGTGTGTGTGTGTGTGTGTGTGTTTGTGGTTGCGTGTATGGCCAATCCCTACCTTTCCACAGAGGTACACAATTCCAGTGTCCGGGTCAAAGAAAGGCAGGAGGACTCCACTGCTGGTGTCCAGCTCTTGCAAGGTGAGGGGTTCCTTAAAGTTACTCTGCAAACAGGCAGTTCACACAGAGATTATTCTCACAGAGATCATTCACACAGATTATTCTCACAGAAAATATTCACATAGATTATTCAGAAATTATTATTATACTTGTAAGGGCTCCCCAAAATAAACAGTAAAATTATAGAACCAGTTTAGAAAAGCATATATGGATATATGGCTTTGTGAAAATGTGCCTTGATTATAAAAAACAGATTAATCATTGTACGTATACACAGTAAATTTGATACGAGTCCAAAAGGATCAAATTTACCCTATCCAAGTGAAATGCACCTTATTGGTGTAAAATCTACTCCATCAGTGTAAAATGTTCTCTATCAGTCTAAAATGTACTCTTTCAGTGTAATATGTACTCTACTGGTTAACATTGACTCTATCAGTGTAATATGTACTTTACTTTTTAACATCTTATCAGTGTAAAATTTACTTTTTAAAAGTAAAATGTACTGTCAGTGTAGAATGCACTCTGTCAGTGTAAAATCTACTGTCTTGGTGCAGAATGCACTCTATCAGTGTAAAATGTACTCTGGCAGCAGAGGTGGTTCAGAAAGTAAAAGTCCTGCCACGTGTAGGACATGGCAGTATCTGCGCTCCTGGCTGAATTGTGCTAATTAGCAAATCCAGGTGATTGGAAAAAAATACTGGGGAAGATTTTTCCTTTCTGAACCTGGATTTTAGACCTCTGTTTGGCAGTAAGAAATGTACTCGATCAGAGTAAAATATACCCTGTAAGTGTAAAATTGACTTAGCTGGTGTAAAATGTACTTTGTAAGTGTAAAATATACTCCGTAAATGTAAAATGTACTCTGTAAGTGTAAAATGTACTCTGTAAGTGTAAAATGTACTCAGCTGGTATAAAATATACTCTGTAAATGTTAAATGTATTCTGTAAGTGTAAAATGTACTCGGTTAGTGTAGAATGTACTCTGTAAGTTTAAAATATACTCTCTGCCAGAGTTGATTTAACACTGAGCGTTTTGCTGTGTTTTCCTGCTGTAGCTGTATAGGTGAGTGATGGAGGCACTCACCGGGTCCCACAGTGCCACCTGCCTCTCGCTCATGCGACTGAAACCTGTCGTAAGAATCTTCCCATCGGACACAAACACTGCCTTGACAGGCCTGGAGCCCTCATGAGGTTTTTCTTTCTCCTAACAGGCAGGGGGAGGAGGGGAGGGGAGGGGAGGGGGGTGTAGGAAAGAGGGGAATATGACCAGTGTGTTACAGGAAGACAGCAGAAACAGGCAGGAAATACAATCATACATGTTACTATGGCACAGTGAGAACTTTATATGATTTTCTATGAGTGCTGCAGGCAATCTGATTTACTTATTGGGCTGAACGTGCAGCCTGCAATATGGGTATAACTAGACAAAACATTTTTAACGTATTGCCGTTTTTAGTTGGAAATAAAAGAAGCACACCCGTGAAACATTGACATTAGAGACCTGATGTGAGCTTTTAACTAAAAAAGTTTTTTTATGATGCCTTGTAGTGAGTCGGGAACGGAGGACCAGACATGACCGTGAGGGGATCAGAAAGTTACCCACGAGAAGTGGGAACCACTAGAAATAGGGAGGAAGGAAGGTCCGCGAACGAAGCAGAAAAAATAAACAAACGGTAAAAACTCCCGGCGTAAAGCCAAAGAATAGCGACCCAGAAAAGTGGTTGAAAAGCTTGCAGGCTCAAGCAGTAAATAGAGAAAAAAAGAAATTGCCTCTAGTTCGATAAACTACCAAAGAGCTTAAATAAAGAGGCAAACGGAAACGAGGCGAAACCGAGTTTACTATCTCAAACAGAGACAGGGAAAACCAAGGAAAGAACTAAGTGTGAAAGGAAAACAAAACTCCTAACAAAGAAACTACAGGCAAGTCCCACGTGTTCTCTTAGCAATATAGCCGAAAGGACAAGTAGTCGCCTGAAATTCTATACCGCGTTACCTGGCTTAGCGTGGCAAAGTTTGACACAAAAGCACCGGAACTGGAAAGCACAGCGCTTAAGTAGCCAGCCAGACACCTGAAACAGGTGCGATAGCTCAGTGTCGGGCGGCGGAAAAATACGGCAAGGACACCCTCCCGAGGCTGAGAGAAAAACCATGACATGCCTAAAGTATGATATACTGTTATGTTCACACATGTCTGTTTATGGGATGGATGGGGCTGTTGCCGTGGGAGACTCACAGAGATGACGGTGCCCTTGCGAGGGTCCAGGATGCGGAGCCTCTTGTCCTTGCAGGAGGTGAGAATGCGGGATCCGTTCGTGTTCCAGCAGGCACTGTAGATCAGGTCAGGGTGCACCGTGTCGATCCGCACCATGGCCTCGCCACACGCCACGTTCCACAGGATGATCACATTATCACAGCCTGCAGGGAGGGGGTTACAGCATGCGTACAGCATGGTGATGATCACGTTATGACCCCCTGTGCAGAGAGTGGGGGCTTACGGCTCGCACTGGCATCCGCGGAGACACAGCGTGTCAGATTATCATGAATGGAACAATGACATACTGTCAATAAGTGGCTCGTATGAACCAATCAAAACATTTAGGAAAAAAACACTATGGGACAGATTCAGAGTTGAAATAATCACGTGCAAATGGCACTTACTCCCAAAATTCCGCTTAGCTTAAGCTATTTGTGATTCAGACATTTGACTTATGTTTTTGTTCAGAAAAAAAGGTGGGTTTATGTCAAGCGCCACCAATGGATTATGAAAAATACAGCATCTTTCACATAAATGGATATTAGAATGAGTGTATTTTATTTTAACATAATATTGATCTTATTTTCCTTTGCCTAGCCTATACTTACAATTATCAAAGAGCTGTCATTATAAGAAAAATATGTAAAAGTATGATTGACCATCTATATCATACTAGACCAATATTAGATAGATTAATTGATAGACAGTGTCTGGATCATATTCGCTTTGACAGAAAAACGACTTTGTGTCAGCTCAGCTGCTCCAAAATTATTAGGAAGCACAAATTAACTCCCTGGAGTGTAGGCAACCAGTACAGTCACTGAGATGTTGAAAATGCATAGGCTACCCCCACATACATTTTTAGTAGAAAGCTGGCAACCCAAGGGCAGGTACAAGAAACAGATCATTAGAACATCATGCCCTGTGCCACCCACATTTTGAGAAAAGCAGCCACGGAGCTTGAGTTAGAATACGGCGTAGATCAACTCACGTAAAAGCCGTGCAGGAGAGTCAATTAAGCGCATGGCTTAAGTTGGCCATCTCTGAATCTGGCCCTATGATTGGTTCAGCATGTCACTGATCACACGTGATAGCCCTACCTATTCATAAAGCCTCACTCTCCCATAACTAATACCAGTTTGGTGGCACAGCCAGTTTTGCTAATAGCACTAATAGAGAATGGGGCTTCAATATCGGTATAGGGATTAGCGTTTCGCTTACATGTAAATATACAACAAATTTACTTGGAACTTACACTTACTTAAACTAAGAACTTACAAAGCTCTTATGTAGTCATCTATACAGATAGATATTTACGGAAACATTTAGTATACGAGTGTTTCAAACCAGACGTTATAAGCGCGCTTCTCTGAGCGTGTGCATGCAGTATAATCACGCTGAAGGAGATGCTGTGCGGGCATGGCAGTACCTGCGCTCAGAAGCACGTTGTGAGCAGTGGGGTGCCAGCTCAGGATGCCCACACGTTTGGAGTGGCCCTCCAGTGTCACCACCGGCTCGGTGAGAGGCTTTGTTAGACCCCCATCGGGGATTTCCCAAATCTGCACAGGGAGGGGGCAGAGGGGCGGGGAGGTTAGCACAGAGAAATAGGCATTCATTCAGTGTCCTGGCTTTAATCTCACCGTGCAGCAGTCAAGCATATTGAATGAAAGTGATTTTGCGATATAGTATCTTTGATACTTGATTGTCCCTCTGGACAACCGAGTCTGGCCAATCAGATTTATAACCTTTGACCTTACAGAACTATGAGCCCAACCAGACTCATGCTCATGTCAGATAATTCTGTCCAAGTTCTGGGAAAGCACTAATAAACCAATGACCAGGTACTCCATTTGCATCTTTTGGGGAATCACAATCTTAGTATGGGTGCGGCTCCAGTTGGAAACCATCTCAACTCAATTGACTTATAAAAGAAACCTGGTGAGAATTTGATAGAGCCAGGATTTGAAAGATTCAGATTTCAGGACGCTAATCTACCAAACGGTAGCTTCCCTTTGGAGATGCTGATGATGCTGTGTGTTACTAATGCTCACCGTGACAATCTATGATGCTGTGTGTGTAACGAGCGCTCGGCATGACGATACTGACGATGCTGTATGTGTAACTAACGCTCACCCTGACGATGCTGGTCCACAGAAAAAATGGAGGTATACATTTAACACCCTATGGTGTTTATATGAGACCGTAATCTCCTATAAACACCCTATGGTGTTAAATGTACACCAGCAGTGTTAGATTTACACCGGCATTTTTGCTGTGTGATGCTGTATGTGTAACTAACGCTCAACATGACGCTGCTGATGATTCTGTATGTGTAACTAACGCTCAACATGACGCTGCTGATGATGCTGTATGTGTAACTAACGCTCACCATGACGCTGCTGATGATTCTGTAAGTGTAACTAACGCTCAACATGACGCTGCTGATGATTCTGTAAGTGTAACTAACACTCACCATGACGCTGCTGATGATGCTGTATGTGTAACTAATGCTCACCATGACGCTGCTGATGAAGCTGTATGTGTAACTAACGCTCAACATGACGCTGCTGATGATGCTGTATGTGTAACTAACGCTCAACATGACGCTGCTGATGATTCTGTATGTGTAACTAATGCTCAACATGACGCTGCTGATGATTCTGTATGTGTAACTAACGCTCAACATGACGCTGCTGATGATGCTGTATGTGTAACTAACGCTCAACATGACGCTGCTGATGATGCTGTATGTGTAACTAACGCTCAACATGACGCTGCTGATGATTCTGTAAGTGTAACTAACACTCACCATGACGCTGCTGATGATGCTGTATGTGTAACTAATGCTCACCATGACGCTGCTGATGAAGCTGTATGTGTAACTAATGCTCAACATGACGCTGCTGATGATGCTGTATGTGTAACTAATGCTCAACATGACGCTGCTGATGATGCTGTATGTGTAACTAATGCTCAACATGACGCTGCTGATGATTCTGTATGTGTAACTAACGCTCACCATGACGCTGCAGTCCTCTGAGCCGCTGGCTATGATGTTGTCATTGTGGGGGCACCACTCGATGTCCAGAACTGGGCCGGTGTGCCCGCACGCGGTGGGGTGGGCCATGTCGATACGCCCTGTCTGAGGGGGAGAGAGGGAGGCGAGTGTGACCCCTTGCCATACACACACATGCACACACAGACACACACACTTATTAACACATACACGCACATGCACACACATGCTCAGAAACACTGCACTAAAATGACTTTAAGGCAGAGTCACACTGACTCTGACAGAGACGGGGAGAGAACGAGAGAGATCTTTACCTGCTGGAACTGTGCAGCGGACTGCAGAAGTGACCAGTGAAAGAGAAGGAAAGGAGCAAAGGAGAGCTCAGTCTGCTGATGCCAATCTAATAACGCTTCCTCTAGTCATCGTTAATGAATTCTAACTTAGTTAGGACTGCGGCTGAGGGGCAAAGGGTTCCTATCAGCCTCTGACATCATTGCTGGTCTGAGGCTCTATGACTGTGGCCCCAATCAAATTTGGCTGATTCGCAAAGGATTTTGGCTGGTTTGAGACCAAAACGAAGCATCGCATTGTTATGTTCTGAGATTCTGTCTGTCTGTTTTGTATTTTTTACTTGTTTATTTATTCTGATTATGTATTTATGTTTCTGATTATTTGTGGTTTCACTGTTCTGTGTTTTGTATTACTGTCACTCCCTGTCTTCGTCACACTTTTCGGGAGTCTGTGGGGATTTCGGTTTTCTCTGTATTTCCTCTGTCATGCGCTTCCTTCATTACTAATTACTTAATTGTAAATAATACTAATTAACTAACAACCACTAACATCTTAGAATTAGGGTCTACTAATCTGCTAATGACTAGCTTGTATATAATACGAATCTACTAACGCCATAGAATCACGGTTTTCTACTAATCTACTAACGCCATAGAATCACGGTTTTCTACTAATCTACTAACTTACTAACGTCATCTTTCTTCACTGCAGCTGTCTCTTTCTACCTGTTCTATCACTAGTTATCTTTCTTTGGTTCCTCTATTAACTACAGCTGGCTCTCGTTTCCACTTTCCATTCTCTAATTGTATGCACTTGCCTAACTACCCAGTTCATGTTCAAGTCTATGTGTTATGTGTGAATCCGGTCCGTGTATTACGTGTTCCCTTGTTATTTTATTATCTACTCTAATCATCGTTTCATTACATGCACCTGTCTGTCATTTGCCCTTTCCGGTTCCTCACACCTTATCCTCATTGTTTCTTGTCTCCCTCAGTGTATTTATACTCTGTGCTTAGTTCCTCACCGTTTTGTTGATTATAGCTTTTTCAAGAAATGTTTCGAGTTGTTCGTTTTTATACGTCTTCCGAGTTGTCCGTTTTTATACGTCTTCCGAGTTGTCCGTTTTTATACATCTTCCGAGTTGTCCGTTTGTCATTCTTTATCTGTTCCTGAGTTTTTGTTTTTGTTGCTGTCTTTGTTTTCCCGTAACGCCTCCCTGGTTTGGACTCCTGCCTGTGTTCTCACGACCCTGACTTTGGACTCTGTTTTTGTACCTCTGCTGTGCCTTCCCGGTTCCGACCTCTGCCTGTTCTGTGACCGCTCTTTGGACTCTGTTTTTGTACCGCTGCCCTGTCACTCATTAAACTTTGTTTTTTGTACTCCCTGCCTGCTACTGGGTCCCTGTTTCCACCTTACCTTACATGCATTTGGTATCAATCGCTGTAGTGTGTGCAGGCTGGCCAGCTGAACTAGTTGAAATTAAGTCGCCTGCAATTGGTCAACAAGGCTAGATTGGCTGAAACTGTTCAAGAATATATCCACTTGTATGACCACGCAAGCAGGAACTACTAGACTACTAGAGACACTGAAATTCCATCTTTAAAGAAACTACTTTTTACATTTGATAAGTTGATTTTACTCAGTTCTTTTTTCTTATGCTTGTAACCAATTGTAAAAAAAAAACTGTCAATGCTAGACTCACTTTTTCAAAACTCTTCACACTGTTGGCACAACAGAAGTCTATGCAGATTGACCAGACTGACTCTTGCCTTGCTTTAACACAATGCATTGGTTTAACAAAAGACATTCAATGACTACAACTTTCTAAATTCTTGAATTCTTTTCTCACTCAAATTCAACAACCAGCAAAACCATGTGTATCTACAGCCCATTTTGCAAATGCTTACATACTCATTTCAAAACTGTTAAATTTAAGTTAAAAACCTAACATACATTCAAAAAGATGGTTATGGAGACAATTTCCATCAATAATTTTTTACTATATGTAAATGAGATTTCCATCTCAGTTGGAGATTGTTACAGTTGTTTACTGTAAAATAAGACGATGTACACATTTATACTATCAAAAATAACAAAAAAATTTATATACACACGACAAAAAACTAGAGGGCACAAAATGATTTACGACTTCAAAGATTGCCATAAAATGACAACTACTGTAATGCTACCTGTTGTTCGTGTTTTTTTTAGGTCATTGTGAGTGACAAGGTTGTTGGAGAAAACTAGTGCTGGTGTTTTGGTAGAATTATTTGATTTTGACACAAGTATGCAGTGTTTTGATAGTTTTGGTGCATTTTGGGTGTGAAATGAACTGTCGTGCCAAGCTGTGCGTTGGTACAGACAACAGTGTGAAGTGTTTTGAAAAAGTGGACTCAGTATTGAAAAAAGTTTGTAACCAAAAAAAAAAAGATTTTGCCCCCAATTGCCCCCTTTCAGCACTGTGATTTTACATTTGTAAGTATTTCATCAGGGTTCATGTTACATTTCCACCCTGCCATTACTCTTTCAACATAGCAATACTGCAAATGCCTATGTTGTAATTATAAAAGTAGCCTACACTTAGATTTGTTTCTTTAGTTTCTAGATAAGTGTGAATCGTTGTCTCTCTCCTTCAGGAGCGCATTGACCGCATTCGCATAATAGGCGCATTAGCGCATTGAGACCATCATTGTGATATCGAAACTTATAACGAGTTTCTAATCCATCTGGCGTGGAGCATCATTAAACAAACAGACCTCAAGTCACAGTGAGTATACTGAAATTTGCTCCCAGCGCCGTATTCGACAACATTTCGACAGCCTTTGCTAATCCGCCAATTAAATTTTGTTTTAAGTATACTGGGGCCTTAAGTCTCTGTTTCACACCCAGGTGAGTGCTCTCTCCCATAGAAACCCAGTTTCAATCCACATGTTACCAGACACACCATACACTTACCACAGTGAAAAATAATGCTAACCCACTGAGAATGCACTTAACATGCTAAACAAGTTCATTCAACTTAAGATCAATTGTGTCATATCTTGATTAGTTTTATTAACTTGTTTATCTGCTAAGTTTATATATATATATATATATATATATATATATATATATGACACAAAATGCAAAGAAACAAAGAAAAACACAGTCAAGGTCTACACTCCAGTGATACAGTCTGCGATACCTTGTGTTTCTAAGATTGTACGCACTGTTTTTTTAAATCGTTATTTCAGTTTGACAACTCTCTCCGCATCCTGCACGAGGCCACAGTGACAGAAAAGCTGTCCAAATATGGTGACAAACACGAGCGAGAGAGAGCCACAGAACATTAGCAAAACCCCGCCCCAAACTTCCTTATTTGGTGAAACACTTCTCCCATTACAAGACTATCAATTTCAACAACAGTAACTGAATAGAAAATGACACATTAAAAACCATGGGTAATTGAATTCACATTGAAAATTCACACGGGTGAAAAGCACATGAACAAATAAATAGGTACAAAGTAATATTTGCTGTTTTAAATAAATTCTAATAGAGTACATTCAGTCCTTATTGTTCTGAAATAATATCTGTTGGAGCTGAATTAACACTGAACATTTCACTGTGTATACAGAAATAAACAGAGATAGATAGATAGATCGTACAACATTGACAACAAATTATCTAAGTAACATCAATAGCAGTATTGTATTTGCAAAAATGGATTCCCTATAAATGAATTTCTCCACTGTGTTATTCAGGGTGTCTTTCTAACTGTCCATGAAAATGTACACCAAGAAAATGTAGTCTATGCCACAACTTCCAAGCAATGACAACTTCAAAATACAAAATTCTTTAGACCAATCCCACAAATGCCCATTTCAGTATAAAGATATATTTTATCCCTAGTCAGATTTTCCACAAAGAACATTTAATTACGCCCCAGTCCAGTCTTACGCTGATTTTAGAACATCTAACTGTACTTAAAACAAATTTTCATAGAACCTTACAGTGTCCTCAGTATTTACGCATCTTTTGCTTTCCTAGCTGCCCGTTACTCAGTCACTACACCCACCTTACTCAGCGGCAGCACCATGAAAGCCCCCCCGCCACTGGCATCTACAATCATGGCCACGAACTTGGGGTTGACCGAACAGAAGTTACTGTCCCAGGTCATCTGAGAGATCCTGATGTCATCGTAGCACTGGTCTGTCTTCACGGCCTGGCCGAAGACGTGACGAAACTTGCTGCTCCTCACAACTTTCCGGGACATTCTGATCCACAGAGACAGGAAGAGATACAGAGGGGCAGAGGGTCAGATAAATAGAGGGACAGAGGGATAGAGGGGCAGAGATACAGACAGATAGATATATAGAGGGGCAGAGATACAGAGGAATAGAGATGCAGAGAGATAGAGGGGCAGAGAGAGAGGGATAGAGGGGCAGAGAGAGAGAGGGATAGAGGGGCAGAGAGAGAGAGGGTTAGAGGGGGAGAGATACAGAGGGATAGAGATGCACAGAAATAGAGGGGCAGAGAGAGAGATATGGGGCAGAGAGAGGGGCAGAGAGATATGGGGCAGAGAGAGAGAGCGATAGAGGGGCAGAGAGAGCGAGGGATAGAGGGGCAGAGATATAGAGGAATTGAGGGACAGAGGGAGAGAATGGATTAAGGTGGCTTTATTACAGCACAATGACATGGATTTGACGCTAAAACACTGAAATAAAAAAAATAAAAACAGATAACAAAATTTTTTCAATAATCTTGTGGGATGGCCCATCATTTTATGATCTGTGATTAGCTCCGCTCCACACACAGTATACAGCAGGTGTAACACACATGTTGCATCAGCAACGCAGAGTAGGCTACATTCGCATGCACTGAAACTATGAGGAAGGAAAAGGCAAAGCTGAATTACAGAAAAAGGAAAAAAAGAGACATTTTGAAACTACTTCCTCTTGTCTGAGGCCTTTGGTTTCAGTCTTTTGACACACTTCAATTCAAACCGTGTTTGCTCACCCACATATGCGACTTTTATGGGCAAGATTGCAGGAGCTCCACCCCTCAGTGTAGCGCTGGGTTAGCGTTAGAAAGGTTTAAAAAAAAAAAAAAAAAAACTTAGTCAACCCAGTTTCTCATTCTTCAAACCCGGAACATAATTCCATAATAATAACTTTATTTGACTACTAAAGTGCATCATTTATGTGAGGAAAAAGCTACAAGACGCCGCCTTTTCAGCTATAAACCAAGATCAATTCGATTAGCCTCGATATTTTCATTAGCCTATACTTTTAATTAGGCTAATAACATCCGTGTTAATTACAGCTTTACAACAATCAGCTGACACTGCAGTCGTTCCAGATTTACTGCTTCTTGGATTCAGTGGAAGAATACAGGACGGCAGAGACAGAAGAGAGAAAGGCAAAAGTCGGAGGTAGTAGCTATGCAGACACGAGGGCTGCTTCAGAACAGTTAAACCACATCCTATGCAGAACATGCAGCAAAACAAAATGTTCTTCCCTTAGCTAAGCTCCATTCAGGCATTCATTCATGTAGGCCATCCAAGCTTGTGTGATTATTCTATAATTTACTACAAAAAATATTTATTTTCTAATCTATATATTTAAAAAAAAAAAATCATATATATAGGCCTGTTTATTTAGATTTTGGTGCAGAAACAATATACCCTGTGTTTTTTTCTCACCAATATACAAATACGTACAAATCAGTGTAATGTGTAAACCTTTTAAACCCTATAGTTTATGTTTGAATTGTCAGTAGCTGATAGCTACGCAGTGCTGACGACGCCCAAAAAATAAAGCATCTAGCCGTACAAGTAGGCTACCTGTCACAGCAGGGAAAGAAAGTCACATTAACGCCGGATGAATCTCTTACGACACCGTTACTGTTATCCCGCTTTGTGAAAACTCCTCTGATTCCGACCTTTACTGTTAGCTGATATAAAGTATATTGTAGTAGCATATATTAGAACTTTCTCTCTTGTAATAAAACTGAGTGTAGTATACATTTAGCTCCAGTATGCCACCAATTGGCATCTATCTTAACGATGCTTATTCAATTTTAGAATTGCATATAGCATGGCTTTGTATTATGCTCGATACGACATGCATATTGTATTTTTCGGATACAAACTTGTTATCCAGATTATTGAGCAAATCCTGCAACACGGTGAATAATCCCAACTCAGAAACATTAGATTAAAGTCCGCGAACCTCACATAGACTGCACCTGACTTTAATTAAGAAAAGTTACTTCTGTTTGCATATACTTTTAATCGCGTTATTGACCTGAAATCTGAAAATGCAACTGTAGATGGCTTGTGAATAAAATATTACTAATCAGAGTTGAATCAAAACTAGAATAGCATACTAGACAACATTACACATATGCTGTTGAGAAAGTTCTTGCACAGAATAAAAAAGACAAATAATAATAATATTTAATGGGACCATTAGGCTACACTAAAACCAATAGCCTAATGCTTAAAGAGCAAAGCGAACGTAGCGAACGTACCCTAGGCCTACTTAAATTGTTACTTCCTCAAATATGAAGCCGTACCTAACTTTCACATGTTGGTTGCCCGTTTTCTGTTAAGATTTATTGTTATCTTTGCTTCTTCAATTAATATTTTTTAAAATTTAAATATATATGTACAATAAAATACATATGCACAGAACACTTTATATGAGACAACATGTAGGCCTACCTGTCTAAGCTGGGGCAAGCAGGTACAACTTGGTTCCAGTTGTGAGAGTTGCCTGCGGCGGATTGCGTCGATGAAGTTGGAGTGAAAGAAAAAAGATAAAACGCCGGTAGAACCGTGGAGACCTTTCGAAGTGATGGGGGAAGTGAGACAGAGGCAGAATTGAAAATGGGAGGTGTCTTTGTTTTCTCTCTGTCAAAAAAATCAAGTGACAAATGACAGGAAGACGCACAAGCTCGTTTTAAAAAGGAAGCAGCAAGTGCAACTTTTGCAACCTGCTGAAGGTCGGAGTTCCCGAGAGCTCCATCAGGTCAAACCGTCGCTTTCCGCGCGGTGCAGCGCGAAGAGCATGTTTGTTTACCTCGGCAGCACAGCATGATTGGTTTGTCTGTCTGTGCCTTTGTGTGTCTGCGCTGTTGTGCGTTACGCATTCTGTGCGGGGTAAGTGAAAAGCATTGGAAGGCCTTCCCATTTATTCTTGATCAGATGGCAAACGGGCCATGCCATCAACCGTCACGTGCTGTGCAAGTCTGTAACCTAAATTCTGTCACCACATGAGAGATGCTGACATTATGGTCAGTCACTAAATTCAATTAAAACATTTTTAGATGGTCTAGAATTGTGTAAATCACAACACAATGTGGTTTTTAGAAAACAAGTAATGTGGGCACTTACCTTAGGCACATGTGTCATGGCCTGTTGAATGTTTAAACCATTGATGTGATATAAATGTTGCTTTCTCAGCTGAAGGACCACACAAACACCCCAGCATACACTTAGAGCTGCGCACAGATAGAGCCCGTTCAGACACACATAACATAATAAAGACACTTTCACACTTATCTCAGCCTGGTTCTTCCCGTCAGGAGCTGCGCGCACACACACACACACACATTCACACACACACACATGCACACAAACACACATTCACACACACACACATGCACACAAACACATGTTCATATGCATGCACTCACAAGCACACAACATACACATACACACACAAAGGGACAAGTACATACACATGCACACACACAGCACTCACACACGCACAGACAAGTACACAAATACACATGCATACACACAGTCACGCACATACACACAAATACATGCATACACATGTACACGCACGCACGCAAACACACAGACACACGCTTAAAGGACCACTTTACTGAAAAACAGGCAGCGACTGTTGAGTTAAAAATATAGACCTCAGTTTATTGCACAATCGTTCAAGGAGACTGATAATTCGAGGGTCTGTCTAAAAGGTAGGAATGGAAGCCAGACTTTCACAACAACAAGACAAAGAAATGCAAACAAACACAATGACGGGCACAGTTTAACTATGCATTCACAAAGGAGGAATAACTTGCCATCATACAAAATATAAATGGACATAGAGACAAGGTACTTACATACATACATGACAAACAAAATGTAATGTGCACATGTTCATACAAGGTTGTGGAAAAGTATTAACTGGCCTATATAACCCTGTAGACACTGTACATAGTTTGGTTGAGCAGTGAGGTGGTCTCATTTGTCCCAGCTGGCATCTGTGTGTGGGGCACTGTGCCCATTGTACTGTGCCACTCCAGTCAAACAGTCACAGTTGTCGTCGGGAACACAGGAGCAAGCTATTGCAAATGTCAGTACACACATACAGCCACCAGGTGGGGCTAAAGTCACCTCACGGTGGCACAAAAGGCCGGTTTCCAGAGACGGCCCTTAAGACACGGACGTGCAGAGGACGGAAAGAGAGAGGTAAGGGACTGAAATAAAACGATGAGAAACATATGAATACAGGAAGAGACAGACAGACCCTCAGGAAAAGCCCATTTGGCACAAATGGGGAACAGTAACCTCGCTGTCTGCATGTTAAACATCACCATTAGTGCTCATTATCGTCAGAGTTAACAGCAGTAACAATAAGTCATACACTTTTAAAATAATCACAAACAGGCTATCCGGCACCTGCATACTAAAAAAACATTTTTTTCATTTTGTTAATAATGTTTTGTACATATTTTCAATTATTGATATCATTAACAGTATAATTTACAGAGATGGACAATGACTCTCAGACTGGCTGCAGTTCTGAAAAAAAAGGCCTTGTCGCCGGAGCGCCTTTTTTTGTCCGTGCGTGGATTTCTAGTTTGCTCCCTTGGGACTTTTCAGGGATGTGCACCTGGGTGGTCAAACGCATTTCCAGGGCAGACAGGACCAGTGCCCCCCTGTCATCTTATCGAAACCAGTTTTCAGAAATAAAACCAGAGCCTTTACAACAGAGCGACTATCGTCGCAACCTGAGAAGTGATATCCCCCAGGATGAACACCCAGCCATCCACCGTCCAGGCCAAGCTTCCTCTTTTATCCTTGTAAAATAAATGACGTCAGTAGATAAATCCCGGTGTACATCTGATTATGCATAGATATTAAGTTGTAACCAGAGATATTCACAACCCCCTTCATTTGCTCGGGCCAAACGGTCTCATCTCCCTGCCTTCCTGGCTGAACCCAGTCATTATATCATTGTAAAAAAGTTATGTGTGCAAGAATCATTCCACCTCTCCACAGCGTCTTTTCAGATGAACTGTGTGAATGTTTCTCACCAGGCCCCCATTTGTATATGCCGTGTATGGGCAAACATTAGCAAGCAAATGTCTTGAACGTTCCTAATAAACATAAAGATTCGCAATCTGCCGCTCAATAGCCTGTTACACTGCCGGATTTAACGCCACACACCAGGGTTTCCCAAACCTCCTGCTGTTCATTGAAGAGCCTGTCCCTTGCATCGTATGTCTGGTTTTTAACTTTACATCAAAAATACATGTTTGATTATCAGGTTTGGCTATTTGAGTGGCACCGAATAACTTCAGAATTTGTGGAAATAAAATCAAAAATAATCCTAGAGGTCAAGTCCGCAAGCAGCAGTCACAGAAAAGTCAAGCAGCACTAGTGGTTACTGATCTTTAGTTTGGGAAGCCCCGATACAGACGATGGAAGTTTCTCATTACCAGTCTTGTAGTGCGCTACCACTTCACCCTGAAAGAGGGCACTGTTCAGCAAATTAAATAATTTAGTATTTAGAAATTCTGCTACCCTTTATATCTAAGGAAAATAACACATTCATAATATGATGAAGTCATAGGAGATCAATCCAATGTAAGCGTTTCAGTTAAAAAAAAACAGTATACATAATTTGTATGTATATATACAGTTACATACGTACACATCTTTACATTATTTATATGGACTTAAAATAATTGTAATTATTGTTATTCACTTTGATCCAAAGCCCTTTTAAATAAAATAAACAGTACAGTTTATTAGATATTGTTGTATTGCCTCTGTCCACTCCCTTATTGTCCTCCTCTAACGGTCTCTCTGAATGCAGTCAGCCTGTTCAGTGCACAATGGTAAGATTCTGATATGTCTGTCACACTCTCTTTCTCCAATGAACCGGTGGCATGCCTGTGCGCAGATGGAAGAGTTCTCTGGTTGACACTGGTGTTAATGTGATGTGCTATGCACTACAATGCAGTAAGGTCAGTCTACAGAAGATAGCGGGCTGTTTGAGTTCTGAGAAGTACCAATATGACGTATGATATAGTGCACAGGGATACGCACGCTACCAGGATGGGACTGCCATACAAGGTGCCTGGAATGAAAGGACAACCATTTTCCAAATATGTAGAAGGTAGATATGAACCAATCAAAAGAGCCGTTCAAGGTTTTCAGGTACCGATCCTGTCCAAATGAGAAACAGGGACTATCATTTGATGATAGTTTATATTAGCGGTCGCTAATTAGAGAACTTGTGCTGTGCTATGTGGTACAGCTGGGCGCCTCCGGCTGTTAATTTGGCAGTTGGGCGTGAATGGGCATGAGGGTGCATCTGGGATTGGGTGTGAGGGTGCTTCTGGGATTGGGTGTGAGGGTGCATCTGGGATTGGGTGTGAGGGTGCATCTGGGATTGGGTGTGAGGGTGCTTCTGGGATTGGGTGTGAGGGTGCATCTGGGATTGGGTGTGAGGGTGCATCTGGGATTGGGTGTGAGGGTGCATCTGGGATTGGGTGTGAGGGTGCTTCTGGGATTGGGTGTGAGGGTGCATCTGGGATTGGGTGTGAGGGAGCATCTGGGATTGGGTGTGAGGGTGCATCTGGGATTTGGTGTGAGGGTGCTTCTGGGATTGGGTGTGAGGGTGCTTCTGGAATTGGGTGTGAGGGTGCATCTGGGATTGGGTGTGAGGGTGCATCTGGGATTGGGTGTGAGGGTGCTTCTGGGATTGGGTGTGAGGGTGCATCTGGGATTGGGTGTGAGGGTGCATCTGGGATTGGGTGTGAGGGTGCTTCAGGGATTGGGTGTGAGGGTGCTTCTGGGATTGGGTGTGAGGGTGCTTCTGGGATTGGGTGTGAGGGTGCTTCAGGGATTGGGTGTGAGGGTGCTTCTGGGATTGGGTGTGAGGGTGCTTCTGGGATTGGGTGTGAGGGTGCTTCTGGGATTGGGTGTGAGGGTGCTTCTGGGATTGGGTGTGAGTGGGTGCGGCTCTGCTACAGCTGTGTGCCAGTCAGAGGAACGGCCGTTTCACACATGCCCGTATTCACCAGTACTGTGGGGTGAGTCCAATCACCCCTCCATCTGATCATTACACTGCATGAAGCTGGTACTCCAACAGCAACAAAAAAACTGGACCTTTAAATATAACCCTTCTGAGAACTAAAGAACATAAATAAATAAAGACACATTTAAAAAAACAAACAAACAAAAAAAAACTAAAAAAGTAAACATTACAGTGTTTTCAGAACATGAGCTATATTGCTAGTGCAAAGTTAATCAACCAATGGGACGGTGCCTTTTAAAACAGAGGTAGGTATCATTTCGATTGCTGGACAGTTAGCTTTTTCTGTGTCTGCTTTCTGTTTCTTTTTTCCGTATGCTGACGGAAACGTCTATTCTCAGAAAATCCGATTTCCCAGAGGAATGCGGTGAGGTGACAGGGACCTCCAGCTCAGTCGAATAATGTTGCTTAAGTTTGCTCTGTTTTAAAAGTGAAGGAATAGGGCTTTTGTGCTTGGGAAATTCATTGTCAGTTAGAGCTCCAATTTAACTATGTTTTCATACTGTACTACTGTAGAACAATATAGAACATTCCTATTTACAGTCCTCTATGCTATTGGCTCACAAATGCTGTGTGCAATGCGGTACATCTGCATACAGTATAACAGTGCAGTCCAGTCAAGGGCTCGTTTCCCAGACATGGATTAAGCCTAGTCCTAGACTCAAAACTTTTTTCAATGATCGTCATTGAATTTTTTATTTTAGTCTAGGACTAGGCTTAACCCATGTCTGGGAAACCATCTGACAGTGCAGCCTTTAACTCTCCAACATTACAATGTAACATACCCATTCATTTCCACCAGTCCAATGGCACAACTGTAAACTATATTTGGAGCTGCAATTCAGGTAAAGACAATACTAACTTTGTGCGCTCTGATAGTAAGAAAACAAACTAAACAGAGTTATGGTAATACTGTGACTTCACAAGCTATTGGCATGTAGTTTTGTACCAAATTGTAATTTAAATATAGAGCCAAGACTGGCATTGGATCAGAGCCCGGAGGTAATACTGGTCTTTACTGAGTTCATTGCCGCAATCATTCTGTGTGAGATTAAAAGGAGAAGAGCAGCTTCCTCTGAACCTGCCCTGTAAACCGCCTGAGTAAAATGGTCTAACCGGAATGAAGAATCACAAGAGCCTCATGGGCATCTCACACTCTGGGTTGTCATATTTTATGGAGGTTTCCACTGACTCGCCTCACACCTAATGTCATTTTGAGCCAAAATGGCTGTCAGTACTTAAAACTGATGGGTGTCTTTCCTACTGCTCGTCAGGTTCTGACCCTGGAACAGCTCCTTAGCTGGACTCTTCTGATAACTCCCGCAACCGGCAATCGTGTTGCCGTGGAAATAACTGAAGAGTGAACCGAGCCAAATCTGTGTGGCGGCTGGCTAGCTTATTACAGAGAAGGCCAGCAGTATTATTGTGCTTCTGTTAACCCTGTTTTTTGAGATGCAGGAAGACCATGCTGAACGATGCTGATTTCATGTAGTCTGGCCAACAGCTCAGGCGGTGCTGAAATATGTATGAACTATTGATGATATATAAGTCAAGCTGTAGCTACCTAATGAGAAGCACTGTAAAAAAAAATCCGGCAGTGATATTTCACACAGGACAAGAATGCCCTGTCTTCCTGACTAGCTTCAGCAGTGAGCCAACCAATTACACCATCAGCAATTCGTAAATTTTTTGTTGGCCTGGGGGCAGTTGCTGTGGAAACTAATGGGATCGTTAAATTGGTAAGAGTATAATCTTTCCATGCCGACCAAGAGCAAAGATATGGAAATCAATGTAAAACTGCAAAATCAGCGTCCTCTAGCTGCAATAAAGTGGATTAAATTAAATATAAAAAATTGCTTAGACATAACTTGTCATATTTGAAACAATACTACCAATATATTGTAGTATTTATCCAATAAATGTTAAATATTGTGCTTCAAAAAGCACAATGTACTAGCTTCGTATTGAATGGCACACTTTTAGCTGAAGTACACTGCAAACTTGTTAAAAACAGACACGCAATTACACATACACGCACGCACATATGCTCACACACGCTCACACTGCACACTGCGTGCCTGATGTCGCCTTGCTTTTCACAACAGTGGGCCAGTAATGACTATGCTCAAATCATAAACTTCCAAACCAGCAAGTTCATTGGCCAAGCACTCGACCCAAATTCCCGTACACCCCCACCCACAATTAAAAGCATTACTAGCCATTCTTACATGCTAACTCAAGTAGTTCCAGTTAATGTCATCATGTATCTGTGTGCGCATCACCTACTGTATAACTACAATGATTGTGTTTCCTCTACTGTAAGAGTGTGTGTATGTGGGTGAGTGTTGGTGCATGTATGTCCATGTGCTTGTGTGTGTGTGTGCATGTATGTATGTATGTGTGTGTGTGTGTGTGTGTGCATGTATGTGTGTGTGCTTTTCTGTGTGTGTGTGTGTGTGTGTGTGTGTGTGTGTGTGCCTGAGCGAGGCTGATGGGAGTCTCCGTGCTAGCTGATATGCTGCATAGACTGCGATCGCCTGCCATTGAGGAGAGAGTCCCAGTGCATATGTTATTACTTGGCTGTGATCAGCGGTTGTGGAAAAAAAAACAAATTGGCAGATTAGAGTCAATTTACATCACAGTCATGTCTGACATTCCCATTGTGAGGTGATAGGAGCGCCTGATTTCTGAGGACGACACTGACGAGCCATGTGTCCGCAGCTCATCCGCCTATCGTTCCTTATGTCAGTGACACAAGAGCAAATTGCTTGCGCCATTGTACTTGAGGTCGCCGATGCTGGTGCGAGTAATAGCACTTGCCTGTGCGTGCACTTTGGATGGACGCCTGACCAGTTTGCACCTTGTTAACCAATCAGCCGGATTTCATGTCCTGTCAGCGTTTGTCTATGTGTATGGCTGTAGGATGTGAACTACGTACAGCCCTATGCTTGCATGCATGTTTTTATTAGTCAAGATCTGCATGTACATGTGTGCGCATGTGTGTGTGTGAGTAAGTGCTTGTGTGTGTGTGTCATTGCCTGCATCTACACCTATACATATGTAAAGCACTTAATCTCCACGTTTTCAACATTCTCCATTGCATACAGTCCTATGTGACCCACAAAGCCCCGCCCCTGACCACACCCCCAAACCCCACCCACACCCCCAAATTTCCTCCCCCCTTGACCACACCCATTCCCCGAGGTCCTAAACCCCCTCCGGTTACCCCCGCTGTGCCGCGTGCGTCAGTCCAGGGGACAGTGGTAGCTGTTGATCCACAACAGGTCGTCCAGCACGCCCCAGTGCAGGTAGAGGATGGAGCCCACCACCAGCACGTGCATGATCTGGTGGCTGTTGCACCAGTAGTCGAAGAGGCCGGGGCGGAAGCGCTCGGGGATGCGCGTGATGTTGATCACGCCCCCCAGCAGCGCCAGCGTGTCCATGGTGAGAAAGTGACGTAGAGAGGTGGGGCTGCCCCCGCCCACCCCTGCCCAGCGCATCAGGAAGAAGGAGAAGCGGAAGAGCGCCTGCCAGGCGAAGGAGCGCAGCCGGCGCACGTTGTTGCGTGCCGTGATGGCGGAGTAGATGGCGTAGCTGGAGAGGAAGATGTAGACCAGCAGGGCGACGCTACGGGTGAACGGGTAGCACAGCAGGGTGCTGTACACGATGGGCAGAGCTCCTACATGGAGAGAGAGAGAGAGAGAGAGAGGGAGAGGGAGAGAGAGAGAGAGAGAGGGAGGAGTCATAAAGTCCCAGAGTGATGAAGACGGACAGAAGAAGAGAGAGGGGCATGCTGTACACTCTTAGGCACTGGTCTGAAGGGTTAGTGTGGTGGTTGGGAACTTGGGAGACGGACACAGACGGACACAGTGAAAAAGCAACATTTCAGCATGTACATTAACCTGGCCTGACCCAGTAGGACAAAATGAGCTCTCACGTATGAGCTAAAGCGTTTTCTCTTCAGTAACCGAGGTTGATTCACACCATTTCTGAATGAGTAATCGTCCTCTTAATCATCGTCTTTCATATGGCCTGGTTCAATTATCTTGTGACTTTTTGAAATCTTAGAAATCTTAGCAGCTTTCCACAACCATGAACATCAAGTCTATTGTCTTCCTTAAAAGGGGTTTTTAAAGTTAAAATGTGTGCCTACATTTTCAATCATCAGTTAAATCTCAATGCAATCTTTGGCTGTTTTATTGCTGCTGCATAACTAAGAGTTACTGTGGAAAAGAGCTGTAATTATTCTACAGCACATCGCTGATACATAAAATATTAAAATCTTCTTCAGTCATGGATGTCCTCCGCCGGGCCTTTATGCCAGTTCTGCTCAGGGCTGCTGTTACCTCAGCACTCCAACTGACCTCGAGAGAGCACCCAGCTGCGCGCTGGAACACACCGGAGGCAGGAGGCTCAGACGCTAACCCAGAAATCCAAACGTGCAGAAACAACGCGAGTCTGCCCTGACGGCAGGGAAACCCGGAGAGGACCGCGATGCAGACGCAGGGAAACAAGCAGGCAAATCTGCACCCGCCCGCAGGCCAATCGGAAAAAGACGGTGACATCAGAGAGCCCGAAAGTCCCGGAATCACGTGCATGCAGTACGCGGGTCCCCATGAGGGGGGCTCTCGTCTGGAAAAACAAAACTTTCATATTCAAACAAATTAGACCGCCGTTAATAACAGATGGTTCTGATCCTGTATCAACCACCACCAACATTCTATTCCATTGTACTTTTGGAAACACAAAACATACACAAATATACACCTACACACAAATACACACTCACATCTATATATTTACATATATTACATATATTTACATATATTTCTGTGTATATACAGTGCCCACCAGAATTATTGTCAACCCTAGAAAATATGAGCCAAAAATGCTATTAAAAAATGTCTTTGTCATTTATCAGCATGACCTTACGCCCGATAAATGTTGCCCGCAGTTTTACTTTTTGTGGCTATCGCCTATAACAGCTAATCATAGTGCCGCGCTTCTATCTAGTCACAGATACAGATCGCTAGCTGGCTATACACCGATATACACCGGAGAGAGAGAGTGAGAGCGCGCCGGAGAGAAAGAGTAAGAGCGCACCGGAGAGAGAGAGTGAGAGCGCACCGAAGAGAGAGAGAGAGAGCGCACTGGAGAGAGAGAGTGAGAGCGCACCGGAGAAAGAGAGAGAGAGTGAGTGCGCACCGGAGAGAGAGAGTGAGAGCGCACCGGAGAGAGAGAGAGAGTGAGAGCGCACCGGAGAGAGAGAGTGAGAGCGCACCGGAGAGAGAGAGTGAGAGCGCACCGGAGAGAGAGAGTGAGAGCGCACCGGAGAGAGAGAGTGAGAGTGTACCGGAGAGAGAAAGTGAGAGCGCACTGGAGAGAGAGAGTGAGAGCGCACTGGAGAGAGAGAGTGAGAGCGCACCGGAGAGAGAGAGTGAGAGCGCACCGGAGAGAGAGAGTGAGAGCGCACTGGAGAGAGAGAGTGAGAGCGCACTGGAGAGAGAGAGTGAGAGCGCACCGGAGAGAGAGAGTGAGAGAGTGAGAGCGCACTGGAGAGAGAGAGTGAGAGCGCACCGGAGAGAGAGAGTGAGAGCGCACTGGAGAGAGAGAGTGAGAGCGCACTGGAGAGAGAGAGTGAGAGCGCACCGGAGAGAGAGAGAGAGAGAGAGAGTGAGAGCGCACTGGAGAGAGAGAGTGAGAGCGCACCGGAGAGAGAGAGTGAGAGCGCACCGGAGAGAGAGAGTGAGAGCGCACTGGAGAGAGAGAGTGAGAGCGCACCGGAGAGAGAGAGTGAGAGCGCACCGGAGAGAGAGAGTGAGAGCGCACTGGAGAGAGAGAGTGAGAGTGCACCGGAGAGAGAGAGAGAGAGAGAGAGCGCACGGGAGAGAGAGAGAGAGAGCGCACTGGAGAGAGAGAGTGAGAGCGCACCGGAGAGAGAGAGAGAGAGAGCGCACTGGAGAGAGAGAGTGAGAGCGCACCGGAGAGAGAGAGAGAGAGAGCGCACTGGAGAGAGAGAGAGTGAGAGCGCACCGGAGAGAGAGAGAGAGAGAGAGAGCGCACTGGAGAGAGAGAGTGAGAGCGCACCGGAGAGAGAGAGAGTGAGAGCGCACTGGAGAGAGAGAGTGAGAGCACACCGGATAGAGAGAGAGAGAGAGTGAGAGCGCACCGGAGAGAGAGAGTGAGAGCACACCGGATAGAGAGAGTGAGAGCGCACCGGAGAGAGAGAGTGAGAGCGCACCGGAGAGAGAGAGTGAGAGCGCACTGGAGAGAGAGAGTGAGAGCGCACCGGAGAGAGAGAGTGAGAGCGCACCGGAGAGAGAGAGTGAGAGCGCACCGGAGAGAGAGAGAGAGTGAGAGCGCACCGGAGAGACTTTGACTTTTGACAGCCTTTAATCACCAATATCCCCTAAAAACTACTCACCAGCAGTATTACACTCACACCCTCACCCACACCCACCCACACACACCCACACACACACACACACACACACACACACACACACACAAATAAACACGACCCCCCCACCCCCACCCCTCATTCACAGTATATTACATTGCATATAAAAACCCATCCTAAAAAAAACCATAGCATTGCTACACCAATTACATACAAATAAATAAGTCCCCGTCCCTGAGCCTGCAAACGGCACCATCAACACACCAGATGCTCTGAAACATATCAAGGTCATTCATCAACCCATAGTACTCATACTCAGCCCTAAGGCGCGCAGAGACCAACCCCCTAAACAATAAAATTGGGTCTACCGGCCCACACCCTTTTATTTTATTCCGTCTTGTGAGCCATATTGCCAACTTAGCCTGCCCAAATAAACAGTTAATCAATACACTTTTTTCCTTGATCCTTTTGGAATACTTTGGCCCCAGTACATAAAGCCCCACAGAAAAAACCACTCCCATCGTCCCACAGAGCACATGCAATGTAGCCAGGACCGCAGACACACGACTACATTCAGCAAATACATGCACTACAGTTTCAGGCAGATTACAAAAAGGACATCCCTCTCCCACATTTTTTTCAAATTTCGACAGAAAAATATTGGTTGCCAGGGTCCCATGTATTACCCTCCACTGCAGGTCCCCTGACCTCTTAGGGATGGGGAGCTTGTACAGCACCCTCCACCTAAAACCTGCCATATTGTGCCCCGTCAGGTACCTCTGCCACTGATGCTCTCTAACATCTTGTAGAGCCCTGATGTTTCTGACCTTTACAGCCACAGCATAAAGGGCCTTCCCCTCCACCTCCTCAAAGCGTCCCAGGCTTGGAGTGGCAAAGGAAAGCAGTTTCCCTTCCTCCTCGTCCCAGCCCTCCATATCAGCTACCAATTTCAAGGAGGGGAACACGGCCGGCTCCTCCCCTCGTGGCTCGTTGAAGAAGTCCAGTACTGGTCCTGGCAATGAACTCAGCACCTCACCTGTCAATCTCTCCAGGAGCCTTAATGAGGTGATACCAGTCTCCTGAGATAGGTGTTGGGGTGTCTTCCACCCTGCATCTTCTGGCTGTCTCCGGTGCCCCATTTTCACAATTCCCGCCCTCACAAAACGGCTCCGCATAAGTTCAGAGTGGATGCATTCCAGCCTTATCAGTGGGTTGTGAAAGATGGGCTCCTCCCACACCCATGCCCCTGGCTCTATACCCCCTTCACGAAGAGGTCGGAGCAGCTGCCAGGCCTTCAGTACTGCCCCATAAAATGGAGGCAGCCCCGCGATGTTAAAGCCCTCCTGGCTCATCAGAAAAAGATGGCAGTCCAGCCCCATACCACCAGCTCTCCGCAACAGTGCTCGTGCCGGGTCCCCCCAGCTGATGTCCGTATGGTACAGCAATCTCTGAGCAGCCTGGAGTCTGAAAGCCACCACCCTGCTTTCCAGATCCACCAGCCCCTGCCCTCCCTCCTGTACAGGCAGATAGAGTACTGCAGCCTTAAGCCAGTGGTGCCCTGTCCAGAAAAAATCCACAAGCTTCCTCTGTATATCCCGCAGAAGGCCTGCAGGCGGGTTAAGAACGGCCACTTTGTGCCATAAGGCTGACGCCACTAAATTGTATATTATCAGCGTCCGCCCCCTGTACACTTGGGAGAGAATCCACTTCCATTTCTCCAGCTTCTTAAAAGTTGCTTGGACAGCCTCCTCCCAGTTTTTCTTGACCCAGCCCTCCGAGCCCAACACCTAGGATCTTCAGGCCTGTCCGGCTCCATCGTAGCTTTCCTGGCAGTTCTGGAATTTCTGTCTCCCTCCATTCCCCACATAGCAGTGCCCCACTCTTCTCCCAGTTAACCTTGGCTGAGGAGGCCCTTTCATACTCCCGCAGACTAGTCTCTACAGCCTGGATATCTTGCCTGTCTTTGACCAGTACTGAGACATCATCTGCGTAGGCAGACACGACTCTAGGTGCTTTAAAACCCATTTCTCGCCCCACCACGCCCTGCACTTTCCTACGCATTAAGGCAAGAAGTGGCCTGGCGGCTGCTCCGACCTCTTCGTGAAGGGGGTATAGAGCCAGGGGCATGGGTCTGGGAGGAGCCCATCTTTAACAACCCACTGATAAGGCTGGAATGCATCCACTCTGAACTTATGCGGAGCCGTTTTGTGAGGGCGGGAATTGTGAAAATGGGGCACAGAACAAGCTACCGGGCTCTGATCCCTTCTACCATCCACCCCGCCACCTAAAGGCGTATCGCTATTCCCCACCTCTAACACATCTCCGTCCTCCATTACCGGGATCTCACTCCCGCGACTTCTCTCGGCGGCCTGATGTGTTGAACTACCGCTTCCAGAGGCTCCACTATCATTCATCTCCCCGCACTCAAAACAGCGCAAGCTGTCAGAAGTAGCATATACCGTGTATGCGCTTTCGCCCTGCTTTACATAAAAACTAACATTTAATGTCTGCTCCGGGCTTTTGAGGTACATGAACACTTGCCTCCTTAGTGACAGGACGTGTTTCAAATCCTGACTCTTACACCCCAGCGAAATACATTTAAAACCGCTCGCAAACTTTCCAAACCGGGATAATTCCCTCATCAGCGCTTCATCTTTAATGAACGGGGGGACATTAGACACAATCACCCTCGTTGCGGGTGCTGCCAGCGGAGAGACAGCTAGTAATGTCCCTTTTACTACAATACCACTGGCTAATAGCCCGTTAACTAACTTTTCCTTTTTTTTAAAAACAACCACGCCTTTGTTCATTCGCGAAGCATAACCGAGGTTTTGATAGCCTACCTGTTCGCCGACAGCAAGCAACACATCTTCCACCGAAGTATCCGACTCCGGCATACATCTTACTCCATTACGGAGTGTCATCTTCTCCTCTCCACCGCCTTCCCCCCCCGGAGTAGCCATAGAGGCCACGCCGCAAAAAACTCCCGCCCCAACTTTCAAACTAATGTCAAAGTTATTAACGCTTTAAACCACTAAACTACAATTTGCAAACCAACAAACCCCACCACCGTGCACCCGAAAATAGCAATGGAAAGGTAAAGCATAAAAAAGTAAAGAAAGTATAGAAAAAGTAAAGATAGGAAACTGACATGCAAGAGCCCTCTTCCCACAGCCACCCTCCACCTCAGAGAGAGAGAGAGAGAGAGAGAGAGTGAGAGCGCACCGGAGAAAGAGAGAGAGCGCACTGGAGAGAGAGAGTGAGAGCGCACCGGAGAGAGAGAATGAGAGCGCACCGGAGAGAGAGAGTGAGAGCGCACCGGAGAGAGAGAGAGAGAGTGAGAGCGCACCGGAGAGAGAGAGAGAGCGCACCGGAGAGAGAGTGAGAGCACACTGGAGAGAGAGTGAGAGCGCACCGGAGAAAGAGAGAGAGAGAGAGCGCACTGGAGAGAGAGTGAGAGCGCACCGGAGAGAGAGAGTGAGAGCGCACCGGAGAGAGAGAGAGAGAGAGAGAGAGAGTGAGAGCGCACCGGAGAAAGAGAGAGAGAGAGCGCACTGGAGAGAGACAGTGAGAGCGCACTGGAGAGAGAGAGTGAGAGCGCACCGGAGAAAGACAGTGAGAGCGCACCGGAGAGAGAGCGTGAGAGCGCACTGGCGAGAGAGAGTGAATTTAATCCTGCACTTTTTGCTCATATTAATTGATGTTGACAATAATACTGGTAGGCTCTGTAGACACACACACATGCACATAAATATACACACACACACATACACACACACACACACACACTCACACAAGCACAGACAGACAGACAGACACACACACACACACATACACAGTAAATCTGGATCTACAGAAAGAAAGGGCCCAAAGCAACACACGGCTGGCTGGACTTTCCATTGATGGAAAAAAAAAAAAAGTTTCAGAAAAATAATCATACAGGTAGTTAAGTTAATCTCCCACAGGGTTTTCCCTGCCATTCCTACCTCAGGTTTCCCAGACCGAAAACGAACTTGAAATACCGCGCCAATGTAGGCTCATCAATTTCCAGCCCCCTTCATTTTACTTATGCATATTGAGATAAAATTTAACTGGCTGGAAGAAAAATATTACTGGAAGTTTCTATTAAATTCTACAATCTCAGTAATTAGGAGCAGATACTCCTGTGTCAAACAGCAAAAATAAATAACGAAACATACTACAAACCCCAAATCCCAAAAAGTTGCGACAGTATGTAAAATGCACATAAAAGCAGAAAGCAGTGATTTGTAAATTCTCTTTAACATATATTTATTTGCAAACAGTACAAAGAAAAGATATTTAATGTTTTACCTTGATTTTTGTAAATATATGCTAATTCTGAATTTGATGTCTGCAACACATTCCAAAAAAGTTGGGACAGAGGCAAAAAAAAGACTCTGAAGTTCAAAAAACCCTTGTTTGGAACATTCCACAGGTAAACAGGTGATGCTGGGTATAAACGGATATCAAAATACTCTTGATATCTTATTTTCAGGTACTCTTACAAGTGATACTATAACCTGAATGTATCTCTATGGGAATTGGGGGGTGGGACTAGATTAAGCTATTAATTACATGGAAATAGTATGGAACCCATGGTTGGCTAAATGGCTGTAAGTCATCAAGGGTCTGCGGTATCAAATGAGCCTCAAACCATCACTCTGCTGCCAGATATGCAGTAGATATAGATGGATCACTTGAAGGGTTGTTTCTCCTGACTTTTTTGGAACATGTTGCAGGCATCAAATTCGGAATTAGCGTATATTTACAAAATTCAATAAAGTTGATAAGGTAAAACATTAAATATCTTTTCTTTGTACTGTTTGCAATTAAATATATGTCAAAAATAATTTACAAATCACTGCTTTCTGCTTTTATGTGCATTTTACATACTGTCCCAACATTTTTGGAATTGGGCTTCGTATATAAAATATTGTTTTACTTTCACCTTTAATTTACAAATGACCGAAGCATGTATGGGATTACTGAACCAGTTTTGGGTGTGTTCACACTAACCAGTCTAGAACAAGAAGACTCATTTACATGCACATATTTGCATGTAAGTTATGCCTTCCTCTGTTTCAACCCAATTATTCCCCTTGACTTGTTTCTCAATTTGGAATGCCTAGTTGTATTCGTAGATTTGCTTCACAGGGTTAATGTTCTCCTCTAATTGGGGAGGGTGAAGACAAACACGCGTAACCCCACAAACCCCCCCCACCCCCGGAGCATTCTGCTCACACGCTTCCAGTCACTCCTCAGTGCTGTGCAGTCAATGCGCTGAAGCAGGAGCAGTGCACTGCCTGCATGTGGTTGTTTCTGTTTTTAAAAAGACAGCAGGCAGTCTGTCTTCTTTATATATTTATTCACTTTTATTTAGAAAGGGTTCATTATTCTTTCCCCGCCCCATTATCATGTATTGCTGGGGTGGCGAGGCCTCTAAAATATAATTTAGACCATGTGACACTAAAACTCTCCATTAAAACCAATAGTGATTCACTAATTTCAGAGAGGGTGGCAGGTCCTCTTGGCCGGGTGGGCCACCCTGCCTATTCAATGGTAAAGAAAATACTGGGGCTGCAGATAGTGATGGTATGACAGTACAGAGAGGGTCAGGGCTGAGAATCGAACCCGCAGCCACATAGGGGTTTGGGATGATGTGCTTGAGACTAGTCGGTTGTCCTGCAGACCGATTTGGTGCAATAAAAAAAGATATATATATATAAAAAGTATAAAGTCAGAGTTGTGTTTTTCTTGAACGATGAGAAAATCAAAGGACAACACACATATACACATAAACACACACACACACACACACACGCACAAGCACAGACAGACAGACAGACAGACACACACACACACACACACACACACACACACACATACTCACACACACACAAACACACACAGCCCAGCAAACTCTTACCCAGTGTGTTGATCATGCAGATGCCGCACATGTCGAGGGTGAGCAGGGTGTGGTACACTGGCTCCCCACCCTCGTGGTTCATGAAAAGGTGGTAGAGCACTGAGCCCAGCTGCGGGGACAGGCAGGCCAGGAAGTGGACCACGCCCAGCCATGTGACACTGATCTGAGACCAGGGGATGTTGAGGGGGAGCAGGAACAGGAAAAAGAGCAGCGGGATTCCTGAGGAGAAAGAGCAAGAGAGAGGATAGGAACAGCTCATATAGCAACATTACAGTACTACAGTAACAGAAAACAGAAGAGTGTAAGAACAGCTCATATAGCGGCACTACAATACTACAGTAACAAAGATCAGGAGAATGTAGGAACAGCTCATATAGCGACACTACAGTACTACAGTAACAGAGAGCAGGCGAGAGAGTAGGAACAGCTGATATAGCGACACTACCAGTACTACAATAACAGAGAGCAGGCGAGAGTGTAGGAACAGTTCATATAGCAACACTACAGTACTACAGTAACAGAGAGCAGGCGAGAGTGTAGGAACAGCTCATATAGCAACACTACAGTACTACAGTAACAGAGAGCAGGCGAGAGTGTAGAAACAGCGCATATAGCGACACTACAGTACTACAGTAACAAAGAGCAGGCGAGAGTGTAGGAACAGCTCATATAGCGACACTACAGTACTACAATAACAGAGAGCAGGCGAGAGTGTAGGAACAGTTCATATAGCGACACTACAGTACTACAGTAACAGAGAGCAGGAGAGTGTAGGAACAGCTCATATAGCAACACTACAGTAACAGAGAGCAGGCGAGAGTGTAGGAACAGCTCATATAGCGACACTACAGTACTACAGTAACAGAAAGCAGGAGAGTGTAGGAACAGCTCATATAGCGACACTACAGTACTACAGTAACAGAGAGCAGGAGAGTGTACGAACAGCTCATATAGCGACACTACAGTACTACAGTAACAGAGAGCAGGAGAGTGTAGGAACAGCTCATATAGCGACACTACAGTACAATAACAGAAAGCAGGAGAGTGTAGGAACAGCTCATATAGCGACACTACAGTACTACAGTAACAGAGAGCAAGAGAGTGTAGGAACAGCTCATATAGCGACACTACAGTACTACAGTAACAGAAAGCAGGAGAGTGTAGGAACAGCTCATATAGCGACACTACAGTACTACAGTAACAGAGAGCAGGAGAGTGTAGGAACAGCTCATATAGCGACACTACAGTACTACAGTAACAGAGAGCAGGAGAGTGTAGAAACAGCTCATATAGCGACACTACAGTACTACAGTAACAGAGAGCAGGAGAGTGTAAGAACAGCTTATATAGCGACACTACACGTACACAGTAAGTGAGAGAGGAGAGGAGAGAGTACTCTCTACATATATACGAGAGTGTAGGAACACCTCATATTGCGACATTACAGTACTACAGTAACAGAGAGCAGGCGAGAGTGTAGGAACAGCTCATATAGCAACACTACAGTACTACAGTAACAGAAAGCAAGAGAGTGTAGGAACAGCTCATATAGCGACACTACAGTACTACAGTAACAAAAAGCAGGAGAGTGTAGGAACAGCTCATATAGCTTCACTACAAAACTGCAGTAACAGAGAGCAGGAGAGTGTAGAAACAGCTTATATAGCAACACTACATTACTACACTAACAGAAAGCAGGAGAGTGTAAGAACAGCGTATATAGCGACACTACAGTACTACAGTAACAGAGAGCAGGAAAGTGTAAAAACAGCTTATATAGCGACACTACAGTACTACAGTAACAGAGAGCAGGAGAGTGTAAGAACAGCTTATATAGCGACACTACAGTACTGCAGTAACAGAGAGCAGGAGAGTGTAGAAACAGCTTATATAGCAACACTACATTACTACACTAACAGAAAGCAGGAGAGTGTAAGAACAGCTTATATAGCAACACTACAGTACTACAGTAACAGAGAGCAGGAGAGTGTAAGAACAGCTTATATAGCGACACTACAGTACTACAGTAACAGAGAGCAGGAGAGTGTAGAAACAGCTTATATAGCGACACTACAGTACTACAGTAACAGAGAGCAGGAGAGTGTAAGAACAGCTTATATAGCAACACTACAGTACTGCAGTAACAGAAAACAGGAGAGATAGCGGGTAGGAATAAACTATTGAGTATACTACTTGAGTATATTTTTTAAAGAAGCTGTTAAGTATGCAAAATTCCTGGTAATTCAGTGTACATACAGTTTTTCCCAACAATTAAGACACATTTTCTGAAATGATGCTCCATTTTCCCAAATATATACACACAAAACGCTAAATCTCACACTGCTCTGGCAAAACCTCAAGACTTCTCAGACAAAATGAAACTTTGCTTTCAGATGGCACACAAGAGTCATCAAATACATAGACACTACTGAATACCCATTACACACTGGTGAGATAAATTAAAAATATAACTATAAAAGTTGTCAATGAATCAGTAACCACATGATTTTTCATAACCTCTATACATTTTGCAACAACATTCTACAATAATCTACATAAATTATGTAAATGTACAAGTGTTACATAAAACAGTACACAATAGCAAAATTCACTAAATTGTATTTGTATTTTCCAGCAGACAGGAAAAGTTGGGGAAACAAGTAAAGATAAAATTCATGTTAAAATAATTCCAAACTATTTTAACCACATTTCAAATTCATAAATAATGCATCTATTAGCTAGGCATCGCCTTAATCCTATGTAGATAAGTATCTAGCATCCACTTCTTAAAGATAATGTGCGATTTCCGCCACTTGTTCTAAAACTGGCGCTGATGAGCCGAAAACACATCGTCGTGTTAGGCTGCGCCGAAGTTTTGCATGTGAATCACAAGTGAATCATGTGTGAATCGACACGGGGAAAAACAGCGAAATATTTGTCTCAAAATTCCGTACGTAAATCCAAGCAGATCAAGCGTGTCTTTCGATCGCCAAATGTAGATTCACCAGTTCGCAAGCCAAGCTTTTGATTTGTAAGTGTGAACATTGGAAACATATCTGAAAATGTTATTTGCATTTGTGAATATCATTTTTGCATTCATCCAAATGATGATTTACGAAACACAAATTGCGAGGTGTTTGTGTGTGGATGGCAAACACATACTTGTGGATTATTTTTACAAAACAAAAATTGAGAGGTGTTTGCGTGTGGATGGCAAAAACACATTTGTGGATTATACCTACGAACACAAATTGAGAGGTTTGAGATAATAGTGTTGCACGGTATATCGATACGAGAAAGATATCGCAATACCCAGCCTTTTAAGATGGTACAATACTCCATTGTATTAGTACCGATACTTTAAGAATAACAGTGTTTTAATAAGAGCTGTATTTCCTATGAGTTGCGTGGATGCGCAACCGCGGGCAGTGTGTGTGTGGGTGCAGCGCTTTTCTTCCACTCCCTGCATGCGTAGTGGGCGTGCCAACCGTAATTTATTTTTCTCACACGAACGCCGCAGCTTTCATGGTGACAGAACGAGAAGCATGGCTGCAAGTACAAGTGCTCTTGCCGACCGTCCATGGCTTGTTGACAAAACAGACGCACAGAGTGAAATATGGCATTATTTAGCTTACATAGCTGAGAGTCAGGGCAAGCCCACAGACACCACAAAGCCCATCTGTAAAATATGTTTTAAACCCACGCAGACCAAGGGAGCCAACACGTCAAACTAAGCATCTCGCTGACTTGCCGAAAAATTAAAAGAACGAAAGGTTAGCGAATGTGATAGATAACATAACTACATGCCCTCAAATATAAGTCAAACGAGTGAGATTTATTTTGTGACAAGGTTTGTTTGACGAGGCAATTAAGGGCAATGCTAACCGTTTCGTTTAGCTAGCTAACGCAAATCAGGCACGTGCGTTCACAAGCATGCAGATCAACAACACCAGTTTTAAATGATCAATTTCCAGTTTTATTAGTCTTCATTTAGGTGGAAATTGCAATAATACTGAATACTGCAATATATTTGTTTGGCATAGATTGAAATAGTCAAGTGCTTACTGACCCTTAAACATTAATACATTTATTAAGAGGCAATAATTTTTCTCAACATACTCCGATGGTAATCACATTTTTGTCAATAATTATTTATATTATTTTCCATTTAGTCAAATTTGATTTAAAAATAACAATGAGAACAGGCTATCTCTGTAGTGGTTCGCGGCTGTTTGTTTTCTTTTCTTTTGCAGCTCTTGTCCTGCTTTCACGATTGTCAATCAATCTGATTTTTTCCACGTTCCGTTTCGTGGTTTGCCAGCCTCATTATTGTTTTCATCTGAGTTTCTACGTGCCGGGTATTTAAGTTCCTCACTTCCGCTTCTCCGGTGCTTGATTGTCTAACGACATTGCATTCGAGCCAGATATAGTCAGGTTCTAGCGACCTCCTGATATTAAACTGTTTATGTTCAGGGGGGACTTGCTATAGCTACTTAATTGGGTATAGGATTGTTTTCTGCCTGGTAGTGTTTGTGCTGTCTATTTTGTACTTTGCCGTTCTCTCAGAGACAGTTTTTCTTTGTACTTTCGTTTTGGTTTTACACTCTACCGGCTTTGAGCTACGGTAGCCACTACTATGGTAGTGTTCTTTTGTTTTACTAAGTTTCCCGTTTTAGCTCATTACGTGAGATCAGGTGATTTAGTTGGTATTCTACTAGTTTTAGTAGTTTGCCCGTTTTGTGGGTTGATTTTCGTTTTAGCTGTTAGCCTTAAGAAATTAGTTTCCTATCTTTTCTTTCTTCCTTTATTATTTCCCCCCCCTAATTATTGGTCTTCACGGTTGTGAGCTGACTTGTTCTGATCTCCCCACCTTTGCGTTTGAATCTCCGAACCATTAATAAACCCAGTACAATCTCAAAAGTAGTTTATACAATCTACATGGGCTACCATAAACTGAAAACTGAGATATTAAAGTATTGATGAGTGTAATTTATCCATCTCTTCTACATTTTCTGGTTTTCACAGTCCACATTCTGTGACAAAATCTTTCTATTGTGAACCTATATTTATTTTTTAAACATAGCTATATAGTTGAATAATTCAATTTTGTCAGGATTCTAGTTGTCATGTTACGTTTTATTTACTTTTCTTGTCTTAGTTAGATTTCTTGTTAATGTCACGTATTGTGTTTAGTCTAGTCATGCCACGTTTTATGTTTTATTCTTGTTACGTTTAATTTTTATGTCATGTCACGTTTCATGTTTGATTATTGTTACGATTTATTTTCTAGTCTTGTCATGTCACGTTTTTTTTATTCATGTTACGTTTCCCGTTCATTGTTTAGCACACACATTTCCGTGTTTTTCCGCAGCCTTGCGTTCATGCTGTTTCTCTATCTCTCTTGCTGTCGCTCACGCTTCCCTAATTGTTTCATTCTCACGTGTCTAGTTTACTAATCTACTAATGCTAGATTGGGATTAGGTAATACTAACTCTCTAACCATGTGTTCATGTTTACCTTACGTTTCTCGTGCATGTCCTTTACTAATTTACTAATGCTAGAATAGGTTTATTACTAACAAGTAGTAATTATCTTGTTACCTTGTCAGCCTTCCACATCTGATTTCCATTCGCATGCTGCTCTCAAGCTAAGTGTCTGCACCTGTCTACACCTGCATTTAAGCTCAGTGTTCATGTCTTGTCTTTGCAAAATTGTTGCCTCCTGTTTGTCAGTGCACTTTTGAGCGGTTTTCCAAGCATGCCTTTTTGTTTACGATCCAAGCCTGTTATTGACCTCTGTTTTGTTAACCACTGCCTGCCTGTACCACAAGTTTTTGCCTGCTGTCTTTTGTACTTTTGCCCCGCGGAGCGGACTTCGGTCTTGACTCTTGCATTGCCTTCGACCCCGAGCCTGCCTACCGTCTGCCTGTACTTCTGCCCCGCTGACAGCTACTCTGGTTACTGGACTATTGCATAGTGTACTGATTCTGAGACTGCCTTCTCCCTCGGTACTGTACATTGGTTTTGGCTGGATTTTTTGTGTATGAACTTTGCTTGCTTTTTGACTACGCTCAGTAAGAGCGTAAGACATAATCACTATAAATTGTTTAAAAGTAAGTTTTAGTTAATGTCTATGGTCTAAATGAATGGGGAAGTCACTTCCGAAACAGTCACTTGAGTACTCTATGGAAGAATTCAGATTAAATTGGGTTGTTTTAACCAAAGCATACTGCAAGATCTAGAATTGCAGTTGTGTATTTTCCAACTACATTTAAATTCCATGTTATAGGCTAATTTTTGCAAAAGAAATTGGCCAAAATTTTCGAAATTCCCGAGCTTGACTTCCCATGAAATTTTACGCCCCTTTGTAACACTAGACCCAACAACTCTTGATATCTTATTTTCAGGTACCCTTACAAGTGATACTTGTTCAGGTACCCTCTCTGCATTTGAATGTATCTCTAATCTAGTGGGACTAGATTAATCTGTTAATTACACAGGAATAGTATGGAACACATGATTGGCTAAATGGCTGTAAATCATCAAGGGTCTGAGGTATCAAACGAGCCTCAAACCATCACTCTGCTGCCAGATATGTAGTAGATATGGATGGATCACTAAGGGTAGTTTCTCCTCACTTATTTTTCAATAGTTAATTTTTATTTATTTGAAAACTTTATTGAAATGGGCAGTAATTGACTGATACTCAACATACAGTACTGATGTTTATTTAACTTTTCATTTGCATAGTCATATCGGCGCTAAATCGGCGCACAATCCACATAGAAAATTGTCTATTATCCTTTCAGCTCAAAAATTCACTACATTGGCTGCCATATCGGTAATCGGTATCGGTCTTTAAAATCCCCTATTGGTCGGGCTCTAGTGCTAATACATGCACAGCTTTCTAGGGAAATGCACAGACCAAATGAAAGTGCTAACGTACACCGCATGCGCCACATTCTAAGAAAAAGGACAAATACTACTCCTTAAATTCCTGCAAGGTTTGCATAGTACAGAGGGGTTGTTACAGGTTATGAGGGAACTGCTTATTGTGGGGAATATAAAATGATCCCTGTTACTCAATACATACATAATTCTGCATAGATCACCACCAGCATCACCCCACTTCCCAATGTCAAATCATTTGTCCTGACCAGATGATACCGCAAGTGATATCTAACACCTCTATTTTGAGTATGTTATCTCCTCTCCCTGGCTCTCCACTTTCCTCGGCAGCGTCGAAGCCCGGAGCAGTTCAGAGCAGTCGCAGTGCACACACCACTGCAGACTTACAAAAGTCCCATCTGACCAGAGTCCCTTTCTACAATGTACCTGCCTGTTAACCTTAACTAAACAAGAGCAATCTTTACACATCACAGTGTCACGGAATGAACTAGGAAACTGTTTTCAAAGAAAACACTGTTTTTAGGATCCATTGTATAGACCATGTGCACACATTTTCACAAAATTACTGAAAAATGATAAACAACAGCTGAGTACTTATTACATACAAAACTAGTAAAGTGGTGCATAGTTTAGTCTACTATTGGCAAACAAACATTTTTCATATCAGACTTGATTTTCAGATTTTATCACGTCTAAATCCTTTATATAATTTCTGAGGATTAGAGAAGGGCAAAACTGTACATCGCTCTTTGGCATTTTTCCACAAATCACACTTTGATACCTGTGTAAATACTGTGAAATATCATTGAATGTCAAATGCAACTCCGAGTTATTCTGTAATTCAAGACCATCAGGTGCCAACTGTCACCTCAAAGGAGGTACACTACTGAGACCCGATCCCGATGACACATACTGTATTAGGGTACATTTTGAACTCATTTTATGATAAGTACTAATATGCATGGTTATGCATCATGCAAGCTTAGCAGTCCTCAAATCCCAACCTTATAACCACTTGCAAGAATATTTCAGTTAGTCAATAGAGAAATACAAAAGCCTGTCTTTTTCCATGTATAGCTATCGGAAAGCTCTCACTGACAGACACAAGGAATGAAGTAGGCCAAAAAGATGTCTTATGAACATCATGAACGTGTTACATTCGGAAGTAGGACCCAGACGCAGACCACAGGATAAGGCAAAATTCGTTGTTTATTATACGTGCAGGAGTCAAGCCAGGAGATCAGAATCAGGGAGGTACAAAAACAGAATCCAAAAGGGTAATCAGGGTCAATCCAAAAGTCGTGAACCGGGGAATCAGAAGTCGGACAGTACCAGGGGATCAGGCAGGAGAATAGTCAAAAACAGGCGTAATCAAAACCGTAACAAAAACAGGACCGAATAGGGCTAGGCAAAAGAATAGTCGGGCAAAGGGTATCTCGGAAGTATTTAGCAGATCTCTGGCTTTAACCATTCGCAGGCACAGGATAAGTAAATCAACGTTCTGACACAGACTGGAGTAAACACAGGGTTTAAATACACACGGTACAAAGGACACAAAGGGAAACAGGTGTGTGAAGAGGCGGGGATCAAAACGAGAGACAATTGAAAACAATTGGGAACAATGAAACAATCACAGAGACAACTAGGGAAAACGCGGACTGGATTCCATACAGATACACGATAACAGATGACCTGGAGTTTCAGGAAATCGTGCATAGATTAAGAGAACAGGGAGAGAAGATCAGATGCAGCTGAGAATGATTAACAAGGACAGAACAGCGTGAAAATGTGCGCTCTAATATATTAGTGAGATTAGTAACTATACACACCCCTGCCGTGGGTACAATTAGTAATTATATACAAATTAGTTTGTTAGTGGAGTTAGTAGATCTAATCTATCGTTAGTATGTTAGTGGTAATTAGTAAATCTAAGTGCACAGAGACAGGTGCGAAGCAAGAGGGAACCCGAACACCAACGAGATCACCCGAATGGTACAGAGACGTAAACAGGGAGTGCGAGATCAGATGTATACAAGCAGACACGGGACAACTAGGCAAAACCGAAAAATAAACAAGCCAGATAAAAACTAAGAATAAACAATACATACAGAATGGCAATGAATAACAATAATACAAAATAAAATAAAAATACAAATAACACACAATTCTCAGATCCTTACACAACGTGCAGATTGTGCAGTGAGAGTATTATGTTCAGTGGTCTAGTCAGAAAAATCAAGCAAGGTTATCTGTGATATAATTTTACTCCAGCAAACACAATTAATGTCATGGTTGGTCATTACATTTCCACAAGCAATACTATTTTATGAAACAGAGCATAAGGTTAAATTATTAAAACTCTACAGGTTTTTTTTTCTATATGTTGGCCAGTTTTTTAAAAAGTTTTTCTCCCAAATAGTAAACAGGAAATCACACCTGTTCTTCTTTGAATACTTATACAAATCTAATTTCCATTTTTTATTTTGTCAGAGATTTGGCCAAAGCAAATTTTGTAAAAAAATGCAACTATGTAAATAGTCACTTTCATCCATCAGACAGAATGCTTAAACTGATGACATCATCAAAATTGTATGTTTCTATATAATTCACTCATTATGCGCAATAACAAGTGGTAGGCTTGCCTGGTGGCATAATTATATGATTGCCATTTGTTGAATGTTGATCAATAGGTCAATATAGATCAAATAAATCAATTTTCTCAGTGGAATGATTTACCACTGATATTTTAGAGTGAGCCAGAAATGCCAATGATCTGAATCATAAAGAACCATAAACAGTGTGAGTAAACAGGCCTCCTTGTTCATTTGCACCTTAAATTCAAAACAATCTCACTTTTTTGTGAAGGTCTCTGCCATTTAATAAAATCTGCAAATATTTATGTCGATGCAATTTGAAACTGTCCACATTTAGACAGAAACATGAGGTTTAATACTTTAAGATAGTATACATCAATTTAAATACTGTAAGATTCTAAGTTGACGTGATCCACTCAAACACTGGCAAATCAACTATGCCGCCACCCGAATCAGCCAACTTACCATAAATACAAGGTAGGTTAAAACTACAATAAAGTCCTTCACAAAGTAACACAGCATGTGTTTTCACCTCAACTTTCCTCATATTTCACCACCTGAGTATCATTACTATTTACAAATGAGGGATGACCATCATTTTCTTACAATGCCCTTGTGCACACATGGGTCAAAGGTCACTGAACATTTGTTTAAAGATGGGACCGATATAAAGGTCTATGTTGAGTTTACTAAAAGGTTAAGATGCCTGAGATTCTTCTAAAAAGAGGTCTCCACATTCTGAAGTACTTGTAATCTCTACTCATTAACAACAGTTCAGGAAGCATGGTGATGACCTAACTATTACAACAAAAATAGCAAATAAGACTGCAAGAACTATTCTGTAATAGGGATACTTTTCAAAATAGGCTATCCATCAGTTTTCTAGCTTCTTGCTCGATTGCTCGTGCTGCGTGCCTGATATGCACTTTCTATTCCCTGTTTGCTGGCTGAGTTGTGTCAGAGTTTGGAAATTTTGGAGGAGGATTGTATTGTTCTTTCAAGCGTGTGAATGATATTAGTTAGAATTTTTTTCATCGATATCATAAGCAAGGTAAGACGGATTTGCTCCTAAGGTGAAAGTATTTGCCTTTAGGGGACAGAGAGTCTAAAAGGCTCTTTGAATGGCAAATTGGTCAAGATGCAAAAAGTAATCCTAAACGTTTCTTTCAACAAGTTAAAGAGGTTAAGTGCATTAAGAACATGGAGGGCTTGTTGCTTTATAATAATGAGAATATTGCTGATGCCTTAAATAGTTATTTTGTTGAGAGTTTTATCAGAAAGAAGGTTACTAATAGGCCAGAAGGAATACTCAGTACTCAGAATGTCTTAGCAGATATTGAGATTGGGGATAGAGAAGTACTAGATAAATTACATAAACTAAAGACAAATAAGGCAGCAGGCCCTGATGGCATATACCCAAGGGTACTAAATGGGTTAGGTGAGATCATCTATAAACCACTGGCAGGTATTTTTAGGCAGTCTTTAGAAACTGGAGAAATACCAGATGACTGGAAGCAAGGTGATATAATACCAATATACAGGTGCAGTTCAAAAAATTAGAATATCGTGAAAAAGTTAAATATTTTTTGTCACTCATGTCAGAAAGTGAAACTCATATATTATATAGATTCATTACACATAGAGTGAAATATTTCAAGCCTTTATTTCTTGTAATTCTGATGATTATGGCTTACAGCTAATGAAAACCCAAATTCAGTGTCTCAGAAAATTAGAATATTACATAAGATCAATAAAAAAGGATATTTTAAACAGAAATGTCAGCCTTCTGAAAAGTATGTTCATTTCTATGCACTCTATACTTGGTTGGGGCTCCTTTTGCATGAATTACTGCATCAATGCGGCGTGGCATGGAGGCGATCAGCCTGTGGCACTGCTGATGTTATATTCTGTACATATGTCTGTGTGTATTATTATCATCATTGCATTCCCCTCTGTTTGTGGGTTGTCCGAGTCGCATTCGTGTGTTTGTTTACCCTGTCTCGTGTATGCACTGTTTAGGTGACTTCGGGATTTTCCGAGGGTTTCGTTTTCTGCTACTTCCTGATTTCCTTTACGTGCAATTGTATAGATTACTAACTCGCGCTAACAATCACTCGGGTGCTTTATTAATTAAGTGCACTTACTAAACCAATTAACATAAATGTATACTAACAACTAACTGTCTGTCTTATAGTTAGATACTAACAGATTAACCAGTTTTTTCCGCTATCTCTAATTCGCGCCAGCTGTTTGTATAACTTCACCTCTCGTGATTACTGAGCACACTCCGCTCCTCTTCGAGCCCGTTGTTTGTTATGCATGTTTCCGAGTCCCTTCCATGTTTTTGTTATGTTTTCGTGATTGTATCATTGTTTACCTAATGTGTTAACCTCACGTAGTTTGTTACCCCTCCCTTTCCTATACCTATATAAGACCCACAAATCTGTTTTTTCCCTGTCAGAACGTTAATCTTATTTCCTGAGCCCGCGATTTATAAAGCCAGAGATTTATTGAGACACCTGAGACACCCTTCTGTACGACTTCGACTTAGCCTTTTGATTCTGTTTGTTTGCCTTTATTGGTTTCGACTTTTTGCTTGTTTTTTTGACTTTGCCTTTGCCTGCCGTCTTTGTACCTTTGCCTGTACAGTACTGTAACGTCTGGACTCTGAAAAACCCAATAGCAGACCAGGATAAAGCAGAAACGTAGTTTTATTTCGAGTCCGGGGTCAAAAACCAGGAGATCAGAGTTCGAGACAGTACAAAAACAAAAGGCAAGAGAGTAGTCAGGAATCCAAAAACCGGGAAATCACAGGCAAAGGTACAAAGACGGCAGGCAAAGGCAAAGTAAAAAAAACAAGCAAAAAGTCGAAACCAATAAAGCAATAAAGGCAAACAAACAGAATCAAAAGGCTAAGTCGAAGTCGTACGGAAGGGTGTCTCAATAAATCTCTGGAAGAGGAGCGGAGTGTGCTCAGTAATCACAAGAGGTGAAGTCTACATACAAACAGCTGGAGCGAATTACAGAGATAGCGGAAAAACTGGTTAATCTGTTAGTATCTAACTATAAGACAGACAGTTGTTAGTATACATTTATGTTAATTGGTTTAGTAAGTGCACTTAATTAATAAAGCACCCGAGTGATTGTTAGCGCGAGTTAGTAATCTATACAATTACACGTAAAGGAAATCAGGAAGTAGCAGAAAACGAAACCCTCGGAAAATCCCGAAGTCACCTAAACAGTGCATACACGAGACAGGGTAAACAAACACACGAATGCGACTCGGACAACCCACGAACAGCGGGGAATGCAATGATGATAATAATACACCCAGACATATGTACAGAATATAACAGCTGAGGTGTAATGGAAGCCCAGGTTGCTTTGATAGCGGCCTTCAGGTCGTCTGCATTGTTGGGTCTGATGTCTCATCTTCCTCTTGACAATACCCCATAGATTCTCTATGGGGTTTGCTAGCCAATCAAGCACAGTAATACCATGGTCATTGAACCAGCTTTTGGTACTTTTGGCAGTGTGGGCAGGTGCCAAGTCCTGCTGGAAAATGAAATCAGCATCTCCATAAAGCTTGTCAGCAGAAGGAAGCATGAAGTGCTCTAAAATTTCCTGGTAGATGGCTGTGTTGACTGTGGACTTCAGAAAACACAGTGGACATGGCACCCCAAATCATCACTGACTGTGGAAACTTCACACTGGACTTCAAGCAACGTGGATTCTGTGCCTCTCCACTCTTCCTCCAGACTCTGGGACCTTGATTTCCAAATGAAATGCAAAATTTACTTTCATCTGAAAAGAGGACTTTGGACCACTGAGCAACAGTCCAGTTATTTTTCTCCTTAGCCCAGGTAAGACGCTTCTGACGTTGTCTCTGGTTCAGGAGTGGCTTGACACGAGGAATGCGACATTTGTAGCCCATGTCCTGGATTCATCTGTGCGTGGTGGCTCTTGATGCACTGACTCCAGCCTCAGTCCACTCCTTGTGAAGCTCCCCCAAATTCTTGAATGGATTTTGCTTGACAATCCTCTCAAGGCTGCGGTTATCCCTGTTGCTTGTGCACCTTTTCCTACCACACTTTTTCCTTCCACTCAACTTTCTATTAATATGCTTGGATACAGCACTCTGTGAACAACCAGCTTCTTTAGCAATGACCTTTTGTGGCTTACCCTCCTTGTGGAGGGTGTCAATGACTGTCTTCTGGACACCTGTCAAGTCAGCAGTCTTCCCCATGATTGTGTAGCCTACTGAACCAGACTGAGAGACCATTTAAAGGCTCAGGAAACCTTTGCAGGTGTTTTGAGTTAATTAGCTGATTAGAGTGTGACACCATGAGTTTCCAATATTGAACTTTTTCACAATATTCTAATTTTCTGAGACACTGAATTTGGGTTTTCATTAGCTGTAAGCCATAATCATCAAAATTACAATAAATAAAGGCTTGAAATATTTCACTCTATGTGTAATGAATCTATATAATATATGAGTTTCACTTTCTGAAATGAGTGACAAAAAATATTGAACTTTTTCACGATATTCAAATTTTTTGAGCTGCACCTGTACAGTGCCCTTCACTATTATTGCCACCCCTGGTAAAGATGAGTAAAAAGGGTTAACAAATTCACCGTTTGGTGAATTAGCTTAATGTCACACTGAAAAAATGAGAAAAACCTTTAATTGAAGTAAATTTATTATGAGAAAAAAAATCCCCCATCAAGAAATTTTTATTTTTAACAAAACCATGTGTGCCACAATTATTGGTACCACTGCATTTAGAATAAAGTAATCATTTTTAATATTTGGTTGCATATCCTTTGCATGCCATGACTTCCTGATGTCTGTGACCCAACAACATCAAAAGACTCTCGATATCTTATTTTCTGATACTCTTACAAGCGATAATATAATGTCTCTGCATTTGAGTGGATCTCTATGGGAATTGGGGGGTGGAACTAGATTTAGCTGCAAATTATGCTGGAACAGTATGGAATATATGGTTGGTAAAATGGCTGTAAGTCATCAAGGGTCTGAGGTATCAAACGATCCTCAAACCATCACTCTGCTGCCAGATATGCAGTAAATATGGATGGATCACTTTAAGGGTGGTTTCTCCTGACAAATTTTCCTATTGAACTCTATGGAAAAATAAGTCAGGAGAAGACACCTTTCAAGTTATTATAAATTGGAATTATAGAAATCATTTAACAATTGGTTTGGATCTGACTACAGGGTCGAACACTAAGGAGTTTATTTACTAAAGGATTGCGTGTACAAAAACACGTGTAAAACTGTTACCACCCGCAAAGAATTGTCTAAGGTATTCAACTAACGAGGTGTTAAGAGGATTGTGTTTGCTAAAATTGAAAGATATGTTGATTTCTCATTTTTGCGGGTTAGCCTGAATGAATATGCAAAATTGGGCATCCCTAGTAAGCACTAATTTTATTGATAGCCTGCTTATTTTATTTTAGTGACATGGAATATAGGCTAAGCAATAGCTCAATGTTGATTTATCACACAGCCCTGTCCAAGGCAAACCGGTGAACGAAAATCTATTGCCTCTTACGGCAAGTCCTCCCTGCTGTTAAGGTTAAAGTTATTTAACAACGGGCTGGCTACGCTCATCGTAACGTTTAGGCTACCTCGTTTTCCTTTCTAGTTTTTAGCATTTAGCCTATAATCCCCAAACACAGAGAACTAGGAAATGTCGCTATCTAGCCTGGTAGGCTAAGTTGTGGTAACTGCCTGACGACCAAAATCATTCACAGACAACCACTGAAGTTGAACCATAAGTTCAGTGGTTTGAATGGTCTCCTGTAACGCCCCTTTCTTCGAGGCCCCGCCTTGATGGGCAGATTTGACATTTAGCATTTTCAGTTTGGAGTTTTGGCCGGGTTTTTGCGTGACCACGCGGAAATGATAATGTAAACGGATACAATGCCATTGCATTTGAATTATGTCACTCTTGTGCCACAAAAACATGAAAACGATATGTTAAATGGCAAATTGAATTATCATTTCCTTTTCATCATGGATCATGTGATTACAATAAGAAACTGCTAATGCAAATGTGGTTTTTCATTTTCATTTAAATTATGACAGGGTTGTTGTTGCGTCCGCCTCTTCCTTCCAATCCACTTTCCTATTGTTCTCCCTGTGTTCCCCATTCCTCTCATTTCATGTCATGTTTTTTTACTTTTACCCTGTCTTTCGTGTTTTGCAGGCTGGGCGTGGTTTCCCTCCTCGTTTTCTCATTCCCCTCTTAATCTCCCAGCCAATGACTCGCCTTCCCTGTTCGCATTCCACACTTACTCTCCTTAGCTCATTCATTCTCGCATACATTCCACACGCTTTATATATCTCCCTATTTATGTTTCCTTCTCTGTTCGTCTCTTTGCCAGTTTCTTACATCAAGTCATGTTTGTTGCTCTTGTTACTCGGCCATTGTCTGTTTTGTTTTGCTAACGTGTCAAGTCTGCCTTTTCCAGTTTATCCGCCAGCCTGCATTCCCTACCCTACCATTGCCCTTGCCAACCCTGCTTCCAGTCTGTCACCGGTTGTCTGCCATTCGCCCAGCTCTTCTCCTGTTTTTCCTGATCATCATCTGCCTCTGGTTATCGCCAAACCCGTATCCAGACCCTCACCTTGCTCTCCCTCTTCATTGTTGTTTGCTTGCCTTAAATAAAGTGCTCCACTGGAGCTTATTGTGAGTCTGTCTCCGTGTCCTGCGTTTGGGTCCATACCAGTTGGGAGAAACGTAACAGTTGTGTCGTAGAGGGCGAGAAAAATTTTATGTGAAATGGATTTGCATTAACATTTTCAAATTGTCTTTTGCATTTCCATTTGAATTATGTCATGGTTTTTGTGCACATCGAACGTAAACGAAATGCAATCGCTGATTTGCATTTTCATTTGAATTTTGGCGCGGATATGCTTCCATAACAATATCCACCGTACCTTGTCAAATGTTCCCCACTGGCTGCACACAGGTGTCCGGGCTGAGCTAGGCTTGCCTAGTCTTGTTTAAAAGTAAACAGTCTATTTCGGATAGGAGTGGAGACCTTAGGTGGAGATGAGCAAACTCCCAGTAGAGCAGCATTTCAATGAGCCAAAATTTTCTACTTTAATTGCTTAATAAATGCAAGACATTTTCAGTTCAAATGTTGAAAATGTAACGATGTGAGGTACACACACGCACACATAGGCTACAGTTGAAAATTTGCCTGTTTATTAATGATTGGGTAAGCTCTTAACGTAGCCTTTTTTTATCCAGTGAGCTTATTCAGTCTGAATATGGGTGGGGGAGGTACCGAGCTAGGCCAACCTGCATGCTCCCGAGGAATATTGCGTTGCCCTAGGTGCTCAGATGCACTCAGTCTCCCCGGTACATAGACACATCATTCAACCTAATGTACGGGTGACAAATGCAACCCATGTCATGAACTAGCAAGAACCTACCGATGCCACAATTGAGTGTCCGCCGTGCCTTGTTATCACAATATATAAACCAGAGCAAACTGGAGTTCCCGCTCACATACTCTGACACACACCTTTGAGCATCAGATGCACTCCGTCGCCTCAGTATGCAGGCCAACCTGCATGCTCCAGAACAATATCCACCGTGCCTTGTAAACTTCCCCACTGGCTGCATACAGGCATCCGGGCTGAGCTAGGTTTGCCTATCCTTGTTTTTTTAGGGACTTGTATTGTGTACATATCTGAGTATTAGGCTAGTTGGACTGTGTAATTACAATACTTATCCTGCATGTTGGAGAGTGATCTCCAAAGTCTGAAATTTGGAACGGGACCAAAGTTGTGTATGTGGGTATAAGCTTACAATTTGTCTCTTTGTCCTTTTGTCCTAGCTGTTGTATTGTCTGTTTATCCGTTTGCTTTTGTTTCTTTTTTTTATAGTACTTGAACCCTGCATATAGTGTGTTCAGTAATTATCATGTCTTCCTTGAGAAAAACCAATAAATAAATGGGAGAAAAAAACTGGAGTTCAAGAACAGTCTGAAAGTCTACTGGACAGATGAGGCGAGTAAACCTGTACCAAAGTAATGGAAAGAAGAAAAAGTGTGGAGAAAAAAACTGCTCATGATCCAAAGCATGATCTGTGAAACATGGTGGTGGTATGGTGTTATGGCTTTGGTAGGTATGGCTGCCACCGGAACTGGCTCATTTGTCTTAATTGATGATGTGACTGCTGATGGCAGCAGCAGGATGAATTCAGAAGCGTACAGAAAAATCTTATCTGCTCAGATCCAACCAAATGCCTCAAAACTTATTGGACAACGCTTTACCTTGCAGCAGGACAATGACCCCAAACATACTGCTACAGCAACTAACAAAATAAGTTTTTCAGGGCGAAAAAGTGGTATGTTCCTGACAGGCCAAGTCAATCACCCATCCTGAATTCTTAAATCCAATTGAAAATGCATTTCTCTATTCACTTGCTGAAGGCGAGACTGAAGGCAAAACACCCCCAGACACAAACATGAACTGAAGATGCCTGCAGTACAGGCCTGGCAGAGCATCACCAGGAAAGATACCCAGTGTCTGGTGATGTCTATGGGTCGCAGTCTTCAGGCAGTCATCAAATGCAAAGGATTTGCAACATAAGTACAACATATAACAACTTGATTTCAGATTTTATGTTATGTTGATTTCAGATATTAATTTGTCCAATTTATTATGCTCCCCTAAAATGGTGGGACTATGTATAAAAATGTCTGTACTTCCTACATGGATTATTCGATATGGATGTACATATCCTGAAATTAAGGCTGCATTTTAACCTCATATTCATTGTATATTTCACATCCAGTTTGCTGGAGTACAGAGCCAAAACAACAATTGTGTCACTGTCCCAATACCTTGCATTTAAATGTATTGGAGGTTTATTCTGACATTCAAAGTGTCTAATTAAGAATAATTAATAACTTGTTACAAATCAGAGGTTACAATTACTTAAGAGAAGAACTAGCAAACACCAAGAGTCCCCAGGACAGTTTGAGAACCACTGCTTTACACTGTTTACACAAACTGGAGCAAATGTATTCAGTCATAGTTTGTCTAATAGTGAATATCGTAACCGATAGACTCACACCACACATTAGAAAAACATCTGCCACATCTACAGAAGAAATTAGCAGGAGTATAAACTTTGCGTTTAAACCTAAACCCCTAGACCACGTAATCGTATTATAACTCAAACAATCTGCTCCTTATCTCACAGATTAACTGTAGCTGGTTCAGTCGTAATGTAGGTCTGTGCTCTACAGTGTTTAGCTTGTTGCAATTACCCCATAGTGTTTAAACAGGGTCTAAATTAAGTAATATAACAATGCCGTCTCCATTATGGGTGTTGCAGGATTGCAGGTAGCTCGGCCAGAGCTCTGGACAGCGGCAGTAAAAGTTTACAAGGTCCAACCGCTTCCAACTAGCGGCCCTAGTCGTTACCGCCCGGAGGTCCGTTTGTTTTGCTCTGCGTTAAGTCTTCCACTGAAAACAACTTAAGTGAAAGGGTTGACGTTTGTTAGCTCAATATCTTGGTAAACTAGTCAGCTGTTCTAAAATTATCATTTGGCATTTTATTAAAATGGTACACCTAAATTTTACGAGAAAATCACTTTAAACCGGTTCAATTTGTACATTTCCATTCATTGCACTGTAGCAGGGTAGTAGTAGCCTACAGTAACAGTGGAAACAGAGAGGAATTGCTCATTTGAGTAGTCAACAAGGGCGTAGTTTTACATGTTGTGCATGTAGCCCAGGTAAATACATGAGATTCCGTGGAGCAGCCGAGCTAAAGAAGTAAAGCAGGCTACCTGGCTCGGGGGCACGCCACGTCAGTGTCCCTCCCAGAATACGAACACGTCTAATTTCTGCCTACCATCCCTCACATGGCAGCTCTGAGCTGGTATGGTGTGGAAAGCTAACTTTCTGTGAGTTTGTGTTAGCAACGCGTTTCGCTACCTGCTGCAACCAGTCACTGTGTGTTAGCTGCACCAGATGTGTACCACGCAGGAGCTCTGTCCAGCTCCGCTGTAGCTGAACCATGAGCTGAACACGCAAACAGAAAACTTCGGCCAGGATTCAACGCGTGGAACAATTGCAGTTTACTAATCTTATCCTTAGCTGGCTGAACAATATATGAATGCTTAGCTACTTAACTGCAACCAACTATTTGGATTTAAATGGTTGCCATTTTACGTTCGACAACTCACCGACGTTACTTTTACAATGACAGCTACCTGGCAAGCTACCTAACGTTATAAAGTCTTAATAGAGCAAGCGCGTTTCCCGACTAGTTGTTTTCTGTAAAACCACACGCCACTGTGATGTTATTGAAATTAGCTGTAATCTATAGCTGTATTAGCTAACTATAAAATTCAGCTGGATAATAGTTCAGCTTTGTAAATGATAGCAAACCAACGTAAGAAGAAAAAATCATATTCATATTTTCACAAACTCAAAACTCAACTTAAGCAAGCCACCAAAGTTATAGCTACAATTGAATGAAATGTAACTGGTTGGTTCGGTTAGGTTACTTACCATGTGTGTAAATGTTGCCGAGTTCGTTGTGCAGGTAGAACAGGCTTCGGATACAGTCCTGCACTGAAGATATCGGTCGGTAGCCGGTTAGAACGTATTTGTTGAACTGAAGATGTGGAGGTGAATTCGCCCAGTCCAATAGCCTGGGCCCATTTAAAAATGCCATAGCAGCCGAAATATTGTAAAGACACCGCACTGCCAAAACAGCTGTAAACTACATTTGGCTCGTTACTACATTTAACAGCCCGCAACAGGCTGCAAAAACGCAATTAAAACAGCCTAAATGCTGGATGGGGAGTAGGCTACTTGTTGTGTAGCGAATTACAACTAGGCTAGTCTACATAGTCAGCTATTTGGCCATATAGCCATAGGGAGAAATGTAGTCTTTCTCTGATAAGCACGCGTTTCACCACCCTGTGGCTTTCTTTTAAAACCCGTGGTTCTGTCATCCACATGGATTTACAAAGAACAGGTCATCCACATCCATTTTGCGTATCCTAAATATGCAACACCGGCTTCATACATTAATAAATAAATTATTCACACCCCATAGGAACATACATAGAATTTCTGTCGTGCAGAAAGTATTTCTTCCTGGTAGAGCTGAAGCAGAGAAACCAGCTTGTTCTGTGTTTCGGCATTCAGTGGATGAGTCCCAGTGCTTGATTCCCAGTAAAGGAATATGTACTTCAGTGCACTTCCAGTTTGTTTTCCTTTCCTGTAGGCAAAAATAAACTGTCCGCCGATCGAACGTTGACTGCTGTTTGTAGCGATGAGAAATTGAGCTACAAGCCACTTCCTTGACTTTTCCGAAGAACACCTCCCAGTTTGTACATCACAGCTTGGGTGAACTTATCCGACCCTCTCAAAAAGAAAACGCGCATTAACGTTACGCTACCAGTATTGGGCCAGATAGCAAGCTTTATAGTTGGCAAGGGAGTGAACTGAGAAAATAAAAAATGACAATTTTTCTTCAGCTGACCAGCTGTCATATTTCCAAGGTCGAGTCTTCAATGCAACGTTAGACATGATTCATAAATTAGCCAGTGAGCTAGATTAATGTATGAGGGTTGTGTTGTAGAAAATCTACCGGCCTGTCTTGCAGGATGCGTAATAACCAACTAACATTTGGTACAACATTTGAAGTACCAAATGGCTAGGATATGCTGTTGTCTGGCTAATTTACGCAAAATTAGATTTACGCAGATAACGTTACAAAACTATATAAGCCAGCTCGCTCGTTTCACAGATATGTCTAACGTCAATACTCGCAAGCTAGCCAACGTTAGCTGCGATTAATTCGGTAAACAAGATGCCCAGCTAGCTAACGTTAACTAGTCCAACACAAAGTATACAATTTAACTAGCTAGCTAACGTAAATTAACTGCTTAACTCAACGTTAGCTAGTTAGCGCACTGACCATGAATAGCTAGAAGCTAGCTAACATCCCAACTGGTTGGACCAGGTGGAGCCTGCAAAATAATAAACTAGCTAACCTAGCTAGCCAGCGATCTTGTGTGTCCTGTAGCTACTCCTGGCTAGTTAACGTTAGTTTGCTAAATAGCCGGAGGGATACTCATAACTCAAAGAGTCAGCTAGCATACAACACTCAATCTTAGTTAGCTAGCTAACAATAAGCCGGCCGTGTCATATTTCAGTGACCATAGTAACGCGCATCCTCGCCAAAGAAATGCCTTCCTCCCTGTGTTGGCTATCTGGCTAGCAAGCTGTGGTAATGTCACCAACACGTTTCCTACAGTTTAATAACATTATCCAGAACTACGGAGGGAAACACGCCTGTGATCAAACGAATAATAGCTATGATATTGCAATAACACAATGAAACGCTCCCGAAACACCTTGTCATTAGCTATCTGAAAATAAATCAGTGCCTCTGCGTGTCACCGGTGGTAGGAGATGAGCCCAATTCGAGTCTCGCTGCGTGGTCGTCTCAGCGATAGCCGTGATTTGCATCTGGAGATATTCAAATAAAGGTGGACGTTTACTTCTGTTAGCTAATAACTAACACTGTAACACATCTGATAACTCCAGAGTCTCTCGTCTCACCCTGTTCCTCATCGGTTTATATCTGCATCATCGACCGGTTTCCGGCGACACCGGTGGCTTTAGGCTCTATAACTGGCCTCGACTCCCCGACTTCGGCTAATGTCCCGAATCGAGCCCCGGCGCTTTAATTCAGGCACTGTGGATTCACAAGAATATAGCAAGAGGAGGGAAGAGGGAGTCGTGGCGATGATCTAACTTACGGGGATGAATGGGACAATACATTTTTGGAGTCGCTGCGTACTACGATGTCATCCTAATATTGTAAATCCGCACGACTTCCGTGCATACATTACAAACATGGCTTAGGCTACGAGTTAGCTGGTAATTTACTGACGCGTCTAAACAAATACTCCACTTGTGAATAATAATTACGTTGTATAGGCTACTCCACTAGGGAATAATAATGACGTTGTAGGAACGCCACTCATGTTTTTAGGAACGTTTTTCAGCTGGCTAGAATACAATACAACTGCTCTGTTGTGTAAATGCACTATATATATATAAAATGAATATTTTCAATTTATACATAAATCACACATTTTGGACTGCCTTTTTGACATGGGGCATTTATATACTGTTTTTATTTAGCCTATTATCTATTATTTATAGATTTTTGTTTTATTGTACCGTGGAATCTTTAGTTTCGTGCCATGTTTGTATGTGTTTTATTTAATGTTTTAATTTTATCTAAATCTGTTTATGCATGTGTAGTTTTCCACTGCTTTCATTAATATTTTATTCAGTAACCAACCATTATGCTATACTCGAAAACCTACTCCATCGTGGACATTAATTGTATGATTGTTCCGTATCTATGCATTTTATACTCAATAGATCAAGTAGATTACTATATGAGCAATACTATTTGTAATTTGTAAATTGTAAATATATTTATTATTATTATTATTATTATAAGCATAACACGGTGTGCACACAGGCATGCCAGGACAGGGGTGCATGTAGTCCTCATAGTGAGTTCACATCGATTCTTTTGCGTCTTTGCTCACTTCCAGACCCATCGCAACGACCATACCTTTTTTGGCCTTTGATGCTGCATGCGCTCAGATTCGCAACCTTGATTAGCCAATCAGAATGGCTTTGACATGACCACGCGATGACTCGACCAATTGAAGCGGAGATACATTTACTTCGTGGTACCAGTGAGTGGTACCAGAAGCCGGATGAATGCTGACGTGATCACAGACAAGGGGCTAAATCAGATTAATAACTGATAATAGTAATGTCTTTTAATAATGTACTGTTATTTTAGCATAATCTTGGGATGTGAAAATAATAATTAGTGTGCTATTAACCCCTGCAAGTCTTCTCGTTAAAGTCCATATTTATAAACGTAAACAAATTGTTACCTACACTAACATTTCATTCGTTTCATGAATTAACAATATATTTAAATTATGTACTCCACAAAGAGGAACAATTTATATTTTGTTTGCACATTTAACAAAAAAATGTATTTCATGTGAAAAAAATAAATAAATACTGCTTTACTATTCTTGTTCATTACACCCGCGCGTGTCTGTGTGTGTCTGTCTGTCTGTGTGTGTGTCCCTATCATCCATAACCCTAACAATTCTACTCCGATTGTGGTGAAACTTTGTGGAAATGTTCACAGTTGAGGAATGACCTGCATCTTGAATTTTCTTTCCAATCGGTCAATGCCCGCCTTCACAGTACAAGATCAAAGTTTTCGCCCCATGCATATTACGTTCAGGGTCGAGATTAGCACATCTGAGTGCCATTCTAATTGTTACTGTATTTGCTTCTTACATTGTGTATTCTGTTGAGTATAAATAAAAACCTTTTTAAACTCTTTAGCATGCTTTAAGCAGTCTACTTGACCCCAACCAGTCAAGGCAGCTTGCCTGTTCTGTCCTCTTGGACCTAACTACTGCAACTGACTACCAGATCTTCTTATCTGGAAACTGCATAGTATCTTAGATATTCAAATAGATGTCCTCCCAGTTCTTTGGACTTAATGATTTGGAGAGGCTCCGTCTCAGTGTAATTCAGACTTTCAGCAGGTATCATCCAGGGATCAGGGCTTATCCATGTCCAAGGGTTTCAAGACAATTTCCATGTCAGGCTATCAATAAATGTGGTGCATCACTTGAGAAGAAGCTCTCCTTCACTGCTGACATAGAGTCAGTGGCCTGCAGCTCTTTTATTCTAACATTGCTTCCCAAACGGACTATGGACCCAATGGTTGGCCATGAGAGGGATTGTGCTTGGTCATGAGATTCATGTGGAAAAAAATGTAATGCTGTACATGACTCTATATTTTACACCTTCCATAGACCTTCAAACAAATGAAATCCTGCATTAGTTAAAGTATACATGCAGTTGTGTTGATATGTGTTCACAAGATTTGAATTCCATATCACAGCATGTTGGCTATGTTAGGCAATGTTTTAAGAAGGGGGCGTTTCACAAAAAAATTATTTTCTGGTTAAATGGGTTGCAGACTTGGAATGTGTGAGAACCACTTCTCTGTAATATCCAAATAGGTTACCTGCTTAGTGCTTCCTATCCCAGACTCAACCTTGATTTCTAGTCCAGGCTCTATGTTTTCCTGCCTGGAACATTGTCTCCTGTTTCTCCAAGCATGTACTACCAGGGCTCACCAGCTTATCCAAAACACTACTGCTTGGACTTCTCCCCAAGCAAATTATCTGTTAAAACACACCTCAGCTCTGCTCTTTTCTCTTCACTCAAACAGGGCTTACATTACATAAAAAATGGGCACTGACAGCGATGGCTTCGACTTGTTTGCACTTTCATAGCTTAGCCTGCTCCTTTTCCAAATCCCCCTGCACCGCAACTTCAGGTCACCTGCCTGTTCAGGGATACACATCCTTGTCACAGCCTTTCTGAATGTTCGCCCCCCTAGTGGTTAACTTCAGCTGTCATACCAATGGCAAGCCATCTTTGGATGCAGGAGACACTTCATACATCTTTGCACTGTTTTCTCAACACAAATTCTCCCTTTTAAAATAAGGATGTTTGGAACTGTTTTTTCTAATGATATGCTTTAGTTTTACTACTTTATCTTCACCTTGGCCCTTGTGAGCAACAATATTAAGATATCGTTTGTACAATGACACCTTCTTTTGGTTGCTGTTATAGATTATTTCTATATTGCTGTTCCTCAATTCTCATTATAGGTGCTATGCTAAAGAGCCTCTGCTGAGTGGGCCAATGCAACAATGATCAAATAACATATTTTAGTCAAAACTGTACCCATTCAATATGTTCACCTTGTATGTCCAACACTCTCCCTTATTTTATGTCCTAATTTCCCAGCACATTTTTATGGCCGGTGTGAATTTCCCGAACTTCTATTTTCTTACCCACAAAGGCTGTCAGCTTTGTGACCCTTCACCAGAGACACTCAAAGACCTTTGAGCCCCTTCTCAGGGGAGGGCATATTATGTACGCACAGTACCTGAGAGCAGATTAATTAATCTAGCTCTCTATCTCAACTTTTTTCTGTAAGAGCTTGCTGTCACACGCAGTCCTTATAGAGGAGTACACAAATTTTATTGCTGCAGGAAAGCAAAGTTTCAATAGCTTTTCCATAAAATTAAAGTGCATTTTTGAGAGAATAGAAAAAAAATAAAAAAATAACCATTGCCAGAAATGCGTATAATATGAGCGACATTGTGTTAAATAGAAATATTTTGTGATTAATCTTTGCATGTTTTTGCCTGGCAAATAAAATTTTAATCACAAAAAAGAATAATGATCACAGAGAAGGTGGAAGGTGACATTTCTCCAAATGACGCCAAAAGCAGCAAGCTCTGAAATAAGATGTATCCTCCAGATATTGGAACAGTTCACAATATATGGGTAAATACACAAATCATTGCCGCTTTAAGATATTACATTGTATTTATTTTAAAAAACACTTCTGTGAATTATATTTGTCTTTTTTTCCAAAAAGTTTCCAAAAATGCATAGTCAGGCTCTCACATACATACTCATATTGTGAAAAACGTGGCTGTGTATGATATAAAATCTTTAGTATATGACATCAATAGAAGCTGAATGGGCCTTTTACTGCAATAAAAGCATAGCTAAGGGACACAGAACGTGACCTTCCACTATGTAACAGCGGTAGAGTGCTGAACGTCAGCAGTTTACGATGGCACACCTGCCAGTACTCTGCTTCTCTCACTTCCACCTCCAGATGCAGAAATAAAGTTTGTAATCACCAAATACACAGGCCATGCAATGCTACATGCAATGACTGAGATTACAGAAGAGCAACATTCCTATGGGAATGTTTCTTCTTTTTGTAAAAAAAAAGTCTGCATTTGTTTGGTTGTTGATGAACATTTTTTGTGGAGAGGGGACTGAACTGAAGGTAAATGAGCAGAAATGACCTCTGAACTCGTAGTAGCTCCACAGCACACAATATTGACCTCTGAACTCGTAGTAGCTCCACAGCACACAATATTGACCTCTGAACTCGTAGTAAGTAACTCCACAGCACACAATATTGCAAACTCGTAATAGCAGAAGCAAATTGGATGCTACTGTCATAAAGATATGAAGAGAAACAGGCAGTATACAATCTCCACTATAAACCTCCACCCTTAAACTGCACGCTCAATCTCCACAGTCACTCTTCATCCTCAAACTCATCTGTCAACCTCCACCCTAAACCTTCACATTCAAACTCCACCCACAAAGTCCTCCCTAAACCTCCACCCACAAACTTCACCCTGAACCTCCACACTCAAACTTCACCGCAAACTCCACCCGAAACATCCACCCTCAAACTCCACCCTAAATCTCCACCATGACTCTCCACCCTAAGACTCCACCCTCAACCTCCACCCAGAAACTCAGGCCCAGTTTCTGTCCACTCACCGAAACATTTATAAAATATGCTTATTATAAGTGCCTTTTGTCTGAGGCTATTTGTCTGCCTGCATGGTTGTAGTGTCTTTTGCACAGTCCCCATGCTTCACTGTTAGGGAAAACAGTTCACACCAGGTGCAGGGGAGCCGTCACTGTAACACCTGCAGCTGCAAGCGTCGCAGACAAACGCGCACACACAGACTGTATTAGCGTGCCTATTTTAAACAAATACATACACACTGCCCCCTGGTGGAGACTTAAGTTGGTGAATAATTCAGCTGTACTTCTTCATGGGGGACATTCTGTGAACCAGCTAAGCCAGTACTGTTCTACAAGAGGAAATAGATGTACATATTGTTTCACAATCAACAGAAGGGAAAAACCTGCGAATATCTTGTTTATTCAGTACCTTCAACAATAAATCACAAATTTTAAAATATACTTTTAATTATGTAAATATGCTTTGAATGGTTAACAGAAAATTATGCTGGAGCATAGATAAAAAATAATTCTGTATGTTCTTTTAACAGGTTCTGTTCCATTTAATTTGAAAACTGACAGGAGATGAATAACAATTTTAAATGATAACATTCCATGAATATCTAAATGGTTTAGTTTATTTAACTGACCTGTCTGTAACTTTTTTACAGTGGCAAGGTGAAGAGGCTTTTAGGTCTAAGGTTAGAATTTTTCTCTCTATTAATTATTTCCCTACCCCACCCTTTCTGGAATCTTTCCTTCCTCCTCCTCACATAGTTCTTTAGTTCTCTGCCCTTACTCTCTTGAGCCCCTCGACCTGTCTGTCTCTCTCCATCCGCAGTGCCTCCTTCATCTCTTTCATCTCTTTCTCCATCTCTTCTCTCTCCTCCCTAAGCTGGCTCAGATGCTCCTTGTCCTCCCTCATGGCCTTCTCGTGTTCTGCCCTTCTCCTCTTCACCTCCTCCCTCTCTTCCTTAATCCGCGTCTTTATCGCCTCCTCCTCCTCTGCCCACAGCTCTTTCTGCATCTCCCACGCCTCGGCCAGGGCCTTCCTCTCCTCTACTCTCTCTTCCCTCTCTCTCCTTCTCTGCCTCTCGGTCATCTCTTCCTCCCTCGCCCACAGCTCCTTCTGCATCTCCCACACCTCGGCCAGCTCCTTTCTCTTCTTCACAATCTCTTTTCCTTTTTTCCTCAGCAACCTTTCCACCATCTGTTGCTCCTCCTCCATCTGCTCACTCCCAGTTATATTCAGTGCATTGTTATTCATCTTTTTGGACCCTTCACCCTTAAAAAATTATTTAGACAGAAAATGTCCTTTTTTAATTACTTTTTTATTTTGTTTGCTGAGCAGGTACATGCTGAAGTGCTCTTAACTCTGTTTCCTAGAAAAACAAAACATTGAACTTGCTCAAAGGTCAAAGGCAGTAAAAATGTGAAGAAAAGAAACTTACCCTGAAACAGAAAATATTTTGAAGAAAATTAATTGATTTTCACTCCTTTCAGGTCTAATCAAAGATATTATCAGTTACCAGATATATACCAGCTATTCTGTTTACCTTCATTATGATATCACAGTGTTACTTTTATGACATCATACTTGTTCTGTTGTGAGCTCCAGAGCTCCTAAGGTTGACTGGTTTCCAACTAGAAAAAACTACAAAGTTATGTGCTGCATAACAATGGAAAAAGGGAATGAATTACGGACATAATTAAGTCTTAATTAGTTTAAAATACAGTCTGATACAGTCTGAAATACAGTCTGTTCACTAGGTAAATCCAGGTTGTCAGGGGCTAGAGAGATGGCCAATGGAAGGATATTAGTGGAGTATTCGCCTATTGGAATGGAATATATGCATTTTATCACAATATTGTAACTTTTTACAACAGATAGGAAATATCTAATTGCCTTTTGAAATGCACTACCAGAAATGGCCAGAAATCCGTTTTTTTGCTTAATGTGGCAAGGGCTCGCTCTAGAGGAAAAAACAAAGCATTGCAACACTCAGTCCCGTTTAGGAAATAGAAAAAATATCCATATTAAAATAGCATTTTTATTTTATTAATTACCTTATCTAAGTATTAGACCTAAATGTATGAAGGCCCAAAGCTTATGCTATTTAGGTCTAATACTTAGATAAGGTAATTAATAAAATACAAATGCTATTTTTATGTGGATAATTTCTTCTATTTCGTAAATAAAAATTAAATGCAAAAGTATAAAAATTAAATGCAAAAATAGTGTCGCAATGCTTTGTTTTCTCCTCTTGAGACAGAGACCTTGCCACATTAAGCAAAAAAACGGATTCCTGGCCGCTGCGGTGGCGCAGCAGTAAAAGCGCTGACTTTCAATCGGTGCAGTTGCACACGAGGATCTCTACCAGATCCGAGTATGGCCGGTGCCTTGAGGGAGGGACAATTGGCGGCCGCTCCTGGGGTGGGGGGAGGGACTCGGTGAGAATCGTCGCACACAAGCAGCCCCGGGCGAGTTGCAATCGTGGTCAGGAGCTCGAGGAGTCATGACCTTGATGTGGACGTGGCGCCCTCCTTCCTACTACCAGCTGATGGGGTTGTGTAGCGGCGAATTCTCAAGCGGTTGCTAGATGGGGGGAAATGAATAACAGTGTACAATTTGCTAGAAAAATGGGAGGAAACGGGATAAAATCCCAAAATTTATTAACAAAAAATATTTTTTAAACAAATTGTTTTGATTTTACTTTATCCTCCCTGGTAATATCTGTGCATGAATAATATATTGTAAAAATGACAGTTACATCAACAAGGGCATGTAATTTTAAATAATTATCTCCAAGCCTCCCAAATGCTTCCCTTATCAACATCAAAAGACTCTCGATATCTTATTTTCAGGTACTGTTACAAGCGATACTATAACCTCTCTGCATTTGAACTGATCTCTATGGGAATTTGGGGGTGAGACTAGATTCAGCTGTAAATTACACTGGTACAGTATGGAACACATGGCTGGCTAAATGGCTGTAAGTCATCAAGGGTCTGAGCTATCGAACGAGCCCCAAACCATCACTCTGTTGCCAGATATGGAGTAGATGTGGATGGATCACTGCAAGGGTTATTTCTCCTGACTCATTTTCCTATAGAACTCTATGGGGAAAAAAGTCAGGAGAAACAACCCTTAAAGGGATCCATCCACATCTACTCCATATCTGGCCGCAGAGTGATGGTTTGGGGCTCGTTTGATACCTTAGACCCTTGATGACGTACAACCATTTCGCCAGTCATGGTGTTCATATTGTACCAGCATATATTTTTACAGCTGAATCTCTTACCCCCCCCCCTCATAGAGATCAGTCAAATGCAGAGAGAGGTTATATATCGCTTGTAACAGACCTGAAAAAAAAATAAAATATATCGAGATTTTTTTGATGTTTGTTTGGTCAGACAGATCAAGTAGAGTAAGCAGCAGGGATATGATACAAAAATTAAATATTAAATAAAAAAATAATAAAAAAAAAAAAATATTAAATATTTCTGAGACAATGATTTTTTTTTTTTTTTTTATTAAGTTTCATAAAAATTCAAATAAAAAAAATAAAAAAGGCTTGAAATTTTTTATTATGTCTCTATGAATCTATAATATAATATATGAGTTTCACTTTCTGAAAATGAAAGTGAAAAAAAATTGAACTTTTTTTACTTTTTTTTTTTTTTTTTCATTTTATATTATATATATATATATATATATATATATATATATATATATAAATATATATATATTATATATATTTATATATAATATATAAAACACAACAACACTGTCTTAATTATTTTTTTTTTTTTTTAATTTTTTTAATTTATTTTTAAAAACATTTTGTCAAAAGATTTCATTTAATTATTTATATAAAAATATACATAACAAACATATATTATTAATATATATATATATACAGCTCAAAAAAAAAAATGAAAATATGAAAAAAAAAAAATTTTTTTTGAATCATGTCAAAAAGTGAAACTCATATATTATATAGATTCATTACACATAGGAGTGAAATATTTCAAGCCTTTATTTCTTGTAATTTTGATGATTATGACTTACAGCTAATGAAAACCCAAATTCAGTGTCTCAGAAAATTAGAATATTACATAAGATCAATAAAAAAGGATATTTTAAACAGAAATGTCAGCCTTCTGAAAAGTATGTTCATTTCTATGCACTCAATACTTGGTTGGGGCTCTTTTTGCATGAATTACTGCATCAATACGGCGTGGCATGGAGGTGATCAGCCTGTGGCACTGCTGAGGTGTAATGGAAGCCCTGGTTGCTTTGATAGCGGCCTTCAGGTTGTCTTGTTGGGTCTGGTGTCTCTCATCTTCCTCTTGACAATACCCCATAGATTCTCTATGGGGTTCAGGTCAGGCGAGTTTGCTGGCCAATCAAGCACAGTAATACTATGGTCATTGAACCAGCCTTTGGTACTTTTGGCAGTGTGGGCAGGTGCCAAGTCCTGCTGGAAAATTAAATCAGCATCTCCATAAAGCTTGTCAGCAGAAGGAAGCATGAAGTGCTCTAAAATTTCCTGGTAGATGGCTGCGTTGACTGTGGACTTCAGAAAACACAGTGGACATGGCACCCCAAATCATCACTGACTGGGAAACTTCACACACGACTTCAAGCAATGTGGATTCTGTGTGCTCTCTCCTCTCCCCTCCAGACCTCTGGACCTTTGATTTCCAATGAAAAAAAAAAAAAGCCCAGGTAGGTAAGACGCTGACTGTCTCTGTCTCTTCAGTGTGGCTTGACATGAATGCGACATTTGTAGCCCATGTCCTGGATTCATCTGTGCGTGGTGGCTCTTGATGCATTGACTCCAGCCTCAGTCCACTCCTTGTGAAGCTCCCCCAAATTCTTGAATGGATTTTGCTTGACAATCCTCTCAAGGCTGCGGTTATCCCTGTTGCTTGTGCACCTTTTCCTACCACACTTTTTCCTTCCACTCAACTTTCTATGAATATGCTTGGATACAGCACTCTGTGAACAACCAGCTTCTTTAGCAATTACCTTTTGTGGCTTACCCTCCTTGTGGAGGGTGTCAATGACTGTCTTCTGGACATCTGTCAAGTCAGCAGTCTTCCCCATGATTGTGTAGCCTACTGAACCAGACTGAGAGACCATTTAAAGGCTCAGGAAACCTTTGCAGGTGTTTTGAGTTAATTAGCTGATGAGTTTCCAATATTGAACTTTTTCACAATATTCAAATTTTCTGAGACACTGAATTCAGGTTTTCATTAGCTGTAAGCCATAATCATCAAAATTACAAGAAATAAAGGCTTGAAATATTTCACTCTATGTGTAATGAATCTATATAATATATGAGTTTCACTTTCTGAAATGAGTGACAAAATATATTGAACTTTTTCACGATATTCTAATTTTTTGAGCTGCACCTGTATATACATGGTTGGCTAAATGGTCATAAATCATCAAGGGTCTGAGGTATGAAACAAGCCTCAAACAATCACTCTGATGCCAGATATGCAGTAAATGTAGATGTATCACTTTAAGAGTTGTTTCCCCTGAGTCCTGACTCATTTCCTATTGAACATTGGAGAAGAAACCCTTACCTCAAACCCTTGATGACTTACAGCCATTTAGCCAACCATGAGTTCCATGCTGTCCCAGTTGAATCTAGTCCCCCCTTACAATTCCCATAGAGATCCATTCAAATGCAAAGAGTCTTATAGTATTGCTTGTAAGAGTACCTGCAAATAAGATATGAAGAGTCTTTTGATATTGCATGCAAAGGATATGTAACCAAATACTAAACATGGTGACTTTATTTTACATTTTGTTAATTTGTCCCAATACTTTAGTTGGCCTGAATAGACTATGTAATAAAAAGCGATAATGTCTAAATGGCCATGCCAATATTTATACAAATACCCTCTATTAAAAGCTGAAAATCTGTAGATATACACGCACACACACACACACAAACACACAAATTTGTGGGTTTTTCTTGAGAGATCCCAGTTTCCAGTGGAGTGATCCAAGATGAACTGTACAAATGTTCATCACAGAGGAGGGACAGACACACAAATGAATGTGTCAGTTTAACATTCACACAAATGAATGTGTCAGTTTAACAGGAATAAATACCTCAGCATAACTGATATACGTGTCGCTTTACCGGACCACCCACAGGAGTTCTTTTTTGAAACCACATTCCATCTTGCTATGTATCACACCTCCCCTTCAACTTTTCATCTGCGTCAGTTAAAGACCACCTGACCAACACCACCAACACCACTCTGCATCTAGCTCATTTTTCACACAGTTAACGGAAGCATTGAATATTTTTAAAACAGACATACACAGGCAGACATTTCACAGACCCTGGAGAAGCTATAAAGGTGAGTACTTTACTCATTAACATTCTAAAACATTTTATCAAAACATCTTGTTTTTTGCTCGATTCAGTCTATGAATTGGTTAAAAAGTGATTGTTAATGTAAATGTGCATTACAGAGATTTGACTTGGTCAATGCTTTCAAGAATAGCAATATCATGATCTAAAACTATGATATAAATGCGTAGCTAAATTATTCAGCTATATTAAAGTAAATGGTAAATACTGAATTTGAAAAGTGCACAAAAAGAACACTTCACTGTCGACAACATTGCTATTCTCCCAGGCTTATGTACCAACCCCAATTCCAACAAAGTTGGGACAGTATGTAAAATGCACATAAAGCAGAACGCAGTGATTTCTAAATTCTCTTTAACATATATTTAATTGAAAACAGTACAAAGAAAAGGTATTTCATGTCTTACCTTATCAACTCTATTGATTTTTGTAAATATACGCCAATTCTGAATTTTATGCCTGCAACACGTACCAAAATAGTTGGGACAGGGGCAAAAAAAAGACTGGGAAGTTCAAAAAACACCTTTTTGGAACAAGTAAACAGGTGATGCTGTCATGACGGTATAAAAGAATATCAAAAATCACTGTTTTCAATTAAATATACAATGGGGGAAATAAGTATTGGACACGTCAACAATTTTATTATCAAACATATTTCCAATGTAGCTATTCACATGAGATTTTGACCAGACATTGGTATTAACTCAATAAAACTACACAGCTAAAGAAATTGTAACGTTCCAATTCTTAAAAAATGTTATGTGCAATAAAGTGAAATGACACAGGAAAAAAGTATTGAACACGCTAAATTTAATGTATTTAATACTTGGTAGAAAAGCCATATTTTTTATATTTGGTTGCATATCCTTTGCATGCCATGACTTTATGATGTCTGTGACCCAACAACATCAAAAGGCTCTTGATATCTTATTTGTTGTTACTCTTATAACCGATACTATAACAGCTCTGCATTTGAATGGATCTCTATGGGAATTGGGGGGTGAGACAAGATTTAGCTGTAAATTACACTGGAACAGTATAGAACACATGGTTGGCTAAGTGGCTCTAAGTCATCAAGGGTCTGATGTATTAAACAAGCCTTTAACCATCACACTGCTGCCAGAAATACAGTAGATATGGAAGGATCACTTTAAAGGTTGTTTCTCCTGACAGATTTTCCATAGAGTTCAATAGGAAAATCTGTCAGGAGAAACAACACAGGAGTGTCCAATACTTATTTCCCCCATTGTATGTAAAAAAAAATGTTACAAATCACTGCTTTCTGCTTTTATGTGCATTTTACAAACTGTCCCAACTTTTTTGGAATTGGGGTTTGTACACTGTCAGAAAGGGGGGTAAGGTAAGGGTCTGTTTTTCTTCTCTAAGCCTAAGGTACAATTCTTGTTAATGACTCCCCCCACTGGGTCAAATGTGTACCTTAGAATACTTATCTAAAAGGGTAAACGGTACAGTGGGCATACCTTTGAGGGTACTGCATTGTATCCCTATAGGTACAATGTTTGCTCAGTTTAGTCTCCAGGGCATTGGCAGAAAAACAGGAATAGAGTATTGAACAAAGATTTGAACACAAGCAGTAATAATAAAAAAATATTTAAGCAAGGAACTTTATAGTTGCAACAACTTAATGTTTATATGCACAATCCAGAATCCAAAATAGAACATTTTGAATCAGAGAAACATGTGGCATTACACATTTCAGGACAGATCGCAGTCGGGTGAAAACAAAGTGTTGATAAATATTTTCAGAAAGGAAGAGGATGTGGTGACACTGCTGTTGATGACAATAGATAGCTCTGCAACTCTGAGGGGCCAGGGGCTGGGTTGTAGGTGTTTGCAAGAGTGGGAAATGTATGCCAGAGCCCAGTGATGTCAATGAATGGAAAAAAAATGCTTGGGATGGGAATGGGCAATATGCTTGTGGGGGTGGTGGTAGGGGTTCGTTCCTTAAAACTGGAATTTTCCTGTTCTGGAAATGGGAGATGCTTCATTCTCTGGTGGTTGCAGCGGTGCACTCAATCACTTTATCAGTCACCCACACTCACACAAATTCAGTTTCAATTCACCCTTGCATTGCCTCAATTGTGCTATAATCTCTGTATATGTTTCATATATCCTCATTATGTCATTATGACGTGTTATTTCTTACAATTGAATTAAATGCAATCTTTGCCACATGCCATTTCTCAAAAACTGTTAGTGCACTTATCATCAGGGCACAATTTAGAAATGGTGACTGTGGAAGACCCCAGTCTATATGCGTGTACCTGGTTATAAGCAATTATTTTCAAAAGCAGCAGTCGCCCATCGTGTTGAAGATGTCATTTGCATTTTTAGTGCTTCTAAAAGCCGCTTAGTCATTTCTATCACAATGTCACTTTGAGACAGCCTTGTGTCACTGAAAGTTTCCACTGACTGCAGTTCACTGAGTGACAGGGAAGATGAACAGATTTGTTCCACATAGTAGTTTTAAAAAAACAACACAGTCATTGTAGTGTATTACATTTTGTGATCAGTGGAAGTGGAGCAGTGATCAGGAGAAGTGGAGCATTGATCAGTTGAAGTGGAGCAGTGATTAGTGTAAGTGGAGCAGTGAAAAGTGGAAGTGGAGCAGTGATCAATGGAAGTGGAGCAGTGATAAGGAGAAGTGGAGCAGTGATCAGTGAACAGTGTAAATTGAGGAGTGATTAGTGTAAGTGGAGCAGTGATCAGTGTAAGTGGAGCAGTGATCAGTGGAGTAGTGATCAGTGTAAATGGAGCAGTGATTAGTGGAAGTGGAGCAGTGATCAGTGGAAGTGAAGTCGTGATCAGTAGAATTGGAGCAGTGATCAGTGGAAGTGGAGCAGTGATCAGAGAAAGTGGAGCAGTGATCAGTGTAAATTGAGGAGTGATTAGTGTAAGTGGAGCAGTGATCAGTGGAAGTGGAGCAGTGATCAGAGAAAGTGGAGCAGTGATCAGTGTAAATGGAGCAGTGATTAGTGAAAGTGGAGCAGTGATCAGTGGAGGTGGAGCAGTGATCAGTGGAAGTGAAGTAGTGATCAGTGGAGCAGTGATCAGGGAAAGTGGAGAAGTGATCAGTGTTCTGCTGATGAGGAGGTAGTTTCTGACTCCCCAACTCAACTTGAACTGTTTCTGGCACTTGAATAGAAAAGTTAAATCATTGTGTCAAACGTGCATGTTATGTGCATATATTCACAGTATATGATATAATGGAGAATCTATGTATTTTATAATAAGGTGCTTAAAAACACATAATTGCATGTGTTACTCATTTTATTTACTGATTTGGCAACAAAATGTACAGGTCTTGAGAGAAACATAGTAATATTAATATAAATATGAACTGAAACTATTCTAATTACCTCAGTTACAGAAGAAGAAAAAGTCGCAATCCTCAGAATATTCTACAGAAACTGCCCTGCCCTCCAGCCGCTCTCCTCCAGCCATGCGCTCCTTTATCTCTGCATTCTGGGCGGGACTTCTGTTGTCCCTCCCCCTTCCAACCAGCCAATCCTGCAGCACTGGCTTAGCCAGTGAGTGCAAAGAGGCGGAGCTAGCCCCTGGAACCAATCTGGCCGGAGAAGGATTTGACATCACGAAAATGAAGCGTAAAGGTGCATATGTCATCAACATGGATGTGTGGAAACGCAAAGATAAAACATGCACGATTTGTAGGAATCCGTATCTAGAGGGAAAAATGCAGAAGTTGCCACTCTCTGTATTGGACTGGAGGCCAAACCATCAGTGCAGTCTGAAAGTGAGCAGCTCTCTATACCAGTCCAGCGAGTCTCTCGTCAGCTCCAGCTCAGAGAGTGTGGAAAACAACTGGAAGGCGAATTTAGACGTCTCAGGCACTGCAGCTCAAGCGTCACTAATGCTGGCAGGAACCCAGTCCAACCTGGCTGAGTTCTCCATGGAGAAAACAAAGAAGGACAAGTTCAGTTTTACCAGCCATCAAATGTCATGTCGCTATTACAGGTAAGCTCATTTTGCTGAAAATCAGGGCCCATAGTCATGAAGTTTCTCGGGTTAAGAGCACTGATCTGGGATTATGCCTCCCCTATCCCTAGCCCAGCTGATCCTGGGTCAGCACTCCTACTCTGAGATGCTGTATGAATAGAGGCCCAGAACTCCCATTGTAACACTTAAGTTCAGGATTGAAAGGTCTTCAACTCCTTGTCTTTAAAGTAACTGATATTCTAACATTTAATTCCTTCGATTGAAGCCGGATTTGGTATGAGCACTTTTTTCTTAACGTTGTTCTTGTTGTCCTTGGTGATCTATGGTGCTTTTCTGCATTTAAGGCAGCTGTAATTAGCAGTACTGTACAATGAATCAGCCATCTTAGAAAGCGCAGAAAGACTACAATCCATGTAGTCCTTTTCCTCCTGTTTCTCCATAGCTATAGAGTGTCCAGCAAGCCCCGACTACACCCAGAATTTCTGCGGGACGTGAAACTCCTCCCAAAGGCATACACCCATGAAAGCAAAAAGCACTACTACAAATTAATTGACAACTTTGGCACTCACTATGTCACCAAGGTAGGAATGCGATGGTAAAACGGATAAAGGGGCTGAGCTGAATGTTAAAGGGAGGATGAGAGCCAATGAGAGAGTAAAACCGCCTCTTCAGTAAACCTGTGTTAGCCTCTCTAAACATCAATGGAACATTCTCAAATGTTTATAATAATAATAATAATAATAATAATAATAATAAACTTTATTTGTATAGCACCTTTCATACATAAAATGCCGCCCAAAGTGCTTCACAACAATAAAAACAAAACACAGAACAAGAGCAATAAAAGAGTAAAACTAAAATAGAAAAAAAAAATACATATGGGTTATTGAGTCTGACCGCACAATTAGCCTCATTTATAAAACTAGTCAGGTTCTTAAACCTTACTATGGTACCAGGTTGACACATTGATATGATGTAAATCTGTTTGGATGTGCTATGCTAAGACACCAATATTGAATTACTTCTTCTGACGAAGCAGTCATGTGAAGGTGGGAGCATGATTCAAGCCAGCACAAGAACTGACCTATAACATAACACTGACTAAATCTCTGCTAGATCCAATCAGATTGTGTGAAATATCTGTGCTGATGAGAAGCACGGTTTGTGGTGCCCTCGCAGGTGGAGCTGGGAGGTAGCGTTCAGTCTGTAACCAGCATCAAGCAGTGTCAGGCTGCGCTGCAAGGCCTGAACACGGAGGAGGTGAAGACGTGTCTGGATGTGGAGGCTGCAGCCAGTGTCGGACCCCACAGTAAAATGAGCACCGAGGCCAAGCACTGCCAAACTGCCGTGGACAAACTGGAGAACAAGGCCAGCTTCTCCAGCAACTTCAATGACAGGTGAGACACCATGGGCCTGCTGGGGCTAGGGCGTGTCACTAGGGGATGTCATTGGGGTGTGTGACTTTGGTGTCACTAAGAGTTGTCATTGGGGCATGTCACTAGGGTGTATTTCACTAGGATGTGTCAGTAGGAGTTGTTATTGGGGCATGTCACTAGGGTGTATTTCACTAGGATGTGTCAGAAGGGGTTGTTATTGAGGCATGTCACTAGGGTGTATTTCACTAGGATGTGTCAGAAGGGGTTGTCATTTGGGCGTGTCACAGGGCCGTGTCACTAGGGGTTGTCATTGAGGTGTGTTACTAGGATGTGTCACTGGAGTTTGTCACTTGGGTGGGTCACAGGGCCATGTCATTGCTGGTGGTACGTGAAAGTGGTGGTATTACAGGGGCTAGTATAGCATGGGAGCGCTGTCCCAACATCGTGTAATGAACTAGTCTGCATCATGTTTAAATTAGGCCGCCTCAAGTTTAAACCAGTCTGTCTCCAGTTTAAACCAGTTTTCCTCAAGTTTAAACCAGTCTGCTTCAAGTTCAAACCAATCTGCCTCAAGTTTAAACTAGTTTCCCTCATGTTTAAATTGGTGTGCTTCAGGATTAAACTGACCTGCCTTAAGTTTAAACCAGTCTGCCTCAAGTTTAAGCCAGTCTGCTTCTGCCTTTTTTCTTTTCAGGTTCACTGAGATTCGAGGGGGCCACACCACAGAGCCTGACTTACTGTTTTCAGCCAATAAAGAAGCGGGGGCCTACAAGGAGTGGTTGTCCTCCCTGGCACTGAGCCCAGACCTGTTGTCCTACTCTCTGGATTCTCTCCATGAGCTGCTTCCCACCTCTAACCGTGCCAGACAGCACCTGCGTAAGGCCATCAGTCACTACATCCTGGAAAAATCCCTCTGGAAGAACTGCTCCGCCCCCTGCCAGGCTGGCATTAAGAGAAACCCTGAAGACTCATGTATCTGCAGCTGCCATAACAACCCTGATGTGACCCCAGACTGCTGTCCGTCAAAGAAAGGGCTGGCCCGGGTGAAGGTCACTGTACTGAAGGCCATGGGCCTGCATGGGGACTTCACCACAAGCACAGACGGGTATGTGAAACTCTTTCACCTAGTGCAGGTCGGCCGCACCAGGGTGATCTATAACAACAACAACCCCAGCTGGAACAACCTCTTTGACCTGGGGTCTGTGGTTCTTTCAATGAACGACCAGGTGAAATTCCAAGTGTGGGACGAGGACAATAAGTGGGACGATGACATTCTGGGAGAATGCTCGGTTCAGCTGAAAGCAGGGGTCATGATGGACTTTTGCAAGCTCAACCACGGGGAGCTGTATTATAAAATCGAGGTGACATGTGCGCCGAGTTTGGGTGGTCCCGATTGCAGCAACTATGTAGGGTCCCCAATGAGCTTCCACCTGGAGAAGGCGTATGTGTCCCGCAATGCAAGGCCAGTTCCAAGAGAGATGCTGAGAGAAATGGGGGTGTTTCTGGACAAAGATGCTCTCTTTGCCAATCGCAGCGTCTCCAGGGTTACAGAAAATTAAGGAGCATCTCAGGCACAACCACAATCTGGAGAAGCATACCTGCCAAACTATACTCGCATAGTGAAATTAATCTCTCTTGATATGTGTTTTGTTTTATTTAACTTTTTGGATACTGATTAAATGTGTACCTGTATACTATTTATTTTCTTTCATTGTAAGAATTCCTGTTCTGCATGAATTATGTACCTTTTTTATGACTAATAAAATGAGCAAACATTATGAATCTCATTGCTACCACTCCTTAATGTTGGAAATTAACAAATAGCATGTCTCTGTCAGTGGCGCCCCCAGAAATTTTTCATTGGGGTGGCCAGATGGGGCCACTGAAAATCTTGGGGTGGCACACCAAAATCAAAAGCCATAACTGAATTTCAGGAATTCTATTATGTTGTGAGGCTAGTGGAAAACTATGTTAATATGAGAGTTAAGGAATCGCATACTGATATACTTTGGTTTCTTATTTTACAGTTAATGTTACTAATTATCTGATGTGCACAGACTAATACCGGTGCCGTTAAGTTCCACAGCAATCCTGTTTTAATGTGTTATGTATATGCATATATATATAGGCGATTCATTGTTCTTCAAATAGGCGAGTAGTTGTCCTTTTCCTTAAAAAGACAAATATACAGCTTTACTTTGAAGGAGTAGCTACATTGATTGTAAGGAACAAAATATTTACTAGGAACAAGCCTACTAGAGTTTAAAAACACCCCACAGAGGCCTCAAATTATTTTCAATACAGCTGTATTTGGCTGTTGCTGTGTCTTTTTGTAAACAAAAATATTATATATGTCCAAAAATGAAAAACAAAACAAAAAAGCTGGACAACAATATACATTTTATTATAGCCTACTCATAACCTACTTATATTCCTACTTCATTAGGCTACATTCTTCTCAGCCCGTTTTGTCCACAGTTATCATATGCTAGGCTATGTGTAGCCTACGGTTTTTATTTTGTTTTTTTAAAAGGGTTTTCGCGTTGTTATGGTTTTGAAAGCTCCGCGCTATGATGGCTATGATGCAGCTTTGGCAAAAACTGGTATGCAGTAACAGCATAGCCTTTTTCTTTTATTTATAAATATTTTTCAAAGAGGGCATTTCCCGATATAATTGCTGACTTGTGGCAAGTGGTGATAGATTTACTATCTGTCCGAGAATGTAAACAAGTCGTCCATTTTCACTGTAAGAAAAAGATTTATGACAATGTCACCTCTATTTCTCTAGCTTAGCCGACTTGAAGTTACAACCTGCATGAGAAGAGGAGCCTACCCATTGAAAGCTGATTGCTTTTTCTTTGTCTCACCGTTTTTTTGGAATCTACACACAAAAATTATCGTTCTCTGGATGCCCACAACTTTTTTGTTAGTGGATGATAATATTTTGCACTTGAAAATATAATACTGTAACGTTATAGCACGATTTATCCACATTCCACTACAAACCATTTGCATATGGTCAAAATGTTTTAGCGTTTCTTACAGCAATATTAATTAGCCATACATTGACAATTGGATAAGTTATTTGACTTAGGTTACCTGTGAAACAATGCCTGCTGCACACATAAGCATGTGGAGTTTCAGGGTCCCACATTTTCCCCTTTCTTCCCGCCGACACCTCACGTCTTATTGCTCGGATCCACTTTTCTCATCTTATGGGCTCCGTTTTGCGGTTCGGAATCTTATAAAACCGCAACTCTGGGTTTTTTGCCTTGTTTGTAGTGCATCCCACCAAACAACAACTTTTAGGCATTTTTATGCTGTTGGCTAACGGATCTAAATGACAAGAAGGCACCAGCACATCAAGTCAATAGAGGGCGAGAGCGGGATTTGTTTTCATCCCCGGGATGGGCGGGGCCTATTTGCGCTCAGTCTCCTGGCAGTGCACTGCGCTTAAGCGGCTGGCTATACATTTGTTATTTTCTTTCACATGCATGAACTATTATGAAAAATATAATTATTGATTTTAATTAATAGTACCTAATGTAAAATATCAGATAGCAGCATATTATGCATATGCGACTCGCGAGGGGGGGCCAGCGATTTTATCAGGGTGGTCGTGCCCCCCCCTGGCCACCCCTTGGCGGTGCCACTGTCAATAACCCAGCTGTTGGTTTATATGCTTTAGTAGTCCTGAGATGCAGTATCAACGCAATTTACAGGCCTTTACCCTCTCAATCCAACATGTACAACATCATTTTAACATATAAAAATGCTGCATGTAAAACTATTTCAAAAACACATATTCAAGCATATCTCATTTTTATGTTGTCCACACAGACTATAAAGGGCATACAATGCATTTCGGCAAAAAATAATGGCATACCATGCATTTCTCCAACAACAAAAAAAATGTTACTCCTTTTACTAAATTTTACCAAGTGGCATCATGTTCCTAATGATGGCCTTTGTCACTGTAGCCACTTTGAAATCTCTGCAAAGAAACAGTCATTTTTAGTGAATCTTTTTATATTTGGATCTCAATAGCACCACAATGTGGTTCGATTGGCTTAAAACTGTAGGGCTACAATATTGATTTGACTGTTAATAGACATACCATGTTTCATAACTTTCTGTGAAACGGTTTTGGAATTATTAGCATTTTTGTAATAAGCCACACCCACTGAAAATTAATTGGCTCCTTATTTGGTCATTTTTTTAACTAGGCCTTAGAAATAAGTTTTTAAAAAATGTGCATTGAAAATGTTTATTGTTGAAATAGCTATATTACTGTAGGCTATGACTTATGCTAGCCATCCAGCTAACGTGAAAGATTATGAAAAGTAATGCCTGTATGAATGCACGTGAGATGAGTCAACCTACCAAGTTGATCATATTTTCTAGGAGTAGCATTTAAAGTGTTTCACAAAAATGCTAATTAGCAGAAAATCCAATATGGCGGACTTCATGGGTCCTTGAGGCAAATTTGTTCTTCATGAGCAGAGAGACCTATACAGCAATGTTTGTGACTCTAGGTCAGGAGTGGGCGTATCAATGTCAAATGTGCACTACAGCGCCACCAGGTGTTCAATCTGCATCATAATTTAAAAGATCCAAGAGTTCACCCATCCCAACAACCCAACCAAGTTTGGTGATTCTAGGCCAAACCAGCTCATGGGAATTTTAGGTGAAATGGGAGAAATAAATAAATAAATAAAGAATCAGAGCAAAAACAATAGGAGCTGCACTGCTTGGTCCCCTAAATATCAGTTTGTAGATTAACTATGTATTTAATCTCTAATAAAATACAATTAACATAACCACCTGTTGCCAACTAATATTATGTCTATAATAGATGCATCATTCATTCAATACAGGTAGGGATCATAATGATGCAAATAAATTAATGAATCAAATCAATAGGCTACATGTGAACACACATACAATTCTAGCTGAAAGAAAGACATAGAATGACAGTGTTTTAAACAGTTGTATACACGGTAGAAATAGCTACTAATTTGTTATATGTCGGCAGATGACTGGCGTAGCTAACAAAATAATTGCCATTTAGCGTAGCTGCAGTAGCCTATAGTATAAAGTAACGTGAATACAAATTCTAAAAAAAATCTTAGCCGAGGTTCAAACCTGGGAACTCCTGCAACAAAGTCAGGCATACTAAGCACAAGGCCATAATGCAGCTGCACCTACCTTGATGTTTTTTTCCCGGTACTGTAATGTTACCTAGGGTGGTAAGGGTAGGCTACCAGACCATGGAGATTGAGACTAATGACACAGTCTTTCAGTCTTTACATTTGTCGAAAACATGAAGGCAATGGCACAGTTATTTATAGATTTTTTACATTAACCTCCCTTCCTACCAAGGGCAAAATGGGCCAATTTTTACAAATATGGTTCATAGCTTTTATTAAAGCAGAGAACTGTACTATTATGACTAAGCAGTCAGAATGAATATACATCCACATTTTGCTACTTAATTACAACAATTTATGTACAGAAAATGTATAAAAAACAAAAAAAGGGGTACCTACATTCAACTTCCAGAATTTTTACCTAATGAGCTACAAAAGCAATGGTGGAAATAACTCCTCTTCGTCATTCCTCAATATCCTGCCTACCTCTGGTAAGAATTTTGTGTTAAGATCTCAAACCATTGAGATTTTTTAGGCAAACCATTTTGGTGCCAAATTGTGTAAAAAATGGCAATGTTCCAGAGAAGTCTCAATGCGAATAAAATTAAATAAAAAAATCTTAGCTGAGGCTCAAACCTGAGAACTCCTACAACAAAGTCAGACATACTTTATTTTTTTCAACAAAGTTTGATCATTTATCATTTTTAGATGTGTTCTTGGTGTGTTTCATATTACACAACTAATTACCCGAAGTCCCCAAAAAGCTATCCAAATCCATAATATATAATAGATGTGTATTTCACCAGAGGCCCATTATCCAGAAATGAGTCCAGATATATGCAAACAGGATATAAATTCAAATATCCACCGGTTTTCTAAACAAAATAAAAACAGCCCTGCATAATAATTAAAAGCAAACTCATCCTTGTGTTATCATGTTATCTCTCCCTCATGTTAAGTCATGCATAAAACAAACACTCCCAGACACAATTTCATACAAAAAAAACTCAGAACAGCTCATCTCAGACACAAATAGATAGCTAGCTGCTGATTGTTACTTGTAATATTGCTGACTAGCTTGCTAGTGTTACAATATAGTAACATTAGCTATATTCATTTAATTCAGAGGGATTTGTTTTATACATAACTATATAAGGCTTGACTTACTTGACTTAATCCTCTTTGCCCCCTTGGGAGCATAGGGCATTCACTATGGATCTCCACCTCACTCTCTTCTGCGCAATGGTCTTTGCTTCCAGCCAGGAGGTCCCGATTTTATTTAGCTCGTCGAGCGTGGACCGCCTCCAGTTGGTTTTTGGTCCGTCTGGCTTACTCTTTCCTTGTGGGTTGTAGTCCAGAGCCTGTCTTGTTATGTTAGTTGATTCCTTTTTAAGTGTATGCCCGATCCATCTCCACTTTCTCCTTTTGAATTGATTGTTTATTTTGCTCCTGGTTTGCCTGTTTCCACAGGTCTACATTTGTTATTTTGCTGGGCCACTATATCCTCAGTATGTATCGGAGGCACTTGTTAATAAACACTTGCAGTTTGTTGGTGATAGTTTTTGTTGTTTTCCAGGTTTTACACCCATAGAGTAAAACAGATTTTATGTTTGAGTTAAAAATTAGGGTTTTTGTGTTTTTGGAGAGCTGGGAGGAGAGCCATAGAGGTCGGAGTATTCTGAAGGCATGTCTTGCTTTGCTGATGCGCAGCTCCACATCCTTATCGACTCCTCCATCTGTGCTGATGTTGCTTCCCAGGTAGTCAAACTCGGCCACATTTTCTAGGGTATGCTCCTCAATGGTTATTGCTTGGTGGGATTTAGTGTTGACCCTCATGACCTTGGTTTTTCCAAAATTGATCACGAGGCCTTGCTGTTTGCTGTGTTATATAGTCTATTAGTCTTCAGTTGCATTTGTGTGTGTGTTCCTGAAATCAGTGCCATGTCATCTGAAAAATCGACATCTTCTAATTTTTTGAAGAGAGTCCATCCCATCTTTTGGCCATCCACTGACTTTTTCATGGTCCAATCGATAGCAACATGAAATTGCAGGGGGAACAGTAGACAGCCTTGCCATACCCCAGTTTTTATATAGAGTGTCTGAGAGCGTGTCACTCGAGATGAGTTAGCCTGTGAATCCATCATACATGCATTTGATAAGATTGACCAGTTTCATGGGTATTCCATAATGTCAGAGTAGCTTCCATGGGATGTTTCTGTCTAGGCTGTCAAAGGCTTTTTCGAAGTCAACAAATTTTATGAACAGTGATGACTGCCATTCGATGCATTGCTCGAGAATTATTCTAAGTGATGCAATGTGATTTGTACAGGACTTATTCTTCCGGAAACCTTCATGAATATCTTGCACAGTGATTTTTGCATTCTATCCAAGATGATTCGGCAAAGGATTTTACTAGGGACTGAGAGAAGCATGATGCCTCTCCAGTTCTTGCATTCGCTGATGTTGCCTTTCTTGGGAATTGTAACAATTAGCCATTCTTTCCAGTCGTTGGGTACCTCCTCTTTAACCCAGATTTAATTTAGAAGCCAGTGCAGAATGTCAGCGGTGGTACTGATGTCTGCTTTCAGCACATCTGGGGGGATGTTGTTCTTTCCTTGTGCCCTGCCCAGCTTCAATTGTTTTGATAGCTTTCTACATTCCTTTGATATCCTATCACAGTTAAGTCTTGTCTCGTTTTTTCAATGTCTGGGGGGGTGTCTAGAGGAAGTCTAATAAGGACTTCCTCGAAATGTTCCTTCCAGTGAGAAGGTTTCCCTGTCTATTTCTGATAAGTTCGCTAAAACTCTTGTTCTTACCAGCCAACTGTCGGGTGATTTTGTACAATTCCTTTGCGTTGTTCTGCCTGGCTGCTGCCTCTGCTTTGTTAGTGAGCTCCTCCGTAAGTGCATTTTTGTCCCTCTTGCAGCTCTTTCTAACCATTTTCTGTTCTTTTGTTGGTAGTCTTGTCAAAGGCCTTCCTTCTTATTGCTGTCTGTCTTTGTTGAGTTTCAGTTTGATGTCTCGCCTAGCCTCAATCTCCCCCCATGTTGCATCAGTGATCCAATTTTTTGTGCCTCAGGACAGTTTCACAAGTGATAATGATAGCCTTCTTGCATCTTTCCCAGTTGTCATTTATGTTTTCTCCCTCTGTTAGGGTTTGGAACCGGTTGCGGAGGAGAATTCCCCATTCTTGCCGTACCTTGATGTCTTTTAGTTTTCTTGTCTCAAATCTTCTCTGTACCCTATTTCCAGGTTTCTTTTTTACTGCCAACTTCATCTGGAGTTCTCCCACAAAAAAAATGGTGATCTGAGTCTATATCGGCGCCCCTCTTGACTTTGACATCAAGGAGAACTCTCCTCCATTTCCTGTCTATTTCAATGTGGTCAATCTGATTCTCGGTGTGGTAGTCCGGGGATATCCATGTAGTTTTATGAGTTTGTTTGTGTGGAAAGAGACTGCCTCCAATCACCAACCCATTGATGGCACAAAGGCTTGCAAAAAGAAGCCCGTTCTCGTTCATCTGTCCCAGACCTTCTGTCCCCATTGTTTTCTTCCAGTCATTATTATCCATTCCAATCTTGACATTCATGTCTCCCATCACAATCTTAATGTTTCTCTTAGGCACCTTTTGAAAAACTGCCTGTAGTTGTTTATAAAAAGTATTTCTCTTCAAAAACAGTGGTGTTGGTTGGAGCGTAGCACTGAATGCATGTGATATTGCGTCCTTTGGATGCAAACCTGGCTGTAATGATCCGTTCTGATATTGGTTCCCATTCGATGAGGCTTTTAGCTGTATCCTCTGATATAAGTAGTCCTACTCTGTGTGTGTGAGGGTCTTCTTCCATTGGGTTGCCAGAGTAGAGGAAGATCTCTCCAGTAGCAGTTGTTACCTCTCCAAAGGTGTTCCATCGGCTTTCACACACTGCCAATTTTCCAGTCTGGTATAATGTTCTAACATTCCAGCATCCGATTATAGTTCTTGTCTTAAGCTTCAGCAGACTTTTCCCCCCTTGAGGTCTCTGTTGAGTTTGCCCCAAGAGGTTCATGGCTCCCATTTGAGGGTCGTCAGTTAGGTTGAGGGTGAGTATCCATAGTTTTGGTTTCTGTAATCATTTATTTAACAACAGAGCGGGTGATTAGCCCAAACTGCCGTATCCATCAGTTATCCGCAGTGGTCGTAGACCATTTTCTTAAAGACTCCATGGTTAGGAGGTGGTTTGACTGTGCTTTGTCTGACCCCTCGCCCTAGACCTGTCCGGTTTGGTAAAACTTGCCAGGAGTTGCCTCCCACCGGCTTAGCTCTGAGGGTTCAGTGGGGTACACAAGCTCCCTCACCACGACAAGGTAACAGTCACTATATAAGGCTAGATGACTCAAATCACAGGGATTTACGCATTGCTGCTAAATTGTATGTTTCCTTAGATGCATTCTCAGTGTTGTTAGCATGACCTGCAGTAAATCTTTTGTTGGTAGCGAGTATGGTAGGCTACTGGATCACGTCGGCTGACTTTCACCACTTTTAAGTACAAGTGAAACAGTGAACAGTTAATACTGTTAAATGTATAAACCTTTGCAATTAAAAGATGTTCTTCAATTTGAAAAGAAAATTGTTCTATGTGAAAAGCATGGCATTTCTTTTTGTGGAAAATTAATTTATCTTTCGTACCAGGCGGGGATCAAACCCCTGACATCTCGCATGAAAAGCCTAGATTCTGACTGCTATGCCAAAGCAGGTTCACGAAAAAGAGTGGGACAAATTGGACTTTTGTCTTTGTCTTGAATGAGTCAGAGTAATATGATGGGACCTTGTCACTAGCAGATCAGATGTCGCTATCCAATGGGGAGAATTGGTGATATTCAATAGCATTTTAATTAAATGCAAAATGTGCATGCCAAAACCGGTGGAGATCTCTGCTTTTATGAATTCATCTTCTAACCTGAGGAAGCATGTCGAGGTAAGCAACTAGCTGGCTAGCTACAATTATTTTTTTACTTTTACTTGGATGTTTGAGACTAAGAAATAAGCAAGACAGCTCTGTATTAACTATTAACTTTAAACCTAATGCTGTCGTCGCTTCCAGGTGTTTTGGGGGTGCCTGTATTGGAGTGCAAAAGTAAAAAGTTCAGCAATATTACACAGGCAGCTACACCAAAAACCAAATCGTGGAGTGAAACATTGCGACATCAGGCTATTTAACAATATGATCAGCGTCTCGTCCGTTCACTTCAATGTGTACACATTTTTGACCCATTTTCAAATGCCATTATTTCAATAAAAATTGACTAAAATTGGGAGTGTTGTGTGTCTCATACTCGGATTGTAAGTTGAAGAAGCATACATAGCCTACTTTTGAGCCGTTCATACTGAGAAGCGTCGCTAGGGAGAGACGATTTGAGCGACGCTTCTCACTGTGAACGGCCACTTAACCATCTGCCACTCTGTTAGCAATCTTGGAACCCATCGGCTAAATCAGAATTAAACTTATGATTTAACCCATGGGATCGAACTGCGAGTTCCAGGTATCGGAAGTACCCTTCCAGATATTGCATTTTTCAGATCTAGCTAACTAACTTATACAACCAAGCACACACAATCCACATAGCACAATTTTATCCTAACTTAAATTTAAACTTTTGACGGATGGTTAAAATAAATCCCGTTTCCTATATGATTTTAGCAGTACACATCACAACAGTTACTCTTCCAATTAAATTATTATTCAAATAATACTATTTAAAAAACAGGCCAAAATACAAACATTTACACTTTGCATTGAACAGTGAACAGAACGCTGCCAGCAGAGTTACCGGCTGCTATGAGTTGCTAGGAATGCATGTGAAATCTATGAATACAATGTTAAATTGCTGCTCAGAATAAAATAAAAATGACAAATCAGGAGTCATCATGCTTGTTTAGAAGATGTAGCCTCTTTCAGACAAAGGCCCCTAGTGATCATGGCGTCGGCGGGATGAGTATGTATAATTCTCATTATGCCGGCACCGAAAGAAAAAAAAAGCTAATGGTTGGATTCGGACCTACAGCCCTTGGCTTCAGTGACCACCACACTACCGATTCACTTTATCGCCTATTTTTCGCACTTTAATTTAATACCAATTCGATTTTGAGAGATAAAAGGTTGTCTTGATTGTAGATATACAAAAGTTACGCTAACAGTAATTACTTGAGTACTTTTTCAGTACACAACTTATTTACTCTTACTTGAGTCATTTTCTTTACCAATACTTCTACTTTTTTGAATTATCTCTGAAGTAGCAGTACTCTTACTTAAGTAGGAATTTTCAGTACTCTTTCCACCTCTACATATAGCTCCTTTAAACACTCAAACACTAAAACAGAAAAAAAAATGTGAGTGCAAGATAAGTGTTCCATATAATGTCACTAAGGTAAACTAGTGTTGAATGTCACAAAGGTAAAATGCGGTTAGATAATACACTGCCTGGCCAAAAAAGAAGTTGCACTCTAATATTTCTGTGGACCGCCTTTAGCTTTGATTATGGCATGCATTCGTCGTGGCATTGTTTTGACAACCTTATGCAATGTCACAACATTTATTTCCGTCCACAGTTGCATACATTTTTGGCCGATATCTTGTATTGATGACGGGAGAGTTGAACCAATCCGTAAAGTCTTCTCCAGCACATCCCAAAGACTTTCAATGGGGTTAAGGTCAGGTGGCCAATTCGTGAAAATTATTCCTTATGCTCCCTGAACCACTCTTTCACAATTTGAGCCCAATGAATCTTGGCATTGTCGTCCTGGAATATGCCCATTGATGGGATAACCTGGTCATTCAGTACATTCATTCAGGTACACAGGTCACTTCATTTTATTGCTGCATAACGTTGCTGAGCCTAGACCTGACCAATTGAAGCAACCCCAGACTATAACACTGCCTCCAGAGGCTTGTACAGTAGGCACTATGCATGACAGTTGCAACGGCGACTTTTTTTTTTGGCCAGGCAGTGTAGCCTATAGTGTTGCTGAGGTAAAATACTGTTAGATAGTAGCCATGCTGCTGAGGTAAAATAGCCAATAGGCTACTGTTAGATAGTAGCCTATAGTGTTGCTGTGGTAAAATAGTAAGTAGACAGTTTATCCCTTCAGTAAAGCTGGTGAAAAAACTTGATCTAATATCAATACTACCTTCTGTTAAAACATTGCATGAACTTGTTAAAGTTTTTTCCTCTTCAGAATTTATGGCTTCAAAAATTCGGATGTGATTTTATTTGCTGTTTTCGCAATTATTCTCATTTTAGCGATCCGTGAAAACATTTTTGCGGCCGCCAAATAATTTACTATACCCTGACACCCCCAATAAGAACATTTTGAAACAATGACATGTTCACGTCATATTGATAGGCGAATTATTTAAGCGACTCCACTGCAAGAAGATTCGTTTTTTTTTCTATCGACATGGCAGCCAACACACACGTAATTTATAACATTTTTAATTGACATTAAGAGAGAGTGTGACAGTGTGTCCAGAAATTCTCTGTGAGTCCGTGATGACCCTTCAGCTTGACTGCCGCTTCACTGATATGGACAACACGTTGATGGATGAGACTTGCTAGCTAGCTAACTAACCAACTAGTACAGGTAGTCTAGCCATGCAGCAATTGGCTACACGCAGCCGGCCAGCTTAGTTACCTCCTCTGCAGTAGGCAGTAGCCTAGTGGATTGAGTGAGCTAACTCGACCACTCTAATCCTATATCCCTTGCATTTATTTGTATTTAATAGCCTACATAACTTTAATTGCCACTTCCAGCTAAGCCTTCCCCAGCCTTACACACCCTCTGCCTATGTGCCATACTCTCTCTGTTGTATAGGTATGGGGCATGCCCCGCCAAGCCGTAACCAATATAAAGTTGTGTTCCGCCATCATAGAGTGTTTGGCACCTGTTGCTTATGTTGCTTGGACCCTGGGAATCACTGCTCGCAACTAAATGTTTATTCTAAATGTATTTTCTGATTTTATGCCTTGGGAAGGCCCTTTGAACGCACTGTATGAAAATCGCTGTATGTCATAATTTATCTATTTATTTATATATAATATTTACACTAATAAAAACGGATACAAAATACAACATGCTTTTGCATTTGCTGAATTACACGTTGGGTTTACCATCAATTTCACAATTGATACACATCAGAGTGACAAAAGGATAACACCAACTGATTATGTATTCTTCTGATATTATGTATCTCAGTGATTTTCAACCACTGTGCCGCGGCACACTAGTGTGCCGTGAGAGATCGTCAGGTGTGCCGTGGGAAATCATCTTATCCTATTAACTTCACTTAATTAGTAACACTTTTGGTTGGTGGTGTGACTCAGGATTTTTTTTTATGTAAAAAATGTGCCTTGGCTCAAAAAAGGTTGAAAAACACTGATGTATCTCATTCTATAATGTGTTGCGAAATGTGAAAATTTACTGTTAACTAAATAGCAATGGCATGGTTGTTTTGCCACTTAACATTTCTCTGTACTCTTGTCTTAAATAAGAGGAAACCATGTGGTTTCCTGCACAGAGGTTGGTTTTAAGTAACACCATCAGAACATAATGTTCACACTAATAAGTACTGATGCAAAACAAAATGTATTCTTTTGTGTTTGATGAAGTCACTTTAAACGCTGAATCTAAACCCTTTCAAAATCATTTAGCTGTATTTTACCAACAATTAATTCAGTAAATTAGCATGTGATAAGCGACAATGAATAAAACTTAAAATAAAGTGCAGTTTCACACAAGCTCTGATACTCTGACATGGCAGTTTATAGATAATAATATATATACCGCCTCCCTTCATCTTCTGTTGACAACAAAACACCAGCCATTTTCATTATCCTGAGGCTTTTGCAGGCCTCCTAATCGTTTGATGGCTGGGATTCAATAAAAACTTTTCCTTAACTTTTATGCACAAATAAACACAAGTGTTACACTTACTCTTTACAAACTCAGTTTGTGTGATTGTGTTAGTTATTGCTGAACTCACCACACCGTGTTTGTGAAGAAATAAAATAAAGGACAGATATGGATTGAATTCCAGCTGATGTGTCTGATGCTTTCTAATTGGGATTCTGATGGACAGGTAGGGGGAACAGAATGTGTTTACGGCACAGTGCATTTGTGATTCATGTCAAGATATCAACAAAAAAAGAGACGGAGAGACGGACACTTTGCACAGGTGCTTTCTGAGCTTTAGTGAGCATATGCACATAATGAGGCCACAGTCTCAAATAGGACGGGTGCAGGAAAAGAGGCAAGAGACTGATGAAAAACAAAGAAAAACTAAAAACAACTGACAAGACAAAAGATAAAGAACACACAAGTGATCGACAACAGCAATAAAAACGCACAACGCAAACAAGATGGAACCTATCTTGAATCGTCACTCAGGGCTGCCTGCGGAGTTAGCCTGGGAGAGAGAAGGTGGGAGTGGGGAGAGAGGGGGAGAGAGAGAGAGAAAGGAAGAGAGAGAGAGTGGGGGGAGAGGAGAGAGCGTGAGAGGGAGAGAGTGAATATATTGTTTGCTCAACACACTGGTAGGGTAATATTGCACATGATCACAGAGAGAAATCAGACAGCAAACCATAACACAGTACAAAATAAATTTCAAACAGAAGACTGAATAAGGACTCTGTCCCTCGCTCACCCCTCAGTCCATTATCCAGGAACTCGTTCAGTTCAAGTTTTCTGCTTTTCGCCCCTACAAGTAAAAAAACAAACAAACAATTGTTTTATTGTTTAAAAAAACAATAACAAACATTCCTGCAAATTTAACATTTTAACTCAAAATTAGTGTCGCAGTCAACTATAATTAATACCACTACTTTAAAAAATGTAAAAACACTTTAAAAATACTTTTGAACTGCTCAGTAAATGTTTGGCTCTGTGTGAAAGGAGATCATCATCATTTTGGGGTTATGGTATGTTGAACCCATTTTCATGAATACAGCATGCTTTAAAAATGGTGTGATGATGCTAATTGCCATGATATCATATCATAACATCAGTCACTGAGACCTGAAGATCTGTAGTCAGCCTGGTCAATTCCAGTGGTTAAAGCCCATTCAATGAAACTAGTGAAGTCCAATTCATTCATTAATTGTACAACGGAACAAACTACATTACATTACATTACAGTTATTTGGCAGACGCTTTTATCCAAAGCGACGTACAATTAGTGCATATTGAAGGTCTTAGACACAATCTACAAAGCAAATCCAACAAAGCACAACTTTCTCACAACATAGGAGCTATCGCTAGTAGTCAACAGAATACAGTCGGCTATACATTCTAAGCTATGAAATAGCAAAACCTAGAAAAAACTAGACTAACAAACAAGCCCAGTGAGTTAGAGGAGTTAATTGGCTCTGCTGCTCACCGTAGGGTCCCTGGCCATGGGCATGTTGTCCATTGTAACCTGTAACACGTCAGCTTATAGGTCATGTGATCACTCAACAGACGAATGAGACACAGACAGGGAGGATCACAGAAGAAAAGGCTGTATGAGGCCACTGCTTAGTTTGCATTCGTATACGTGCTAGAAGAGTCATTTTGAGACCGTTTTAGCTGCCTTATAGAAGTGAATGGAGAGCGACAAATACCCTATTCTGGATTATCACCCCAGAGGAGCACAGAGCAACTAACAAACATATTTCGCCATCATTTGGACTCATATCATGGCCAGGTAACTACACAACCCAAAGTTCTACCAAAGTTCAGTTGTGCTTTAAGAAGCAGAGAGGATGAAAGGCGCACAGGAACTGAGTGTTTGGTGAGTGTACAGAATCTGTGATGAAGTTGAATGCATTGTGGTTAATCTTCAGGAGGCAGACAGAGTCAAACCTGCTGCAAACACTGCAGAAAAGACACCGTTCAGTGTGTCTGCGCTGCACAAACTATCTGAGCAGGACTGCAAAATCTAAGGTGAGGTGAGCAATCAATATTAAGAGGAGAACTTTTTTTAAATGGAGGTTGTGAAGAAAGGCAGACAGAAGGACACACAGCCCCCCAGACAGGCATGAAGAAACAGGAAATAAGCAAAGCAGTAAACAGAAAATAAATTATGAAATATCCCTTCCCCTCCATATGGCCACTGTAAATGAGTACCCTGACTCAGTCTGTGGCTCTGTCAGTCTCTGTTAGAATGAGTACCCTGAGTTAGTCTGTGGCTATGTCAGTCTCTGTTAAAATTAGTACCCTGAATCAGTCAGTGGCTCTGTCAGTCTCTGTTAAAATTAGTACTCTGAGTCAGACTGTTAAAATGAGTACCCTGACTCAGTCTGTGGCTTTGTCAGTCTGTTAAAATGAGTACCCTGAGTCAGTCTGTCTCAGTCTCTGTTTGACCGTGCATTTGGGTGCAAGTTCCACTCAGGGGTTTCGTGACAGTGGCTGTCCAAGGTAACCATTGCTAATGTGGTCTTGCTACATTGTCTGTGTTGTAGTACTGTTGTGTTTCCTCACAGATGTCCATTTTGTAATACCAGACTGTGTTAGTGACTGATGCAAGGTCCGTGTGTGTGAGCCTGCCTGTTGCCGTCACATCCTACTGTGTGTTAGGTTACCTGCTGGCTGGACTCCAGCACCCAGATAAGCTCCGGTTCCTGAAACAAGCAGACAGAGGCGTACAGCTTGAGTCTGTTTCAGTACAGCACTTATATGCAGTTATCTGTTCACTTAGAAAAAGATTTTAGATGTTCAAAGAGTGAATGTTGGTGAGTTTACCAGCAGATTTGGCTTCAGCTCCAAGTCCGATCGCCTGTGTGCCATATGGATATCCAGCTGTGAGAGAAACAATTACCAACAGAACTAATCATTTTGGTTTACTGATATACAAACTTATAAACAAATCTGTAGCTCATTTCAAATCTACAATGGAGTCTCTTCAGCCCCTCTAGTTGAACAAATAGCTAAGGTCATTAGTTGTGATTAAGACATAATTCATTATAGGAAGACAGACAAACCATAATAAATCTGGTTCAATCCACCACATAATAGCAATCATTGAAGAATATAAAATATATATATATAAATTTTCTTGAACAAACCTATTATTCTTTGATAAAATACTTTCATGACAAATATTTCATGTCAAAGAGAATTTTAGTATTTCTAACAATTTATTATCAATGCATAACTATAAATATTACTGGAAAAAAATATATATACAGTGAGCACCATAATTAATTGGACAGCGACGCATTTTTTGTTGTTTTGGTTCTGTACTCTAGCACATTGAGTTTGAAAGGATACAATGACAATGAGGTTGAAGTGCAGAATACATGGTTGGCTAAATGGCTCCAAGTCATCAAGGGACTGACGTATCAAACAAGCCTTAAACCATCACTCTGCTGCCAGATATGCAGTAGATATGGATGGATAATTTGAAGGGTTTCTTCTCCTGAATTATTTTTCCATGGAGTTCAATAGGAACATTTGTCAGGAGAACCAACCCTTAAATTGATCTATCCAACGAACCATGTATTCCATACTGTTCCAGCATAATTTACAGCTAAATCTAGTCCCACCCCCAATTCCCATAGAGATCCATTCAAATGCAAAGAAGTTATAGTATATAAGAGTATCAGAAAATAAGATATCAAAAGTCGTGATATTGTTGGGTCACAGACATCATGGCATGCAAAGGATATGCAACCAAATATTAAAAATGATTCCTTTATTCTACATTTTGTTAAACTGTCCAATATTTTTTGATGCCCGAAAATGGGGGGGGGGGGGGGGGGGGACTATGTACAAAAGGTTCTATAATTTCTAAACGGTTCATCCGAGAAAGAAGAGGATAATGCGGGGGAGGAGTGAGGTGACGAGTGGAAAGGCTGACGCAGTTCGTTCGGTGCTCCGTTTCGACAGTGGACAGAGACCGCAACACTGCGTGTATGGAGAAAGGTTGTGGAGTCAGAGTTTCTCGGGACAGCGGGGGCTATTTTTTATCATGGCTGTGTAATTCCACTTTAATTCAATTCACTTAATTAGTTTGATTAATGCAATGATTATTGAATGTCTCTGTTTGATATGTTTGTGTGTTGTGGGTCTGCCCAACTTTTTTGTTGTTGTTGTTGCTGGGGCTACAACTGAAGTTCCATAGCAGGAAAATAAAAGTTATTCTATTCTATCCAATATGGATGAACATATCCTCAAATTAAAGCTGACAGTCTGCACTTCAACCTCATTGTCATTGTATCCTTTCAAACTCAAAGTGCTAGAGTACAGAACCAAAATAACAAAAAATGTGTCACTGTTCAATGAATTATGGTGCTCACTGTACATGGGTGAATATGCGTGAGTCAGTGTGTGTGTGTGTGTGACGTGCAATTGAGCATGATGAGTAAGAGGTGAGTGATTGAACAGGAAAAACAATAAGGATGAGGTCTTTATGATAACGAGCAGACACGCAAACAGTCACACACACGCCCACACACATGCAGATGCACACACAATCACACTCACAGCACAGGTGTTATTTTCACTTTTTAAATGAAACTGAACTGCTGAAGCCATGCTGTCTGTCTGGTGTAGGGCTAACTATGTGTTTGAGTTTAAGAGAAACATTAAAGAGACGTAATGAGCAGGCCAGTCTGACGTAATGAGCAGGACAGTCTGACGTAATGAGCAGGACAGTCTGACGTAATGAGCAGGACAGACTGACGTAATGAGCAGGACAGACCGACGTAATGAGCAGGACAGACCGACGTAATGAGCAGGACAGACTGACGTAATGAGCAGGACAGATTGACGTAATGACTCACCATATCTACGAGCAGCAGTCTCCAATCCCAGTCCAGCAGCCAGTGCACCTGTATCACAATAATTTTTTGTGACATTTTTTGTGCTAGTTAAACATGCATGGTGTATGATCAACATTAAGTCTCAGGTCTTCTAAACTCAATTACAGAGGCCTGCAGAATAAATTTTCATGTCAGAGATGAAAAAAACTGCAACATATACTGTATCCAAAGTATTTCTTTAAAACCTGAAATATTCCAGCACTTCCATTTTAGATTGTCATTACATTTTAGTTTTTTCATTACATATTGTCATCCTTTCCCTCTAATATGACCCAATGCCTTCTTTCAGTTCCTCTGGATAGTGGCTCTCTACCTCTGGTGGCTCGGAAGATAGACCATCTTTCAGTCTTTAAAGCCCCAGGGAACAAATATTTGTGATTGCCTTCAAATTAGGTTAATTTGTGTCTTATACAATATGTATAGGAAATAATTACTTTCTGAATTCCAGAGATAATGTATACTTTTACCCTTGTTTTTGGATTGAAGTCAGGTGGTACTATAAGTAGGAAAAGTGATGTCAATAATCCCAAACCAATCACAAGGCTGATGTCACTTGTCCCTCTCACCAGCATTTGTCAAAACTAATGCCTTATTCAAACATGGCCAGTGTGTTAGCTAGCCCTGTGGATTTATAGCTACTACTTTCAGTAACGTTATGCGTATATTGGCTAAAGTTGGGCGTGTAGCACTAACGTTAGCTAATAATGTCACATGCCTTCTCATCGCTGCACTTGCCGGTGCTGGGCAGTTGATTTTTTTTAACACACAGAACTGAAGCAGAACTTTAGTTGCCAGGGTAACCAACCAAACAATTACATGGCATTCAACATACGAGCTATCCAACGTCAACTAGCTTGCTAACTAGCAGCAATACCCACATATTTATTGGAAGAAACACAATGTTATAACAAAGTTAAGAAGTGTCATTTATTATTACATGAAAACTTAGTATCTTGAAACCTATGGAAGCATATCCGCGCCAAAATTCTAATTAAAATCGGCGATTGCATTTCGTTTACATTCAATATGCGCAAAAACCATGACATAATTCAAATTAAAATGCAAAAGGCCATTTTGCGTTTTCATTTTCAAGTTAATATACGCACTTTCTGACAATGTGAAAATGTTCATACAAATCCATTTCACATTTATTTTTTCTAACCCTTTATGACACAACCCTGCCATAATTTAAATTAACATTAAAAACCACATTTGCATTAGCGGTTTCTTATTGCAATGACAAAAAGGAAATGATAATTAAATTCGCCATTTAACATATCATTTTCATGCTTTGCGGCACAAGAGTGACCTAATTCAAATGCAATAGGCCCTTTTCACACTTCCTGGTTTTTTATGCCGGAAATGCCACGTAAAGTTCCACGGTCTTTCAACAGGACCATGTCTGAGAGTCGGAACAAGAGCTTTTGTAGTGTCCCAAATACAATGTGTAGCAATTCAAAACAAAAAAATATATATTTACAATGTACTGAGACTTTTTTTGTTTTTTGAAACTGCGGGCATGTTCATGAATCGCTGTTTTATATTGGTGAGCTGCTCAGCTGACCAACGCAAACATAGCCTACTTCTCATGATGAGCATATAGGCTACAACAGCATGCAGTAACACATCAATGTGCATTTGCAACATAATGTATTATGTACATTTGTACATTATGTACATTTACCTAGCTAGCGATACGTATCAGAAACAATAACATGTTCGTGAGTATGTAGTCAAGTTAAATGCCATGCATTTAGCAAGGTAGAATGAGTTAGATCGTAGCTTGTTAGCTACTTAGTTACATTCACTATTCATAAAAATGAATGAACAGACACCCCTGCGAGGGAGATGCAGCAGTTCCGAGTTTCCACCGTGATTTGACAGATGGACAGAGAGAACGCACCCACGAAAAAAATATATATTTACAAAGCATGGAAACATATCTAAATTATTATTAACTAAGTTAATTTAACATTGGGCTGGATAGGGCTCGTCAAAACTTTTAGGCTACCTAGTTTTCTTTTTAATTCTTATCATTTAGCCTATAATCCCCCAACACAGAGAACTAGGAAATATTGCTATCTAGCCTGGTAACTGCCTGACGACCGAAATCATAGACAACCACTAAAGTTGAACCATAAATTCAGTAGTTTGACGGTCCCCTGTAATTCCCCTTTCTTTGAGGCCCCGCCTTCATGGGCATGCTTTGACAGTTTGCATGTTCAGTTCAGAGTTTTGGCAGGGTTTTTGCATGACCACACGGAAATGATAATGTAAACGGATGCAATGGCATTGCATTTGAATTATGTCACTCTTGTGCCACAAAGTATGAAAACAATGTTAAATGGTGAATTAAAATTCATGGAACAAGCGATTGCAATAAATGTGGTTTTTCATTTTCATTAAAATTATGGCAGGGTTGTGTCATATAGGGTGAGAAAAAATAAATGTGAAATGAATTTGCATTAATATTTTCAAATTGTCCAGATGAAGTGCATACATTAACTTGAAAATGAATACGCATAATGGCCGTTTGCATTTCCATTTGAATTATGTCATGGTTTTTGCGCACATCGAATTTTGCACATCGCCGATTTGCATTTTCATTTTGGCGCGGATATGCTTCCATAGAAACCCAATATTCCGTCACCACATGTGAAGCCAGAGAACGCGGGATATCTGGTTGTAGAATTTCTACACTCTCAAATTCAGTGTCGGTAGGTTCGTACATATATGGTTGTACAACCCCGATTCTCCCCGCTATTTATATTTTTGTTGTGTGTGATGCCGAGTGTCTTCTTGGACAGAAGAATGTCAATCAAGCATGTTCATTAGAATATTACAACCACGCCTGGCCATCCTAATACAGGTCTGATCAGCTAATTCGGCTGTTTTTGAGCAGTGTTTTATCATATTTTTTTTTTCATTCAAACTTTGATGGATGCTTAATAACACACTCAAGTTTGATATCATACATACATTTTAACAATTTTAGCTTTGTTCCCTGGGGCTTTAACAGTATACACAGTATTTACCCAGGTCTCTCAGCCCTGTATTTATCTATTAACCTTGGAACTATTAACCTATTTATCTATCAGCCCTGTGTTTATCAGTATTTACCCTGCTATCTCAGCCCTGTGTTTATTAGTATTTACCCAGGTCTCTCAGCCCTGTATTTATCTATTAACCCAGGTCACTCAGCTCTGTGTTTATCAGTATTTACCCAGGTCTCTCAGCGCTAAATTTATCAGTATTTACCCAGATATCTCAGCCCTGTGTTTATCAGTATTTGCCCAGGTCTCTCAGCCCTATATTTATCAGTATTTACCCAGGTCACTCAGCCTTGTGTTTATCAGTATTTACCCAGGTCTTTCAGCCCTGTGTTTATCAGTATTTACCCAGGTCTTTCAGCCCTGTGTTTATCAGTATTTACCCAGGTCTTTCAGCCCTGTGTTTATCAGTATTTACCCAGATATCTCAGCCCTGTGTTTATCAGTATTTGCCCAGGTCTCTCAGCCCTATATTTATCAGTATTTACCCAGGTCTCTCAGTCCTGTGTTTATCAGTATTTACCCAGGTCTTTCAGCCCTGTGTTTATCAGTATTTTCACAGGTATCTCAGCTCTGTGTTTATCAGTATTTACTCAGTTATCACCGCCCTGTATTAATCTATTAACCCAGGTCACTCAGCCCTGTGTTTATCAGTATTTACCCAGGTCTCTCAGCCTTGTTTATCAGTATTTACCCAGGTCTCTCAGCCCTGTGTTTATCAGTATTTACCCAGGTTTCTCAGTCCTGTGTTTATCAGTATTTACCCAGGTCTTTCAGCCCTGTGTTTATCAGTATTTACCCAGGTCACTCAGCCCTGTGTTTATCAGTATTTACCCAGGTCTTTCAGCCCTGTGTTTATCAGTATTTACCCAGGTCTTTCAGCCCTGTGTTTATCAGTATTTACCCAGGTCTTCATCATTCCCCAGTCCTGTTGATTGGAAGGGCTGCCCTGCATAGGGCACAAGGCCCTCGCTCAAACTGTCAGCCTTGAACTCGGCCCCGAGCCCAGCAGGAACCACTTGCTGGCCCCCGTAGGGCAGCTGACTAGCACCTGCTACATGACCAACACCAGCACCTCCTGGATGGATTTACAAAAAAAGACATAATGACTGATGCAGGTCAAAACACCCCAACCCCCTTCACGTTTTCCACCCTTTTGTCCCTCCTTTCTCACCATACTGCCCAGATTTTGCATTTGCTCCGAGAGCCCCAAGGGCCCCCAGGTTCAGTAATGGGCTACCATAGGACCTGGCCCCAACACCTAGCGGAGAAAAAAAAATAGCAGCAAACTGTCAAGCTGTGGTCCCGTGTTCAGCTCTAACCATAACCCTTACCCCACTGCTTTAACACTGACACTGCACTGGCATGGTGTTCAACCCCCAGGCTAAGCTAAAGGGATGAGCCTCTCAGGTCATGACCTGGTTCATTGTTAAGGTCCAGCGCTATGGGAAAGTGATGAGCCCCTGAGGTTATGACCTGGTTCGTTGTTATGGCCCAGCACTAAGCTAAAGGGATGAGCCCCTGAGGTTATGACCTGGTTCATTGTTAAGGTCCAGCGCTAAGCTAAAGGGATGAGCCCCTGAGGTTATGACCTGGTTCAATGTTATGGCCAAGTGCTAAGCTACAGGGATGAGTCCCAGAGGTTATGACCTGGTTCATTGTTTTGGTTCAGCACTAAGCTAAAAGGATGAGCCCCTGAGGTTATGACCTGGTTCATTGTTAAGGTCCAGCGCTAAGCTAAAGGGATGAGCCCCTGAGGTTATGACCTGGTTCATTATTAAGGTCCAGCACTAAGGTAAAGGGATGAGCCCCTGAGGTTATGACCTGGTTCATTGTTAAGGTCCAGCGCTAAGCTAAAGGGATGAGCCCCTGAGGTTATGACCTAATTCATTGTTAAGGTCCAGCGCTAAGGTAAAGCAATGAGCCCCTGAGGTTATGACCTGGTTCATTGTTATGGTCCACCTCTAAGCTAAAGGGCTGAGCCCTAGAAGTTATGACCTGGTTCAATGTTATGGCCTAGTGCTAAGCTACAGGGATGAGCCCCTGAGGTTATGACCTGGTTCATTGTTAAGGTCCAGTGCTAAGCCAGAGGGATGAGCCCCAGAAGTTATGACCTGGTTCATCGTTACGGTCCAGCGCTAAGCTAAAGCTAAGCCCACTGAGGTTATGACCTGGTTCAGTAACACCTTCTTTGATTTGAGTGCTTACCTGCACCCTTCCCCGCTTTTGCTGCCAGTCCAGCACCATCGGCTAAAACAGCGGGGAAGCCCAATCCTGAAACAATATCATAATTTCGTATTTTGTCATTAACAAATAATAACGATGCGAAGCAGTGTAAAAGCGTACCTACCAGCACCATAACCGTTGCCAGCAATGTAGCCATTTCCGTAGCCTGGGGAAAGAGACAGGCGCAGAAACAGAAAACAGAGAGTAATATCATCACATCACAGGGAGAGTGAAACAGGCCTAAACTACAGACTCCTTACTGGCTAGCCTGCATTTTCCAGACTGAGGAATCCCTCCTCAGACCTGATCAATGGGAATTAAGTTGATGTGGCAATCTATGTGTGCTGGCATTGCTTTCAGTGGATGTGGCAGTCAGAGCCAAGAGGGCGGTGTACCAGTCTGTGTGTGCTGGCATTACCTGCTCCGTAACCATTGGCGAGCCCTGCCCCAGGATATCCAGCAGCCGCAGCACCGTAACCTGAAAAGGATGGGAAGGATAGCACCGTCAGCACACAGCGCCCCCCGCTGGACCTCTGCGACACTACCGACCGTCCCATTCTAGGGCACATTCAAGAAGGCCTTCCGCAGATGATAAGCAGGCACGCTGGACAGTGAACCTGGACTTTCAAGCGTTTTGTTAAATCATTTTGTTAACAAATCAATTAAGGAGGATGAAGACAGCAACAGCTCATACATACAGGCTGATCACACCAAGCAATAAAAATGACAGAATTCACAAACACATGCAGTAATGAATGATGCTAGCACTGGCTGGAAATAATGACCAGTGACCAGCACATGCAGGAGATCGTGATACACTCCAGATGAGAAAGTTTACCGGATTTGGCTGCTTTAGCACCCTGTCCAATGGGCAAACCTTGTGCTGCACCGTAACCTGGAGACCACAAGGGCGTTACCACACAGTGTTTAAACCAACACTCTCCCAGCATGCCCCACACACTGGCCACTGCATGCCGCGCAGAAAGGTCTTATTCATCCATCCAATAACAGATGAGCAAAGAAGAAACATGCAGATCAAGGCCTCAATCAACAAGCTGCAACTGACAGTAATAAACATGCTATTCGTGTCAGTAAGTAACATGCTTCATAAAATGGTGTATTCATTGACTGTCACCATCTACTACCTGAAAAATAAACCAAAAAGCACGTTCTGCAATAGTCTCACAGAACACGCGTGCATGTGTGACAACCGATAGACAAACATGATTGGAGGTAGAAAGCCAACTCACTAATCACAACGACATTGAAACAAATACCTATCGCCAATAGAGGCCTTTTCTGAGCCTTGTGGTTGCATGCACGCTGAAACCTCCATTTGACCTGTGTTTACAACAGACACCAGGCTTAGAGAATAACACAAAATAAACTGATACATTCAGCCCATCTAGAACATAAGAACACATAACGAGGAGAACAGAACATTCAGCCCATCTAGAACATAAGAATACATAATGAGGAGAACAGACCATCAGCCCATCTAGAATATAAGAACAAAAGAACACATAATGAGGAGAACAGACCATCAGCCCATCTAGAATATAAAAACAAAAGAACACATAATGAGGAGAACAGACCATCAGCCCATCTAGAATATAAGAAGAAATAATGAGAACAGGCCATTCATATGGGGTGCCAAATGTAAAGTAAAACACAACACGTTTTTCCTGTGTTTTTTTCTCAAATTTAGCATAAATGTGGCATTTTTCTGAAGATTTATGCTAAATATGAGGATAAAAAAGGGTAAAGCAGTGGACATAATGAGATGTAGCCTATTAAAGCTGCTTCTTCCTCCATTGTCCTTCCTCCAGTGTAGCTAAACTGTCGCTGGAATATCGCTGGAGTGCGTTTATATACTTTCTTGCGAACGACAACGACCACGCTGTAGGCGTATGTAAAGCGACAATAGAATGTTTATGAAAGTTCTGTGATTTCAGTGGAGCGACACTCTGTCGCCGGACTAAACTGGCCACTTGACGCCATTTCAACCAAGGATGGACTATAGGCTATAGTGACCTGCTGAGGCACACAGTGACAGTTCAAATAGGCTACAGCATTTGACACACACGGACTGTAAAGTAGAGCTACACAGTTCTTCAAAATTAAAATCATATAAATTCTAAAACGATCACCCTTCTCAACCTTTTTTAGTCTCAGCATGAGCATCTCTTAAAGTCCACCAGTGCCCTCTAGTGCCCCTGTTGAGAAACAGGGAAAATACGGAACAAATTGAGTCCCATATTAGTTTGACGGAGACGCAAGGTTTGCAGAATTATTCTCTGTATTTGTACGGCAATTGTAACCATGTCAATGTGTAATAACACATAAGCAGGCGAACCTCTTGCTAGCCAGACACTCGCGACTATTAACCAGTCTTGTCAGAGTATTGGCCCCCAGTTCATCAATGTCAATTCGCTTCCTATCACAATTAGCCAGCGACTAACAAAGTGCTAACGGTAGTTTTAATGGTTCGAGTTTGTTTCAAGAATCATGCTATGTTATGACATTAGGGACAGACAGGTTAGCGAGGTAGCTCACTAACCATCTATTGAATCAAGCTGCCAGCTTGTTTTTTGGCTTGGCTGGCTGTCAATATTCAACTTCACCATAAGAAATCAGTCAAGGACACCAGAAGTAACGCCTATGCCCAAAACATAGCCTATGCTATTTTTTTTATTAAAACCAAGATTTAAGCTAAATATTTAATTTAGAACCAAAAATGTAAGATATAAATAAATATTTATTTTTTGCTAAATATTTAACTGTTAAACACAGATTTGTGGTAAAACATAAATATATAAATAAAATCTTAAATCTTGCTTTTGGAAAACGTAAGATTTAAGATTCAAGCTAAATCTCATTTTTAAAAATAAATATTTATTTTTGAAACCAAGATATAGGATTTAAATTAAATATTTATATTTGACTAAATATTAGTTTCTGAAACAGATATATAAGATATTTGCTAAATATATACAGTCAAGCTGGAAAGTCTGAATACCCCTTTCACCTTCTCCACGTTTTATTACATTACAGACATATTCTACAATAGATTGAGTTCATTTTTGTCTAAACATTCTACACAAAATAGCCCATAATGACAAAGTGAAAACATGTTTTTAGAAATTTTTGCAAATGTATTAAAAATCGAAAGCTGAAATCTTTACTTTACGTAAGTATTCATACCCTTTGCTTTAACATATTTTTAAAGTATCATATTTAATATTTGGTCGCATATCCTTTGCATGCTGTTACTTCCTGAAGTCTGTGACCCATCAACATCAAAAGACTTTCGATATATTATTTCCAGGTACTGTTACAAGCGATACTATAAGCTCTCTGCATTTGAATGGATCTCTATGGGAATTGGGGGGTGAGACTAGATTCAGCTGTAAATTACACTGGTACAGTATGGAACACATGGCTGGCTAAAAGTCATCAAGAGTCTGAGCTATCGAAAGAGCCCCAAACCATAACTCTGTTGCCAGATATGGAGTAGATGTGGATGGATCACTGCAAGGGTTATTTCTCCTGACTCATTTTCCGATAGAATTTTATGGGGAAAAAGTCAGGAGAAACAACCCTTAAAGGGATCCATCCACATCTACTTCATATCTGGCCGCAGAGTGATGGTTTGGGGCTCGTTTCATATCTTTATATATATATATAAAATATTAAATTTTGAAAACTCAGATTTAACATTTAATTTATATATTTATGACATGCTTATTTGAGATTTATCAATTAAATCTGAAAATATGAACGACAAGGTTTATTTAGCATGTTAAATATTGGAAAGAAAAACTAATTTAGCATAAATCTTCAAGAAAATGCCACATTTAAGGTAAATCTGAGGAAAAAACACAGAAAAAATGTGTTGTATTTTACTTTACATTTGGCACTCCATACATTCCAGCCCACCTAGAACATAAGACCAAGAACATATAATGAGGATAACAGGCTGTTCTGCCCATCTAGAACATAATACCAAGAATATATAATGAGGAGAACAGGCTATTCTGCCCATCTAGAACATAAGAATACATAAGGAGGATAACAGGCCATTCACACCATCTATCTAGAACATCAGAATAGATAATGAGTAGTTAGCTGAACAGGCAATTCAGACTGATATTCATGCAAAATCTACAAATGACTAGTTTCCACCTATGCCGTTTGTTCTACTGACAGAACTCAACCTGGATTTTTTTTTTTAATTCGCTGTTTAATCCCTTGTATGAATAAAAAATATATATCAGTCAAATGCCCCTTAGTTTCTTTTTTACTAGACTTATAGATTTTATCTTTGCTTTTTTCCTCAAAACTTTTCACTTCATCCCAGGAACTAATTGAGTTGCCTTTTAAGCTTTTTCCAGAACTTCTAGATCTTTATTGTGGTGAGGTGCCCAGAACTGCACACAGTACTCTAAGGGTGGTCTGATGACAGCCTTTTATAATGGCTGCTAATTTATATTAGTGGGCAACAGGCACATTGGAAGTTTTCCATATGTTCTATGTTATTTAGTTATTAGTCTGCTAGTCAGCATTTATTGTCTTTTTTTCCTGTTTATTTCTTTGTACTTTAAAGTGGTAAAGCACTTTTTGCGTCATTTAAAAAAAATGCTCTACACATAAAGTTGTTACGATGGTTATTATTTGTGAAGTATTAACAAGCGCCATCTCCAGCAGAACGAATATGACACTTTCAGACAAACCATGAAAAAATGTGAATGCATAAATACTGCAACTCTCAGATTGGCAAATACAAAAAAGTCAACAGTTGGGATCCATCTCTCTCTCTCACACACGCGCGCACACAAACACACACACACGCTTACATAATTTCCCCCTGATCTGTAAGTTTGACAGTCGCCTAAACAGTCGCAAAATGCAACAATACATTTTCTGTTCATGAAAAACCATGACAACTGCTCACCAACACACCGACGGCCACACAACCGCTCTTAACTAACCAAGAAGAAATTGAAGTAGAAATGACTAAGGCACAATAACAACAACAACAATAAATATAGCTGCGAGCAGCGATTCCCAGGGACCATGCAGCATAAGCAGCAGTTGTCAAACACGGAGACTCTAAAATGCTGGACAATTCAAGACAGAGTTGACCCAAAAATGTTTCTAATCAGGGCTTTTGTCATTGTTGGCATTTTGGAATCTTGATATAACTCTCAGTCCCCCCACCAAGTTTCATAACTTTATGTCAAATGGTTTTAGAATTATTAGCATTTAAGTGATAAGCCACACCTCCTGCAAATTCATTAGCTTGTCATTCGGCCATCTTTTAACGTAGGCCTAAGAAAAGTAATGCCCGTATGAAAGCATGAGAGATGAGTCAGAATACATTTGGACTCGTGGACTCGTCATCATGTGGACTCTTAATAGACCTATCAGGTTTCATAATTTTGTTCCCCATGAGCAGAGGGATCTGTACACTAAATTTTGTGACTTTACGTCAAACAGGGCGTCGGGATTGGCGTGTCAATGTCAAAATGTTGCCACATGCACTACAGCGCCATCAGGTGTTAAATCTGCATCATAATTTAAAGATCCAAGAGTTCACACCCAACAACCCTACCAGGTTTGTTGATTCTAGGCCAAGCTAGCTCATTGGAGTTGTAGGTGAAAAAAAAAACAAAAAAAAAAATCCAAATAAAAAACAATAGGGTACCAGCAGCTGCGCTGCTTGGTCCCCTCATAATAATACACAGTAGACAGTCAATGACTAAATGTTATTTCTACAATCTGAACAGTGGAGAGATAGAAGCACTGTAGAACTGGTAGAAATTGTGTGCAGTCACTGAAATTGACGGAAATTGTATGACGACAGCTGTTAGCAATTTGCCACAACAACTGACATATACAGACATAGGCGGTGTGCGTGAAAACTTGATAAAACACAAATTTTACACAACTGAGACACAAAGCATGCATGGGTTAAAGCATGCCAGATGTAATAAACACCTTCACAGACACCCATAGAACAGAAGTCATTTACCTGAAGGACTGGGTTCACTACTCTGTCCAATGGATGCCCCCATCCAAGGTCCATATCCTTTGGAATCACAAACGTATCCCAAACAGCGACCGATAAGCTCCAAGTTACACTCCCAATATTCTCAACTCAAAGTGCGCTAGACACACATTAATGGGCACATTTTAATAAGACAAATTACTAGCATCTCGGTGGGGGGGAAGCCAAACAAATAGTTTTTCCTTCAGGTACATTACAGAAGCGATAATTTATCTAGTTTTGTGCTTCTGGAAAAATGTGGTTGTTAAGCGTGTTAATCATTTAAGGTAGCTAATTTCAGCCTGTACCAACTTTTTATCATTTGCACTTAATTTGCTTTTCTTATCTTTGATGTACTGCACATCTTCCATGCAGGGGCTTTTATGTACAATAAGATGTTTGTCATAATTGATTAATTTACTGGTGATAAATAATGTAACATAAATACATGCAAATTGTAAACCAACATGGATCAAAACACAAAAAAAGTTCCCAGACCAGATGGTAGTGCACAGACCTAAATGACATTGGCAATGGACATGACATTAGGAAGTTACAACAAGATGGACTGAGACATGGACATAAGCTGACAGACAAACAGAGCAGTGGATGGTTACCAGGTTTGGCTGCTTTAGCACCCTGTCCAACAGGCAAACCTGCAGCTGCACCATAACCTGGAGACCAAAAGGATGTTACCACACAGTGTTTAAACCAACACTCTCCCAGCATGCCCCTCTCTTCTCACACACTGACCGGCGCATGCCGTTAGGACGTTTCTACCCGGTCTTTCCCAACCCTGATCCGAAAGCAAAAGATGTGTGCTGGTCTTCAGTCTAACCTCTTCTAGTTAAAAGGGCTATATTAAACGTTCAGAAAATCCTTCTCATTACTGACACCAGTGGCCGTAAGTGAACTGCAGCCATCAGCTTGCTGCTAGCGAGATTCCTCACACTCTAGCAACATTTGATGACTGGATAACATTAGATACTACCCGGCCTGGATCCGGCGTTGCTTGGTTACGTTAACTTTGTAAACGGCAAGCTAGCCAACTAACATTACCAGCCAGATCAGCCCTGGGAGTCGGGTTTGAATCGATGTAAGTTAGCGAGGTAACGTTATCCACACAGACAGTATTTTGCTAGTGATAGTGTTCACCCTTATGTTTGCCCAAACGGGCTTCAGTTGATAAAATTTTATTTATCTTCGCCTTTGGTGGACTCGACAATGGTGTTGGAATGGGAGCCGGTCGTGTTTGCTGGTTCACTAGTTAATTTCTCAACAGCTAGCTAGTGTTACAGGAGTTCGCTACATACTGGCCCTCTAGTTTATGCTGTGTGGAGCGGGCCAGAGAGAGGGAAGGCACTCAGAAGCGTGCTTAGATGTCACATCCTTCATTCACAAAATTATTTTCGTGGCAAATCCGACCTGAGCCCTTTATATAAAAATCAACCCTTGGGCTCTTATATGCAACAGAGAAAGTCGGGGAAGGTCTCATTTTTTAAGTTACGTTCATGCAATTCATGCATGTAAAAATCTTACATATAGCCCCTTTAATTAGGTTTTATAGAGCTGTTCACTTGAAACGTATGGTGTGATATCAACTGACAAATTCCTGTTTGCTGTCAGTCCGTGGTGAGATATGTGTGTTGTCTTTGGTCGGAAAAAAATATTTACTCAATGTATTTTTGCTAATATTTTTCTAGGCCATAGAATTAAAAACAATTTCAACTTTATCTGTCAAATAATATCAAACTGTGATCTGTATGAACTGATATTCATTTCTAAATTTCTCATTTCTAAAAAGTACTTGGTAAATCAGCAATATTCATTTGAATTATGTTACATTTATTATCATTTCAGGGCTGTTGAGAGCTGTTAATATTAACAGCTTATTCAAACCAACCCAACTAGAGGCCAGCTGAAACAAAGACTAGTCTACGCCAGGGTGAAGAAACATGACACAAACCCACAGATAAAAGGGTTACATCTGGAGTTCAACCCGTAATAAAACAAAGCCTTACAACAATATGTCTTACAACAATGCTATTTTTAAACATGTAATTTTCAGCATTAAAGGGATAGTTCACCCATTTTGAAGAATTTGATATTGTTTTACTTACCCCCGCAATGGTATGTAGGGTTGTAGTGATGCTGTCCTGGTCTCACCGTTGTAGCTAAATTGTAGTAAATCCTGAATTGGAGCAATGCTAACAATTAGCATCTGGCCATTGGATAAACTTTGTTTAAATAACCGCCTAAATCCACCCAAATAAGGTTCAACAACAGCTTTACAAGTGTCATTGTTGGAAACAAAAATGCACATATGAGTGCACAATGACGATATTTTCGCTCAGATTACTGTATATGATGTTGTTTCATAAAACGGGCAGTTTTTAAGACTGCCCGTGTATCCCCACTCCTAAAAAAACCTAGCTTGGACCCCTCTGATGTCAGGAACTACCGTCCTGTATCTCTCTTGCCCTTCCTGTCCAAAACTCTGGAACGAGCTGTCCATAACCAACTGTCTGTTTTTCTCCACCAGAACAACCTGCTTGACCCCCATCAGTCCGGCTTCAGAACCGGACATTCCACGGAAACTGCTCTCCTGGCCATGACTGAGGCACTCTCCACTGCCAGAGCCTCATCCCTCTCCTCTGTCCTGATTCTACTTGACCTGTCTGCAGCGTTCGACACGGTCAACCACAAACTCCTGATTTCCACACTTTCTGAGATGGGCATTTCTGGGACTGCCCTCTCCTGGTTTGTATCGTACCTCACTGATAGATCCTACCAAGTCTCTTGGAAGGGTTCTGTCTCTGCACCACATCCCCTGTCTACAGGAGTCCCGCAGGGATCTGTACTGGGTCCTCTGCTGTTCTCCATTTATACAAAATCTCTTGGTTCAGTAATCAATTCACATGGCTTCTCATACCATAGTTATGCTGACGATACTCAACTCTTCCTCTCTTTCCCTCCATCTACCCAACAGGTGAAGGAGAGGATATCTGCTTGTCTGGCCGACATCTCTGAGTGGATGACTACCCATCACCTGAAGCTCAACCTCGACAAGACAGAGCTCCTCTTCATGCCACACAAAACCTCCCCGCTACTTGACCTCTCCATCACCGTTGACGGGACCATGGTGGCTGCCTCCCGCTCTGCAAAGAACCTGGGGGTGGTCCTGGACGACTAGCTGAACTTCAAAGACCATATCAGGGCGACGGCACGGTCCTGCAGGTTCCTCCTGTACAACATCAGGAGGATTCAACCATACCTGACCACCTATTCCACCCAGCTTTTGGTCCAGACCATAGTCACCTCACGCCTGGACTACTGTAACTCCCTGCTCGCAAGCCTACCAGCCTGCGCCATCCTGCCTCTTCAACTGATCCAGAACGCAGCTGCCCGGCTTGTGTTCAACCTCCCGAAATTTTCACATGTCACCCCCCTGTTGAGGTCACTCCACTGGCTGCCAGTTGCAGCCAGGATCAGGTTCAAAGTTCTGACCCTGGCCTACACTGCAGCCAATAGGACAGGCCCTGTCTACCTGCAGGACTTGATCCAGAACTATGTTCCTGCTCGACCACTTCGCTCATCTACTGCAGGGCGACTTGCACTTCCCCCCCTCCGTGTAAATGGCACTCGCTCGTCCCGACTGCGGAGCTTTTCCACCCTAGCTCCCCAGTGGTGGAACGAACTTCCCATTCCCCTACGTTCCATGCCAACCCTGCCTACTTTCCGTCATGGCCTGAAAACGCACCTTTTCAGACTCCAGCTGGACTAATACTTATCTAGGACCTCATGGTATGTGTTCTTGTTGAACTGTGTATTCAAGTGTATAATATTTAGAATAGAATTGTATTAGAGCTGATTTACCCAGTTCACTGTGAACTGCATTGTGTTCATTACTAGGGATAGCTGCTACTGTATGGGAAGAATGTGCTTTCTTATCTGTTCTGTAGTTACTTCGATGACCTTCTGTATGCACTTACTGTACGTCGCTTTGGATAAAAGCGTCTGCTAAATGAATGTAATGTAATGTAATGTAATGTAATCTTTCAGCCTCTGTCTGTTTAAATTATGAACATCCGGTAAGAGAGTCAGTAACCTTTAGTATCACTCTGCGTGAGAAGCAGCTAGCGTTTGTTTTCTTAGCGAAATGTCTGATGATGAAGATGATGGGGTGGAATTTGTAGTTGAACTATACTTGCTTGAGTCGGAATATACTGATTTAGAATTAGAATTACTCACAGAACTATATAATAACTAGAAAGGAAATGTGGTCACGTGGTTCCATTCAACTCTATTCTATTTGGTTCTTCCACAATGGCACCACCGCATGATGGCTGCCATGGCCCGGAAATAGTATTACCAATGAGCTCTGCTATGTATTTCCAATGGAGCGTTGTGAAAGTCAACGGAGTCGCCCCAGCGCAATCTAGGTACCAAAAGTTCACAATATGGTAATCAATAGAGGCATGCAATTACATTTGACATTTTTCCTGGGTCCAAAATTTTTTTTGGCTACAAAGAAAAAAGAGAGGCATGATTTTTTTTAAAAAAACCTCATTGGTGAGTGTTGAGTAGGCGCACTGAACTCTGATTGGTTAAGAACAAACTGATGAGATTTGGAACATGGTCATGTGGTAATCCTGGTTACGTCATAGTACAATCACGTGAGCGGGCCTATTCGCATTTTCGCCTCAAATGAAATCTCATCTCCACTGAACTAGGTAGCTAGCTATAGTGGTTAGCTCGCAAGGATCATACAGCGCAGTTAGCTAACAGTTATTTTGTGCATAATAATGAAATGGTTTTCAAAGGCTTTCACGTGTGTAATATTTCTAAGGACAGATTTCACATCTCAAGATACGTTACTAGTAACCTACCCCAGTGAACATTTTGAAAAGTTGATTGACGAGTTGGCCGGAGTAACGTTCGCTGGTTTACTGGGCGTCAGCTTCACTCTGCTCACAGACCCACCCGCTGCTAACTCACCAAAAGCAATCCTCCAGCTTTACTAACATTGCCTGACGCTGGATGAAAAACGACCATCGTAACATTAGTCCTAGGATGTAGTCAGGCTATATCTGGGTAAAACTATAGCTATATTAGGGATAAATTTAATTAAACTGACATGTCTGTCAACCTAAATTTTCACCCCTTTCGACGATGCATATGACGGCCTATCATATAGGCTAGCTTGTTGGCTAAGCCTGCTTTGTTCACGTACAGCTTCGAACAACATAACTACGGCGACGTTAATCAAAGTTTGTTAATAACGATAGTTAAGGAGATGGCTATTAAGCATTTTTAGTAACTATTCACAGCTCATTTATCTGAATTCGCAGTTGTGGTAAGGCTGTGAGGCAACTTCAACCAGGTAACGTTAGCCTACGAAGCCTTCAATATTAATCTATCTAACGTAGACACAAGTTCACCATAGTTCATTATATCAGTCCAAAATGGACATTCCAGGGAGACTATGCAAAATAGGCTAATGTACAATTTTCACAGTGGCCATTTCCATCACGATTTCTCATAATTTAGACCTCACGTTAGCTAGCCGTGCAAGGCTGGTTCACGGAAAGCTTGAGAGAGCGGTCGGGACTTGGGATCTACCGATGTAGCATGACACAGAAACTGCATTATGCGATAAATGTTTGCAAAGAAGAGCGAGTGCTCCTGTTTATTGTAGACATGTCGTTAGCTAGCAACGACTGCTAAATTATGCTCTCAGAACTGTGGGCTACAGTGGTTATGCTAAACGAAAGGTAACTTTGTTCGATCGCAGTAGCAGTCAGAGGCGTAGAAATGACAGGTTATCACAAAAGCCTGTTGATAATATTTTAGCTCGATGGACTTTAAAAAATATATTAAAAAAGCCAGACATATTAAGCTACTTTAGAACATATTTGGCCATACACCCAAAGCCATGTTAAGCCATTTTTTCGGACATTGCTAACGGCAATGGACATAACGTAATTTATGCTAACCTTCCAATAACCAGTAGGCTATCAGATCGGTTGACCAGGCTTTACCCGGATATTTCGTCTTTTTGCACTGAAAATATTCGTTCGGACACTTGTGCCCCATCTATGCAGTCTTAAAGTGCAGTAGCTATAACGTTATTTGGCTTTGATAGCCTTGATGCTCAAGTTCAGTTCCTTAATGCATTTGATTTCTGAATATGCTTTGCTGTTAGGTCTGTTTATTTTCCTGCATCACCCTCGTGGTAGTAACTTGAACTGAACTAATGTAACCAGGAAAAAATGTATTCACTCATAAGGTAGGCTACACATAGCTACAGCGTAGCTATATATAGGATGTCTGTGAACATACAGCAGCGGCCGCAGAAAACAAGCAAAGAATAGGCTATATAACATATTATTATTATTATTATTATTAATCTTAACGTTCATAGCAGACACTTGTGCCCCGTTTATGCGGTCTTAAAGTGCAGTAGCCTAACGTTGATATTGGAAGGTTATCGTAATAATGTTATGTCCATTGCAGTTTCGAGGGGGTTACGTTACATTAGCCAAAGTTATAAAATATAACTAACGTTATGCCTGGCTTATTTTCTTTTAAATGTGCATCGAGCTACAATTAGTGTATTATCAACAGGCTTTTGTGATAGCATGTCCTTTCTAGGCCTCTGTCTGCTACTGCGAGCTAACTTAGCTAACAAAGTTACCTTTCATTTTGCTTATTTATTCGGGAGCATAACTTTGCAGTCGTCGCTATACATGTCTATGGTCGCTAACTAGAGTTACAATGGCAGCCATTACTCTGTGAAAAGGGAGAAAATGACCACCTTCACGTGACAGCATCTGCCTTTTCTAGTTCTTATATATTTCTGTGGAATTACTGTTCTTGTGTGGAGTGATACTAAAAGTTACTGGTTATCTTACCGGATGTTCATAATCTCAACAGACAGAGGCTGAAACGACATCATACACGGTAACTTGAGAGAAAATACCGTCCTTGTGCACTCGGTAATCATATGTGCTCCAACAACGGCACTTGTAAAGCTGTCGTTAAACTTTATTTGAGTGGATTTAAGTGGTTATTTAAACAAAGTTAGCCGGGGGGACATTATATCCAATGGCAAGATGCTAATTGTTAGCATTGCTCCAATTCAGGATTTACTACAATTTGGCTAAACGGTGAGACCAGGACAGCATAACTACAGCCCTAGATACCATTTTGGGGGGTAAGTGAAACAATATGAAATTCTTCAAAATGGGTGAACCCTTTAAGGAAAAGAACACATGCACACATGCATGCAAATGGTTACACCTTCATTAGTACACAGAAAATAGTAGTAGACACACTAAATGGTACATAAATTAGATGTTAAAGGGGTAATATGGTGGTTTACCTTACTTTCTGGTGTTTTGTATGATATTGGTACATAGGGGCATTGCGGGAACACCACGGAACTATCAAATTTGTATTTTCTTTAGGTTTGGAGAAATAGACGATTAAATTTTGCGGTCCCATTTTCAGGTCATTTCTCGTGTGACATCAGACTAGAAATGACCACTCCCCAGTGTCTCAAAACTGTCTATGAAACACTCCCCTATCCACGCCCACAAAATAAAAAAGAACTTCACCAATTTGCGGCGACAAGCAAATGTAAGTTATTTGGTTTTATCTCATTTTACACAAAAAATGTCTTGGCTTTCATGAGCTGTGTGTGTTAATGTCATATTCAGTTTAAAAATATAGTTTTGAAGCTTTTAAACGTAGCATGACAAGCTAGAGCCGTAGCTTCATGTCATTTTGTGTAGCCAGCTTACACCTACCACCACCAGTCACACAATCACATCAGCTGCTTTCAAGGCGACAAATTCATTGGGTTTCATCTGATTTTACTTAAAAAATAACGTTAACCCTCCTGCGCTATGGCAGTACCATGCACAGCGCACTTGATTCGACTATACTCTAGCTTTACTTTATTGAACATACCCTTCCCTGGCATTAAACTGTGCTGTAAGGTTTCCGAAGTGACAAGTTCAATAGCGTGGCCGACTGCAGTGGAGATGCACCATCGTTGTGCTTTTATCGTACTTTTTTCAAAATTACGCAAATTCTGGGATATGACCTAGTAGGTACAGTGCACCTTAACAATGTTTGGAGGTTAAAAGCTGGTGTGACATCTCACATTGCTTATATTAAGGACTTATATTAAGGACCCTAACCCGATACACTTCCTGGTAAATCCCGTCTCGGGGTAACTGTGGTAACTATCTGATTGACAGTTCTCATTGATACGCCTACAAAATGAGGTGAACTTGTAGAATGGGAAACTTGGGCATATGAAAAGGAGTTTTATAGTACTTAAAAATGACTGAATAACAACATCGATGGACACATTCACTTTGATGTTACCTGTTACACTGGCATGTGTCACATTGAACCACCATGTTACACCTTTAAAGTGCAAAATATTAATGAACATAAAAAAGGACATACAAGTAAAACATATATTAGGACAGGTAATTAATTACAGGGATTAAGACCACTAGTGTCACACACATGTCTGTGGTCGTTTACCGGGTTTGGCTGCTTTACCAGCCTGTCCATTGGAATACACAGGTCCTGCCCCTGCCATCACCAGAGAGATACACTGTCAGCACATTCAGCACATGTGTGTGTGTGTGTGTGATTACATAGTAGGAACCTTGATTGCTGTTGGTTCCTAGTATGTCATCATTATTTCATAAAAATAATTTCTTGTCATGGTTTTATGTATTTTTGCACCTATTATAGTGTTTAAATTTTTTCTTAATGGTATTTTTTTTCACTGTTCCTGTTTTATAAAGTGCTTTGTGCAACCGAAAGAAAGAGAAAAGAGGCTAAACAAACTTATGGTTAATATTATTATTACTTGGACATTGTGATTCTTCTAGGCCTCCTGCATACCCTGTTTGAGAAGAGCAAGTTAATGCGTAACTGACAGGGAGAGGATGAGGAGCTATTGAAAAGAACAGAAGAGCTGGTTCACCTGGTGGAGAGAGAACATGAGAGAGGCAGAGGGCCCATGGACAGGGGGAGTGTGAAAGGAAGGTAACAGAATGAGCAAAGGGGCAAATGTATGTTCTGACAGGTGTAAATGAGGAGGAAACACAACAGGTCTCACACAGAGGCTGGGCCAATCCTGCAGGCCTCCACCACAGATATAATAAATGGAATCACACTGCATCTTTCTTTTAGCCCTGTAACCACATTCTGGAAGCATCCTAAATAATAAGTGTTCATGAAGCGCACAGAGCAGCACAGGACGTTACAGTCTGTAGTGAGACTGGTGATGTGTCGCGGAGAGGTGTGTGTGCTGGAGTGTCCCAGTGAGCTCGGATTGGCTTACCTGCATGTCCACCCAAACCTGCTCCAGGGTAGGTTCCTAGGCCTCCATAACCTGTGGAGAAGACAGAAGGTGAAGGTTTAACACCTGAACACAGAGCCATGCAAAACTGCCCGCTAGCAAAGACTCAGCCAGACACGTTAATCTGGGGTCAAGTTAAACTGTAAAAACCCGCCCCCTACCTTCCCCTCCACTGAAAAAATGCAAAACGGTAAACAATAACCACAATCTGCATTGTTGCTTATTTTTTTTATCATATAGCAGCAAATTGTCTACATTGTGCTGGTGCATGTTAGGTCTGGTCAATAGACACACACACACACACACACACATATATATGGGAGAGACACATGAGGTCCATATTGCATCACACGCATAGTGTGCAGAACAAAAACACCCACATGAACACTTACCTCCAAAGGGTTGCTCTCTGTAACCGTAGCCATTACCGCCATACCCTATAAGCACAGATAAGATTAAATCCACACAGTAGAATATTACATATGTATATTTTTATACAGTCTTAGTCTTTCACATATGCTTACTCACAAACACAAATACGTGCGCACACACACACACACACACACCTCTGGGCAGTCTCATCCCTAATCCAGTTCCGAACCCCAGTCCAGGACCTGAAAGCAGAGCAGTAGATATGACCACAGGAACCTTCATAAGAGCAATGGCCGATGCTGCAGTGACTGATAAAAGCAGGACATTACCATAACCACCGTAGCCTCCTAGGGCCCCATATCCTGGCCTCACAGGTCTACCCAGCGCTCCCCTATAGGCACCTGGGTAACAAACAGCCAGAACAATCACACACCTTCTTACAACACTTCCTTTCTCTCCATCACCCAATTCAATGATGAGGACTTTAATCTTACTATAACATAGATGCAAGACTAAAATAAAAACTATAAAAATATGACAGTCTGGATTATAATGCATTGCTTGGTTAAACGGTTAATTGATTTTTTTTTTATTCAGAAGTGTCTAATTGGATCTATTGTCTTTGTTGTTTCTGTCATTTTACAGACATGCTTCTCCTGAGTAAATAAGAGCACAATCGGTCAGAGACAACAAATGTCTCACAGAGAAATACTGCTTCACATATTTGTTTTACCACTGAGTCCCTAAATCACTGTGTGCTGCAGGTTTATCACAGACAGCAGTACCAGGCTCTGAGGCTCATACGGTGCTTATGGATGCAGTACGTAAGTTATGACACATGCTGGGCAACGAAGCACATGACAGACTTTGAAAGGAACTCTTCATCGTCATAATTATGATCAGTTGAAAAAATTAAATGGTTCACACTCAATAATGGATTTTCCAAGCTTATAATGTTCAAATTTTACAGCTTTTTAACTTAACAAATGCACCGCAAACATCTTGCACAAACGTTTCGGATATGCCTTCTTCAGTGTGCAGGTTCAAAGCTTATGGCATTCCACCATCTTTTCAAACAAAGTAGGTTCAGCTGCAATAAATTAAAGTTGCTGGCTAATCTGTGTGAGACAATTAAGCATCAGGGTTAACATAGACAAAGAAAAATCAGAGCAATCAGAATGAGGGCTAATAGAGGGGCGATTGTGTCCATGCGCCGCCACATCAGAGGACATCAGGCTAGGCCGTTCATAAATTTGAGTGGCTGCCCATAGACACAGGGTGCATCCCAATGCTCGAAAAATGCACCCTCCTTTTCTCCACTACCACCTCCTCTCTTCCATGCCCTGGAAACGGATCTTTGTGTTATAATCTAATGTTGCTGATTACATCTTAATTATGTATTAATGGCTACATGTCTCAACGCAAACTGCAATGTCAGGTACATTGTATACTGTACATGCAAATACTTGTACTCTAAACCTTCAGGCAGTTTTGCATACTTCTGGGTAGGAGAGGAGTGGTAGTGGTAGAAAATGATAACACAAAACCTTTAACATTAACCATTCAATAGGACATCCAGTGCATCCAGTCCCATCATGTTGTGGTTACTAACTGATATGCTTTGCTTATTCCCTGTGCTACAGCCTTACTTGAGTTCCTTGAATTGTTTCCTTCATCGGATTGCAAATTCACAGGGTTGGGGTGGATAGAGAGATCTGGCCGCCCCATCCTTGGCTCTGTCAGGCCAAAATGTGTCCGTGAGCCAAAATGTGTCCGGGCCAGGCATTGGAATGCTAGGAATGTCGTTGCTATGCCAACAGACACGCGAGCATTGTGACGCGATAGCATTGCACTTGCTTTGACCTCAGAATCGCCGGAGATCGTTGGACGGAGATAAATCACTACATCACTCAAATAACCATCACTATCACTCAGATAACCTTTATTATTAATTTCCCTTTGTATAGGCTACTAACCTTTATATTGTTAATTGTTTTCGATTTTAGATTGTGTTAGCTAGTGATTCATTTTGAAGTAGATAGTATTTTACTGAAACTAACTAGCTAGCAATACTACATAGTAGTTTCCTGGTCAAATGTTGCTTTATAAAAAAACGAGCATCCGTTAATAATGTTAACAACGCCGGATTAAAAAAAAAAAAACATTAGCCTGTTCGCACTGCAAGTTAAACCAGCGAGGTGGAAAGAGTAAGTAGGCCAATCGCGTTGTTGAATAGCCCAATAAAACTAATCTAATGTCACGTCGTACAGTAGGCCTAATTGTTATTTTTTTGTGGGCCTATTGGTAGTTTTTCTGATGACCGATTAATACCGATTATTATTACGTTTCCTAAAAATGTTTTGTTACGTTGAATATTGTTTTCAATAAATGTTATTTGTTAACTTTTATTTAGTGAGTTGTTGTCATGTTTTGTAGGATAAAAGCAAGCGCGAGCTTGTCACCCGGCGATTCTGAGGTCAAAGCAAGTACAATGCTATCGCGTCACAATGCTCGCGTGTCTGTTGGCATAGCAACGACATTCCTAGCATTCCAATGCCTGGCCCGGACACATTTTGGCTCACGGACACATTTTGGCCTGACAGCTCCCTTGAACTGGTTCTGTCAGGCCAAAATGTGTCCGTGAGCCAAAATGTGTCCGGGCCAGGCATTGGAATGCTAGGAATGTCGTTGCTATGCCAACAGACACGCGAGCATTGTGACGCGATAGCATTGTACTTGCTTTGACCTCAGAATCGCCGGGTGACAAGCTCGCGCTTGCTTTTATCCTACAAAACATGACAACAACTCACTAAATAAAAGTTAACAAATAACATTTATTGAAAACAATATTCAACGTAACAAAACATTTTTAGGAAACGTAATAATAATCGGTATTAATCGGTCATCAGAAAAACTACCAATAGGCCCACAAAAAAATAACAATTAGGCCTACTGTACGACGTGACATTAGATTAGTTTTATTGGGCTATTCAACAACGCGATTGGCCTACTTACTCTTTCCACCTCGCTGGTTTAACTTGCAGTGCGAACAGGCTAATGGGTTTTTTTTTTAATCCGGCGTTGTTAACATTATTAACGGATGCTCGTTTTTTTATAAAGCAACATTTGACCAGGAAACTACTATGTAGTATTGCTAGCTAGTTAGTTTCAGTAAAATACTATCGACTTCAAAATGAATCACTAGCTAACACAATCTAAAATCGAAAACAATTAACAATATAAAGGTTAGTAGCCTATACAAAGGGAAATTAATAATAAAGGTTGTCTGAGTGATAGTGATGGTTATTTGAGTGATGTAGTGATTTATCTCCGTCCAACGATCTCCGGCGATTCTGAGGTCAAAGCAAGTGCAATGCTATCGCGTCACAATGCTCGCGTGTCTGTTGGCATAGCAACGACATTCCTAGCATTCCAATGCCTGGCCCGGACACATTTTGGCTCACGGACACATTTTGGCCTGACAGTTCCTCCCTAAAATTGCGAATTTCCAGGGTGCAGTTCGTAGGATTTGATAAGGGAATCCGGTCGCCTCATCTCTCCCAAAATATGCAGCGTGTTCCTTGTGCAGGCCGCAGGCCTCGCGGGACTTACGGTAATTGCTCTGCTTGCTGGATCAGTCGGTGCTTGGCCCACTTGGTGGTTTTCACTTAACCACCGCTACTTGCGTCGCCTCCTGGCGTCTCGTCTCTGGTTATCTGCGGCTGATAGCTGGGGGTGGAAGAGCCCACCTCGCTCAGTTGGGTGGGTGTCACGGACGGGTGAGGCTTCCTTGTGGAGCAAGTGCTCATCCCCGGGCGTGCATGCCGCACGCGAGAGGTGAGATGAGCCAGTGAAGGCCGGACGAGTGGGGAGAGTGAACAACTGACTGGGAGTGATAGTGTTATTTGTTTTATAACCGTATTGCCGGCTGTGACATCGGTCGCAAAGTATGGCATTACAGTGCGGAAATCATAACTGGAATAACGTCCTACGTAACTCGCAACGTGGAGGAGGGGTTTTCTGTGGAATGTATGGAATTGTAGTTCTGTAGACCCTACAAAGGAAAAAGCGGTCTTTCCTGTTTCAGTACTCATCCGAATTTCTCATATAATATAAAGTGATGTGTTCTGAAATTTGCACCAGTGCACTATGATACACTGCATCAAGTGGTTTGAGGGTATTGGCAGATGCATGTAGATTATATCCACATAATCCAACACAGATAAAAATGCTTTCTGTATAATTTAACTTCTAATCTTGATTACATTACATTACATTACATTATAGGCATTTAGCAGACGCTCTTATCCAGAGCGACTTACACAACTTCTTATTACATGTATCCATTAATACAGCAGCTATATTATATACTGAATTCAGAGGTTAAGTACCTTGCAAGGGGGTAACGGCAGTGTCCTACCTGGGGGGAATCGAAACCTTTCTTTCGGTTCTTACAAGTCCAGTTCCTTAACCATTATACTACACTGCCGACCATTGATGCTCTTGTAAAACAGTTTTTGTAGAAAAAACCCAATTTATATTTTAGTTTTTTCACCAGTTCTTCAACATGTATTTTAAAAAATAATTATTCATCTAACCTAATACCTAAGGACGTACAGTATAACCCTGGGTTCTCTGAATTTCAAAACCATCCATAGTTTTTTCATAGATTTTTTAGATGTTTCGCTTTTGATCTACTGAAGAGCATATAGTTTGTCTTAGTTGGGTTAAGCACAAGTTGAAGATCTAATACAGCATTTTGAATGGCATGAAAGGAAGCCTGTAAATTTGTGAAAGCTTTATCAACTGAGGATGCTGAAGTGTACATGATAGTATCATTTGCATAATAATGAATAGAACTATTTGTAATCAGTGAGCCAAGATAATTTATATATAAAGTGAAAAGCAAAGGACCGAATATGGAGCCCTGGGGCACCCAGATGGAAATGCCAAGAAAACTAGACTGATGCCCATCCGCCATTATTGCTTGTGTTCTGCCATTAATATAACACTCAAACCACTTACAGGCATTACTATCAAAACCAATTGACTTATGCTTATCTAAAAGAATAGTGTGATTTACCATGTCAAAAGCTTTTGATAAATCAATAAACAGGGCAAAGCAGTGCTCACTCTTGTCCAGTGAACAAATGATATCATTAACCACCTTACAAGCTGCAGTCACAGTACTGTGCTCGGGCCTAAAACCAGACTGATAGGAGTGTAAAATACTATTTGAAGATAAATATGAACGAACTTGGTTATTCACCAATTTTGGCTAAGCAAGGAAGTTTGGAGTTTGAGCGGTAGTTATTTAGGTCACTAACATTTCTGCTTTTAAATAAAGGAGAGATGTGCACTTAGGAATACTTCTCCCAACAACAATGGGAGCTGCCAGCAAAAGCAATCTTGGATCAAGATTAAAGCAGATTCGGTGCAGATTCGCTTTAATATTCACTTTAATATTTTGGACTCTTGGTTTGGAATATTGTTACAGCCAATGTAGACAATCACATTTTGGACATGAGAATGTATGTCCAGACTGCGCGGAATACATTCAAAAATATTTAAAACCTTGGCACCTGGGAAACAGCCAGTCTTTTTTTTAAAAATGTTTCTGGTGATAGAATCACCAGAAATGTGGTGGAATTCTGTGCAGTGAAACTGGAGGATGAGGTGAGGGGCCATGAAATGGCTCGAAAGCCCGACTGTTCCGTGATGGTGTGTGTCTTAGGATGACAAGCAGCAGAACAGACAAACTGTCGGGTCATAGCCAGAGGGGGGCCGGCAGCGATTGAGAGCGCTGGGACCCATTCGATGGTACAGGAGGAGAGGGCAGTTTTAGATGACCGGCCAGAGGAGGAATATCCTGCTCATCCAAGATGTCAAATCTGTTTACCAGCTGGATATCTTGGAATGGAGGGAGACGAGTGGTGCGCCTACCACCGCATTTATGACTGCCAGCTACAGTCCATGGCTCCAGGTGGTGTGGGGTGGAACTGACTGGAGTTTTTGGCTCCCAGCTGGACCCAGGGATTCTTGGTCGGGGTCGGAACATTGTCTAGCTTTCCAGAGGTGGTAGTTTGTGCAGGACAAAAGGACACAAGGGAATCGATGAGCTTCTCATCCTCCTGAGTCTGGTAAAGCACGGATATTCACCCTTCCAGTTCTGCGATCTTCCGACTAAGGTAAATGCAGGTCTCAAAATCGGACAAAGAGGTGAGTGGAGGCATGACTGTCGGAAACTGATAAAGGTGCTGGGGTGGAGGGGGGAGGGGGGCAGAGAACAGCTATGATCAGTAAATGGCTCAATGGGCAATATGTGGTAAGCTAATAGTAACCCTTTGCAGACAATAAGAAAGCAAACTTACACGAGCGGGCTCCGGGCCCACAACAATGACGTGGCATAAGCAGAAATGTTGCACAGCAGAGTAGTTTCCAGGAAAATTTACCAACCGGGCCCAAAAACTGGGCTCACTGCGAGGATCAGGCTCCGGCAACATTACATTGACAATATATTTTTTCCGATGATTAGCGGTCAAAAAGCAGCATAGACTGGTAGTCCCTCACAAATTTAAGCTACACATCGTGCAATAACATTTGTTAAATTCAAAAACAGTAACATTTGAACTTTATAACCCTGGAAAATCCATTATTGAGTGTGAACCATTTAATTTTTTCAATTGAGCATGATTTATTGGTTTTGACGCACCAAACAAAGCAAGGTTGAGTGTGGTGATCCCTATTACAGAGTGATTATAATTATGGAAATGTAGCTGAAAAGCTCACCCATTCCAAGCAAGGTACTAGGGTAGCGACCTGGGAGTAATACAAATTTCATTAGAAACAGTGTGACATGACAAAAATAACCACTGAAAAACAATAAGAAAACAAATAAACAAACAAACAAACATCAAGCTAGATGCCCAGCGGAGAAGGTAGAAGAAAACTGTTTATGCAAGTATTGTTTCTTCAAAACAAAACAACACTGATTTATAGCATACCTTACATTATACACAGAAGGGAAATATTATGGCAATGACAACAGCTAAAATAATTTTCACTGATCCACAGCTTTAAACAAACTTGTGAACCGCACCTGTATAAAGGGCTCTTCCTTTCAACTAGATCCTGACACAAACTGAATGACAAATATACGATACAGATATTTGTTAGACTGGCAACTTCTGTATGCTGGAGGAAGGTACCTCGATTTAACTCAGGTCTTAATTACACCAGTTACTTACAAAGTCTTAACAAATCCCGTTAAATTTTTAAAATGCGCTATTCCAGGTATAAAATGGCTGCCGGTTGCCAGGGAAACCCCAAGAATCCCTCCCACACCTGAGTTCCTTTCTGACTTACCAGCTACCTTTGCAGGCTTGCTTACAAACCCTCGGGCCCCCAGAGCACCCAGAGGAAGGCCGGCCCCTAAAAATCAAAAGACAATTTGTTGTGGGAGTCCTTTCCTCACATCGTCACAATAGCAGGCATAAACTTACTGTAAAGGGGGGGGGGGTTGGGAAAGTGGACTGGGTCTATAAAAGGTAGCTCACCTCCAGCATTGGCCCTTCCAATGCCAAGCCTTGCTCCTAGATTTTGCCCTAAGAAAGAGGATATGAGGGGTTCAACATCAGTTTTAATGCAGCTGAGACTCCCATGGGCCTCCCTCTGCATGCTGGTTTTCATTATCTTCAGCAACAATGAAAACATGTTTATGTTCTCCCATAATTGTATGCTTAAAGAGATAGTGCAAGCTGTCCTGGTCTCACCGTTGTAGCTAAATTATTGTAAATCCTGAATTGGAGCAATGCTAACAATTAGCATCTTGCCATTGGATATAATTCCCCCCAGACTAACTTGCTGTGAATTAACCGCCTAAAACCACTCAAATAAGGTTTAACAACAGTGTCATTGTTTGAAACAAAAATGCACATATGATTACTGAGTGCACAAGGATGATATTTTTGCTCAAATTACTGTATATGGCGTCACGTGGCGCTGTAATGGCGACATGTAGTCCAGCTGTCTCTCGTGTTCGTTAATTTTAATGTGTTTTGCTTTGTCTGGCTTTTGTCTTTTGTTTTTTTCATGCGCTGTGTCTGTTGTGGTATGGGGAAGTGGATGGAGATTTTCCGGGGCACTCCTGCTGCTCGTTTTTATAATATTGACGAATTGTCTAGCCGGGATAATTTTGTTTGTGGTCATCACCATGGAGACGTATTTGCATTATGCTGAGGATCTGCAGCCACAGAGTTTATCATCGCTCTTCACCGGAAGATGTTGGGACTGATCCGTGACTGCAGGAAGGCCACCAGGGAAGGAGAAGATATTGCGGAGTGACACCCCGAACCCACCAGATGCGCAAGCGCGCTTCACTTCCGCTCCCATGTTAATGCCGCGGTTCTCACCGGCCACGCGCGCATGGCTGGCAGGCGGACGTGGAGCGGATTTTTCCGTGCTGGGCGTCCGCATGCGCAATCTCATAGAAATACATTGTACAGGTGCAGCTCAAAAAATTTGAATATCGTGAAAAAGTTCTATATTTTTTGTCACTCATTTCAGAAAGTTAAACTCATATATTATATAGATTCATTACACATAGAGTGAAATATTTCAAGCCTTTATTTCTTGTAATTTTGATGATTAGTGTCTCAGAAAATTTGAATATTTTGCTTTAACATATTTTTAAAGTATCATATTTAATATTTGGTCGCATATCCTTTGCATGCTGTTACTTCCTGAAGTCTGACCAATCAACATCAAAAGACTCTCGATATCTTATTTTCAGGTACTGTTACAAGCGATACTATAACCTCTCTGCATTTGAACTGATCTCTATGGGAATTTGGGGTAAGACTAGATTCAGCTGTAAATTACACTGGTACAGTATGGAACACATGACTGGTGAAATGGCTGTACGTCATCAAGGGTCTAAGGTATCAAACGAGCCCCAAACCATCACTCTGCAGCCAGATATGGAGTAGATGTGGATGGATCCCGTTAAGGGTTGTTTCTCCTGACTTTTTCCCCCATAGAGTTCAGTAGGGAAATGAGTCAGGAGAAATAACCCTAGCAGTGATCCATCCACATCTACTCCATATCTGGCAACAGAGTGATGGTTTGGGGCTCATTCGATAGCTCAGACTCTTGATGACTTTTAGCCAGCCATGTGTTCCATACTGTATCAGTGTAATTTACAGCTGAATCTAGTCTCACCCCCCAATTCTCATAGAAATCCATTCAAATGCAGAGAGCTTATAGTATCGCTTGTAACAGTACCTGGAAATAAGATATATAGAGTCTTTTGATGTTGATGGGTCACAGACTTCAGGAAGTAACAGCATGCAAAGGATATGCGACCAAATATTAAATATGATACTTTAAAAATATGTTAAAGCAAAGGGTATGAATACTTATGTAAATGAAAGATTTCAGTTTTCAATTTTTAATACATTTGCAAAAATTTCTAAAAACATGTTTTAACTTATTGTCATTATGGTCTTTTTTGTGTAGAATTTTGAGACAAAAAATTTACTCAATCTATTGTAGAATATGTCTGTAATGTAATAAAACGTGGAGAAGGTGAAAGGGGTATTCAGACTTTCCGGCTTGACTGTAAAACATTCATAAAGTGGCAGCTGAGGTGAGCCGATTAGATCATGATCGGGTCACCTGAGCACAGGGTCTGTGTAAAACGACTGTCTGAATCACACTGTTTAAAGTGAAAGCTTTTAAAGAGGAGCAGCTGGTGGTAAAACATGAGATGGCGTACAGCATACAGTGGCGCTGCTCAGCAAATCCAGCCGAACCGGACACAGAGGGAAGAAAGCATCCATTGATGGAGAATAAAAGGCAAAATGGGACCGACTGTCTACGAGAACTAAACTCCTTTCTCACGATGGCCTGTCAGAATTGGATCACACGTCCCCCCGATTTGAACTTCCTTTAATTCTGAGCCAGAATGGATGTGCCAGGGGAAACAGAGTATGATCTTATTGCTGGATCACATAGTAACTTGAAAGAAAGCTAGTGTCGTAAGACCCACACAGTACAGCAATCCCAAAAAAATAAATGACCCCTTTGACATGGGCATTGGAAATCTGACATGTGAATGCCAGAGCCGGTACAGACATTGGGCCTCATTCATGAAACGTGAGCAGAACAAATTTGTGCGTAAATTGTTCGTATCAGTAATATTGCCCATATTTTGGCATTAATCAAGGTTTTCGTATCTGAGATTTATTTGTACACATGAACAAGATTTACACCTGCTCAGGACCAGGAGTACAGCATTTGTAAATTAAAAATGCCGCTAAATGTAGCTTCTGAATGTCAATTAGAATATGTATTTATTTTTATTTTCTGTTAAATTCACAAGACTAAATGTAGCCTTTGAAATGCACAATGCAAACATAATAATTATGATTGTAAGCAAGCACTTTAGACTAAGCCAATAAATCAATTGTAGGCTGGAATTTATTTATAACTATTTTCCGGAATTAATTAAATAAAAATTTTATATGACGTTAAATATGCTAATTAAAACACACATTTAACCAATGAACGAAATTTGTTATAAAATGGGTTACAAGTCTGTAGCCAGCTTTGCGATGGCTGCTCTTGTGCTGTTGGCACATGGCATCCTTTGGAGAGAATGCATCTTTAAGATTGCGCATATCTGTTGGCTCAGAGTGATGAATGGCTGGTTAGTCTTTTTTGGGTTTCTATGAAATTGACAATCTGCCCAATGTTATGGGTGCCATAGAGCAGGGGTCGGCAAGTAAATTTGGCCTCGGGCCAATTTTTTTCTGAGCCACTAGGTGGCGGGCTAGAACATAATAAAAGGCTAATTTAAGTAATTGTTCGTTAAAAAATGTGACACGTTCTAATGCTTTGGTCCTCATATCGGGATCTGGTGTAATGATCTGACTTTTCTTTCGAAAAATGTGAATACATTTCTTAACTAGGTAGCAGTGGGGATTACTCACCGAATCCATTGCACTGCAGTATTTTGGCTTGACTAGCGAGTTTGTGTTGTGATTCTCAACAACGTTGAAACGTAGTTCCGTGTTTCAAAAGAAAAGTCCGATATGTATGGAGGTAGATTTCTATCAAAAATAACCAAGCACAAAAGTATAATCCACAATTGTATTTATCATCCACACACACCTCATAATTTGTGTTTCGTAAAAATAATCCACAATCGTATTTACCATCCACACACACACACCTCTCAATTTGTGTTTCGTAACACTGGCGAATCTACATTTGCCGATCGAAGGACACGCTTGATGTGCTTGGATTTACGGACAGAATTTTGAGACAAATATTCCGCTGTTTTTCACCGTGTCGTTTCACGCTCGCTTAATTTGCGATTCGTAAACTAAATTCCTTCTTCTTTGGTGCTACATAACACGGCGGTGGGTCTGTTCGGCTCATCAGCGCCACTTTTAGAACAAGTGGCCAAAATTGCACATTATCTTTAAGAAGTGGATTCATGGTAAATTTAATTAAAACAACCGAGTTTTGAGTTTATTTAGGTTGTGTAAAGTTAAGGGTAAATAGCAGTCAGATATAAACGGGGTAGGTCCGTACACAGTAGCTACATAACTCTTTCGCCGAAAGATTATGTAAAACAAACTCAACCATGTGAAGTATTATAGCCAATTAAATTAATTTGACAGCTATTCTCACCGATACCGATGTCTCCTATGAAATCTTTTATTTGTTCAGCTAGCTAGCTCGTAGATAAGACACATAAATGAACATGATAATTCAAATTGCATGGAGTGCTCTCCTTATTTTAGCTCATAGTGTTGTCCTTCCTAGTTCCTCTCAATGTACGGACCTACCCCTGTGTAATGTAATCTAGCTAGCTAGCTACATGCAATCTGATAGGAGTTTTGTGCAATGACTGTTTAAAAAACTTGCCATCGCAAGATTAGCGTGGGGTTAACTTTACAACCTAAATAAACTCAAAACTCGGTTGTTTTAATTAAATTTACCATGAATCCACTTCTTAAAGATAATGTGCAATTTTGGCCACTTGTTCTAAAAGTGGCGCTGATGAGCCGAACAGACCCACCGCCGTGTTATGTAGCACCAAAGAAGAAGGAGTTTAGTTTACGAATCGCAAATTAAGCGAGCGTGAAACTACACGGTGAAAAACAGCGGAATATTTGTCTCAAAATTCTGTCCGTAAATCCAAGCACATCAAGCGTGTCCTTCGATCGGCAAATGTAGATTCGCCAGTGTTACGAAACACAAATTGAGAGGTGTGTGTGTGGATGGTAAATACGATTGTGGATTATTTTTACGAAACACAAATTGAGAGGTGTGTGTGTGTGTGGATGGTAAATACGATTGTGGATTATTTTTACGAAACACAAATTGAGATTTGTGTGTGTGTGGATGATAAATACAATCTACCCCCATACATATGAGTACCAAAGCAAGTTCAAGTTCAAGTTATTTTATTGTCACTTCACAGTTTACACAGGTGTAATCAGAGAGTGAAAAACTTTACGTGCAAAACGCCCGACAGCGGACAGCAGTTGTATCAATTAAATATCAGTGTCACAAAGACGCACGAGAGGAATCGATTGACGCATAAAAACCTTGAAAACTGCCTGCGGATTAAAGTGACGTCCATATCACCAGATATCCAACGAATAGTGACCGATGGGAGATGCCAGTTTTCACATTAAGTGAGTACTAAGCCTGTCGTTATTGCATTTAATAGCCTAATTGTATTTTTTATATTTTTAATGAATGGCTCATTTAATTATTATCCCTAATGTAGCGTGTTTGCTCTGTCGTTTCAGGAGCATAGGCCTATGCACCACCACCCCTCGCACTCCATGATCAAGCGGATCAAGCTTTTTTTTGCGCCGATTTTGTTTTTTTTAATGTTTTTCATAAAATTAAACTGAATTTGCTTTGTTACTGTTTACATGTGTGGTGCAGTCACATATAAGTAAACATTAAGTTTGAATGATTTACTGAGCTGGTGTTATTTTTTTCAAACCACACCGCATGTTGGCTATTTCAGCACCACGCGTTGTCCACCTACTTATTTTGATTCACTACTAGGGGTTCAGCGTCAGTGCAGCCTGCTGCCTGATTGTCTGTGCGTGTCATTCACTCTCAACATGGATAAAAGTACAATAAGCATTCTTCAATTTTTAAACAGATTTTTTTTTTTTTCAAATCTCAAAATTATCTGGCGGGCCAAATATTATTGCTGGCGGGCCAACAATGGCCCGCGGGACGCCTGTTGCCGACCCCTGCCATAGAGTGTACTGCACACACGTAGCCTCAAGCTCTACCCAAAGATATGTCTGCATATATGAATAGAAAGGGCTATCACGTCAATATGCAGCTCATATGTGATGTGAAATGTATTTCTCAACATTCTGGCCTGGTGGGACCCACAACAGCTTCATTCAGGGGCACTTATTTGGAGAACGCTGATGTGAGAGACGGCTGGCATATTAGTAGCAATATAGTAGTCAAATTGCTGTTAACTGTATTTATAAGTACCTCTTTCCATCACTCAAACTATCTCTCACATGCACAAAACACCTAGAAAATGATGAAATGAATAACATACTGTCTTCCAGGCTGCGGGAAAGACAGTAGTACTTGGCAGATGGAGGCAATGCGCTCGTCTGCTGCAGAAAGGCTTTAACTTTTAACAGTTTGTGTGACAGGAGATCCTGCATTGATGGCACGTTATCTTCAGCTAAGCCTTTTTGCTTTTCCTATGAAACCAGAATGGACAACATTTTTTTTCCTTGACTGAACAACTGCTAATAAAACTTTGATTTCAGTGTCAGAATAATTCTTTTTTTTGCTTTTTCTGGGCCACTTTGATTTCATATGCACCTTTAAATGTAATTTGCAACTTCCATATATGGCAATTTTTGGGCGTGGATTTATGCTAATCGTAAAATAAGGTGCATGCGCCTGTCATTTACGATAAATCGGAATGTATGAACATACGCACAGCATACAAACAAAAATTTGCCTTTCCCACACGGTTTGATAAATCTGGCATAAATGTTTTGTACCAACTTGTTTTGTACATGTATGTGCATATTTAGAAACGTTACATGAATGAGGCCAATTAATAATTTTTTTATGGCTTACTGATTTCCCCAACTTTTAAGAATTTCATAACATCAGGAAGATTCTCCTACCATAGATTTTTCTGAGGGGTGACCTAACCCAGGGGTTTTCAAAGTGGGGGCCGCCAGGGGGCGCCAGGGGGGCCAATTGGAAGGGAGAGGAAAATGGAAAATGGAAAATGCAAAAAAAAAAAAAAAATTTCAATTCATAAGATTACTGTGCCGGTTTAAAATAAGATATAAATTGTTACAAATCCTTTCATATCGAAATTAGGTCTTTGCCATGCCCTTCTTTCAATCGCAGCCAATAACTAACCGTCTGCCTGTCAGTCAAAGCGTTACGTTGAGCTGCTAACGGCCCGATTATGGAATCAAAATAGGGTCAAAAGTATTGTGTTGTGTATTAAGAAGCTGTATGTTTGATTTTTTTATATTTGCCAGTGTAATTTAAAAGTTTATTTTTAAAGCCATTTCGCAATAGGGGGGCCCCAGCCAGAGGCTACGGCTATTTGGGGGTCCTTGGCATGGAAAAGTTTGGGAACCCCTGACCTAACCCACTCACTGACAGCCAGCACCATGTGACTGAACACAACCCGCAGTGTTTGCCAGTCTGTTTCACTCCATTAGTGCCATGTTACTCACATCAGACTGGAACCCTATCAGACAAGTACCATGAAGCATACTGACACAAACCTGAGAATCTGCATGTCAATTGCATTTGACAATATGCAGTAATGATAATTACAAAATTAACTGAGATACAAGCCCGTAATATCAATTATTTAAACGTCAATTGTGATTGACATCTCTGTAAATAAATGACATCAATTATTTTTGTAAATTTAAATGTTGTGGTTCAACATTTACAAAATTTAATAAACTGAGCTGCTGCAGACTGCCAATATGTGAGAAACATTAATCCTACGTAACTATTGAAAGAGAGTGAGAGAGAGAGAGATATTAGTCATTTGACAATGATGATACCAGCAGCAAAATGTGTGCATGTGGGAAAACGTTTATCTTAGAAATGAATTCAGTGTATCTGATGGCTGCCTGGAGTGATAAAGTGAAAAAGAGATGTCATATTTACACCACTAGCACCACCTGCAGGGGAAATTCTTAATGGCTTACATTAGATGAGGTGTGCAAAACATGCTTTTAAGGGAAAAAGTTTTTGGATTTTGAGTCAATTGTTCAGGTTTTTAAGTGAAATGTTTCAGTTTTTTAAGAGAAAAAGTTGTAGTATTTTGAGTGAATGGCTTCAGGTGTTTGAGTGAAAAACTGTATGGGAAAAAAAATGTTGGTTTCTGAGTGGGAGAAATAAGCTTCAGTTTTGAAAAGCTTTAGATGTACAAACCCCAATTCCAAAAAAGTTGGAACAGTATGTAAATGTGCAGAAAGCAGTGATTTGTAAATTCTCTTTTACGTATATTTAATTAAAAACAGTACAAAGAAAATACATTTGTTTTTTACCTTATGAACTTTATTGATTTTTGTAAATATACACTAATTCCGAATTTGATGCCTTATAAAGTTTAAAATAAATGGCACAAGGGCAAAAAAAACTGGGAACATGTTTGGAACATTCCACAGGTAAACAGGTGATGCTATCATGACTGACTATAAAAGGATATCAAAGGACTCTTGATATCTTATTTTCAGGTACTCTTACAAGAGATACTACAACCTCTCTGCATTTGAAGGGACTCGATTAAGCTGTAAATTACACAAGAATAGTATGGAACCCATGGTTGGCTAAATGCCTGTAAGTCATCAAGAGTCTGAGGTATCAAATGAGCCACAAACCATCACTCTGCTGCCAGGCATGCAGTAGGTATGGATGGATCACTTGAAGGGTTGTTTCTCCTGACTTATGAGGAAAATCAGTGAGGAGAAACAACCCTTAAAGTGATCCATCCATATCTATTGCATATCTGGCACCAGAGTGATAGTTTAAGGCTTGTTTGATACCTCAGACCCTTAATGACTTACAGCCATTTAGCCAACCATGGGTTCCATACTATTCTTGTTCACAGAAAAAATTTACAACATTAATGCAGAATTCTGGTTATGACAATCAATACATTTAAAGTTCAAATGACCATATTTATTGTTGTTGGTACTATTGTTACTACTGCTACAATTACTGATGCTGCTACTAAGAAGAAGATGAAGAAGACAATGATCTCATGTAATATATGTACATATTTTACTTTAAATATTTTCATATTTGAATTATAAATGTCTACTGCTTTCAGAACCTGGACCCATATGTGAATTAATTTCACTTTAACAGATTAAAAAATATATAACTAAGCATTAACTATTTTAATAGTTTATTACTCAAGAATATATAAAAAAAACTAAAATCTCATCGAAAATGTATAGTTATGGTTCAAACAGGGGTTTTGATAAAGTAAGCATTTCATGAAAAGGAGAATAATTATGCATTTCTGAAATCCAAGCTAGTGACAGTTAGTTTCCCCTCTTCATTATAGGCCACCCACAGTAGATTTGGAAAAGGGATTTCTCTCACTTTAAAAAACGACCCTCCTCCCTTCACAAACCCTTACCTTTTTGCAGAGATTGTCGTGCCAGCCACAGGACCAGCCAAGCTTGCAGAAGCCCCTTTCCCAGCATGCTGGAGAGACACAGTCAGTCAGACAGAGAGGTGGAGAGATGGATCAGATGGATAGTTAAGTACGACACAACAAGACAGCTGCCACTGTTTCACCATAGCTTATATAGACTCTTTTCCTCCGCTAGCCTCCCCCTGATCAGACCAGAAACCTGCCTTGTGATTGGGCATCGCAATATTCTGGTTGACTCCACCCTCTCACCTCTGCTCATCAAAGACAATGTGCAGATACACGGCAGTTGGGTGGTTAGGTTAGCACGTTAGCACTGTGGGGAGAGAGACAGACTGTGTGCAGATACGGGGCAATTGGGTGGGTAGGTTAGCACGTTAGCACTGTGGGGAGAGAGACAGACTGTGCAGATATAGGCTGATTGGGTTGGTACGTTAGCACTGCACCATCAGTGCACACAAACAAACTGGATACTGGATCATCAGTATCACACCGACAAACAGAGACGGCAAAAAAATAGAGTCAATGGAGCGCATCTCAACACACCAAATACCCAGACATAGCAATAATAATACTGTATTACATGGTGCTTTAATTGCTTTAGACAATAAAGGTATTAAATAAATAAATATATAATACATAAAATAAATACCTGGGGCGGGGTGGGGGTTGTGGTTGGGTGGGGCAGGGGGAAGGTGCCTATGTTGTATTCTATCACTGCAAACTGGCACGGGTGGGAAAAACTTACTTCAATCTTAGCCACCAAGCACATTTTCTTGTTTTGACAATTTGCACACATGACCTTTAACAGGTAGAAAAATTTACCTATTAACCCCTACAATATTAGGGATGTGGGTTACAGAGCTTCGGAGGATGGAAGATATGTATTCTAGAATTTTCCATTTCTATGTGATTTGCATGAAAGTGATGCAGAATTGTTATCAACTGACTTCTCAGTGGACCCATTACACCTTAAAACATTCCATACAAAAGAAGTGTATTACGATTTAGTCCTAAAAATATATCAGCCAAGTCACATATCAACATTGTCATAATACCATATATCGCATTAATACACTAAAGGAGGACATAGAGACTGGAAAATTCACAATTAAAAAGACACAAGGAGTCATACAAAAATCTGATAAAACACACAATCCCCCCACGATTAATATACTACTACAGACAAGTACTTATTATTAGAGACAAATCCTTATTATTACAGACAAATGCTTACTACTACAGACAAATCCTTATTACAGACAATGTATTATTACTACAGACACATTTTTATTACAGACAAATCATTACTGCTACACACAAATCGTTATTACTACAGGCAAATTCTTATTATTACAGACAAATACTTACTGCTACAGACAAATTTTTATTACAGAGAAATCTTTACTGCTACAGGCAAGTCCTTATTACTATAGGGGAACTATTCTCTTACAAAACTGTCATGGATCTTGCCTTCCTTCCCTTATCTCCACGTTCTCGTTATTATTTTTTGTCGTTACCGGTAATCTATCGGATTTTCCTTTGTTCTGCGACGGGGTTTTGCTTTCGCCTCGTCATTAGTAAGTTCACCTGTGATTAATTTCCGTTGACTATTTATACTCCGCTTCCTGCCTCTCTCGTTGCTTCCATGTTATTCCTCGTAACATTCGAGCCGGTAAAAGAAGGTATAGGTTTAGGTAGTAAGCTAGTTTAAAAAAGAAAGGGTTTAGAAGAAAGGGTTTATTAAGAAAGCTAGTCTCTTTTCACTCTCATTTCAGAGCAGAGACTTTCTCGTTTTATTTCATTTTACACGAAACGGTTTCCTTTCCTTTCGCTCCACAAACGGGAGTAAGATAAGCGTGTCTGCTTATTTCCTTTGTTTTACTACGCTTATCTGCGAGCGCTTTAACTGCTTAGTCCCAGTGAAAGGGATCTTATTAGTTTTATTTTCTTTGTTCGTTCGCTCCACAGACGTGGTTAGATAAGCGTGTCTGCTTATTTCCTTTGTTCTCTTACGAGCGCTTTAACTGCTCATAGCCCAGTTAAAGGGATATTAATAGTTTTATTTTCTTTGTTCGTTCGCTCCACAAACGTAGTTAGATAAGCGTGTCCGCTTATTTCCTTTGTTCTTTTACAAGCGCTCTAACTGCTCATATCCCAGTTAAAGGGATATTAACAGTTTTATTTTCTTTGTTCGTTCACTCCACAAACGTGGTTAGATAAGCGTGTCTGCTTATTTCAGTTTTGCTCGCATATCGAGTTCCTCGCCTTTTTCGTGAGGTTGTTTTGTGTTCTCATTATTCTCCCTCTCCACTACGGATTATTGTCCGTTTCAGTGGTGTTCATTGAACACTTAAAGAGTCCGTATCTGTCGCAACTGGACCTCCAATATCTCCTCTGTGTCTCTGGCACAGAGAACCCCCACAAAAACTGGATAGTTTGCTGCAAACTTGCACCTAATATGTAGCGCATTTGCCACAAACTAAATTGTTTACCACAAAATGTTGCCAGAGGTTTGTCAAAGTTTGCATAGTGGTGAACTAAAAACTTTGCCAGAAGTGAATGGCAGTTCCCACAAAGCTAATTTGCATGTAAAAATATGTGCTTGTCGCAAACCTGCAGCAACAATGCCAAAGGTTTGACGCAAATTTGCCAGAAGGCCTATATTTTTTTGTAAGGGCTATTATTACAGACAAATGCTTACTACTACAGACAAATCCTTATTGCAGATACATTATTATTACAGACAATTCCTTATTACTACAGACAAATCTTTATTACAGACAAATAATTACTACTACAGACAGATCCTTATTACTACAGACAAATCCTTATTATTACAGACAAATCTTTACTGGTACAGAAAAATCATTACTACTACAGACACATCCTTATTACTACAGACAAATTCCCACATGTAAGTAATCCTTTTACTTTGATCTCTGCAATTTCAATGTGACAAGGACTAAAACAACAGACAGGAAGCAGAAAAACTCGTCCACAGATGTGCATGGAATTCCACATCCTCATGTGACCTTCCACTCTACCTGGTGCCCCTAGTGGCATGTGTCTGGTGTTTTGCGTTTCCTTTTGTTTTTTGTTCTGTTTTGATTGTAGGATTGGCGGCATCTGTTTGATACCCTTTATATGGAGACCAGTAATGGCTCACTCTGTGGCAAACCATCTGGGTTCCATGCTGCCTGGGTTTCCGTTTTTGCCTTTTTGTTAGTTTTTTACAATCGCTTTGACACTTAGATCACAAGCTTGTGCTCATTTTTCAAAACCTTAGACACTCACAAAATGGTCAGCACTTGTAACACAAGGCTGTCTTATGTTCAAAACCTTGCATTGTGCATTTATATCTTTGAAATAATCTTGCACTTTAGAATCATTGGTTCAAATAACAAATTTATCATGAAATACAAAAGGAACATGAGTTTAGATCACCCAAACACAAAATACCGATAGCTTCACTGTTTAGTTCCTTTAATATTGCAGTAAAAAATACTTGATACATGTTTCAATATGTTTGTTTTTTTGTGGTTTTAAATAAAGGGAATAGTAGAGACAGTAGAACAGAGTGGAATTATGTAACAAAATTAATTAAAAAATACAATTACAACATAGGTTTGTTTGAATCATAGCAACAAATAATACCGTAATTATAGCTACAAAGTGAAAAAAATTCCTCAACTGCAGTGAAAAACAAAAGATGATAACAGTTCCGACCTCTGGCTAGGTTGAAGCCTGCCTCGTCCACAAAAAATTATTTGTGGTGGTTCTCTGCAGCATCCAGCTCCATCATCCTCTAAAAAAATTTTAAAGAAAATTACCCTACAGAATAATGTAGATCTATCAAACTTGAATCTTTGATAACAGGAATCTTGAAACTGAACATACTCAGTACGCAGTTGCTTCACTCTATCTGCATTACTTTCAAAAGGCACCATCTCTTTTGGAGACACCTGGTGCCTTTTCAGAATGCATGCATGGCCTCCACCTTGTTCAACATGTCGTCATTGTCAATGATGTGCCGCTGAATTTCGATCGGGCGTATATCAATTCTGTGAGCTAAAACAAAGAGTACATTCAGTCGCAACACCTAATGTGTGGTATGCAGTGGCATGCATTATAGAGGTACATGTATTTGACAATTGAGAGCAATGCATAGTGCAATGTGAAGACTTACCGGTTCTCACGGTGGAAAGTTCTGATGATTGAGGCCCTTGTTGATCTCCTGAGGTTTGGCTGAATCGTTGTAGCTGTTGTCATTATCATGCCACAATTTATGACAAGGTCCACAACTATTGTTCAGATTTCATTGGACACTTGCTGTCTTGGTCCATGGCCTTGTCCTCTACCACGTACCCCCCCCCCCCCCCCCCACACCTCTCAAACAAGGCCCATGGTCACCGCTCTGATGAAGCCAAAGCTCTAAGACGAGGTCCACGGCCACTTGTCCTCCGCCCTTCCCCTGACCACCTCCTCCTCCTCTCATTGTTTGACCTCTATTCTGACGTGGAGTATCTGCCTGCTTCATGTTTTTGTGATGTTGTTGCAGGTGGATACAGACCCTTTACACATCATTACTGTAATGAGTTGTCATTATTGGAAAAGCCAAGAAAACGGCCTACATACATAGTCAAATCTGAAAACATTGTCTGGAACAGTGGAACCATAGGAACAGTGTCTGACAAAGAATGATGATGAAATATTTCAAAGATAATGTAGTAAAATTGGTTCATGTTCCAAAGTAATTGGTGTCAATAGATTTCTTTATTCTGAATCAGTTTCCATAAAACTATGCATTCTTAATAATGCTACAGTTACTTATAATTTTGAGCAGTTGGATTAATTGATAGTTAGATGCATTGTAATGAAATGAAAAGACAGTCATTTCAAATGTAATGTGTGAATTGCATTTTGAAATAGTAATTACTTTAACGTTAAGTTGTGTCATATTTAACAGGTGATTTGGTTCAATGAACAAATGATCTTAGGTGTATGTGTATTGTATCCAAGCAATTAAACAAAGTGTTTAGAGTTTTGAAAAATGAGCACAAGCTTGTGATCTAAGTGTCAAAGCGATTGTTAAAAACTGTTTTGTAAATATCTGGTTCTCATGCTTTATGTTGTGACTCGCCAGGGGTGGGCCATGACAGTGTGTGTGTGCTGTGTGTAACTATGGACAGTGTGCTCTACCCTCCCACTTTTCCTGGAAAGACTTCAGAAAGCAGTGTAGACAGCAGACAGACAGACACACACGTATAGTGTTTATTCAGGGCCGTGACCACTTTCTCACCACCCTGCAGGTCTCCTCCTCTCTCAGCTATACATTACATCTCAGTAATTATGAGCGTTTTTGGTCCACACTTATCACTGAACACAGGAATGAAAGCCCAGCACAAATTGTGAGCTGTACTCTACAGTACTGGAGTAAAGATAATCCCGGATCAACCCTTCCTGTACTCTACAGTAGCCTACTGGAGTAAAGATAATCCCGGATCAACCCTTCCTGTACTCTACAGTAGCCTACTGGAGTAAAGATAATCCCGGATCAAACTTTTCTTGAACATGCAGCTCAGCACAGAAGAGAGTGAACTCAATATCAGCAGGATGATTCTTTAATCCTGTTTATAGCCAATGAGAAAGAGGGAAAGAAGTACTAAAGACAAGAGGAAGTTTATGGATGGTGAAAGACACTGAACAGCACAGTAAGATGACTGTGTGGACCGGTGTTTGTGCAATTGTATTTACACAGCCTGTCGCAAAAAAAAACAATTTTAAACCTAAAAGTGGTGGAAATGCCGGGATGTTTTTGCTGCAGTGTACCCTCCCATTGACAGCAGTATGTCTTTTAAAGCCCCTTACAGACACTCACAAATGCACACGTGCACGCAGGCGTGCACACAAACACATCTAAATGCACGCCTTCGCTCCATGTTTGCAGAGGGTGAGGCATGGTGGTAAAGACAAATAATCACAGCAAATACCCTCCCTCTGCGCTAAGCAGCTTCTAATATCTCTGTATTCATAAAGCACACAGCAGGAGCGCTGATCTAGGATCACGTTCCCCAGTACATTTTCTACCATTATTCATTACGAGCTAAAAGGCAGAACTGATCCTGGAGCAGCACTCGTGTTCCGGGATTCTTTATGAATACGGGTCCTGCTGCTCGTCTAACACGAGCTCTCCTGACAGGCAAATCAAAAGATATACTGCAAAACAAAAGGGCTGACCTGATGCTGGCACTGAACTTTACAGGCCAGAGCTGCTCATGTCAATGTACTGTGTAGTATAGAAACCACTGATTAGTCTCTTTTCCCTAAACACAGACATGGGAGGGACAGACGGGGATGGCGTATTAATGCACCGCTTTATGTAGCGTTTCAAATACACCGTGAGAGAACACAATGTACCTCAGTTTAATCAGCGACACAAATGCACTGCTCTCCGTCTCAGCTCTCTCTTTATTTACCTCTCTCCAGGTGTATGATGTAAAAACGCTACACTAGACCGCTATAACCAGGTGTTTGCAGTCTCGCCAGCTCGTAAGGTCTCTGTGAGGTATTGGCACGCTCTAGTCCGACACATGTACAGAAAATGAACCTCTGGTCATTTTATGGGGGGGAAACAGTAATAATTGCTGTATGGACGGCAGCAAAAATTTAACGATCGTGGTTTAATTGACAGGGGAACGTACTTGGTGTATCATCAGTGTGCCTAATCTGGTTTTTCATCAAGTACTGACAGTACAGTGTTAGAATAAACTCTAATGAGAGTGCATTTAATCCCTCTATAAACTGTAGTAGAGTTAAATGAACGCTAAACATTTTACCATGCAATAACTTTTCAAAATACTTTGAAGCTTTTAATAAAAACACATATTGAGCTAACAGATAATTTTAAGGCAAACTGCAGTCATAGCTGTCCTTTAGGGCTCCATTTTCCGGCCGGCGTGTGGCGAGCCGTTGCACTGGTGAAGTGGCAATTTCGTCACGGATTTTTACACTCCTGAGACAATTTGATTTGCCGTGCACTGAAGTGGGAGGGGAGCCGCTGCGTGGTTGTGTCAGTCCATGGTGAGTTGCTAATTTCAGGCCTTTCCCAAGCAATGCATGCATGATCATTCATAACCTATTCAAAAACCCATAAACTATTTTTGTGGATCATATGTCATCCGATTTGACTTTAATATAAATCCCCTAACCAGAAAATATGCATACTTTGCATTTATTGTGAATTGCCTTTTTTATGTTGGGCTGATTCCTGTATGCATTTCTGTTTTTAATTGTTTATGGCTGTTACTGCATTGTCGTCCTGGGGGTAGGCTATAGTATTTCGTTTTTTTTCTTACACCTGTCTGTAATGAGAAAATATAAACGCAGCTGTGCGATGCTGAGACTACATAAAAATGTAGACTATTCACTGTAGGCTACAAAACTGTAAATAGTAGGCTAGGCTAGGCTCAGTCCTAATTATGATTATCCATATTATGCATTGTAAAAATATCTCATAAGAAAATGGTGAAAAGACAGGCAGCAATCTTGCCAGTGAAAAACCATTTAATGAATATATAAATCCTGTTATTTTAGGGGATGGCCATTAAACAATGAATTATTGCGGTTATATTACATGACTTTGATAGTGTTTTGAAAATTAATTTTAATTAAATTGATTGTGTTGTAGCGATCGATGGTGCTTATGAATAAAGACATACACTCTTGGCAAGCATGGACAGATGGATTAACTTGAATTTTAGATTTTCTTTTATTCACACATGACACTGTCCAAATGCACGATTGAATGCTTGAAATGTTTGTTCATAATGTCAATGTATAATGTCGAATCGGGTAGTTTGTTACCAGTTGTTTAGCTGGTCATTTAAAAATACAAATAGGCTACGCTACATGGGCTATTTCAGTATATGGTGGACGTTTTATTATAATATCCTCGGCAATCACACACAAAAAGGCACACTTTTTTCTATATCACCTAACAGTTTAGTGATAACTTGTAGAATTTATTGACTTACGCAATCTAATGCAAACACTGCACTACATATTCTATAAAAAACAACAGAACTAAAACACAAATGATTAGGTATAGGCCTACTTAGTTTGTAATTTTAGACATTCCTCAGTGAAACAAATGCATTATTACATTGATAGGATACATTTCTTTTGAAATATCAATGCAAAATAGTTATAACGTTATCGTCTTCCGCTACAGTCTACTGTGTGCTCCTCGCCTGTAGTCCGAAAATTGTCCAATTCAGTAGCCACGTCCAGTGCGCCATGCGCTGCGCCATTGACTGTGACGGCTCGCCATGCGCCATGCGCTGGCCGGAAAATAGAGCCCTTAAAGTGAATCAGTGAAGAGTGCTAACTGTGCGGCTAGCACAGAAGCATGCTAAAATTGAGGCTTCCGGAACCATGGACTGCTGATTTTCTTTTTCTGATATTTATACACAGGCACAAAATTAAATGCACACAATAAAGAGGGGTAAAAAAAGTGACATTTTTTAATTTGTTCACAGGAGCGAGAGGCCACTGCGGTGTTACCATACCACTGAGTCAGGGTTGATTAGGGATAGAGCGAGGGGTTTGGTGGGGGGTGGGTGTATAAACAGCCCTATGGAATCCAGACTGGGAGGGGTAGAGACAGAGGGAGAGAGGTGGAGAGCCAAACAGACAGGGGAGGCAGCCGGCCAACCACATTCTGCCAAATTCACACTTGGGCTCCAATTGCACGGCTGCACGTGGCTGACTGACGGACGCCTCTCCATGGCGATAAGGATTTCTATTGTACAGGTGCGTCCAATATAACACTGTGCGTTCATGGATATAACACTGATTCTGATGGAAAACAGAGCCACACTGATGGCTGAAATGACCTAATATCACAGTAAATAAAGGGTTTAAGAGCCTCTTCTATGCCAGGTTACTGCACCCCAGCCCTGCCCCACCCTCTCCGTTTTGACTTCCCTGTAAATTCCCCGCTGTGTGAGTCAGACAGACAACACTTCTGTGGAAGATTTGTCCGACTGTCTGCAGCCAGCACACAGTACTTAGGCTGAATGCCGTGGTCACACACAAACTCCCCACAAAGAAAACTCATTATTCTCAACTGCTCATTCTGCCCAAGTATTTTCCCTCAAAAGGTTTTATAAGGGCATCTCCATAGTGCTTTCTCTTTTTTGCTTAATTCATGTTCATTTCACACAAGAAAACACAAAAAAAGAATCAGCGCATTCACAGAGGAGCACTTCCTGGTAGCATTGCTCCGTAAACCCCTGAACACATCACAGAAAGTGATTCCAAAGCTGCAGAAAGAGAGTTTGGCAGCTTGGCTTCAGCTCAAATGACAGTGGGTGGATAACAGGTCTTCTGGCCACTGTGCTAGGACTTAAACAGCATTGTCTGTCAGTATATACAGTAGTATTGTGTTTATTAGGATAAAACATGAACAATAACAGTAGCCAGTGAGCCAAATTTCCCAGCAGTAATTATCCTCTAAATTAAGCATGTTCAGAATGGAAATGCCATGCCATTGTGCATGTGACCATTCAGACGGAAGAGGGAACCGCCATCTTTAATCCAGTAAGAAGCTGCCGGGAGTGTTGAATTCTACATTTTTAAATGCATTCCTCAATTTTTCTCCCAGTTTGTAATATCCCGTCATATTCTCCAGATGTCCAGCTGCAGTCATTGTTGTAACATACGCTAAAAACTTTTTAAAAATTTTTTTTTATATAGCATCACAGACCAGCAGTTGGACTCTCACAGACACGAGTGAGAGGGAGACACTTCCCCTTCAGGTTCATGGGTGGACTAGCAGGCACAGACTGACCAGCAAGGGTCACTGATGTGTGTATAAAACTGTCATCCCTGGGCAAGCTGCCGCTAACTGTGCATCAGCACATGGGCAGTCAGCACTGGACCAGTCCTGATTTCATTCCGGAATGTATGATTCACCCATGTGCTGGACCAGTTACCCAGCAGCACCCCTCTCCTCTCTCCTCTCATGCCCCCAGCTCCTCCTGTCCCTGTTTGTTGTCTCCTGCCTCCCCTCACTCCAAACAGTGACTTGTCTTTCATCTCTTACCTGTGATTTCCACCATTCAGGAACTTCCCACCAAGGTGTTTCTGCACAGCATGAGCTCTCTCTTTCATTCCCTCTCACCATCTCTCTCTTTGAGAGGACGTGTGGAGGGCTCTCTGTCTGTCTCTCTGCCTTTTGGCGCTTTTCCCTTGTTTCTCTCACTTTTTTTCCTTTCTTTTTTTTCTTCCACAGTGGGCTGATTATATATTTCGTTATTGATTATTGTATATATACTGATTATAAACAGGTGGTGGGGTTTTTAGGGGTTCAGGGGTGTTTGGCTGGGTGGAATGGTAGGGGCAGGCCAGGAGGAGGAAGAAGTGCAGTCTCTCCGGCATAGGTTCAGGTGTGTGTCGGACAGCAATGCATCGGCTGAAGACATTTTGTTAGCAGTCGGGGAACAGGTGGGTTGCGAACAGATCTATTCGGCTTCTAGGATGAATATGGCAGTGGTAATTTTCCTTAAGAAGGAAAACGTAGTTGCTAAGGTTATGGGGAGTGGTATCTGGGTGAAGGGACTTTTTGTGCCAATAACCCCGCTTTCAGCACCAGCGACCAAAGTAGTCATTTCTAACATGCCCCCCTTTATAAAAAACGAAGCAATTGCGAGAGAATTGACTAGGTTTGGAAAATTCGCCAGTTCATTAAAAATGATCCCATTGGGCTGTAAAAGCAGTGCAATGAAACGTGTTGTCTTTTAGAAGACAGGTTTTTATGTTTTTAAATAACGCTTGATGTGGCGTATCGCTGCAAACATGGGAAAAGTTCGTATCTGGTGTTTGCATCAACCGAAAAAAGGTAAACACGAATCTAAGTACTAGGCGCAGTCAGTATGATTGGGGATTATTTTTTATTATTTATTTATTTTTTGGGGGGGGAGGGGGACTACACAATTTTGATAACAATAGTCACAAGGAAGTAGGGAGGGGTGGAGAGAGGTGCAGCTTGAAGAGGTGAGTCTTCAATCTGCGCTTGAAAGCAGTCAGACTTTCTGCTGTTCTGACCTCCACGGGGAGCTCATTCCACCACCGTGGGGCCAGGACAGACAGACATCGAGACCGGGTGCTAGTATGAAGAGGGGGGGGGGTACCAGTCGTCCTGAGGAGGCGGAACGCAGAGATCTGGCAGGTGTGTAGGGTCTGATGAGCTTTTGGAGGTATGGAGGGGCAGATCCTCGGACTGCCTGGAAGGCGAGCACCAATGTTTTGAATTTGATGCGGGCCATCACCGGTAGCCAGTGGAGGTCAATGAGCAGGGGGGTGACATGGGAGTGTCGGGGGAGGTTGAAGACCAGGCGCGCTGCTGCGTTCTGGATAAGCTGAAGGGGTCTAATGGCCGATGCTGGCAAGCCAGCCAGGAGAGAGTTGCAATAGTCCAGGCGGGACAGCACCATCGCTTGGACCAGGAGCTGGGTTGAGTGGGTAGGAGATGGGATACGTCGGTCTCAGAAAGGGGAGAAAAGGTGGAGAAACAGGGGGGGGACACAGAAGGGGTAGAGAGAGGAAGAGAGTGGAAAGCAGTGTCTGTGAGGGGAGGGGGAGTGGGGCTGAAGGAGCTGCGGATGTCTGCGATCTTCTCATCGAAGAAATCTGCGAAGTCGTCTGCAGTGAATGAGGAATGAGGAGCAGGAGGGGGTTTGCTGAGGAGGGAGGAGAAGATAGAGAACAATTGACGGGGGTTAGAACTGTGTTTACTAATTTTTGTGTGATAGTACGTTACCTTGGAAGCAGTGATTGCTGTAGAGAACGTCGCTAGGAGAGACTGGTAGGAGGAGAGGTCTGATGCGTCTCTGGATTTCCTCCACATCCTCTCTGCTGCGCGGAGACCGGCCCTTGAGGTGCGCAGGGCGTCGGACATCCATGGGCAGAGAGGAGATGGGCGTGTGGGCCTAGAGACAAGAGGGCAGAGAGAGTCAAGTGATGTGGAGAGAGCTGTGAGAAGGGTGTCAGATGCAGAGTCGATGGGGAGTTGAGAGAAGGGTTTGAGAGGGGGGAGGGAAGCAGTGACACAGGGAGCAAGAGAGGAGGGCGAGAGGGAGCAGAGGTTACGGCGGACAGAGACAGTGGGGGTGTGGGGAGGGGGGGGGGCGGTGTGGAACAAGAGGAAGAGAGAAAGAAATGAAGTGGTGATCGGAGGCATGCAGAGGGGTAACAGTGAGATCAGAGCAGGGGCTGTTCCTCTGGAAGACCAGGTCTAGGAGTTTGCCAGCCTTGTGGGTTGGAGGGAGAGGTCAAAGGAGCAGAGAAATGGTAGGAAGGCCGCAGACTGGGGGGCATCTAGATGGATGTTGAAGTCTCCCAGGAGGATCAGCGGGATGCCGTCCTCTGGGAAGGAGCCGAGCAGGGTGTCAAGCTCATCGAGGAAGCACCCCAGGGGACCTGGATGGCGATAAACAACTATAATGTACAGGTTAATAGGGTGGTTGATAAACACAGAGTGGTATTCAAAGCTAGTAATAGATAGATCAGAGAGGGGGAAAACAGAGAATGACCATGAGGGGGAGAGTAGCAAACCAGTACCACCTCTGCGACCAGACGGCCGGGGGGTGTGAGAGAAGGAGAAGGAGGAGGAGAGGGCAGCGGGAGTTGCCATATTGTCCGGTGTGATCCAGGTTTCAGTGAGGGCGAGAAACTGGAGGGACAGGAGGGAGGCATAGCCGGAGATGAAGTCTGCTTTCCATGTGGCAGACTGGCAGTTCCAGAGCCCCCCTGCGACGGTGAAGTTCTCGCAGGGAGTCAGCGAGGGGTAGCGGAGGTTGGAAGGGTTGCGTCGTCGTGGAGGGCCACGTCGTTGGAAGCGGGTTCTGAATGGAAGGGAGCAGACAGGGATAGGGAGAACACACATAAACTGGGACGTGTCGCTCTGCCACTAGTCTTTTGAAGTGCACACGGCTGATTGCAATCGGCTAACAGCCGTGTGAGACACTTCGTAAGCACGGATAAATAATTATTACCACTTAAAAGGCACAAAAACCTGAAACTAACAGCCTATCCAATCAAACAATCTAGCAAACAGCCAAACGCAGAACAAACAAACTAGTAAAGCAATTGGTAAGATGAGCGTTCAACAAGGTCCAATTAAAGTCTAAAATAAAATCATACAAGCAGCGGCTAGTACGCTTAAAAACGTCACTACCTCTCACGGGACGGTTAAAACGGCTCTTGCAACGCAGGGAGGAGGATGCACACTGATAGTCAGTGTGTAACCTCAGTCTATATAGTAGTCGCTCTGCCACTAGTCTTTTGAAGTGCACACGGCTGATTGCAATCGGCTAACAGCCGTGTGAGACACTTCGTAAGCACGGATAAATAATTATTACCACTTAAAAGGCACAAAAACCTGAAAATAACAGCCTATCCAATCAAACAATCTAGCAAACAGCCAAACGCAGAACTTAGGAAGTGGGTGATCGTAGTGCGGAGGACCATGTTTTAAAAAATGGATATGACTAGCATAATGCACTTTTTTCTTCTGTTTTTCTCACAGGTTCCTGGTTGTCTGTTTCCCTTTCTTATTATGATGGAGCTCTTACAAATAGGCTCACTTAATATGAATGGCGCCAGAGACAATTGAAAGTGTCTGCTGTCAGTTAGTACAGCAGAAGAGAATCAATATTTTATTTCTTCAGGAGACGAACTCTGATAAAAGTAATGAAGTGGATTGGGGGATCTGGTGGAAGGGGGAACATGTGCTAAGCCATGTTACTAATTTTAGTGCAGGGGTGGCAGTGCTGTTCTCCCCTTGTCCAGTCTAAAATGAATGCATGTGTGTCTAATCCACTTAAACTCTTTTCCACCTTCTCCTCCCTCTCTGCAGACGACTTCCTGACCCACTTTGAGGGGAAGGTGGCCATGATCCGGAACTCCTTCACACATCTGGTGACACCCCACATCCCCCATTCTGAACCCACCGCCATGCTGTCTGGAGGACGCAGATGTGCTCCAATTCGTGACGCACCATCGCGCAACCACCTGTCCACTGGACCCCATCCCGTCAGCAGTCCTCCAGTCTATATCCGTTGAGCTCGTTCCATATCTGTCCTCTATTATCAACACCTCCCTAACCTGTGGCCATGTTCATGCTGTTTTTAAGACGGCCCGTGTAACCCCACTCTTTAAAAAACCTAGCCTGGACCCCTCTGATGTCAGGAACTACCGTCCTGTATCTTTCTTGCCCTTCCTGTCCAAAACTCTTAAACGAGCTGTCCATACCCAACTGTCTGTTTTTTCCACCAGAACAACCTGCTTGACGCCCATCAATCCGGATTCAGAACTGGACATTTCACGGAAACTGCTCTCCTGGCTGTGACTGAGGCACTCTCCACTGCTAGAGCCTCATCCCTCTCCTCTGTCCTGATTCTACTTGACCTGTCTGCGGCATTTGACACGGTCAACCAAAAACTCCTGATCTCCACACTCTCTGAGATGGGCATTTCTGGGACTGCCCTCTCCCGGTTTGTATCGTTCCTCACTGATAGATCCTACCAAGTCTCTTGTCTACAGGAGTCCCGCAGGGATCTGTACTGGGTCCTCTGCTGTTCTCTATTTATACAAAGTCTCTTGGTTCAGTAATTAGTTCACATGGCTTCTCAGACCATAGTTATGCTGACGATACTCAACTCTTCCTCTCTTTCCCTCCCTCTACCCAACAGGTGAAGGAGAGGATATCTGCTTGTCTGGCCGACATCTCTGAGTGGATGACTACCCATCACCTGAAGCTTAACCTCAACAAGACAGAGCTCCTCTTCATGCCATACAAGACCTCCCCACTACTTGACCTCTCCATCACCATTGACGGGACCATGGTGGCTGCCTCCCGCTCTGCAAAAAACCTGGCGGTGGTCCTAGACGACCAGCTCGACTTCAAAGACCACATCAGCGCGACGGCACGGTCCTGCAGGTTCCTCCTGTACAACATCAGGAGGATTCGACCATACCTGACCACCTACTCCACCCAGCTTCTGGTCCAGACTATAGTCACCTCACGCCTGGACTACTGCAACTCGCTGCTCGCAAGCCTACCAGCCTGTGCCTCTTCAACTGATCCAGAATGCAGCTGCCCGGCTTGTGTTCAACCTCCCAAAATGTTCACGTCACCCCCCTGTTGAGGTCACTCCACTGGCTGCCAGTTGCAGCCAGGATCAGGTTCAAAGTTCTGACCCTGGCCTACACTGCAGCCAACAGAAAAGGCCCTGTCTACCTGCAGGACTTGATGCAGAACCTGCCTGCGTTCCGCCGTGGCCTGAAAACACACTTTTTCAGACTCCACCTGGACTGTTACTTATCTAGGACCTCATGGTACTTGTCCTTGTTGAACTGTGTCTTGAAGTTTATAATATTTAGAATAGAATTGTAGTAGAGCTGATTTACCCAGTTTACTGTGAACTGCATTCAATGTTCATTACTAGGGATAGCTGCTACTTTATGGGAAGAATGTGCTTTATCTTATCTGTTCTGTAGTTACTTTGATGACGTTTCTGTATGCACTTACTGTATGTCGCTTTGGATAAAAGTGTCTGCTAAATGAATGTAATGTAATGTAATGTCTTGCAGTTACTATAAATTCGAAAAAAAAGTGTGCCAAAGCCGGTTGTTCATTGTGCAGGCATGTGTGCAGCAACAGAAATTTACATTTATAAATGTGTATGCTCCAAATGATGGTCAGGCCCGGGAGGGTATTTTTCCACAATTAAAGCAGGAGCTGCTACAAATCCCGCAAGACAGCTTGTTAATTATAGGGGGGTGATTGGAAATGCACGGTAGATTTTAACGTTGATATAAATGGGGAAGAACCCCATTTAAGATCAGCTAGGGTTTTGGGAAATCTACTGGTGCAGTTTGATTTTATAGATACTTGGAGAAACAAATTTCCAAGAAAAAAGCGGTACACATGGTTGAGAGTGGTTGGGCAGCAGGTCAGTGCAGCCAGGCTGGACCGGATGTATATTCTGCTGCAGTACAACAATAGACTGGTGCAGTCGGGTATTTTTCCAGTGCCATTTTCTGACCACCACATTGTTATAGCACACGTGACACTTGCACCAGGTCCTCAGAAATCAGCATACTGGAAATGTAATGTAAAGCTATTACAAGATGCCTCCTTTTGTACTGCTTTTGCAGACTTTTGGGATAGGTGGAGACAGGAAAAGGGAGTTTATGAGTCCCTTAGGCAGTGGTGGGAAATTGGGAAGACTCAGATACATTTTTTTTTATCAACTGCATGCAGCTTTTTCAGCATGGAAAAAAGAAGGGTGATTGGTAACATTGAGAGGAGGATCAGGGAAGTGGAGAAAGAGATAGTGGGTCAAAATCAGGGACTTTTATGACATGCTGCTGGAGTGTATGGAGGCAAAGTAAATTCCAACCAGCTGTCGCCGGGCAGTCCTCACGCTGTTACCAAAAAAAGGGGACTTATGTTCACTGAAAAACTGGTGGCCGGTGGGCCTGCTGTGTACGGACTATAAGATATTGTCCAAGGCCCTTGCCAACCGGTTGAGGGCCCACTTGGAATCGCTGGTGAAAAAGGACCAATCATACGATGTGCCAGGACGTTCAATAATGGACAATTTGCTTTTATTAAGGGACATGATTAGGTTAGCAGAGGGCAGTCAGGTGGCTGATCTCCTTAGATCAGGAGAAGGCGTTTGATCGGGTGGACCACCAGTACTTGTATAACACTTTACATGCTTTTGGGTTTGGGGAAGAGTTTATTGCCTTAGTGAGGCTGCTGTACAAGGGTGCCTCATGTCTGGTCAAACTGGGAGGGGGGTTGAGTAAACCTGTATGGGTGGAGAGAGGGATACGGCAGGGTTGCCCTTTATCTTGACAGCTATACATGTTAGCGGTCGAACTACTGTTGGCAATGGTAAGATGGAGACTAAGGAGGGTGGGAATCCCAGGAGCCAGTGCTTCTAAAGCAGCAAGGTTGTCAGCATACGCTGATGAAATTACTGTGTTGGTGAAGGACGGGGAGGACATACAGGTGTTGGTGAAGGACGGGGAGGACATACAGGCATTGGAGGACAGCCTCCAAGTGTATGAGGGTGCTTCCACAGCAAGGGTGAATTGGGGGAAAAGTGAAGCGTTGGCATGTGGTTCATGGAGGGAGGGGTCCCTGCCTCGACTGCCAGGAGGCTTGCAGTGGGGCCAGACAGGGTTTAAGGTACTGGGAGTTTACCTGGAAAAGAGCACTTTTATGGCCAGAAATTGGGAGGGGGTGGTTGATAAGCTGGAGGCTAGATTGGGGAAATGGAGGTGGCTGCTGTCACAAGTGTTATACACTTGGGTACTAATAATTAACAACCAGGTGGCATCCTCTCTGTGGCACTGGCTGATGGTACTGAACCCCCCTGGTGGGTTGCTGGCTGAGATCCAGTGAAAACTGGTGGATTTCTTCTGGTCAGGGCACCATTGGCTACGGGCACTAATACTGTACCTTTCTGTACAAGAAGGAGGGCTGGGGTTGATTGACCAGGAAAGTAGGGTGGCAGCCTTTAGGCTGCAGGCGGCTCAGAGGCTCCTCTATCAGCGAGAGATATGCTGGAAGGAGCACGCATGCACACTGCTGAAAAGTGCAGGCGGCATGGGGCTGGATGTACAGCTTTTTTTGATGAGACCGGACAGCCGTAACACCACAGGTCTCTCAGAGTTCTATGCGGCCATGTTGAAGGCATGGCAGATGCTGAAGTCCTCTCGGGAGGATGGTCTGGAGCAAGAACCATGGGTGTGGGAGGAACCGATTCTCCACAACCCTGTGACCATATCAGAGCCATTGAGGTCAGTCACCCTGCAGCGGCGGTTTGTGGAGGTAGGCATTTGTAAGCTGGCTCACTTGCGTCAACCAGGGGGGTGCAGTTTGGTCACAGCTCAGAGACTAGCAGGTTGCACAGGGGTACAGTCCATTAGATTCCTGGAGAGGATTCTGGGGGATGTAAGGCAGGCTTCCCCTGGGCTGGAGAGGGGAGTGATCAATCAGGCACCTGAAGGGGAGCTCCCAGAGTTCCCGATAGTTAGTGTGAGAGCAGCAGTAGAGGAGTGGCAGGAGGGGGAAGGGAAGCTTTTATCCTTCAAGTCTCCGTGTTTGGGAACGTTTCAGGGGTTGAAGGGGAACAACTTGTATGCAGTGTGCATGAAGGTCGGGCACATGAGAGCGTTATGGGGGAAAAAGAGCAACAATGGCAGGAGGAGCTAGGTGACCAGACAATGGCTGGGTACAGGTGGAGGGTGTTGTACAAGGCCCCCATCCCTAAGAGAACTGGGGATCTGCAGTGGAGGGTTTTTCATAGAGCGGTGGCCACTAAGCTTTAGTTAGCACATGTGGACTGGGGGGGGGGGTGAAGGGTGTCCATTTTGAACATGCCAGGAAACTGTGTCGCACCTCTTTGTGGCATGCGAGAGGTTGCGAGAAATGTTTATGTTATTGAAAACAGTGTGTTTGCGGCTGGGGGTGGTTTTTGCTGTGGGGGACTTTGTCTGTGGACTAAGGTACAGTTTCCAGCAGCGCTACAGGGTGGTACTGTTAAATTTTTTATATGGTCAGGCAAAACTGGTGACGCGGGTCACATGCAGGAACATGCTGCGAGGTAGTGGGCCTACAGATGCGCTTCAACTGTGTAGGGGTTATGTCTCGGGTTTAGGGTAGAATTTGTGTATTTTAAAATGATGCATGATAAGGAAGCATTTAAAATAATGTGGTGTATTGGGCAGGCTGTTTGTTTGTTTTCTTATTTTGGGGAGGGAGGGTGGGGTTTTTTGGCTTTGTAAATAGGGGAGTGGGATAAGTTTGAGGGTGATTGTGGGGCAAGGTTTTGTCTTTCAATAAAAGAACATCAAAAGTCTCTCTCTCTCTCTCTCTCCCTCTCTCTCCCTCTCTCTCCCTCTCTCTCCCTCTCTCTCCCTCTCTCTCTCCCTCTCTCCCTCTCTCCCTCTCTCCCTCCCTCTCTCCCTCTCTCCCTCCCTCCCTCCCTCCCTCCCTCCCTCCCTCCACCATTACCCCAGGCACAATGTGGCCTTCAGAGCAAGAGATGGAAGGGTTTATGGCTGGGGGCTTACAGCTTAGGGTTTAGGGCTTAGGGCTGAAGGCTTAGGGTTTAGAGCTCAGGGCTGAAGGCTTAGAATTTAGGGCTGAAGAATTATGGTTTAGGGTTGAAGTCTTAGAGCTTGGGGCTGACGGTTTTGGGCTCAGGGCTGAAGGCTTAGGGTTTAGGGCTGAAGGCTTAGGGTTTAGGGCTGAGAGCTGAAGGCTTAGGGTTTAGGGCTGAAGTTTGACAGTAGGCCTTACCCTCCTCTAGTGATGAGGGCATCACTAACAGCTGCACAGAGGGGTGCCAGTGAACGCTGTCTGTATCGGCCCCCAGGCGTCTCACACATCACTCCATGTTATGTCTATGTGCCTGTGGGACGACTGTGTGTGCCAGCTTACCATACACAGCCACTGGTGTGTGTGTTTGTGTGTGTGTGTGTGTGCGCCAGCTTACTATGAACAGCCACTGTGTGTGTGTGTGTGTGTGTGTGTGTGTGTGTGTCTGCATGTGTTAGCATATGTGTATATGTCTGTGTGCAAGTGTTTGCCTGTTTGAGTGTGTTTGTGAGCATGTGTGCGTGTGTCTCTGTGTGTAAGTGTGTGTGAATGTATAATATGTGTGTGTGAAAGCATATGAGTGTGTGTGTGTTTGTGAGAGAGAGAAATCGCATGCGAGTGTGAGTGGGTCCATGTGTGTGTAAGAAAGAGTGTGTGTGTACCATAAAACAGCCAGTGCCCACAATAACAGAGGTCCAGACTTACAGACAAACTGACTACCTGACTGACTAATGGCTGGCTCTGTCCCCTGTTTGCGTTGGAACCTGCAGCAGTACCAACAGAGAGAGGGGAACGTTTACCAAAGCAGAGACAAATAAAGTATTAATACAAACATAGTAATGACCACAGGAGCACCACGTCAAAGAGAGAGAAAGAAAGAGAGAGAGACAGTTATCAACACAAACTCAACACTTACAGGAGAGAGAGACGGTTATAAACATAAAGACTCACACTAACAGGAGAGAGAGAAAGACAGGTATCAACCCAAACTCAACACTAACAGGAGAGAGACAGAGGAGGGAGGCTGGTGTGTGTAGCACAAGACCATGAAAATAAACACTATCAAATGACAAATAGACACAAACAATCACCTGGACAGATATACAGCACATACAAAACACAAAGGCTTCAACATAAAAGTGTTTTAGACCGACCAGCACTGCTTTAAAAACACAAATCAGAACAAACCAAACAAAGTAAAATTATTTATCTGGAACATTGGAACAGCCAACCCAAAACACAAAACAAGCTTAATTGCTACCTGGCCCTAAAACAAGAATACAATTTAGCTGAATATCTTGTTACTGTGCGAGACATGAAGCAGACGAGTCTTTACCAAGTACAGGCTCGGTGACCACAGCCTAGCCATTGAAAAAGGCAAGCATAAAAAATCCTGGCTACCAAAAAAACAGAGAATATGAGGTCACTTTACGACAGATGAGGTTGAAACTGAGGCACTTTCTTCTAAAATGCAAAAAAAAAAAGACAGAATTAGGAGAAAATATTATAAAAAATTAAAAAAACATATCCCCAACTTTCCAAATCCTGAGGAGAGCAATACATTGCCAATTGTCCTGGGGGAGGGACCAACAGTAAATATTGCAGCAAAATATGTGTTTGAATGTCATACACTAAAAGGACAGTGAGTGACAAAAACAAACATCATTACATGACACTACAGTTCAGAAAACACACACGCACAAACACACACAATGACATGACATGCATGCATGCATGCATATATACATACACAAACACTGTTGTTATTTTGGCTGTTATTATAGTTATTAGTTTGTTATTATTATTACCGTTTATGTGTATGTATGTGTATAATACAACACATTGTTTTGTTATTACTCTGTTTAACGAATGTTCCATGTTTCTTGCTATGCTTTGTCAGTACAAATGCAAATTTTGTCATGCCAATAAAGCACTTTGAATTTGAGACAGGTGAGACAGTTATGCTTGGCCAGAAATCTTTGTAGCTCTCAACGAGCTGTGAGCTGAAGGAGGAATGTCTCGTCTTTGCCAATGGTGCCCAGTGGACCTTATTTTTCATTTTTTTTATATAGATGGAATGGAAAAAAACAGCAAATCATGTGTGAATGTTGTGGGGTGAAAGAGTATGATTCCATGGGAATGGCATATGCTTTATGTATAAGTACTGTATATAGTATACAAGCATGTATTATTGGGCTTTGCAGCTTTGAAATCCACATGGTACTGTTCACTTCATAATGTTTTGACGATGATTGCAGCCAGAAAATGGCAGGAATATGATTATGATGAATATGAAGCCATTCCCCAATTGGCCATCAGGGGTCAGTGGTGCTGAGTGAGGTGCTTTTATCCTGGTTAACGGAAACCTTCCCATCCCTAGGGCCTGTATCACAATCAGAAGTCCACCTGTTTATCTTCTGTCAGCGCCTGTGCCCTGAGCATAGCCTGTACCTGCGCCTTCCACTCCCCGAATTTCACGGTCCCTTTTCCCCCATTAAATTTAGGTACCCATTGAGCACACATAAACCAGGGGAACACCAAACCGGTACCACCAGCGGGACCAGGCCCCTGAGGGTCTACCGCACCCTGCCTGCCCATACTACCTAGTATACTGTCGGAGAGTATATAAAGGTGGGTCCTGCTGACTACGCTAAGATTTTTTTCGTGTCCTACTCCGGACCAGGTTTCTTTTTGTATAGAACCCACCACTCCCCAAGCAGTACACCAGGCAGTTGTAAAAGGCAAAAGTTTATATTTTACTGTTCATAAAAAGTCAGTCACACAACGCAGTCGGGCTGAGAAATGCCCGTCTGTGGGTCCCCTATCCTCCCCCACTCTCTCTCTTCTATCCTGCCGGACGCAGCCGACCCCTCCCACAGGTAAGCGTGCCTCCCCACACCACACGCAATACACACTGTCACTCACCCCACACACACTGTGCTTGTTTCACAGTTTGTTAGGCTACAATAAGAAAAAGAGCATGTGCACACGCACTTGTGATCACCTCTTCAATAGCCCACCTCGGGGGCTCCCGGCCGCCCGGCCCCACAATACTTCCGGGGAGGAAGCCTACACACAGACAGACACGATAACAAAACATAAGCTATCATTCCACACAACAAACAAGTAAACACAAAAAAATAAGGGTTGTGGAGCCCTACCCACACTGCAATCCTGAGAGGACTACCACAATTTTAAGAAATATAAAAACAAAAATAAACACAAGCTGTCCTGCCAAAAGAATCTACACACACACAAACACACAACAGGGCAGCTTGTTGTCGTTTTTGGTGGTTGCCAACGAGAATTCAGACTGCCCAACCCTCGGGCGAATCAGGGGGCACAGCCCTCGTCACACTCGCCGGGTTAGGCGTGAGACACCGACTCTGACAAGGGAGACAAAAGACACACCCGCTGCCACTCAGTTCCCCGCTTGCACGGTCTGAGACCCACACACACACTGCAGCTTGTTTGTATGGCGCGCACACATTCCTTACGGACTGGGGAAGTAAATTTCAGCAACAACTCATCACTAGATTCCCCTGGTACACCGGCTCCAATGCCCCGATCAACTCTGCACTCCACTGTCATTGTTGGCCGTCTGTTCCAGGAATGGCGCCGCTGATTCGTTTGTTCTTTTTCCCCACAGTCTCTGGCTGCTCCAGCTCACTCCCGCTGTTTGCCGCACTCAGGTAAGTTCCGCCGTACAAAAACACACTGACTACACACTCACACAAACAAATAAAACTTAATCGAATTAAAAGAAAAAGAAAAGAAAAAAACACACGAGAGCTCAGAGGAAATCCGCCCTCTCATGCTCGTCCCTTCGTCAGATCTCTCCTGTCTACCCCAGGCGCGCCCATTATATAACCCGAGGGAACCCAGCCCCTGCATTCCCCATACAATCACCCAATGAGTACCATTTACCCCATCCAGTCTTTCATACATCCAATCATTCACTCAATTCTCTCAATCATTCAATCTGGTTCCGCAATTACCTCGCCAATGACCACAGGAACCCCATACACTCCCCCTTTCACTGAGGGAGAACCGTGAACATGTTACACTCGCAAAATACTGTCTGTGTGGATTACGTTAGTTAACCCCGACTCCCGGGGTTGATCTGGCTGGTAACATTAGTTGGCTAGCTTGCCGTTTACAAATTACTTCACCACGTTACCAAGCAATGCCGGATTGAGGCCGGGTAGTAGCGAACGTTATCCACCCACTAAATGTTCCTTGCTCCCGAGTGTGAGGAAGCGCAATAGCAGCAGGCTGCTGGCTACAGTTCACTTACTGCCACCGGTGTCAGTAATGAAAAGGATTTTCTGAATGTTACATATAGCCGCTTTAATCTTTTGCATAATAGCTAGCTAGAACAGCAAAGCTATTTGGGAAAACCCAGTGCCTAGTTAAGTTTAACCCCTTTGCACAGATGCCTAGTGACCATGCTGCCGGCGGCAATATTTTGCTAAACTGAGACATCCGTTGCCCCTGCAGCCAAACTATTAGTGGAAATCACGAATTCCATGTTTTAACTTTATTGGTAGACGATTTGTGACAATCTGCCGAATACGGAGTTTCTAAGTGTCATTATCTTTCTGTAGCAAGTCTATTTAACAAGCAACCCCCCACCCAGTCTATACCGATCCATGCGTCGACTCATAATACCCCCAATGCCCTGCAAGCCGGTCTCATTCGTTACAGTTCATTCTGGTTTAATTGACGGCTCTTTTATCAAATATAGTACATTACCTTAGCAACAGTATATGCAATGGCTTATTGGGTGCTTTGAACAATTAATTACAGCACAGCGTAATGGCAGTTTTCGTTTTAACAATCTACTATTACGCAAGGTCGACTGGAGTTTCCCCTTCCCGATATGTAAGTAGTACTGCTTCTAAAATGCAGTTGGTCTCGCTGGCTACATATGTACTCAAGAACTGTCTTGTCCAATATGATTGATAGGCGTATTGTTATTTTCACATTTTGAGTGCATTTCACATACTGTAGTACAATCGTAAATTTTATGTTTAATGTAGGCTACTAACATTTGGCAGCATTTTCCAGATGGTGGAATACTATTTTATTTTCATGTCATTGTATGGTGTATATACTTGTCACTTAGGGCATAAACAATGCTCAGTCCAATTTACTATGTGGTAGATTAATGTAATATTTTCCTTGGAGTCATTATGAATGGGAACATAAAAATAAAAAAAGCTACAGAAAAATACAATCCCAGGGCAAAAGTATACATATTGTAGAGTACAGGTAAAAGTAATGTTTTATTGAGGTACAAGAGTAAATGATTAGGCTACATATTTAGGCATATGTACAGGGTCGTCTTTTGGCGGGGCAACCGGTGCGACCGCCCCAGGCCCCGCACTTCACAGAATCCCGCGGTGAGAGGGGAAATGAACAACCTTTTATTTATTTTTATAAAATAATATTTTATCTAAAATAGCCAATATATATATTCGTGAAGCACACCCGGACACACGGAAATACATTTAGCCTAAATGGCATTTTGGAAAGTTGATGTTATGTGGGAAGCATCTATAAGCTTACGTCCCTACGCTGCATAGCTACGTGCAGCTATAATATTTTCACGTTCGCTTAAAGTTGTTTTCTTCGAGTCAGGTGACAACTGGCAAAGTGGCAAGCTCAAACCGAGACAAATTCAGAAACTAGGCTACAGCTCGGGAGCGTAAAAAAGAAACAAGAAAAATAAAAAAGATTAATTAAATGGACAATTGAAAGGTTCCTTCAGGATATAAGAGCAGGTCAACGCTGCTGAGGCAAGTGTGCTGTTTTTCGAATGCCCTGCAGATTTCAACTCCCTTTCACGTGAATGCGCTCGTCAGGCTAATATTACACAAAGTGCACTGCGCTTTTCTTTTGCTCAATTTCTCCAGTTAACATTTAAAAACAATAATACTGTGGATTGCGGTAAGAGCATAGCTATGAACCACACATTGTAGATTTGGCAACATCAAGGGCTCATAAAGTGCGCAGTCAAGTACTCGCGCCATTGCAAAAATAACCTCCACACAATTTTCAAACCATACTGTGGAAGTGTCATAAGACATCCCACCCTTGCACAGCCATGTCAAGTGTTGTTTTTGTTGTTATTAAAGAAAAACATCAGTGAAGCTGTGCTTCATTTTAAAAAAATGTTCCAAAATGTTCACCTAGTTCTTGAAAAGTATGCTCCTGAATATACTCAACGAAACTCCGGAAGTAAGTATCAAATTCAAAAGATTTATAAAAGTTAGCTGGCTAACTCCTTAATCCAGCTTTGAGAAATACCCCCCTGGGCGACACTGCTTCGATTCAAACCCCAAACATGGGGCATATCCATGCTCTAGAAAAGTGCCTTAACAGCACCACTAACCCCAAATATATGTAATTTTAAGCAGGATTTGGTAGTCCTGTGTGATGTACCTCCAGTTGCATCTCTCCTGTAGATAATATTAGATATACTCCTGTCATTTCCTATAACACATTATCAAGTACTAAAGCTATTAACATACAAGCATGAGCATAACACAACAGGAATAAACAGGCATTAATCCCCTCACACACACACACACACACATACCTACTGAGGGCGACAAAGGAAGGACACAGTAAAACTTGTATCTGCTGCACCACACTAAATTCAATATAAATATACATACAGGTGCAGCTAAAAAAATTAGAATATCGTGAAAAAGTTCAATATTTTTTGTCACTCATTTCAGAAAGTGAAACTCATATATTATATAGATTCATTACACATAGTGAAATATTTCAAGCTTTTATTTCTTGTAATTTTGATGATTATGGCTTACAGCTAATGAAACCCAAAATTCAGTGTCTCAGAAAATTAGAATATTTTGCTTTAACTTATTTTTAAAGTATCATATTTAATATTTGGTCGCATATCCTTTGCATGCTGTTACTTCCTGAAGTCTGTGACCAATCAACATCAAAAGACTCTCGATATCTTATTTTCAGGTACTGTTACAAGCGATACTATAACCTCTCTGCATTGGAACTGATCTCTATGGGAATTTGGGGGTGAGACTAGATTCAGCTGTAAATTACACTGGTACAGAATGGAACACATGGCTGGCTAAATGGCTGTAAGTCATCAAGGGTCTGAGCTATCGAACGAGCCACAAACCATCACTCTGTTGCCAGATATGGAGTAGATGTGGATGGATCACTGCAAGGGTTATTTCTCCAGACTCATTTTCCTATAGAACTCTATGGGGAAAAAAGCTTGTGTAGGCTACTTCGTTTGTCATTTGAACATGGGGAGCCGAGGCAAAACACTTTAAAATATAGGCTAACGTTGCTCAAAAACAAGATTGTCGGCTGCGTTGTGTATTGGATGAGTGATGCATCTATTATAGAGATAATATGCAGAAATGTACTATCTCGTATAAACGACTTACTATCTCGTATTAATGACTTACTATCTCGTATAAACTAGATAATAACTTGTATTAACGACTTACTATCTCGTTTAAACAAGATAGCTCTTCAAAAAAAAAATATAATACATTTCACCTTGAGCTTCAGGGCTTCCGTAGATAATAGGACAAGGAATCATTCTAAAACATATTAACTGATTATTATTATTTTTTTTAAAATTAATTCTTCATATACTTTCTCAAAAATTTGATTTAAAAATACGAAGATTGACAGCTACTGTTACTATGGTCCGCCTGGGGGTTAAAATTAGCAGAGGCTGAATTTGATTCATCCTGATGGCTCTGCAATGTACACTAAAAAACACAAAAAGTGTTGCAAAGAAATCTTCTTACACAGTAATAAAAGTAACACTGAACCATGCTGTGACACGGTAAAAAAACATGTTTCAGACCACTGACCATCACGAATGAATATTTCTCTTCATTGTAGTTATTGTGATGAAAGTATGTATTTTTTTTCAGATAAATATTTTTTTTATCAGATAAACCACTGCAGTAGCATATTTTATCAGTAAATTACCATAGCACCTTAAAAGAAAATTGAAAACCAAAATGCATCAACCCACCCCCCATATTATTTTACATCTCTCTGCTTCAACTGCCTATTTTTCCAGCCAGTTCAACTACCTCTGACTGTCACCTGCCTAACCAATTTTATCGTCTGCTCTGATAGATCCCTCAGTACATTTCTGTTACCGTTCATCCTATCTTAACTATTACACCGACCCAGCCAGCGGAGGATTTCCACTGCAAAGCACAGTGACAGTATCTCTGCAAAAAAGCACTATACAAATTTAATTTAATTTAAATATTCTTGTAATGTAGTTACAGAATTTATATATTCACCATAGCTAAATATACCACTTCAAACTTATTTTGGAATTGTTTTCTTCAAAGAGATTATTCACCAAACGCATATTTAAAAGTATTATATGTAACACTGATACTGAGCGTTTAAAATGGGTACTGCAGCCCAAATTCACAATATTGGAGAGTTGTCTCCACCCGCCCCCTCCTGCCCAGAATCGAAGCTTCCTTTGTTGGAATGATGTAACCTTAGCTAGCTTGCTAGCTAACGTTAGCCTCGAAACAAAGAATACCTTACCTAGACGCTAGCTAGCTAGCGTTAGCTACATTGTTTCACTAAAATATCTACCTAGCAATCTAACGCTAGCAAAATTTGAACACATTCATTGATTCAGTCACAAAATTGAATAAACTCTTCTAAAACAGGTATCTGGTTTGCATTAGATAAGATAACTAGCTAGTAGCCGTGATAAATTAGCTAACGTTAGCTGAAGCTCAATGCTTACCGGTTAAGGATAAAATTAGCCAACTCGGCATCCGTCTTAAAATCCTTCTGGGCTCTAAGCTGTCTCTATCTTTCAAATGCAACTCCAAGAGTTACCTGTGTTTTAGCACGGCTCTGGTCTTGGAGCTTTTTCAAAAGAGGACGAGGCTTTTTATGTTGGGTAGAATCTAGTACAATCTCGCGCTGTATTTGTGTGCCAATTTGTTTCATATCTGGCAACCCGAGGTGTCAAAATCGGCAGTGGGCAAAGTCAACTCGGAGAATAGTGAATCACACAGGCTAAAACAAAAACGGACGTTCCGACCCCAAAGGGCCAAGACTGGGCTTTCGTTTAGAAGCTCACTTCCTGGTTGGGCTGGGAGCCGCCATTGTGCCGTTGCTCACTAGCGCCACTGCTCACTAGCGAGCGCCACTGCGGTTGGCTCCAGTATAGCTCTTTCACCATGTAAGTAAATGGCAGCAATGTGGTCAAAATACTCAGTCAATAAATTTTTCCCATAAAAAAATATAATTGCAATAGGTGCCTTTCCTTTATCTAATGCCTGTGCGTGTGCTGATTTTTTAAAATATTGTGTCGTTTGGACAGGACTAATCAGGTTGGACAGGTTGAGTCCTGGGGTCACTGCCAGAGGTTCAATATGGTTCTTTCTGCCCTCACTCGGAGGGGCGGGACCAGAAGGGGGAGACAACAGTCATTTGTCTAAAATGCGCCCTGGCATCTGACCTTTATACAGTCTATGCTTGGGACAGGGAGACACGCTGTATATTTGAGTGGAAGTCGATAGAGAACATCTCTTAGTAGCCTACCGTGAACAAGCTGTTGTTTTGTGGATGAAGTTCATAACATAATAAATTGACTGGCTTACTCGCTCATCTTCAACATGTTTGTCATCAGGTATTCATTTAGGAGCGAGCTATGATGTGTCTACTACGTGGGGAAAAAAACAGTTTAGTGAGATGAGACAGCAGAGGATGTTGCAGCTACATTACAGGCCCAGTGTCTCTGAGCAAGCAGCCGAACTGTGGGTTAAGTATCAGAAATCCATTGTTTCATACCTGTATAACCTTATCAATTTCGATATTAATTTAGCTATTCCACCCCCTCCCGTACGAAATTGCCGTACTCCCTCTTAGCAATGCTGGGTTAGCTATCTAGCAAGCGAACAATAGCTCACAGCAAGTCGTTTTAATATTAAGCTAGCAAGCTAACGATAGCTTATGGCAAGCCCTGTAATTTAGCAGTTATTCGACTTTCTTAAAGTCATCCTTGCTGGTTGGCCAAATATGTTGGCTAGCTAGGCTACTGTGATCGCCTAGTTAACGTTACTAACGTTAGCCAGCTGCTCCAACTAGAATGCTAACCGGACAATTCTACGCCTGGATAATTTTTTTTCGATTCCAAAAATTTAGAAAATGTGCGGGGAATAGATCCAAAGTGTTAGCGGTATGTTTGTACTGACTCAATACGGGAATGTTTAAAATAAAACCAATAATTTATCGGAAAAGAATACGGAGTCTGCATTTGTAAATGTTTGTGATTAGGTTACAGGATGCAGATGAAAGTTAATGCCAGCTACGACGTAATGTAGGCTACTATGCTTTAGCTAGCGTGTTGTTATGGCCACTCCCTGAATGACCGCAACATAATAGGCACAGAGACGTTGAGTTGCGATACAAAAATAAATTGATTACACAAGGGGAAAAGGGATAGGGAGCGTATGTATGCGTGAATGCAGGTATCTATATGTGTATGTGCGTCAGTGAATAGTAATGTTTAGTAAAGGAAACAGGTCAGTAGATGAAGAAAATAGGAAAAAACCACGGTCCAAAAGACACTCGGGTCGTAGGCCATGAGGGAGAAAAAAAAAACGTCTCACTCGGAAGCAGGAACAAAAGTAAAAGAGCAACTCCCGATTGCTGGGCAAGCCAGTCTTTTAAAGGCGTGGGCCAGGTGACTCCAATTAGTCAATCAGGCCAATGGTTCTATTCTCTGGATGGGGAAAACACAAGACAGACAGAGGGAGAGACAGGCACACGTAACACGTGTCAACCCACTAACCTACAATGCCGACTTTATCTGGAACAGTTTTCAGAAATCCGTGACAGACTGCTCTGTCACAGTCAAGTTAATTATCGGTTAGCCAAAAAGACGGTGGTGGTTTGCTCATTTAAGACAATGGGGACAGCTTGCTACCTTTCTAGCGGCGCTAGGGACATTTATAATAAAACTGGTCTTGTTAAAATAACATATGTGATTGATTGACCGTCAATATAGTTCATGGCAATAGCATTACCCTATGTTCGTTTGTGGTGATGCAGTGCATCAAGCTTGGCACCGAGCTCAGCTGGTGGTAGGCTATGCTATCTAATGTTAGCTAATCAAATTAGCTGAATATAAATTGAAGATAACTGAATGAACGTTAATTATGTGACGAATGCCACACATTCAAGGCGAATAAATGACACAGTAAAATTGAGGATGAAAAATTAAATGTTATATTCTAAAACATTCGTTTACCACGAGGTTGTTTTGCACAATGGTGGGTTTGGTCAGGTCATGGGCTTCTTCACCCCGAACTGTAAATCATCTGTGCCTGGACCATATAGACCAGGGGTGTCCAAACTACGGCCCGCGGGCCAATTGCGGCCCTTCAAGCGTTTTAAAGCGGCCCTCGAAACATTTCAGAAGAATGATTAAATCTGGCCCGCTGCTACAAATGAGAAAAAAAAATGCTGTTGTTTTTTTAACACTAGGGGGCAGCATAGTAAAAGCTCAACTCTAAAAACAGATCAGCAGTTTAGGCCCCCCCCCCCCCCACCCCCAAACAAAAAAATTATCTTATGCATTAGCTAGCCAACGTTCCTGTAGCCTACAAATCGTATTCTTATCAACATGGCGACTGCAAAGAATCGAAAGGTGGATAGTGAATGTAGGAAATTCCAGCCACGATGGCAAAATTAATACTGTTTCACTGAGTACAGAGGCAAGTGTGTCTGTTTAATTTGCCAGGAATCAGTAGCGGTGATTAAAATAATTTAACGTTAAGAGACGAAACATGATGCGTCTTTTAAGGCATATACTGGAGCAGCCAGAGAAGAGAAATCAAAGCAGTTGGCGGCAAGCCTATCATTGCAGCAAACCCAGTTTTTTCGTGCTAATCAAACGCAGCAGAATGCTACCAGGGCGAGCTACGAGGTGGCTAAGCTAATAGCGAAGTATGGAAAGGCCTTTGCAGAGGGTGATTTTATTAAAAGAGTGCGTCACAAAAATTGTGGAGATTGTATGCCCAGAAAATAAACAAGACTAACTGCAATGTTAGTGTTGCGAGAAACACAGTGGCCCGGCAAATCGAGGATTTATCAGCTAACATCAAGGCCCAAATATCAGACAAAGCTCCGTTGTTTCATTTCTATTCAATTGCGTGTGACGAGAGTACCGATACAACAGATTCGGCTCAGCTACTCATTTTTTTGCGAGGGGTTGACGATGATTTTTGCATTACTGAAGAGCTCCTCGACCTTCGGAGCCTGACTGGAACAATGAAAGGAGCTGATATTTTTGAAGCTGTGTCAGTTGCTATTCAAAATCGGAATCTCCCTTGGGACAAGTTGTGTGGAGTTACAACAGATGGTGCTCCAGCCATGATAGGTGAGCATAACGGAATGGCTTCCCTGGTTTGCAGAAAAGTTCATGAGTCTGGGGGCGAGGCTGTTAAATTTCACTGTATTATACACCAGGAAGCATTATGCACCAAAGTCACGAAACTGGGCGATGTCATGAATACAGTCGTGAAAACTATTAACATAATTTTTACGAAAGCACTCAATCACAGAGAATTTCGGGCATTCCTGTCTGAAATGGATACAGAATATGGGGACGTGATCTACCACTCTGATGTGCGATGGCTCAGCCGCGGCTCCGTTCTCAAGCGGTTCTTCTCCCTCAAATCTGAGATCGACAAATTCTTAAGAGAAAAACGATTGTCCGTCGATGAACTGAGTGACCCTGTTTGTTTGGAAGACCTGGGATTTTTAACTGACATGACTGGACAGCTGAATGTCCTGAACACAGCCTTGCAAGGGAAAGACACAATCGTGTCACAAATGTACTCACACATGAAAGCATTTGTCGTGAAGCTCCGTCTATTTGAGAGACAAGTCAGTGAACGCAATGCCGCACACTTCCCCTCTCTCTGGGAGGTAATCGACACTTTCCCAAATGCCAACAGCCCTGAGCAGATGGGGAAATATGTGACAGTAATCACATCATTGATCACAGAGTTCAACACGCGCTTTCATGATTTTGCTTCTATTGAGAAGGACATCAACATGTTCTCATGCCTCTTCTCCGTTAACGTGGATGAAGCACCAGGGGACATACAGTTGGAACTCATCGAGATGCAATGTTTCTACAAGTTCTACAAGAGTTTGGAAAAGTCAAAATTTCCACAGATGAGGCGCCACGCAAAAAGAATGTTCGGCTCCACATACATATGTGAGCAAACATTTTCCCTGATGACGCTAAACAAGAGCCGTTTGCGATCAAAGATAACAGTCACCTTTGCGATGTCCTGCGAATCGCATCTACAAACCTCACGCCCGACATCACAGCGATTCTTCAGTCCAAGGCACAACAACACTGTTCTCATTAGAAGTGTCACTGGTGAGTGAAATTCTTAAAATCTCTTCAAGCTCGCCTTTTAATAGGCTATAATACTATTCGCCTAATTTAAATAGAAATCTAAGTGATGTTGGCAACTGTATGCCACATGTCTGAGCGCACTTGTATTTATTTTACACACACGCACACATAGCCTATATATATATAATAGCCTGTGGCCCGTGGTAGTCATCATTTTTCTCCATCTGGCCCTCAGTGCAAAAAGTTTGGACACCCCTGATATAGACCATATCCAGTTGACCCTGCTCCAAACAACGTCACTTCGGCTCCACGGAACAGATGCAGTTTGTACAAACGGGCAGCGAAAAAGACATCCGGATTCTCAAAACTGTTTTTACGAGGCCGTGGGAAGCCAATGGGTGACATCACAGTGACTTTGTCCATATTTTTATACAGTCTATGGTTCCGACCCGGAATGGAAATTTCAAAGGAGAACATACTGGCTGTAGCATTGTTGTCGGAGAAGCCAGTATTTCAACTTAGCATGTTTCCTTAATCTCTGATGACATATCATGGTCATTTTATAATTTAGTACAGTAAATGTGTTACATATAGCTTTTTTAAATATAAAAAAATATATATAAAGTTCCACTTTATATTTTGTATAGGGCTAATTTAAAGGTTTAGTAAAAGGGCCTGTTTATTAGTACATTGCAAATAGTCACACCAGATGATTTTTGACACAAGTCTCTGAGTGTTTTCCAAAATACCTCTCTTTACAAAGATGTCCCAGCATAACAGACAGACCGGAGTGAAGATTTATAACAAGGATCATCAATCTGGCCACACACTGGAAACAGAAAAACACCCTCTAAGCGCTCTAAAGTCAGCTCTTACAGCAAATCACGCTTCTGGATTAAAATATACGCAGATAGTTTTCAGGCTTATCGTATTTTAAAACGAGGGCTGCTGATGGTGAGGGAAGAGACGTGCTGCGTCCGAATCAGAGCCCAATCTACTGTGTCCTGTGTACTAGCATATTGTGTACTGTTTACGGCATAATATTTAGTATGCAAAAAATATTCTCCATACTATTATCAGCGAAAACCTAGAAATAAGTATATCATGCAGGGATTTTAAGTACACTAGATTTAGAGAACATTTCACCAATTTACAGCCCCTAAATACAGCATTTGACCCCCTCTAGTGTCTCATATGGAGATTACATTTAATAACAACACTGCTGGAAATCCTGCTGTTCGAAGCACATGCTCCTCAACTGGTTGCCAGATTGCATTTTGCGTAGGTTACTTTATCCGAGAGTGGAGTCAGCGACAGAATCAGCCTCAATCATGTCAAGTGATGAATCTTTTGTGGTTGGACAAGTAATGAATTCAAACAAATTTTGCAATATGTAGAAATGTATTATCTTCATGGATTTAGATTACTCTATGCGGTAGTGTTAAAAAACTTTCACTTCTCAACCAAATGTATCCGGTTTTTCACCTCGACGCGAGATGACATTTCACCGACTTCTTAACACAAAAATGTTCACTAGGACAGATCGGTTACACTGAGCGCCTTTGGTCTTGGGCCTTGAGTGCATAGAATAGAATTGTACAGCCAGGCGTCTGGGCAGCAGCAATCAAACTGCTCCCTCTGTTGGTAAATTTTGGCATTACACACAACCACTGCTCTGCAAATTTTCCCTCCCAAATCAGAGGATTGTGTCAGTACTGTGTCAAGTGTTTATTTGAGTCGCTGCCTGATGCCTAAGGGACAATATACAACTGAAATATTGAATGGTTCTCTTGAGGAGCAGTAACAATTCAAACACACCAATACCACAGCGTATGAGCAGAATTCAATATGGGAGTGGAAGACCATAGAAAAGAAAAAGGTATATAGGCCAAGGGGAATTGAAAAATACGTATACAAAAACAAATTGGAAGAAATTTTGATATTTTGTATAAAAGGTATACACATCGAGTGTTTTGTGCATTCAACAATAAGGAATCCATACCTCAGCAAGACCCAGTTGCTCATCCAGGAAAAACCCTAAAATTTTTGTGTAAAAAGGAGAAATTACCTTACACTTACATTCACAATTACATTTAAAATTACCATCACATATACTAATTATATATTTATAATTACAAAGGGGAGCAAAATATATTTAGTGACACAAAAGCTTAGCACTAGTTTCTTCTTATGCAGTGCAGGCCGTAGGTATTTGGGAAGTGACAGTTTTTGTTGTTTTGGCTATACTCCAGCACATTGGATTTGAAATGGAACAGTGACTATGAGGTTAAAGTGCAGACTTTCAGCTTTAATTTGTGACAATTTAACATTGTGAATATTGAATCATATTTAATATTTGGTTGCATATTCTTTGCATACCATGACTTCCTGATTTATTTATTTTTGTTTGTGACCCAACAACAGCAAAAGACTCTTGATATCTTATTTTCAGGTACTCCTGCAATACTCTAACTCTCTGCATTTGAATGGATCTTTATGGGAATTGGGGGGGGGGGGGGTCTTGATTAAGCTGTAAATTACGCTGGAACAGTATGGGGCACATGCTTGGCTAAATGGCTGTAAGTCATCAAGGGTCTGAGGTATCAAACGAGTCATCACACTGCTGCCAGATATGCAGTAGATATGGATGGATCACTTTAAGGGTTATTTCTGACTCATTTTCCTATTGACCACTATGGAAAAATAAGTCATGAGAAGAAACAAATGAGTGTTCCACTTAAAATCCATTGTGCTGGAGTACAGAGCCAAAACAATAAAAATGGTGTCACTGTCCAAATACTTAGACTGCACTGTAAATTCCACAGCCAGTTATTCCTCTTCACTCAGACAAACTATTGACTCTTGCTGCCCTCTAGCGTCTGCTAGTAGATGGCGCCCATGTCCAGGTAGGTGAAGCTAGAGCAGGCTAGCATGCATACCCTCCATAGTTGGCACTGGCAGGGCCAGGATTTGCTTCTGGAATACAGAGTGCCTTAGTACATAAGAACAACCTGGATCCACCACTTTAAAACCTGCAAAACTGGTCTGCATGTTTATCCATGACATGGTGCCCTTTGTCCTGCCAGTCAAAGACACTTAAGGACAAGATTAATGCAATGGCTTATTGTATGGAATATTTTTCCAATTAGTCCAGAATTGGACATAGAATCATGTACTCATTCATTGCATTTCAACTCATCGCATCCAATGTAAAATATGATAACTTACCCTGTATCAGTTATTCATAGTCCTAGTCTTAGCAATGTGTGTGTTCTGCTTTTAAAAAAATTAAAAAATTGAAAACGTTTTACCTTGTCAAGATGTTGTCTTTAATGTCTGTTGCTCTCCCTCCCCCTCCCTCCCCACACATCAAAGGAAATGTTCCTGGACATGGACTAATTGTTTTAAAGATGGTTGGTGGACCATTTGGACAGTTGTTTTCATGCGGCTATCATTATACAACAGGGGTGGTATCATTCCCTCCAGGAAATACACCGGACCACGGTTCTTCAGTTACAGATGAATTTATTCTCTCGTCCTCAAATCCACCGTCGAACTGTTCAAAGTTCACAATGCACAATATAAATACACCTTAGCTTAACAAACTACAAACTTAAATATGCATGACAAACATAAACACAAACTTAGGCTAATAACATACCTCACTGGCTGCACATAACCAAGAAGGGAATGAGTCCACTTTAACAAAAATACGTCTTCAAAAACCAAACAAAAAATCTTCAAACGAGCAATTGCAATGGCATTGTTACGCTTCAGTTAAACTTCTAAGCAGAGCTTCTTGTAAACTCTGATAAGACTTATAAATGGAGTTTCTTGCTTCTCCTGCTAGCCACTTATAAAAAAGCTTCTTGCTAACTCATGCTAGCAACTTAACGTTACAAACGGAGCTTTTTGTAAACTCCCGCTAGCCATAGTGCAACACATGTCTTGGAGGAAATTGTTACAATCAAATGTGTCCCCGCGCAACACAGAACGTAAAGTAAGTTCTCACATAGTATTACACAACAAATCAATATTCAAATAAAACAAATAATGACAAATAATATTTATGGCAGTTAAACTCCCACCAAATCACAATTATTATAGTGATTTCACTTCACAATATTACTTTCCCCTCACACCATTTCAATTTCACATAATGAACTTAATATTTATGAAAAGAACAACCATGACACTTATTCTGCTTCAAGCAGTAGAACGGTCTTATGTACAGGCCTATCAAGATAGACTGGCTTAGTAGTGCGTTTTCCCTGACTGTCTAAGGTCGAGTCGCTAATTAACAGTTTCACCTTTCTGACTCTTCCATCAGTGCTTGGATACACCTCTGCTACTCTTGCCAATCTCCATTGATTTCGTGGAGAACTGTCTTCGTGAAGGATGACAATGTCGTTAACCTTAGTATTTCTCTTATCCTTTTGCCATATTTGTCTTTGCTGAAGATTAAGGAGGTACTCCTTCTTCCACCTTGTCCAGAATTCATTTGCCAAGAACTGCACCTGGCGCCATCTCTTGCGTAGGTATAGATCCTGACTGACAAACTGACCAGGCGGGGGCGATATTATGCTGGACTTCATCATGAGTATGTGGTTGGGGGTGAGAGGTTCAAGACTTGTTGGATCATTCAAGTGCTCTGTCGTCAGAGGTCTGCTATTGATAATAGCCATCACATACAGAAAGGTCCTAAGTGAGGCACTATCATGTCTTTTAGCAGAGTGATCAAGGATTGCTGTTAGAACACTTCTAACTGTCCGTATTTGTCTCTCCCATACCCCTCCCAAGTGGCTTGATGATGGGGTGTTCATTATGAACTCACATCCATATTCCTTCAACTGTTCATGATCCAGGTCCTTCATTGCATTCATGAACTCTCTTTTTGCGCCTACAAAGTTGGTGCCCTGATCACATTTCAGCTGTCTTACATTTCCACGTATTGCAATGAAAGCACGCAATGCATTGATGAAAGCGTCTGTAGTGAGATCATCAAGCATTTCGATATGCATGGCTCTAGAACACATACAGGTGAAAAGAAGACCATACTTCTTCAGTTCCTTTCTTGCTTCCTTCACATAGAATGGTCCGAAACAATCTATGCCACAATATGTGAATGGAGGTGTCATTTCCATTCTTTCTTCTGGCAAATCTGCCATCTTTGGATCTTGTGTGTTCCTTCTATACTTTCTGCATGTTGTGCACTTGTAGATGTGTGAGGCAACTGCACTGCTGCAACCTATGACCCATATCCCACTTGATCGCAATTCATTTACAGTTATTCCTCTTCCTTGATGCTGCACCTTCTCATGGTAGTGCTTGATAAGTAAAGAAGACACATGACTTGCCTTTGGTATAATGGCAGGATGCTTGACATGTGGGTGAAGGCTAGATCTTGTCAAACGTCCTCCAACCCTGAGCACACAATACTCATCTACAAAAGGACTTAGTTTGTGTAGCTTGTTTGCTTTGTCTTTGGGTCTTACTTCCTTGCATTGCTTTATACTTTTGATTTCACTGCTGAATGCTTCCGCTTGGACCAATTTGACTATGAAAAGCTCTGCTTCCTGTCTTTCCTCAACACTTGTGGCTTCACTTATTTTAGGTTTGAGACCCTTGATTTGCTTAGCATGGCGCTTGAGACAAGCAATGGCTTTGACAGCTCTTTTCCAGTCAGAGAACTTTGACAGGCGGTCTAGCAACGTCCTCTCTTCTTTTGCTTTGGTGTTGAGCACCTGGGCCTTTCGCAGTTCTGGATCGTTGTCAATGACCTCTCCCACCTTGACATCTCCTATGGGTAGCTCCTTTTTCCATAGAAAATCTGGGCCAGTGAACCAATTTGAAGCGACAAGCTGATCTGCCATTAGGCCTCTTGAAGCATGATCCGCAGGATTATCTTCGGATTTTACATATTGCCATTGCTCGGGATCTGTAGTAGACTTGATTCTTTGGATTCTGTTCGCCACAAACACATGAAATCGTCTGGCATCATTGTTTATATATCCCAGGACGACCTTCGAGTCTGTCCAAAAATATTCTTGAAGACCATCCATGTCGAGCTCATTTCTGAGCATAACACTTGTCCTTGCTGCTACCACTGCTGCAGATAACTCAAGCCGTGGTACAGTGGTTACCTTGGTGGGGGCAACACGTGCTTTGCCCATGACTAGCGAGCAATGGACATCTCCATTGGTGTTGACTACTCTGAGATAACTACACTCCCCATAACCTGTGACGCTGGCGTCAGAGAAGTGGTGAAGCTCATATTGCTTGACATCCGTGAAGTTTGCTGGAATGTAGCACCTTCTGATCCTTACATTAGACAAGTTTTGAAGATCTTGTAGCCACGATTCCCACTGTGTTCTTAGCTCTTCTGGGAATGGCTCGTCCCAACCAACCTTGTCTCGACACATTTTTTGCAAGATCTGTTTTCCCAGGAGGATGAACGGCGCTACGAACCCCAACGGGTCATAGATGGAAGCTACAGTGGATAGCACTCCTCTTCTGGTCAGTGGGTGTTCCTTGACAGTAACTCTGAACTGAAAGTCATCAGAGGACACACACCATTGAACGCCGAGAGCTCTTTCCATGAGCGGCTCTCCCAAAGCCATATCCAGGTCTTTCACACTTTCAGCGCACTCTTCCTTTGGTATTGATTTCAATACCTTCTCGCTATTGGAGACAAACTTATGTAGTCTTAGCTTGCCTGCACTACAGAGCTCTCTTGCTTCGTTGACGAGCTGGATCGCCTCAGGATCAGACGTTACGCTCACCAGCCCATCGTCAACATAAAAATTCCTTTGGATGAATTTAACGGTCTCTTGGTTAAACTGATCCTGACCTTCAGAGGCTAGATGTTTAAGTCCAAAATTGGCACAGCCGGGTGAGGAGGCTGCCCCAAACAGATGAACTTTCATCCGAAAAATTTATGGTGGAGACCCTAGATCACCATTCTCCCACCATAAGAACCTCAGGTAGTCTTGGTCTTCAGGCCTTACATGGAACTGATGAAACATTCGTTCCACATCACACATGAAAGCAACTGGGCCCTTGCGAAATCTACAAAGAACTCCCACCAAGTTGTTTGTGAGCTCTGGCCCAGTAAGAAGGTGATCATTCAATGATGTGTCTTGGAACCTCGCTGAGCAGTCGAAGACAACACGTATTTTCCCAGGTTTTTGAGGGTGGTATACCCCGTGGTGGGGAATATACCAGACTGGTTGATTGCCAAGTTCTTCTTCTGGGACCCTCTCTGCATCACCACGAGCGATAATGTCTTCCATGAAGTTCACGTAGTCTGAGCAGTACTTCTGGTCTCTCTTGAGCTTTCGTTCCAGACCCCTCAGACGCTGAACAGCACATGACTTATTATTGGGTAGATTTGGTCTGTCTTGTTTGAAAGGTAAGGGCATTTCGTAATGTCCATCTTGCTTGTGTTTGATTCCATCTTTCAGTTTGGTCAAGAAGTGGAGATCTTCCTGAGAGACAGTTACCTCTTCTCCAACTCTTTCACTGAAATCAGATTCTAGCACCTTAATTACATCATCTGGAGTGATCATTTCTTTGATCCGAGTCTTGCAAACATAGTGAACCTCACCTTTGAGCTTGACTGTTGGTTTGGGTTCAGGTGTCACTTGCTTTACAATGATGCGATGACTTACTCCAATTGTATCACCTTCGTGCTCGCCTGGGTCACCATAACTCACTATGCTCCAACCTAGATCAGTTTTCTGCGCAAAGGGTTGGTTTTCATTTCCACATACAACTTCTCTAGGCATTAGAGCTTGTGGGCAATTGTACCCGATCAGTAGATTAATTTCACATTCCATTTGCGGGGCAATGTGTTCTGCAAGATACTCCAAATGAGGCCATGCCTTGGCGGTCTCCGGAGTTGGGATGTGCATCCGATTAGCAGGGATGAATTCTCAAGTGTAAGTTGTTGGCACTGTGATCTTCTTAGTCGAGAATAGTCCTCTTATTTGTAGGTCTTTGAGTCTTTTACAGGGTACAATTGTCCTCTTTGACAACATTGTAGATAGTTTCAGCTTCACTTGTTCTGTGTTCATATCTAGAACATCTGCCACTTCTTCAAGAATGAATGAAGAGTCGCTTTGTGAGTCTAGCAGAGCGTAGACAAGAACTTCCTTGCTTGGATCACTTGGCGTTGACACATAGACAGGCATTATTGTTGAAGTCTGGGTACTATTGCCCTCTTGCACAACTCTGTTGGATGTGGTTTCCGTGGTGATGTCTTGTGGTTGTGTTGACTGTGGTTTTCTTTCCTTACTGTTACTTATTTCCTTAGATTGTTCTCTCTTTGGTTCTTGTTCTTGTTTGGAGCGATCTTCGTGTAAGCATGTGGGGTGACGTTTCAAGCAGGTGTCACATACCATCCGCTTACTACAGCTCTTGGAAAGATGGCCAAGACTCAAGCAGCCGAAACACAGTTTCTCACTCTGAATAAATTTGACTCTGTCAGCGACTGGCTTTTCAACAAATTTGCGACACTTGTATAAGCCATGTCCAGTTTTCTTACAAAACACACATGTGACGACATTACTTTCACTGGTGTTAGTTGTGAAGATCTTGGCACCTGCAGTTTTGTTCTTGGAGGCCACTGCATTCTGGTTCTTGACCTTTGCTTTATCCGGTTCACTTTGCTGTAACGCATGATAAGATGTTATAGGGTTACACGCAATACTAGCTTCCATTGTTAGGAACGTCACAAAATAATTGAAGCTTGGGAACCTTCTGTGTTCCAGTTGGTATTGTGTGGCCTTTCGGTTCCATCTGGTACTTAACCAGTCGGGTAGTTTGGCAGTGAGTCTTTGATTCTCGATTCCATCATTAAGAACATTTAGACTCTCATTGTGAACCATGGCAGATTCACAACTGTGTAAAAAGTCCACAAACCTTCTTAAGTCAGCACTCTCCCTTGAGGCTATTTTTGGCCAGGCATGTAATTTGTCGCGGAAGGCTTTGGCAATTACAAAAGGCTCACCATATCTTTCATTGAGCAGATCCCATGCTGCGTAATATGAATCTTCTGAATCAGTCAGAAAATAACCTTCTAACGCCTCTTTAGCTGCTCCTCCAACATATTTCTGAAGGAAGAAGATTTTCTCTGTAGTTGGAATATTCTTCCTCTCAATTAGTGTCTGAAAGGACGACTTCCAGGGCTTAAACTTGAGTGGATCCCCACTAAAGATTGTAGGCTCTGGTATGGGTAGCCTGTTTGCTGATATAGCCTCAGCCAAAACTTTCACCAGCTCTCCTGTGTCATCTTGATACACATTTCTTGGAGCCACATCTTTTAGTGGTTGTGTGTGCTGATACACAGGGTTCACCTGATTAACTGCTTGCACAACTGTAGGCAGTTCAGAGCTCTGTGGATTAAGTCCTTGGTCTGAATAGGACACCTTTTCATCATAGACTTGAAGCCTTGCTCTAGCTGCACTCAGCTTCTTCAGCTCCTCCAAACGCTCTAGCTCTCTTTTCAAGTCTTCTACAGACCTTTTTCTTGCAGCATTCTCTTCTTGCTGTTTCTTTAAGAGAGCAGCCTCTTGTCTCTGCTTTTCTATCCTACGTTCAGTCTCTTCCTTTTCTGCTTGTAGACGGCGAGTTAATGCAGCTGCTTCTTGGTCTGCAACTATCAGCTTGTCCTCAGTTTCAAGTCTTTGCAGTTTCTCTTGGTGGCACTCTTGCTCAGCCATAATCTTCAACACAGCTTGAGTAGCTGCAAACTCGGCAACAGCTTCTTGTCTTTTGATTGAGGAGGTTACGGAATTAGCCTTAGAGGCTGGAAGTGAAACACTAGAGCTTGAAGATGAAAACACAGAGCCAGCATCAGGCCAAATCAGCTCCTCGTTCCTTCCTTCCATTTGAGACCGAGCATTCTCCACAACATGACTGGTGACTGATATACATTTGTCCAGCTTGCGGCGCATGTCAAGATCTGGGCTGTCAGTCCTTCGGTATTCATCATAAACAATATTCAGTTCAGATAATTCCTTTTGAATAGTGCTGATGTGTTCTTGTATGATGTTACTGGGATCCTGTCTTATCACAGATTTTTTAGCCACCTTAGTTAAAGCTTTCCAGCGCTCATAAATGCTGTCAAAGCGGAGTAGTAGCCCTTTTATTTTTTCTTTCTGAAAATCCTTGCCCTTTTCTGTTAATGTGCGGTCTCTTTCACTTCTACGAGGCTCTTTAGACTGTACTGCTTGTACAACACCAGACTCATCTATCGGCTCTGGCTCTTCTTCTAGATACGGAGCCTTTTTACTTGTTTGTGACATTCTAAATCATTTGGAAATTACATGTACACCATTAACTTGCCTCATAAGCAATGTAGTTAAACATTTTAACACAAAATAAATACTGAAGTGAATAGGCTAAACTAAATCAGATCACTGTCTTTCAAAATCACCCTTTAAAGAAAAGTAAGCATTGCAATGGCTTGTAAATATTACAGTCAATTAGCCTACAGTTGACAAAGCTCCTTATTGCAAACCTTCAATGAACTTACATTAAAAAAAACATGAACCATGAATATAAAACTTACTTAAATGTACAAAGGATTTCCTTCTTATCTTGTGAAACACTGTTATTGTTATTAGGCTACACACAGTCCCTTATAGTTTTTCAATCCTTGTGTCACCTTTCAGAACACAAACTTTAGCGTCTGGCTTATGGACGTTTTCATGAAAGAACTGATGAACTTGTGTGTCCATAACGCTAAACAGCGGCTTATCTGAAATTCCCGTCTTGACGATCCGTCGGCGTCCTCCTTGTCGGGCACGAACAGGTCAGGGAAAGTTCACGCAGGCTTGAGTTCGACTATCATTCCCTCCAGGAAATACACCGGACCACGGTTCTTCAGTTACAGATGAATTTATTCTCTCGTCCTCAAATCCACCGTCGAACTGTTCAAAGTTCACAATGCACAATATAAATACACCTTAGCTTAACAAACTACAAACTTAAATATGCATGACAAACATAAACACAAACTTAGGCTAATAACATACCTCACTGGCTGCACATAACCAAGAAGGGAATGAGTCCACTTTAACAAAAATACGTCTTCAAAAACCAAACAAAAAATCTTCAAACGAGCAATTGCAATGGCATTGTTACGCTTCAGTTAAACTTCTAAGCAGAGCTTCTTGTAAACTCTGATAAGACTTATAAATGGAGTTTCTTGCTTCTCCTGCTAGCCACTTATAAAAAAGCTTCTTGCTAACTCATGCTAGCAACTTAACGTTACAAACGGAGCTTTTTGTAAACTTTTGTAAACATGCAACACATGTCTTGGAGGAAATTGTTACAATCAAATGTGTCCCCGCGCAACACAGAACGTAAAGTAAGTTCTCACATAGTATTACACAACAAATCAATATTCAAATAAAACAAATAATGACAAATAATATTTATGGCAGTTAAAGGTGGGCAACTCCAGGCCACGCGGGCCGGTGTGTATGCATGTTTTTACTGCCACCAGTTACCACGGCTCAATCAGCTAATTAGTCATAAACACAATCACCGATTCACTCGTAAATTACAGAACGATAAAACGCTAAAATACACGCATACCGACACAAGAACATTCATCAGCTGCTGTTCATATCGTGGATATGTAGATTCAAATATCAGATCATGTAAACGATTGGGGTAATTAAATAATTGTGAACTGGTGGCAGCAAAAACTTGCATACACATCTGCCCGCGACGCCTGGAGTTGCCCATCCCTGGGTCAGAGGAAGGCATTTTATGCGCAGCTCAACAGGTGAACCGCAACTGTACGATTGACCAGCAGGGGTCACTGGTGTGCGAGGAGACATCGTCCCACCTGGCTGAAACCCTACCTCCCTGGATGATGTCAGAGCCATTGTAAATCCACTCTCGTTAAAAAAATATCTAAAAACAGATATGTGTATTACTGCCAAGGGACAGATTGTAGAATGGGGCAGCGGTGTCATTCTCTTGCCTAATGTGCCTCAGGTAGAATCATCTGTAATCTTCCAAAATTAACACCTGCTGACGTCTGTGGTCTCTATGGAAGTGCCTGGTTATGCATTCATTCCTGCGGGGTATACTCCGAAGCTAGATTAAGGGGATAGCGAGCTAAATTAAACTTTTAAATTAAGATAAGGTTTTCTGTATCACAAAGCCGACTGACTTTTAATCGGGCTATATTGTCACGGCAATTTACTCTGCATGGCTAATCTGCTCCGGGGCAGGTTATGTTCAGGTTATCGGATTGAAACATAAAAGCACCGCCATTTGAACAATCAACTCCTTGGCTTTGGAAAAAGGCGTCTCCATTCCAAAAGATCCCAAAGAGATATGTGCGGATAGAGAATCTCTTCGCAGGGCGAGATGATAGAGTTCCGAAAAAGATTTTCTGAGTTCCGGAAAATGCTTGAAATACTTTTTATGAATAAACATTGGTGTGATTGCTTCAGCAAGATTTTAAACATGCTGTATCAAGTTTAAAGTTTAAGAGTTCTAGAATGTAGTCGTACAGTTGTCACATTAGAAATAAAATGTATGACAATGTACTGAGTACGGATTTATTTGTTAAGAGTGGTAAAGTGAATAAGGTATTAACTAACGAATTTAACCTACACGTGAGCATTTTTTATTTTTTGCAAAAGCACTTTCCTGTCTTTGTTGGAGGCAACGGTGTTGCTTATGATTGATTCATGTTCTTATCCCTCCATTATATCCGTCCGTATCAGTCTTTTTTTCCACAAGAGAGAAACACATTGCTCTAGTACAGCCCATGCTGCACCGCTATAGGCTCGTTTTCGCGGACACCACCCCTTTTATGGGAACGCGAACAGAGCCTGTCTAATGAAGCCCGTGTTCACTTAGCAAATTGATAACCACGTTCGTAGTTCTGGTTAAACCAGATTGCGGTGTTTAGGCTTTCTGAAGCCAGCTAACGCAAAGAAACCCTGGCTATGTTAAGCTTCCTTCGTAGTATACCCCCCTGGTTCTGAAGAGCCGCAGGGTCTGCTTATTTTTGTTGTTACTCGGCACTTAATTGGCCAATTAAAGCAGTTGATTACACAGTTAACTCAGCTCACCTGGTTTCTTGTGTTTTTGTTTTTGCTGAATAAGTATGACACGCAGCTTCACTGACGTTTTGCTTTAATAAAATCAAAAACAACACGTGACATGGCCACGCAAGGGTGCGACGTCTTAAGAAACTTCCACAGTATGGTTGGAAAATAGGATGGGGGATATGTTTTGCTTTCTGCACGTCGCATACTAAACAGTACACGGTAAACAGTACACAGCTGTTAGTACACAGGAGACAGGACGCAGTAGGGCTCTGATTCAGACAGGAATGAAGATCAGTGCAATAAACAGTCACTGAGGGGGTCATTCAAGTTCACCAGCATGCAGACAGAATGAAGGTGGTGGGGGGCTACTGCAATACAGGCTAAGCAGGCCCAATCACTAATTTATAAAACTGCCACTGTGGGTGGGTCAGGTCACATGCCGTCATTGCGGGGCCAACTACATTTGTGTTTTGAGAGGGCAAACTACATGAATACTGTAACACTGACGACAAGCTTGCAAGCTATTTCAGAGCTGACCCTGGTCCAGTTGGACAGAATTCAAATGAGAGACTGTAAATTTCAGATGGGCCAGTGTTGTGTTTGACAGAAACAGCTGCCCGTCACTCTTCTGTGGGTTCACAGCTGCCCTTGGCTCCAGCACCCAAGAGGCACCCTCGGCAGGGAGAGATCACACAGTATATACTGTATACCCTAGGGTTGCACAACAAGGGCTGATCCATTTCAGAATTTTGTGCCAACTTCAATTATTTATTCAGCTCAATTTCATCTTGATGTGACATTTGGAAAAGCACCAGCTATAGCTGCAGACTGCAAGTGTATCCTGAAGGTTTTACTGTGCTCAAGCACAGGAGTGAACCAGCGTAGTTTATAGAGCAGTCAGAAAACAAAAACTAAGCTAAGCTGTTGGAACAAAAACCAGCATGCACACTTACCCTGCTGGGGCCACATGTATAAACAGTGGTGAGTAGAAAAATGCTCTCAGAAAGCCGCATAAGCGAGTTTCCACGCAGAACTTCAGATGTATAATATAACACGTGCTGTGAGTAAGTAAGTAAGTAAAGTTTATTTAATATAGCACCTTTCACAGAACAAGGTAACAAAGTGCTTCACAAGAGTTCATTAAAAAAATTCAAACAAAATGATAAAAACAACAATAAAATAAGATAAAATAAAAACAATATAAAACAATAAAAGCAACAACAGACCTTAAGAACACACAAAGTTACTAATGCTAGTCAGCGTGAGGCAAGACAAAGGCCAATTTAAATAAATGGGTCTTCAGCTACTTTTTATAAGCATCAACAAGGACCGCAGAACTTATGGTTGTAGGAAGAGCGTTCCACAGTGTCGGAGCCACCACTTCAAAGGCACAATCACCTTTAGTTTTTAGTCGGGCATGAGGGACAGCAAGTAAGCCCTGGTCAGAAGACCTAAGTGACCTGCTGGTGATGTGCGGATGGAGCAGGTCAGTGATATACAAAGATGCCTTTCCATGCAAGGCTCTATCATTTAAAAACAAGAACCTTAAAACGAATCCTGAGAATCTGTGTACCTCTGCACATGATGGATACCATACGCACACAATGTTTAGATTCCGTGTGATTTGGCGACACCGTGACAGAAAGGCAGAAATAGAAAATGCGAAACTTTTTTAAAGCAGATTTCCAACTTTCACCCTGAGTGTTCTTTTACACATTCTTTTACACGTGGCCCCAAGACCGGAGTTGTGCTCCCCTGTCCTAGATACTCACATCGTGGCCAGTATTACACAGATAATAATAATCCCCTGCATTTATATAGCAAATTTCTCATGAAGAGCTTTACAGTGATGAAGAGGAAACTGGGCTCAACCACTACCAATGTGTAGCATCCACCTGGGTGATGCACGGCAGCCTTCCTGCACCAGAAGGCTCCCCACACAGCAGCTGAGGTGGAGAGCCATTTAAACCAGGGATGATTAGGTGGCAGGTTGAGAATTTATCCAGGACACCAGAGAACCCCCTACTCTTTGCGATGAGTGTCATGGGACCTTTAATGACCACAGTGAGTCAAGACCTCAGTTTATTGTCTCATCTGAAAGACGGTGTCTCCTACAGCACTGTGTGCCCATCACTGCACTGGGGTATTGCAGTTTATTTGAATCAGAGAGAAGATCACCCCCTACTGGCCCACCAACACCACTTCCAGCAGCAACCAAGTTTTCCCAGGAGGTCCCACATCCAAGTACTAACCAAGCCCAAACTACCAAAAGTAAGTCCAAATATTTTTACATTTTAATTCAGTTTTTTTCCTCTATTTGGAACGCCAAATTATATTTGTACGGCCGGTCAGGGCAGACAAGCTCGTAGGCTATTCTATGAAGCAAGTGCTGCCAGCCCAGCAACTGAGCCGTGCAGTCATTGCATCAGAGGAGTGCAATTTTGCTGGCGCAGGTACACTACAGACACCCGAACAACCAGAGGATCTGCTCTTGCAAGATGATACGCGGACAAAGTGAAAGTGCCGTTCCGCGAGGCTGCCGGCGGGATTCCGTACCCGACGGTAGGATGTGCCACACTACACCAGCAACTGGATCTGCTACTTTGCAGTCTTTGGACATTTGAACTGATTATTCATATTCAGTCCCCAGGGCCGATAATGGCAGTCCCTTCTCCAGCCCGTTGATGATATTGAACACCCTTCATCCAATTTTAATTTACCACTGATGCAATGGGAGGGGTACACATATTTCCTGTTTCTGTAGACCGTATGTGTGATATTGTCTCTGTAAAAAATGGTTATACCAGTAAATTGAACTGAATTTGAATCGATTTGTCGCTTCATATTATCCGAGTTATTGTTTCCCAATGTTCATACATTGGGTACACAGTGAATTGATTTGAAATAAGCTCACCGACGGAATAAACTGTAGGCTACACAACGATCGCACGTGCATAAAATTTGTCAATTTGCTGCTCCTAATACGTAATTTAGCCTAGGCTACTTATAGCGGAGGGCACTTATAGATTAATATAAATTACCCCCCCAAAAAAAATGCATTAACGATATACTGAGAAATAGCGAAATTTAGAGGGACGAATGTAACGGTGTCCTTAAATGAACCTGGCATTAACTCATATGACTCGAGCGCACACACCCATACACCGCGGCAAGTCTCCTCCCCCATCAACATTGCTGCCTGCTTACTGAGCGCTATGTGCCCATACCTATTGAACCAATTATAAGCTTCCAGATTCTTGGCAGAGAAACAGACTGATAGGGGAGAAAGTCTGAAGGACAGACAGAGGGAAAACAAGAGGCCGGAACCACTTGGATTAAATATCAGTGAGTTTGCGTTCACTTTAGTTTCATATGATATGTTATATATTAGCCTATTCTCCTCGTTCTTTTGCAGATATGACCAAATACATGGTATTATTGGTGAGCCTAACTAGGTCTATGGACGGTGCGCATTGCGTAAATTCAATATATACTCTTCTGCTACAGAAAATAATTAGCCTATTGCATACGTTGCATCAATTTAGAAATGTGCCATTGTTTTGTTAGTCTTCGACAGTTTCCGCTAATGGTTACGTTTTTACAGCTTTAAACATCGTTCAGGCTATTCTTTGTAACATGTAGCCTACGTGACAACAAGGTTGCAGGCGCAGCAAACTTTGATCAACAGCTTTCATTTGAAGATTTATTTCTTAGAAGCCTACGACCCTTTTATTTTTCTTTGTCGATGTCATACCATTTAGGGTGTTTGTGTATTTACCACATTTTTGTGATCACAGGCTGGCTAAAATGACGTTTAGTGTAGGTAGGCTACTACGGATTTTTTTATAGGCAAAAAAAACATTTGTGCAGCCATGTTCTCAAAACCTATTCGATTGCTTAATCGCTCCAGTAGGCTACCCAATAACTTTCAATTAGCATATTGTCCAAAAAAAGTTTGCTTCAGTCGGATTTATTTGCATGACAATGCAGCGTTTAGTTACGGAAATAAAATAACTTAAATGCTACAAGTGAAAGCTGGCCGATTCTGATGCAGAGGTGACGCAGTTCTAAATAGCCTATAACGCGACAATCTATTATTTAAAAGCGGGGTAATATCAGTTCAAGCAAGCTAGTAGCTACATTTAAATATATAGGACTCTATATTAGCGGATAACCAATTATTATTTAAATGTGAAGGTCCCTTAATTACCTTCAAGATGTTTAAAATGTCATTATGGGAGGGGCTATGCATTAAGTATAGCCTAGGCTAAACCTAGGCAAATTCATCAAGAGAATTAGGCTAATTAGGAAGGTAAGCGACAAGCAGTTCATTCTGATTTATGATTGAAAAAAACTTAAACGAAACCTGGTGTAGCACTGCAGTAGCCTAGCCTATTGTTGAATGCCGCATTTTGTGTTCCGAATCTTGACTTTTTTACCTTTGCTATTTTAGGAAAAATGTCTCTGACTACAAGTGCATTCCTAGCCCGCAGGGCCTTTTCTGCAGCTGCAGGTGGTCATGGAAGTCACGAGGGTGGAGGTCTGTATCTCTCCCCCTCCTCCCCTTACTGTAAATTAAATGTCTGTTGATAGAATTGAGTTTAGTTAATTAAACTGAAAGCTTCGCGCGCTCTCCGGGCATGGGCTAGTCGTGCTTTTGAGGGGATATAGCCTAATTTACAGGTGTAGTGCTAATCCTGCCTGCATTCGTTTTCGAGTAATGTGATGAAGAAAGTGTGCACATTTCTTTCTACTATGTAGCAAAGACCTGGAAGATCTTGTCTTTTGTGGTGGCTCTGCCCGGAGTGGCCGTCTGCATCGCGAACGTCTGGCTGAAGATGCAACATCACTCCCACGACGCGCCGGAGTTCACCCCTTACCCGCACCTGCGCATCCGAACCAAGGTCCTGAAATATACAACCTTCTGAAAACCTGTATTAATCACAGCTGACCACATTTCAGAATTCTTAAAAAAGAGACTTGTACAAAAGTATTGACCTAACATCATAAATGGAGGCTGGAAAACTTTAAGTTTAAGCAAATGGGCCTACCGCAGCCAGATGGTTGTCTTTCAAGCTGCAGCTGTGTCAGTCTATGTACTTGTATATTCAGGGTTACAGTTCCCTGGTCCTGAGGTGCATCCCAATATTCTTCACTCCTCTCCTCTACTCCCACTTGTCTCCGACCCGGAAGTATGCAAAACTGCCTGAACGCTTCAAGTACAAGTAGTTGCACGTACAGTGACAGTATACAATGTACCTGACATTGCGGTTTGTGTCGAGACATTAATTTGTAAGCATTAATATATGATCGGCAACATTAGGACATAAAGGTGTTTCTGGGGCACGGAGGAGAGGAGGTGGCAGTGGTGGAAAGGAGTATGCATTTTTCGAGTATTGGGACACATTCCGGGGGTTCATTCCAATCGCCTATTTTAGCAGTCTTTGTCTGACCGGGGGTTCCTTGCCCCGGAAATGGATCTTTGTGTCCTAATCTATTGTTGCTGAGTTCATATTAATTGTTAAATATAAATGTGTACATGTACTTGAAATGTAGTTTTGCATATTTCCGGGTAGGAGTGGAGGAAAGGAGGTGGGGAGTGAAGAATTTTTGGACGCAGCCCTGGTTTGTATGTTATTAACCTTCATGGCTTCCCTTTTCTTGTCCTGCTTCTTACAGCCTTTCCCCTGGGGTGACGGCAACCACTCGCTGTTCCACAACTCCCACACCAACGCCCTTCCCACCGGCTATGAGGGTGACCATCACTGAGAACCATTCCGCTGTCCTATAGTCCTGCGCTCTACTTTGCATTGACATATAACCGTAATCCCTGACACTGATGGACTCTGGGGGTGGGGGTGGGTAAGCCTGAAACTGGAGAGCAGTGAACCTGTAAAATAAAATGTCTTTCAAAAAGTCACGCATTGTCAATCTTTACAAGGGGCAGGGCAGATACAATTCAGATGAATGCATTTTGAAACTGGAGTTAAATCTGCAGATGCTGTGGCCCTCCAGGACTGGAGTTCAACCAGCAGACACTGGGTTCATTCCAATCGCTTATTTTGGGTGGATTCCAGTCGCTTATTTTAGCCGTCCTCTTTTTCTCGGTCCTCGCCTGACCCGGAAATCGATAGAGGTTCGCCATCTTTAAGGACATTCCAAACCGCTAAATGCTCCTCAGAGGAGCGAAGAGGCTCCCGGAGGATGCTTCAGTGAGGAAACGAGTGTAGGTGTGACATGTATGAATTTCTTGGAACGTGTGACGTGTATAAATTATCCACCACTCTCCACGTCGCAGGCACACCCCTACACAAATGCAATTTTACCATTCCTTTCCATTTATTATAAAGCGCTAATCCATAATGACGCATTCTTTATGACGAACAAAAGCTATGTTTATTCATAAAAAATAAGTTTAACATAGTTAAACGTAAGCATAATATGACGCTAACGCTTGATAGAGCAAGGACGTTCCATTTGCCTCGTGCATGTTGCCTCGATTCCTCCATCCTTGTATCAGATCCTTGCATTCTCCGTTGGGCGGAGCTAAGGCGCAAGAAAATGACGCAAGGAGTGAAAATAAGCAATTGGAATGAACCTTAAGATCAGTTTCCCGAGCACGGAGATGAGGTGGTTTGAAGGAAAGGATGCATTTTTGAGTATTAGGGGTGGATTCCAATCATGGAGCTAAGGAGAGAGGAAAGGATGCAAGGAGTAAAAACAAGCGATTGGAATGAACCCTAAGACGCACCCCTACTTTCTTCGGGTTCATTCCAATCGCTTAATTTCGCTCCTTAGCTCCGCCTAACGGAGGACGCATGGAAAGGATGCAAGGATCCGATACGAGGATGGAAAATCGAGGCAACATGCATTTGGCATATGGAATGTCCTTATTCAATCAAGCATTAGCGTCATTGTGCTTACGTGCTTAACTATCTTTGTTAGTTATAAAAAATTAATGTCATTATGGATTAGCACTTTATAATAAATGGAAATGAACAGTAAAATTAAATTTGTATAGGGGTGTGCTTGCGACGTGGCAGATGTGGATAATTTCTACACGTCACTCGTTCTGAGACAAGGCTTCCGCAAAGGCTACACTTGTGTTTCCTGAAGCATCCTCCGGGAGCCTTCTCATCCCCCACTCCTTGCTCCTCCGCGGAGCATTTAGCGGTTTGGAATGTCCTTAAAGATGGCAAACCTCCATCGATTTCCAGGTCAGGCGAGGACCGAGGAGAAGAGGACGGATAAAATAAGCGATTGGAATCCACCCAATGCGTATGCCTTATATGAATTTCCCCAAGATAATGATTCCCCAATGCAAGATATTTAACTTAAATTGTGTGTGCTTCAGTAGGTTCACCCAAACACTAGATTGCCTACAACAGATAACAAAACAGCAGTTTGTTTTTGTGGCTCATCCTACAGACAAATTCCGCAATTTAAGATGGGTAAGCAGGTTTATTTATTTGCTTTTACATGAACACTGCCATAATATGAACATTGGGAAACAATAACTTGGATAATATGAAGCTACAAATTCGTTGAACTAATCTACAGAAATGTTTATGAATTAGCCTATGTGAGATGCAATGAATTGGCAATAGAATGTAGGCTCTCACATTATAGCTACAGTAGCTATATGAGGTGACTTAGTGCTCTATGTTCAGGCACATCGGGATTCTGGAATTACAGTAAATTGTTATGTTTGCATGTACTACGAGATGTTTACTTTGGTCAAATGTTGCTGATCACATAATTTGTGTCTCGACGCGAACCACAATGTCAGAAAGTACACGTTTATACTGTACATGCAACTGTTCGTACTTGAAACTTACAAGATATTTTGCAGCTTTAAACAGGCTGACCATGTGTAAAATCTGTGATTGGCTATGGGACTATTTGTGGGCTTGGCGTCAGTCAAAGTTATGATAGGGCAACTTCATCAATAGTAGACATTGACTTTGATGACAGAGAAGCACATGAGCCAATTGTCTTCAAGGCTTCTCATTCTCTCCTTTCCTTCACTTGTCTCCTTCCTTTCCTCCGCATACTTTCAAGTAGGAGATGAGTGGTAGTGGGGGGAGTGGAGGAAAAGAGGTGAGAAGTGAAAAGTATTGGGACACACCCTGCGGCCCTCCAGGACTGGAGTTAAACCAGGGGTGCGTCCCAATAGTCGAAAAATGCACCCTCCCTTCCTCCACTACCACCTCCTCTACTCCGTGCCCCGGAAACTGATCTTTGTGTTTTAATCTAATGTCGCTTATTACATCTTAATTACGTATTAATCGTTACATATGAATCAATGTCTCGATGCAAACCGCAATGTCAGGTACGTTGTATACTGTACATGCAAATATTTGTAGTTTTGCATACTTCCGGGTAGGAGAGGAGTGGAGGAAGGGAGGTGTTGAGTGAAAAATATTGTGACGCAGCCCAGCAGACACTGCGGCTCCCCAGAACTGGAGTTAAACCAGCAAACACAGTGCCCCCTCCAGGATTGAAGGTAAACTAGCTGACAAAGCAGTTCTCTAGGGGCTAGAGGTCAAAAATTTCTGAAAAGGTGCTTCAGAACCTTGTCTGAATTCCAGCAGTTGACTTAACATTATTATTATTATACATTATATATTCAACATCTATCCCTATTGGTTTTCCAAATTGAACAACTGCTCCCGTTAAAAATCGGCTGTACCGAGTGTTCTTATAATGCCCATTCACATTGGTTGAACATTTTATACCATTTACTAATATGGCTGCTTCCAAAATATGATTTGGTTGCGATTCCCATTCACTAGTTTTCTGTACCTACTGCTGTACCGCATTCCAAAAACGCCTGTCTCGCCCTCCATATTAGGGATGCAAAACTGAGATTTGGCCTTAGCAGCTACAAAGATAACAAGCTGTTCTGTACCTTCTACAATAAAATTCCCTTCCCAGTTTCCCTCCATTCAGGTACTGCGAGTAATATTGTGGATTATATAATCAGGGTGAATACTGTGCATTCAAATGAAGTGTCTTTTTTCATGTTCCAATACAACAATATGTGTCTTACTGGTGCAGCAACCAACACAACAAACCAATCGCAACATGCCAGATGCATGCACATACCAGGCAGAGACAGCACGGGCTATAGATTGGCATATTTATTGAGAGAATAAACCCATAATGGGAGACGACATCATAATTTTTCCATCCCCATCTCTCTCTGTATTTACAACGGTCTGTATTAGAATTTGAACAACAGCATTTGGCCCAAACGTGATTGTGTGTGCCATTCAACTAATGTATCAGGGACTCCTTTTCCTGCACGGAATTAAAAAGCATAATATTCTATCCCTGCTATTAATTATACTTGATTTCATTACCCCTTTTTACAGACAAATATGCACAAGTAGTAAGTGCTGCACTGCGCATGATTCCCAACACGCCCTCTTAACCACTTATGAAGCATACATTTGTACATGCTTTTGTCCATTCATACAGCTTGATTTTTACTGCAGCAATTTGGGAGGTGGAATACCCAGCTCCAGGGTACAATGACTTTGCCCCACCTGGGATTGAACCCCACAACCTTCTGGGGACACATGGAGTCCCTGTAAGCATTACCCAAAAGCACACCTATTCTCAAATGGGAACCAGTTCCACTGCATGACAGCACAGCTTAATGCCAGTGTAATAGTTGGCCCCTTGGCAAAGAAAGGATATAGGCATGTACATATATGATCACATTAGTAAATAATCAAGATACAACAACATTACTTGCAACTCACCAGTTTAACCTGTGGAAAAATACGTCCTTTCTGATAAACCCTCAGCTCAGCGCCCGAGTTACAAGAAGCAGGAGGTCTTGTTTTAGGGTGTCTATGCAGTGCGACGACCTAGCCAGTTTAGACATACAATCTGCAGTCGGGGGGGTGGGCAGCTGGGGTGAGGTTTTCTGCTGCCACAGCAACACAGAGAGGCACATCTGACCCAAGCGGGGGTAGTTATGGAGCTGGCAAAAACAGTAGAGTTCTGGCAGGGTGACTACGTGGGAACGCTTCTCACAATCCATATCTGACATAGGACTGGGTGTCAAACTCTGGGCTGCAGGAGAGCCAAGTTCTGTGTCTGGCGCATTTTCGAGCCTTGAACTCAAATCTAATTTGAGTCCTGAGGGTTTGGCTAATTTAAGGTCTGACAGACCGGATGCTTTCAAGTTCTGCCTAGCCTGTGATCCAGAGTCCTGGTCTGATCTTGTAGAAGACGGACTGTCTGGTTCTGACGTAGGACTTGGATTACAAGAGTCTGCCTCTAAATTGGAAGCATCATCTTTCCGAAGGGCGGATCCTAACTTTGCGTCAGGACTACGATCTGAAACGCAGCATGACTTGGTCGTAGCCTGAGAAAGCCTCTCTATTTTATGGTCTAGTGCAGATGTTCGCCTTGAACCTAAGTGTGGTTCCAAGCCTGGTTTCAAGTTCTGCCTAGTACCAGAGTGAAAGGGAGAGGTTATTCTGTCAACCGTGATGAAATCTGGGACTGGGTCAGATGATGAATGACAACCTGAGTCGAACTTTATTTCTGACACATTGGCTTTCAAATGTGATCTGGACCCAGAGTTTAATTTGGTTTTTATCATACTGACTGGCTTTGTTGTGGATCCTGTACCTGGACTAGCATGTGAGCTTTCCCCTGAACCCATCCTAGGCCTGCCATCCTCATTGCTGCCTAACTTTGTACCCCTCTCTAATGTAGGAGCTTGAGGTAGCAGTTGCACCGAGTTGCTTGATGTTTCAGAACCCGCAGCAGTGTCTGCCACACCCTCATCCTTTCTGTCAAACAAAAGCTGGCAATTTAACCTTGTGGGAGAACCTGACCTTGCCCGCTTTACCAATCCGCTAACCAAGTTTGCAGATTCTGACTGCAGTTCAGAATCTAATCTTGTTGCAGATCCCAATGCTAACCTAGAGTCCAGTTGGAGATTACTGGTGTTAAAGGCAGATGCACTATGCTTTGCCTTAGAGGTTAAATTTAAGACACACTGAGTATTTGGTTTTCTTCTTCTTCCCTCATCCGACGCTTTCGTCGTGACAAGCTCGCTCCTGCTCTGCATTTGGCCCATCAGGTTCACTGAACAGCCCTGCGTTATCCCTGAGCCTACAGCTTGCTTCCTGGATTCTACCGGCACGTCAAATTCACTGTCTGATTTGGAGCTCAAATCCTTCCCACTCTCTCTCTTACACATCGGCTCCAGCCCACTCCTGCCCACAGACTCGGTTTTGTTTGCTTGGTACCGACAATCTGCTTTAGAAACGAGCCGTCTCTCCGTGTCCTCTGAAGACCGACGTGTCACAGAGGTCGTGGAAATTGGTCGTGGAGCAGTGAGATACTGGAGTTGGGTCATACACACAGCCTCCAGCTCTTCCTGCAACCCGGACACCAAAAACCTGCTGGCCCCCGCCAAGGCTTCAGCCAAGGGGGTGTTCTGGAACCCCTCCCCCTCCAATGAGCTCATCTCCCACTCTCCCCTCTTTCTGCATTTTCCCAGCCCCCCCATGGCAAGAGATCCCAAAACCACACAGGGTCCACTTGTCCTATTCCCCCCAGGTCCCTTCTCACCCTCAATCTTTCCAACTGTACCCAGCTCCTTGTCCGATTCCCTCTCTCTGGGTGACACCCAACACCCATGGAGGTAGTGTAAGACAGGCAGCAACATTTTGGCTGTTACGTCCCTTATTGGGATCCCCTCTCCTCTGCTCCTCTGTGCCTCCCCGAACCCCCCCTTGAGCAAAGCCCGGAAATACTCTGAACCGACTCTTTCTGACCCATCATTCCCGGCAACAGCATTCTCACTGGCCGCAAACCGACTGCCGTCATCCAGCAGGAAGATGACGTCAAAGTCTGAGTCAAGGTAGGGGCAGGGGTGGCTGAGACGAGGCTTTTTAAAGGGAGGGGGCAAATGACTTTCAGAGCTCAACGGGATGCTAACGTTATTCGCTAACGTGCCCAAGCCAGTCACAGAGCCCAAACAGGCGCTTTTGTCCGGTTCCAACTTGGGTTGTCCTATCAAGCAAGAGAGACATTCTGTAAGGAGGGAGAAGTAGAGCGAACGCAGACGTGCAGGAGTTGCTGGCTGAGGGGGGTGGAGCCAACTCGCGAGCGACTTCCAGCATCCGATTGTGTGGTCTGTACTGTCGTCATGCCAACCGATGTATTCCAAGGCAGACTGCAGGCCCCCGCTGTCCAGCAAGAGTTTCTTCTGCAGGAGTTTGTTACTGGAAGGGAAGGGATCCAATTCAACAAGTGTATCCCCAAGCCATGTCTACACAAATTACAGGTTGAATTGTACTTACTGATCAACATTTATGTCAGTGTAATGTAAACAGGTTGCTGATGTACTCAACCTTCAAAACTACACATTGGGGGATATTGCTTTGAGCGATGCATTCCCTCACCTGGTGACAAGAGGTATGCTGAGGGTGCAGTACAGCCTGTCTGTATCAGAACCAGACAGCATGATGTGGGTGAGCACTCCAGAACCGAAACTGGACTCGCACTGCAACCGCAGGTTATTGAGCAGAGTCTTACCTGAAATGTAGAGAACAGAGACGCTCACACTACACGCAGAGCACAGCCACACCCCGCTGCTTCACATTACTGAGAGGGCAAGAGGCATCCCGGTCAAACAGTCTTTACTAGCATTTCAGATCCTGTCTGTCACGAGCATTCCTTCTGATTTTAAGGCATGACTTTCTTACCTGCCACTGGCCCCTTTCACAGGAAGGTCAGTCAGAACACACAGTCTCCCGAAAAATTATTATTATTCATTATAATAATAATAATAAAACTGAAGAGAACTGTTCTTGCATAGTGCAGAAAGCGCACCATAATCAGAAAAAATACAGAAATATAATAAATTCCATTGACCTAAACAGTAATAGTTAAATATGTAGAAAATGTTGATAATTTAAAAAAAAAAAGACTTTTGATGATTTATAAGATGACACAGAGTCAGACGCCTCAATAAAAAAAATGTGGCAGTTTCCGTCAAATCTGAGCCCTAGCTGGGAATGCCTCGTCTGTCTCCTCTTGTTTTTAAATTAGTGGCTGGGACAGTGAGAGGGTCTTTAGTTGAGGACTAAAGAACTGTGGTGGGGTGTGTGCTTTTTAGAGTGCAGCAATATCGGGCTAGACCAAGCCTTGCCTTAATAGTGATGAGTAAATTTTTTTTTTTTATCAGTTCTAAAAAAAACTGGAAGACCGTGTTGAGAGGCCAAGATAGGTGTTATATGAGATCTCTTATTTATATTGGTGAGAAGTCCAGCAGCTGAATTTAGAGCTCACGGCAGATGGGATTAGACAGAGACTCACCCAGCTGCCATGTGCTGGCCTTAACTCGGTCCGTCTGTCTGTCCCCCTCTCTCAGACCTTCTCTCAGGCAGAGGCGGAGCCGGATCATAGCCGCCGCCCCGGTTCGGACCAGCCCTTGCAAGCAGTTTGGGTTGCAGCTCAGACGGCCTAGCATGCGGAAGCACCTGGCGCTGGGGTCCTCACGCTGAGTCAGGTAATATAGCAGGCCGGGGAGGATGCCCGAGTGGACGAGCGCAGCGCTGGGGTCCATGGACTGGGAGAAGCGGGAGAGCAGGAGGAGAATCGGGGACTCGCTCGTCCACGGTTCGGGGTGGTACGGGTGGTGGTACAAGGGCCCAGGAGGGGTTTCAGGAGGAAGGGTATTCGAGGGGGTGCTGGAGCGGGTTTGGGGCTGTTTTTTGGGAGGGGAAGAAGGCTGGGAGGGGGGAGAGGACATGGGCTTGTGGGGAGGAGGGGTTGAGGGGGGAGGAGGAAGGCAGGAGACCGACACAGCCGCTCGTTTGTGGTATGAAGAGGGGAGGATCAGCGCGGAAGGAGGGATGGGGGCAGCGGTTATGTGAGTGACAGGGGTGGAGGAGTAGAGTGGGACAGCCAGAGTGGGAGAGGGACACGTTAAAAGGGAAAGCCCGTCAGAGAGGGGAGCAGGGGGAGAGAAGGAGGGACACAGGCTGCTCCAGTTCCCATCTCCGCTTCCTGAAGGAGACAGCAGCTCCCCCTCACAGGAGATCAGCCCCTCAGACAGCAGCCAGGACCTGAGGGAAGGACAGGATTAATAACCAGTGTACACACAAGGATCTAAAACAAGAACTCCCATAATCCCCGCCCGCTTCCTACTCTTCCTCCCATAATCCTGTTCTTGCAGTTCCCTTATCTGTCACTAGAACTGTTTTTTCCCTAACCCTAACCCTAACCCTAGCCAAATTTGGTAAGTTCTCACCTATTAAGGGGGTGTTCTATTTAAGACTTTATAACTCCATGTGTGAGCATCACAGAAACTTGATAAATGGCTTAAAAGAAACAAGACCGTTGTACAGTTGTACCATTTACAAAACTTAGATTAGTTTATTTTCATACTAGATCAAAATAAAATGCCACAAATGCAAAGAAACATTGGAAAAATGCAAAAGACATTGTTTTTCTTTAGTTTTCAATTAAATACTGAGAGCTACATATGTGAAACAGCTAAAACTATACATTAACTGGATCATACACAAGTGTACAAAATCTGAGGGTGCTATGCAAAACTACTAAAGATCTATGATGCAAAACATAGGCAGTGTACCCTGTTGTCCCTTAGTGTCTCCAAATCTATCCAAAATGGTTAATTGTGCACTACTGTAAATCATAAAATAATGATATATTTAACTACAAATCAACTGTTTTGGCTCATAAAACTCACTTTTGCATCATTTTCAAATGGTAATTACTATCTTTTCATCAGTATAGGGAGAGATATGTCTATGGGTCCAAAACCCTATCCAAAACATGTCATAAAATGAATAAATATTTTTTGTCCATTATATAGCATTTCTGATGGTTTAAGATGAAAACGTTGACATCCCACTGGTACACGCACCTAAATATGTAGCATAATCATTCACTCTTGTACCTCAAGAAAACATCACTTTTGTCTGTACTCTACAGTATATAGTATTTTGCTGCATGCCCTGGGATCACATTTCTTTGTATTTAAAAAAAAAAAATGTTCCCATTCATAATTTTACATTCATCTAGCACAGGGGTTTTCAAAGTGGGGGCCGCCAGGGGGCGCCAATTGGAAGGGAGAGGAAAATGGAAAATGCAAAAAAAATATATATTATTATAATAATAATAAAATAAAATTTATAAAAAGAATACATTTCAATTCAATTCATAAGATTATTGTGCCGGTTTAAAATAAAATATAAATTGTTATAAATCCTTTCATATCGAAATTAGTTCTTTGCCGTGCCCTTCTTTCAATTGCAGCCAATGATTAACCGTCTGCCTGTCAGTCAAAGCGTTACGTTGAGCTGCTAACGGCCCAATTATGGAATCAAAATAGGGTCAAAAGTATTGTGTTGTGTATTAAGAAGCTGTATGTTTGAATTTTTTATATTTGCCAGTGTAATTTCAAAGTTTTTTTTTAAAGCCATTTCGCAATAGGGGGGCCCCAGCCAGAGGCTACGGCTATTTGGGGGTCCTTGGCATGGAAAAGTTTGGGAACCCCTGATCTAGCACATATCATCGCACGGTGAATTGGAATGAGTATTTTCCCTAAGTGTCAAGTATAGCCCAGGAAGATAGTAATATGCCATATAGCCTATATTGTGTACAATATCATTAAAATACAATTATATTCCACCATCAGGAAAATGCTGCCAAATGTTCTAGCTTCAATGAAAATTGGTTCTAGCACCAATGAACGCTTACACTACAGTACGTGAAATGCACTCAAAATGCGAAAATAACAATATCAAACATATTGGACAAGACTAACGTACATATGTAGCCAGCGAGACCAACCGAATATTACAAGCAGTATTACTTGCATATCGAGGAGGAAAAACTCACATCATGTTCGTAGACATAATCTCCTTTAGAATCAATACTTCTTCTGACTCACTCCCAAAGTCTGTGTAAACAAGGCGGGGACTACTCTAGCTATGCTGACAAGTTGGCCAAATGAGTTAAATCTTGCAATTAATGCAGGAAAAAACTATTACGCCTCAGCAAGCGAAAGCGTTTTCTGTAGCGCTTTGCGCAATACTAAACTGATAAAACTAAAATGCTGTTACACTGGACTGTAATTTATTGTTTAAAGCACACAATAATAAAATGCAAACACTGTTGAGAAGGATATACTGTTTTTTATCGGATAAAATAGTTGTCAATCAAATTAGAATGATGTGAAATACTTCACAGCTGCAGGTACAGCATACGGGGTTCTGTGCGTAGATGTTTCAGATAGTGTAATAGCGTTATAACGTGGTGTGTATTTCTCAAATGGATTGAATAAATGACTACTGAATTTTAAAAGAAACATCTCTATGCGTAAAACCAATGGTAGGATTGTGTATTTAGCTAATATTTTGTGGCAGATATTGATAGTATTTTATTAGATACATTAGATACATTTATTTTCTAATCGAGTGAGCAGGACATTTCACAGCTGTTTTGGCATATGTTTGGGCTGTTGTATCACAGATAGATGCTACAGTCCACTGTATCACGTATGAGTAGGTACAGTTGCAGGTGAGACTCGGTGGGGGGGTTGCTTGTTAAATGGAATACAGTGGCATTTAGGAACTCTATTTGGTATTGTTGTCACAAATCGTGCACTAACAAAGCTAGATAAACACTGAGTTTGTCGTTTCCACTCATAATTTGGTTGCGGGAACAAAGAATGTCTCAGTTGAGCAATCTCAGGATGCCGGTGTCTCGGCCACTACGGCGTCTGCGCAAAGGGGTTAAACCCCACTGTATATTTTAACATTCCCTCAGGTCAGTGCAATAAAAAGGTGAACATAAAGACTTGCTCACCTCAAGCTGAGAAAGCTGGACGATCCCTGGGCCTGTTCCTTCCCCCCCTCATCTCTCCTGTGCCCCTCCAGAGTGGGGAAGTCGAAGGACTCAAAGCAGGAAGTATCCATCAGCTCTGAAGAGGAGGAGGAAGAAAGGGGCGTGTCCACCTCTCCAACAGCCATCTCCTTCCCTTTAGCCAGATCGACCAATCTGGAGACCAGCAGCGGCACCAGACCAAGACCTTGTAGCAGCTCCAGAGCCGATTCGTCATAAACAAAGTCGACGAAGGCCAAGACGGCCAATCTGGAAAGAGGGTGGCTCTGATTGGCCGAGAGGAAGCCCATCAGGACCTCGAGGCCACCGCTCTCCTTCACTTTGACCCTGTTCACCGCCTCCTTGCAGCACAAGCAGAGGGCTCTGAAGAACAGCCCCGATTTTGACGGAGATTTCTTTATCTCTTCCACAAATTTCTGAATGACCCCGAGGGACCCGACCAGTGGCCGCAGGCAGCCTTGAGTGCACAGATTGGCCAGCGTTTTCAGAGCGGCTTCCCCGAGGGGTGGACCACTCTCATCCTGAGCTAGGACCCCCAGCTGGGCCAGCGCCCCAGATCGAGACACATCCTTGGCGCACTCCACACTGCACCCCTTAGTCAGCTCATTGAGGGCGCGGAGGGAGGCACGCCGAAGCCCAGACGGGTACTCGGGTGCGATCAGCAGGGTCAGGGCAGGGAGAGCGCCCTGGGACAGCAAGGATAGGCGGTTAGAAGGGGTGTCGGAGAGGTAGAGGAGGGCACGGGCGGCTGATTGGGCGCACTCCAGTTTGGGACAGGGAGAGGCTATAGGGGTGGGGGGAGGGGAGGAGGAGGGGGGGGAAAGGCAGAGGATGAGAGGAGCAACGCCACCTGTTAGAGAGAAAAAGAAGGATTAATTACACCACAGTTTTCATTGTGTGCTTAATAAGAAAGATTAATTACAACACAATTTCACTGTATGCTTAATAAGAAAGAAAACGCAAAGGTTGTGGGTTCGAGACCAGGGGACTGCATATACTTGAAAAATGTATGCATTCATATACTGTACGTCGCTTTGGATAAAAGCGTCTGCTAAGAAGCATGTATACAGTGAGAACCATAATTCATTGGACAGTGACACCCCGCAATTCCCAGAGATCAATTCAAATGCAGAGAGGTTACAGTATCGCTTGTAACAGTACCTGAAAAGAAAATATCGAGAGTCTTTTGATGTTGATTGGTCACAGAGTTCAGGAAGTAACAGCATGCAAAGGATATGCAACCAAATATTAAATATGATACTTTAAAAAATACATTAAAGCAAAAAGTATGAATACTTATGTAAATGAGAAATTTCAGTTTTAGATTTTTAATACATTTGCAAAAATTTCTAAGAAAATGTTTTCACTTTGTCATTATGGGTTATTGAGTGTATATTGAAGGGCAACAATGGCAATTTTATCCATTTAAAATTAAATCTCACAATAAAGTGTGCAAAAAATGAAGGGGTATGAATACTTTCGAGGACCACTGTACATATAACATAGTTTTCAATGTATGCTTAGCTGGGCTTTAACAACATCCTCCATAGCTAAAAATCAGCTGTAGGTATGAATAAACAAACTCAAAAGTGGATAAATTGGCTAAGCGTATCAATATTTTAACTGTAAACACACACACGACTACCTATGTTATTTAAATATATTGTAAGTCACATTACAGTTTACTGTTAAATAATGTTGAGTACTTTTCAGTCGTGTCCAACACAGCTTCTGTCTACACTGTGAAATTTACTCAGTTTGAACTGTGCACGTGTGCTTGCCATCCGAGTCCCTTAGATTTCACACTGCACGTTAAAATCATCATCCAAAAAACAGTTCCCAAACCACTACGCCACACTGCCGCCCCACACAGACAGAGATGACAATTACTGAATGACAAATATTTACATATTCACCCAATGCTGATGTCAGCGCAAGAACAGACAAGAAGTGATCCTCATTTTTACATAGATAACATATTTACCTAAACCAGTAACCACAGTAAACAAGCATCTCTTTTACACGCAAAGATTTTTCAAATTCAACAGATAATGCAGAAGCTAAAATTATGGGAACTTATGACAAATGGTGCACGATTACTGTAAAAGAGCTGTATACCATGTCAGAACACTGATGTCAGAGCAAATAAAAAGGCAGAGGTCAGACAAGGAGCGAGGCCAACTGGGCGTTTTGTACTGTGCCAGATTGCTTTTATAATACTCTGGCCTAAATGTAAAGAATATAAATATGTTCGCATTTGTAAATATGTATACTTGGTGGGTAGAAGCCTTTCCCATGAGCAAAGCAACTGGGACAGAACAAAAAACTAGCCTACGAATTATGCTCCAGATGGGGCGTTGAGATTTCCTGCCAGCACTTGTATGGTCGGAGGAGGATATGTACAATTGTTAGGAGATAACCTCATGCAATACTGTGTGGAACCAACAAACACTAAAAGATCTCTCAGTAGGCTTGCAGCACAGCAGCCCGATCCTGAGGACTTGGAGCAGCTGAAAGCAGATAACACCAGCCACCTCCAGCCTGGACAGGAGATGTTCATAAGAAAGCAGCCCTGTTGCACAAATGGTCAGGACCCTTCACAGTGTTATTGTGCAGTGTGTGCCCAATGCAGTAAAGGTAAAATTAGTTTTCAAAATGATTCACATAATCTACGTCAAACTGAAGAAAATAGGGTGAAGTGCTAGTAACCTCATCCCTCTCCAGCTAAGCTGGAAGCCACACCTACAGTAATTGGCTTTACCTGGAAACTGAGTTCTCTCTCAACATTGGAAATGTGGGATTCCAGATTACATTAGTGCAACCACTACACAATCACATCAATAACTGGACAATGTGAGTGAACTGGGAACTGAGTTCTGATTCAGAAATCACGTTTGTGTGATTTGTGTGACTTTGCTCATCAATGATGCAGCGGTTTCTTCTCATCAGTCTCAGGCTCTATATTATAAGAGCACAACAGGCTACAGATTGTGCAATATTAAATGAACAAAGACCATGGTCAAATCATCAGACACATTGTGTAATTACACAATGTCAGAGTAAGACTTTCAGTTGGAACATGGCCTTTCCACAGCCCAGGGAGAGTACACCAAAAGTGGGGTGGTCTCTGCCATGGGATGCCAGAGTGGGAAGAGACACGGTCCGCACTCCCTGACTGATGTAGCAGCATGGTTTGGGGCAGGATCAGGCAGATATAACTCCTACATGATACATAATATTAATGAACAATGATCGCTACATGAATTGCAATTGTGAAGTGAAGGCATCCAACAAAATTCCCAGGAAGGAATGCCCACACAAGCTTCGCTACAACAGCTTGCAGCTATTTTAGTAACAATGCAGGTACTACAAAAAATGTATATAGGTATGTCACATGTTTTAGAGGCGGTCACGATCTTGTGGATCTGACATAATCCGTGGTGAACTATTTCTTAGCAGGCGGGGTCTCTCGAGCTTTAGCCGGAACAGCTATTAAAAATACATACGTGCCAAAGGAATACCACGCAACAGGAGATGGCACAGTTGCAGCATTTCCTCAGCCACGATGGAAGTTACAAAAGACTGGGGTTACTCAACGACATTGATACCATTACAAGTGAAGAAAAATTCACACTTTTGGGACTTGTGCCCCCTCCACTTACTACATGCTGTACAGGAGACAACCAAAGACAATTAGAAAATGATACACTTGGAAACAGAGGTGAAAGAGACGTTGTTTCAAGCAGTAATGGTGAATCGTACACACTGGTGTGTGCATTGTAAAACTAAATAAACAAATAGTGGACAACCTAGTATGTTCAGTCCTGAATGACACACATTGTTGAGATAATACCCAATAACTTTGTAAATGTAGAAGGACGAGTGCTCATGCCATCCCGACATATCCAAACCCATCTCTCCTCAGTACTGTGGGAAATAGACACAAGTCCCTTAGAACAGTGATTAAAATAATTACACCAACAAAAAATAGACGAGAAAGAGCAAGAGGTAGGGAAACTCCTCCTCAAGGCTCAAATCTCTCTTAGGTGCACAAGGCTGAACAAAAGGCTGAACAAAAGGCTGAACACAAGGCTGAACACAAGGCTGAACACAAGGCTGATCAGTATGGGGCACTGCTATTGCCAGTGAAGGTTCCCTTTTTTGGATGATTTGGTTAGGGTTTTGTCAAATGGCATGGGGACTCTTACTTGTTGTACTCCTAGTACTTGTAGTAAACCTATATATTTGGTGTAAATACACTCAATGGAAGCGACAATGGAAGAGCCAAGGGCACCCTCCTGTAATATTAGCACCAGTGCAACAAACTGCAGGATGGTTGGATACCCATAAAAAGAACATAAGATAATTGTTATCTTATGATCTAAAAACAGGAGGGACTGAAGGGTTAACATGTTTTATCTACACTGCCTGGCCAAAAAAAAGACGCACACTCTAATATTTAGTTGGACCACCTTTAGCTTTGATTACGGCGCGCATTCTTCATGGCATTGTTTCGACAACCTTATGCAACGTCACAACATTTATTTCCATCCAGAGTTGCATTCATTTTTGGCCGAGATCTTGTATTGACGACAGGAGAGTCGAACCACTCCGTAAAGTCTTCTCCAGAACATCCCAAAGATTTTCAATGGGGTTAAGGTCAAGACTCTGGTGGCTAATTCATGTGTGAAAATTATTCCTCAGGCTCCCTGAATCCACTCTTTCACAATTTGAGCCCGATGAATCTTGGCATTGTCGTCCTGGAATATGCCCATTGATGGGATAACCTGGTCATTCAGTACATTCAGGTACTCAGCTGACTTCATTTTATTGCTGCCTCCAGAGGCTTGTACAGAGGGCACTATGCATGACGGGTGCAACGGCGACTCTTTTTTTTGGCCAGGCAGTGTATATTATTCTTCTTATTATTCTTATTGCAAGTTATATAAAATTATCTATTCTGCCCTTTTCAACTTTGCCTGTTATTTTGCATGAGATAAGGGCTGGCTGGAAAATCATGTGAGCTAAGCGTCAATATATCAGGCAGTGGCCTATCCTTGACTCCTACAAAAAATGTGAGTGTGCAGCTGAAAGTTGATGAGCTGGTTGACCTTAATGCTGGCACAAACACTACTGTAGTGCCCCTTAGAAGATATAAAGGATTGCTGCAAATAATGCTTTTTAAGTACGGTGTTGACTCTGTCAGCAGGCATGCTCTTTCTACAGAAATAATGACCCTTATAATTTGATCTGGTGTGAGTGTTTTCCTGACTGAATTGCCTCTTTATTATAAGACGAGTGTGGATTTTTCCTTCGCGACCCAACATCCTAAAAATAAGATATCAATAGTCTTTTGATGTTGTTGGGTCACAGACATTAGGAAGTCATGGCATGCAAAGGATATGCAACCAAATATTAAATACGAATACTTCTATATATAAATGCAGGGGTGCCAATAATTGTGGCTTTAAGTTTATGTTAATTTGTCCACTTACTTTTCGTCCCCTAAATGTTCTGCACCCGCTTTGTACAAAATGTGGCCGCTAGGCGTCACCGCTTTGCCCGAAAAAAAAAAAAGCCGGAAGTCGCGAAGCACTTTTTATTTGCTTAAGATGCACGCTGCCAATTAGGGTGCCTGTTTATACTCGACTCCAGCAGGGAGCTCCTCTCTCACCTGCCACGTGATGCGGGATAGCCCAACATGGTCAAAACGAGTCCACCCATTGGTGGAAACAGACAGGATGTGATCCCTCAGGGCACGGACACATTAGAAACAGTGGTGCAGACAGACAGGAAGTGATCCTCAGACTGACCGGCTGAGTGGATGAGGGTGGAGTTCTCTGGGTCAATGGCCAGGTTCCCAAGGGCCCGGGCGGCTCGGTTCTGGACCGTCTCAACAGGAACATTCTTCAAAACCGCCACTGCCACACAAACACAGCGAACTGTCAGACGTCATGTTTGTTCATTATTGAATTTGAAAGCGGATTGCGGCAAACAGCCCAACTCACCCACATGGCCAATTCCTCCAAGTTTCCGCACCTGAAGAGGGAGAGAAGGAAGAGAGAATGACTGCAAGGCATGTCCATCGCTCACAGAATAATAACATTAATAATAACTAACTAATATGAACTTTATTTGTAAAGAAAATAAACTCTGATGCAGGACAGATGATGATGCCCATCTGCTGGTAGCTGTCCATTTACCATTTTTGTTTCTTTTTTGCATATTTTAATGCCATTACCCTCTTTTTCTCCCCCAGTTTAGAATGCCGAATTGTAAGCATCAGCACTCAATGCCCAGTCTTCGCCATGGAGGATAAGGATGTGCTCTCCTCCAAAGCACCTGGTCTCAGCCACGGTTTCTTTTCGGACAGCACTTCACAAGCTGGGCTCACACAGGCATGAGCTGGAGAAGCACACATCATGTGCAGCGCAACAAGTGGATGGCAATCAACCAGCAGACCTTGGGTGCGTCTCAATACTCGAAAAATGCACCCTCCTTTCCTCCAGACCTCCACTACCACCTCCTTTCCTCTATGCCCTGGAAACGGATATTTGTGTTTTAATCTAATCTCGCCGATTACATCTTAAGTACGCATTAAAGGTTACATATTAATTCATGTCACGACGCAAACCGCAATGCCAGGTACATTTTTTACTGTACATGCAAATACTTGCACTCTAAACTTTCAGGCAGTTTTTCATACTTCCGAGTAGGAGAGGAGTGGTAGTGGGGAAGTGGAGGAAAGAAGGTGGGGAGCCCCTCCTTGGGCAATGCTAGAGCCAACTGTGTGTGACCCTGCAAGGCTGCCAGCCAGAATCAGCACTGGCACAGTCCATGCACTAGAATAGTACCTCAATGGGAAGAGCACCCAGCAGCTCAACTGTTTCTTTCAATCTCTCTATCTCCCTAGGAGACATTCCACTGACCCCAACGCCCTGTGCCAGGAACCTCGGAGTCGTGATGGACAACAGGCTGTCCCTCTCCGAGAACATCGCAGTGGTAACCCGGGCATGCAGGTTCTTCCTGTACAACATCAGGAGAATCCGCCCCTTCCTCACCACCCACTCAACCCAGCTCCTGGTCCAAGCGATGGTGCTGTCCCGCCTGGACTATTGCAACTCTCTCCTGGCTGGCTTGCCAGCATCGGCCATTAGACCCCTTCAGCTTATCCAGAACGCAGCAGCGCGCCTGGTCTTCAACCTCCCCCGATACTCCCATGTCACCCCCCTGCTCATTGACCTCCACTGGCTACCGGTGATGGCCCGCATCAAATTCAAAACATTGGTGCTCGCCTTCCAGGCAGTCCGAGGATCTGCCCCCCCATACCTCCAAAAGCTCATCAGACCCTACACACCTGCCAGATCTCTGCGTTCCGCCTCCTCAGGACGACTGGTACCCCCCCCTCTTCATACTAGCGCCCGGTCTCGACGTCTGTCTGTCCTGGCCCCACGGTGGTGGAATGAGCTCCCCGTGGAGGTCAGAACAGCAGAAAGTCTGACCGCTTTCAAGCGCAGATTGAAGACTCACCTCTTCAAGCTGCACCTCTCTCCACCCCTCCCTACCTCCTTGTGACTATTGTTATCAGAATTGTGTATTCCCCCCCAAAAAAAAAAAAAAAAATTCCCAATCATACTGACTGCGCCTAGCGCTTAGATTCGTGTTTGCCTTTTTAGGATTGTTTTAACGCACTTGTTACTTGTTCGGAAATGCACTATGTACGTCGCTCTGGATAAGAGCGTCTGCTAAATGTCTATAATGTAATGTAATGTAATGTAATGTCCACTCTCCTAAAACACATTGCTGTTACACCTGGTGGCCTTTGGACAGGCTTGGCTGAATCCCTTACCTCCGCCCGAGTCTCTCTCTCCGTACAGCAATTCGCCAGAATGCTCAGCACCAGGTCCTGAGTCTTCCGGTGACATCCTGGGTGCCGGAGGACCTCGAGGAGAGGCTTCAGGCCACCGCGTGCGCGATAGCGCGCAATTCCAGTGCTGCCTCCTTTGATGTGCCGCATACGGATGGCCACCAACGCTCGCCAGAGCCCGGCCCGAGCCCTCCGGTCCGCTTCCTTCGCCTTCTCCCCGTGGTCCAGCTGTCCCTCTTCGTCCATTTGGGCCCCCGCTGCATTTCCAGCTTTTGAGAGCTGTGTCAGACACCAGCTTAGTGAGGACTCTGGAGCAGGTGCCGAAGCCTCTCGGCTGCTGGCTGTCCATTTGGCTTGTTGTCCGCTGCCATGCACTGCAAACATTGCCACAGCGTTCCCTCCTTCTCACCGTCCCTCTGAGAGACCAGGGTATTGAGGGACTGCAAGGAGTTAATAAGAAAGGTGGATGTTAAATGTTATCCTAAATAAACTGCGTCATTTCGTTAGTTATATATTTAACGGTAGTAGCTATTTTAGCTAGTTACTGAACTTTAAAAATATATACCGAAGTACTTTCAAAGTCTGTCTTTCGCTTCCTGCGGTTTTCAATGAGGTCAAGACATAGCGTAAGGCATAAAACTACATCAACAGGCATGCACCAAAACGGGGTTTACCACTTGACACAGCCGTGTCAGTGCTGATGGGAGTTGTAGTGAATTACCTACCCCCGCCCTTCGCAGAATAATTTTAGGCCGATCGAAGTGAATACACCGAATATATACAAATATCAAACTGTTCTACTGACAGTTTCCTTCCTATAGCTAACTAATTCGTCTTCCTCTCGTCGACGAATGCATATTTACTACCTTTGACTATATCTAGAGACATATTGTATTTTACCAGCCAAACGCAATCTGTTTAGATAGACGCTGACGCCATTTTAGCTTAACAACAAACGGGAAGTGGGGGAGGGAGGATGATTACGAAGTGGGCGTTATATGTTTTATGTTCTGGGACTTGAAGTCTCACTGGTCCGAAGTAAAAGTAGGTTTACACGCTGACATTTGTTGTAAAGAACTTCGTTTCCCATAAAAAGACTACGCCGGTTACGTATTTTTAAAAGCACAGTGGGATCGTAGTTTTTTCAGTCACTCCCGCTTCGACTAAGATTACATTTGAAAATACATTTCCCATATGCCGCATATTATGTATTGACTTCCGTTCAAAATCTACTCAACATCGGCCTAGGCGAAACGGGTTGTTGTTATAATCATCGTTGTATTTGGTGGAAAAAAAATCATCGGTGCCACACAAGTGTTGTTTAAATCCACTGAAAAATTACTAAATTTCTACGATTCCGTATTCCCGAGTGAACCAGACCATGGCAAGCGTTGAAACAACAGCCGGGGGGAGCGCTGAAAACAACAATTATAATCCAAAGGTGGTTTTAAATTTCGATCCCGAAAAGTCAAAAGGAGGTAAGTTAGAAGCGCTATATAGCCTACTGAGTGCGAGGAGGGCACGATGACATCGTCACGCGCTTTGGGAGCACATACTTGTTTTATTGTGCCGACACAATAAACACTAGGGAAAGTTGATGACTGTAAAAGTTTATTTTGATTGGTTTGTTATGGCAAGATAAAATGTAAATCCGTGCAACTATAATAAATGTTATTTCTGACATTTTAGCCTTAAAATAAAAGCAAATTACAGTTGGCTAGCCAGCTTGTCGATGCTGTATAGCGAAAAACGATGTTGCCCAATTTGTTTAATTTATTCAAAACCAGCTAGATCAGAGCGCTTTATTTGACCCACATTATATCAGTTTACAGCTATGTAATGCATTCGTTTTTTTAGTGTTTTTTTTTACTTTAGCTGGTCTGCTAAAAATCAAGCACGGAACAGAAATATGTCAGCATAGTCGACTCCCCTAAGATCTTATACATAAAACACACATTAGATAAAATAACACAAAGATCCGTTTTCCCACCTTCCAAACTCCCGGGACGGCATTCTATAGCCAATGTCAGGGCTGCCCAACCCTGTTCCTGGAGGTCTACATTTCTGAAGGTTTTCATTTCAACTGTAATTTGGCACACCTAATTCTACTAATAAGCAGCTCAAAGAGATCTCTAGCTGTTAAATGAGGTGCGTTTTGTTAGGGTTGGAGTGAAAACCTACAGGACGGTAGATCTCCAGGAATAGGGTGCCGGCAGCCCTGGCCTATGCCATGTGTATTTTTTCAGTGTGTTAAGTCAATATAATTGAAAATGTTATTTATTCCATTATGAAATAGTCTACCTAACATTTGAAATCTTACCCAAGCCTTGTTGTTTATCAGGATTTCAAAATGATGTAGTGGGTAATATCGACCAAAGAAGGTAATAGCCTACCACGATGTTGCATTGTCACAATATAGGCCTAAGCCAGTGGCTTTAATAATGTTACTTTAAAATTAAAATAATAATAAAAGGGAAAATGGCAAAAAGCCATCTAGCTTTTTTGAATAAACTACTCTTCAAGGAAATAAATTTGGTTATTACATATTAATTTGGACCGTTACATTATCTCCAAATGTAGGCTCTCGTTTTTTATGTGATTTTAGGAAAACGGCCAAAATATCAGGTTGCATTTCAATGGCACAAATCCATGCCAAATCGGTGACGGTTAAGATAGTTTGAAAACCCATGCATGGCAACACTGGTGAATATAATTTTACCACTCTAATAATTTTTTCCCTTTTCACTCTTACCACCTTACAGCAGAATTTGTCTGGACCCTGCAGGCAACCTGGCAATTGGTCCGCACTCGCTTGGCTATGGACTCCGAATTTGACCAGCCAGTCTGTAAGAAGAAGAAGCTCTGGGAGACTGTGGCTGCAACAGTGACGGACAACCTCAGGTCAGCCGGGAGTCAAGACGTTACTGTCAAGGCTTATGAATGTGACTTAAAATGGAGAAACATGCTGGCAACGTACAGGAAGAACGCGGAAAGAGCCAAGAGGCTGGGGGCGCAAAGCGTGCACTGGGAGTTTTTCCAGACCATGCACAACATTCTGGGGAAGAGCAGACAGGACCTAGTGGCACAGAAGAAACTGAACGGAGGCAAATTGGGCAGAGCTATACAGGCTAAAAAATTCACTCCAATCCTTCCGACTCCAACTTTGCCATCTGCTCCCTACTCATCCCGGCCTCCCCAGGACGTGTTGCAATTGTACTTGGAGCTACAAGAGAGGAAGATCAATCTCTGGGCACAGCAAAAGGCTTTAGAGGAGAGGAAGATCGAAGCAATCAATAACCTGGCCAGAGCCATCTCCAATCTGGCTGAAGAGAATCACTCCCAGTTACCTAACGAGAGCAGCGGGTAGATAAACACATGGCTAAAGAGTGATGGTGTGTCTGTAAATATTTGTGAATTTGGAGCAGGAACTCAATCAAGGACACACACTCTTTTTTCTTTCTTTCTTTTAATAAAAATGAAAATAGCAGTTTTTTGTTGTTTCACAAAAAGAAAACTTGAATCTTATTTGTTGAATCAGTTTGTTTTGAGAACAATTAAGAAACAGAATGAACAAAAATAACCCTTTCAGTGAATGTTCCTGCAAAACTAATCATTGCAGTATATTTACTCCAATTCCCTCAACACCCTTTCCCCTTCTCCACTCTGCCTGTGATTTCATACTCTACTCCTAAACACATTTCAGTCTGCCAGCCTCCATCTCTCTATACAGAAAATCTGCAACATCCTCCCTCTTTTTCACACCTTCCTCCTCCTTCACCCCTTCCCCCTCATTTTCTCGTTCCTCCTTCTGAGTCCTCTCAGAGGCAGTATCTCCGTCTCCCATCTGCAGGAAGACATTGTGTAAAATGCAGGCTGTCAGCACCACTGCATGTGCCCTTTGAAAATTCCCCATGTCCAAGTACTTCAGCCTTTGGAAGCGAGCTTTGAGTTCGGCAACTGCCTGATCAAAGATGTCCAAATGGGCTTCAAGGGTCTGATTGTACAGATTCTCCCTGGGACAGGAACCTGTGGGGTATGGGGTCAGTATTTGGGCAGAGAGGGGGTACCCAGTCCTGGCCACCAAGCAGGACCCTTCTGGTAATATTTGGGGGTTCTGTTGGAGTTGCTCTTTCAAAGCGCTGGCTCTGTCAGTGTCTGAACCTTTGCTGATTCTGCAGTACAGAAACCTTCCCTGCCTGTTGCACACAAGCTCCAAGTTCAGCCACGAGTCAGGATGGACTTCCTTTTTAATTTTTTTTACTTCCAGCACTCCACCCTCGATCTGCTGTTTCCCGATTGGCAGACGGATAGGGATGCGAGTGTTTCCCAGAATTCCGAACACCTTGGGGATTCCAGTGTTTTCTAAACTCTCTGTTCCAGACAGGAAGCCCAGGTGTTCCTCTGTCTCTTGGCCTGAAAAAAAAGATCAATGAGGAACAGAGCTGAAGGGAATCATGCGTTTTGTGATTGACTTGCATCAGTCACTTGGGTGTTTGTAAATTAACGTCATTACTGAGCATCCCTCTTTCAAACGTACCGGTTGGCCAGCATATCTGTTGGTCGAAAAGAGTGTTCACTCGGTCACAAAAGGAGAAGAAGATGCGGTGAATGTTCCCCTTCTCCACGCGGAATCGGCTTGACACGGAGCGGTAGCTGAGCCGCTTGCAGAGGAGGGTGAGAGACAGAAGGACAGTGTGGGGGAGGGACAGACGGGCGCGGCCTGTCAACCTGCTCCGATTGTAGCTGGAGTCCGAGTTCTGGAGAAGGTCTGTGATATACTGGGAGTATCACATAAACAGGAGTTAAATATGACACACCGATAACACTGCAGGGCACTGCATAGATGGAATACAAGCGTGTAAGATTGTAACAAATACACAATTAATCTAAGATGAGGCCTTAAACCATGCAGAAAGAATTTGGATTCCTAATCAGATTGACGTATCATAAGCAACAATACTTGGAGGTTAAAGATACTAACTGAAAAGCAACATGCTAGTTAGTTCCAGTAAATTAAAGTTAATACTGGACATTGGCTTGATTACTTTTCCCTCTATTTTACATATGCAGCAGGAGACTTTTTCAGTCCATGAAAAATGGAGATACCTTGACTGCTCCTTTATCCTCGTCTGCATTACTTGACGATTGTAATTGTTCAGACTCTTGTGAAAGTTGGAGTTCTAACTGCTGAGTGTGTGGTAATGCCTCGGCTTGCTGAAACTGTGGTGTTTGTTCCGACTGCAGCAGATAAGTTGGCCCAACAATGGCTCTTGCTTTCTCAATGAGCTCAGCCTCCAAAATCTCCTCCACTGCATGATCCAGGCGCTGGTCCAACTCCCCATGAGAAAGTGGTTCCCAGTCAAATTGGACCATCTCCAGCACGGCCCGGCCTGCAGACGCCACGCACGCGGTGTTGTACATGGTCGAGCTGAGAGAGAGGGTGAGGGCTGTTAGCTAGTTCCACAACAACAACCACCCTCCTAGTAACGGACCGGTTTATATTTTTTCATTTTTTTGTAGGTTGACGCTGATAAGATCTGATGACCCTATATTGTGGGCAGTGTGGTTGTCTCAAAAATATTTTGTTGTTGCTTTACTTTCACATAATCATATAGACTGATAAAATTATATCAAGTATCAGATTCTTTTCAAAACAGGGTAATAATCCATTATGAATATATGCACCTCTCATCAGGCAGGTCAATGTGTTTAATATGGGCCACCTCAAGTGACAAATAAGCTAGGCCTATGTGTCGTTATACAAATGTCTTAAACTGATCCGAGATCAGAAGCCTACTTGGGGGCAATCCTTTTGAAAAGCTGCCTACTAACTCCTGCATAACAGACCATAATCACATAAGGCGGAGGAGGTCCAGTAGTAGTCCTATCTCGCACATGGAGCGCAAGTATGAAGGCACCGTGCATTTGCGTAAAAACGGCCATTTCACCTGGCTGTCGAACTCCAGTCGACATTGACACATTGTGACACTGGAGACCTCTCCAGGATTTCGTGTCGTTACATTCCCGTCGCGATACAACACAAGTTACAACAATAAAATGCAATGATAATGCAACGTCCAACTGTAGCCTATGTCAAATAAACCAGTTGTGATTGATGAACGTTACTGGAGAAGGTGCCCAGTGGGGTGAATACGCAGGTTCTCTGGCTACTAAAGCTATCCGTGAACGTTACATTACATTTGGGTTTCCTCAAAATTTCCTGTCTAAACACTATCACATAGGCTACACACTGGAATATAAACTATAACGTTAATTGGACGTAGGCTACGCTTCGGGAATATTCACGTTACGTGAGTAATGCTGACTAGTCAGAAACAAAAACCTGACCAGTTATTTTTATCATGACAAAAAAACGAACGTTAGCATGCTAGTGTGTTTAAAGCAGGTCAGTGGTTTAAAGCTAAACCAGGATATAAAATAAAATATGTAGTTCCGTACGTTAGCTGCGAACTTTTTGCATTGCGCTAGTTGTAGGTTAGTTATTGTTATTAACTTGCCATTTCAAAATAAACTATGGAGCTGTGACCAGGCAACTCCTGCTCAAACCTATTTTTATACAGCCTATGGCTCAAATTAGGTTTTCGTAAACTTCTTACATACCGTCTTGCTCCGGGCATTTGGTTGTTTTTGAAATTAGCTTATTTTCTGTGAACTCATAGGCCCTTTTCACATTTCCGGGTTGCCACTTCCGCCGGTTTCAATAACAGGTAGTTACATTTCCGGTGTCATAAAAACAAATGGCGCAGTCAGTCTACAATAAGCCATAAAACAACAAAAGAAGAAGAAGTCTATAATAAGTGTTGTGTCCTTCAGTGGCTAGCACATCACATGACTCAAATTATTGGGCAATTGGTCAGATTTAGCCTTAGGTAAGTGCTAGTTATACCTCTAGTGACTTGCCGAATGCTAAATCTGGCCAATTTTCCCGATAATTTCGGTGCTCACACACTGAATACATTTTCACCGGTGAATATACGCTAGCTAATGGTTCGTGGTAACATTCTCCCCGCACTCGAAAAAATGATTGGCTTTCATAATCTGTAGCTATGTCTTAATGCCACTTTCGGCGTAAAATATGTTAGTTTGAAGCTTTTAAAAGTAAGATGACAAGGTAGCACCGGAGTTTCAGATGTTTGGAAGTTAGCCAGCTTGTCAACAAACACCGGCTGCTTTCGCGGCTACACCCTCTTTGCTAACATCGACTGCTTGAGCTGGGTCTTGGAGCAGTTAGGAGAGGGAGAGGGCAAGAGCACAAAAAACAAGCTTTTGGGTGGGTAGGCAAGGAAGTTGCAGAACAAATGCAAATTCATGAAATTGAATTTTGCCCAACTGTGTTGTGGCCTGTGAGACCAGTCTGGATGTTACAAACTGCTTGTGTGGACATGGAACTATTGCATATTAAGCACAGAAATAAAACAGCAGATGTAGTTCAGGAATATTACATGCATAGAGACAGGAACTACAGTGATTGTTTTCAGATGGATCAAAGGGTCCAATAACAGAGGTGGACAGAGGTGTAACGGGGTCTGCAGTGGTGATTCCTAGTCACCAGACTGGAATCAGTAAGACAACATCAGACTTTGAGTGTACAGGTGCAGCTCAAAAAATTAGAATATCATGAAAAAGTTCAATATTTTTTGTCACTCATTTCAGAAAGTGAAACTCATATATTATATATTCATTACACATAGAGTGAAATATTTCAAGCCTTTATTTCTTGTAATTTTGATGATTATGGCTTACAGCTAATGAAACCCAAAATTCAGAAAATTAGAATATTTTGCTTTAACATATTTTTAAAGTATCATATTTAATATTTGGTCGCATATCCTTTGCATGCTGTTACTTCCTGAAGTCTGTGACCAATCAACATAAAAAAACTCGATATCTTATTTTCAGGTACTGTTACAAGCATATAACCTCTCTGCATTTGAACTGATCTCTATGGGAATTGGGGGGTGAGACTAGATTCAGCTGTAAATTACACTGGTACAGTATGGAACACATGGCTGGCTAAATGGCTGTAAGTCATCAAGGGTCTGAGCTATCGAACGAGCCCCAAACCATCACTCTGTTGCCAGATATGGAGTAGATGTGGATGGATCACTGCAAGGGTTATTTCTCCTGACTCATTTTCCTATAGAACTCTATGGGGAAAAAAGTCAGGAGAAACAACCCTTAAAGGGATCCATCCACAAATGAGTGACAAAAAATATTGAACTTTTTCACGATATTCTAATTTTTTGAGCTGCACCTGTATATGCTGTTGAGTTAATTGCAGTTCTGTTAGCATTAGAGTGGGTTGAAGAATTGAGTGCAAATAATATACTCATCTGTAGTGACTCTGTATTAGCATTGTAAAGCATTATAACAGGATCAGAAAATAATCACCAAGATATATTATATGAGCTGTTTACTAATTCAAGTTCATGTGGGTACCAGCACACTCAGGAATCCTGGGAAATGAGATAGCAGACAAGTTGGCAAAGGAGGCAGTCAGGAGAGAGGGTGTGGACATTAATGTTAAACTTTAAAAATCAGAGGGGAAAAGTATAGTTTGGAGGGGAGTAATGCAACAAAAACAGTGCAACAAAAGGAAGACATTTGTATAAAATTTGAAATAAAGTAGGAATGGCAAGAAATAGTGGAACCGATAGAAGAGAGCAAGTAATTATGAGTAGATTAAGAATTGGTCACAGCAACTTGAATAGCACTCTCTTTATTATAGGGAAACATCCAAATGGGCATTGCAATTATTGTCAGGAAGCAGAAACAGTGGAGCATGTTCTGTTTTTTTGCAGGAAGTATGAAAAAGAAAGAAGGGCAAAGTTTACAGGTTTGCAAAGGCTGGGAGTGGAAGCAGGAATTGAGGGTCTGATTGTGTGTGGGAGTACGGTGGAGGGAAGGAAGGAGTTATTTGTTTTTTTGAGGGCAACTGGATTGATTGCAAAGATGTAGGGCTGCGTTTGGATCCGAAATGTATCCTTTCTTCCATCCCTTGCTTCAAGGGGGCAATCCCCAAAATGCCAGGATGAAATTTGACAGCCATACCAAGTGTGATTCGGATTCAATTTAAGAAAGGGGAGGGAGTAATTATATTCCCTCGCTCCCTCGTTTATCCTCCCTTTCACCACAATGCAATGCTCCACTTGGAAAAAGTGGGCGGTCACCACAGAACGATGTGGCGTTCACATTTCAACTCTATGGTGTTGCACTTCTGAAATATTGCGAGGGCGGTTTGGTTCCGTTTTTGTTTGTTTCTCGTCAATCCTCCCTTGCAGAGCACCTTTTAAGTTTGCTGGCTGCACGTAGCAAATTGCGTCACCAGATAGCTCCCTTGAGGGAAGTGAGCAAGGGAAGGGAGTGTGTTAAAATGGATTTGAATGCAGCCCAGGGCCGTGTCCGAATACGAGCCCTACACCCTTTTGAGGGTGCATATTTGAGTCCACTTTGTTAAAAAGCTTTTTCTCGCAAATGGGGGCACTTAAAATACCAGGATGAACCCCTTATTTCCGGGGTTTTGTCGAGGGAATTCAGGAGCACACTCATCTGCAGAATGGTGCTCTCATCCAACAATTTCAGTAAGTAACCCGGAAGTAAAAGAGTAAAAGACATAGAGCATATTTGTATATGGTTCAGATGACAAAATGTTGTTTTTTTTGTTAATTCCATCTTCATTCATAATCTACACTTTGTAACAATTGTCATATGTTAACTGATTGATATTCTCAATAAAAATAAATATTACGAACTACTTTGGAAAGAGTTTTGCAGGATTTCTTTTGCACACTGCTTGCAAAGTGAAGGGACGGGGCACATAGGGACAGAGGTCTGAGTGGACAGGGAACAGTTGGAGAAACAGGGAGTCAGTTGGAGAAACGGAATAGGATGGATGATTGACTCCAGGAGATGGCAGTAATGCAACAGTCATGGATGCAAGCTGCCGTTAAAAAAACACAGAAGAAGAAAAATGCTGCGTGCCATTATGCACACTCGCGTTCTATGTACTTGCATTCTAGATAGTACATTCTTCCAATTACACTAGCTAGAACGCACTTGATAGTATGCAAGAGCGCAAGTATGCTTCAATTTTGGAACACACTTGATGACGTAGCCAGCAGAATAGCCTACCTTTGACCCTACACAGAAAAAACAATAGAATCACCTCCACGAATTACCTTACTCGATAACCTAGCTACAGTACAATTAGCACCATTAGGTCTAAGCATTTGACATTAACTACAAATGTTATGGTGCATGCCATTATTTACAATAAATATTGTTTTGCCAAATTTAGTGGTGAACTAGCTACTTCGTGTGTGAACCATATGAGGCAATTTGTTTTTATCTCAGTTACGGACAGCCCGACCTGAGCAGTGGTGGAATCAGGCCAGATCATCTCTGAAATTCTGGGTCTGGTCAAGTACGGAAGTCCACATCCGGGGATTTTAGAATATACTTGATTTTTGCATACTCGCTGTTCGGAACGACAAACAAAATGGCGCTATACGCACTGACTAGAGTGCAAGTATGCATAATGGAACACAGCCGAAGACTGCTTGAGCTGGAAGATCAGCTAAACGGTGCTGCATTCAAATCCAATTTTACATGCTCCCTTGACTCGAGGGAGCTATCTTGTGACGCAATTTGCTATGTGCAGCAAGCAAACTTAAAAGGTGCTCTGCAAGGGAGGATTGACGAGAAACAAACAAAAACTGAACCATTTCGGAAGTGCAACACCATAGAGGTGAAATGTGACCGCCACATAGTTCTGTGGTGACCGCCCACTTTTTCCATGTGGAGCATTGCATTGTAATATGAACCTATCTTATACCATCGATATACATACACGCTCTATGTCTTTTACGCTTTTACTTCCGGGTTACTTACTGAAATTGTCGGATGAGTGCGCCATTCTGCAGATGAGCAAAGATTTTAGATATATGACAAGATACGCAACTGGCGCTTTTCCCCATTGGATTTTTTTGTCTGCGCAAGAGGACGCGATCAAGCATGCGCAGTAGTGTTTTCAGTTAGCTTAGCAACTACAGTTACATAACATATGCTTAGAGTGGTGCGCATCTGACCGGCGCGAGCTGGATTTAAAGTTGGTTTGCGTTGGATAGTCAAAACCGTAAAGTAGTAGTACTGGGTTCTGACAACCAAGGCATATATAATCTAAAAAGAAAAGGGACTTTTGATTTCGTCTGTCTGATAATGACCCGTTGAGCGTACTGTTTTGACCGTTCAATGAGCGCTTGTTGTCTGGCTAATAAGTTCCAATTGCGGACGTTCCAGCCCCGAAGTTGGACCTCTTGCTCCGCCTACCCTCTTTGAGATGAGTGTGCTGTGCTCCTGAATTCCCTTAACAAAACCCCGGAAATTATGGGTTCCTCCTGGTATTTTAAGTTCCCTCATTTGTGAGAAAAAGTCGCCAACTCAAAAGCTTTTTGACGAAGTGGATTTGCGCCCTCAAAAGGGTGTAGGGGTCGTATTCGGACACGGCCAAGGTTATCCCGCCACTTTCTGTTAACATATCGCAGCAGATACCCTCCCCCAGGGGGAGACAAACAATCATTGGTCTAAAACGCGCAACGCTGTTTCGGGCTGTATTTTTTGAGTGGAAGTCAATGGAGAAGATCCCTTAGCACCCTGAACAAGCTTCTGTTTTGTGGACACTATTCGTAACATAATAAATTGACTGCCTTGTCGCTCATCTTAAACATGTTTGTCATCACATATTCATTTTGGAGCGAGCTATGTTGTGTCAGTTAGCTAGCTAATTAGCTACATAGCTAAACATCCAAATTTGCGTTCTTTTTAATACTCTTGGAATTGTATTTATTCCACAAACATTCTACATCTACAAAAACATTAGTGTATACATCACATCGCCATGCCACGTCAATGTGCAACGGTAACGTTAAATTGTAATAATAGATCGAGACAAGGACCTTTTAAAATTATTATTTTTAATTTCCTTCCGATGATTTGCAGTAGGCCCACGTTACATAGGCTAGCTAGCACCTGTAAAAACAGTTTCCCTTCCTAATGCAACTAAAGTGTGGCCATGTGTCTTTGGCAAACACCAATGTTTCAGTGTAACGGTGGTGACAAGTAAGCAAGTCACTCTTGCACGTTGTGGCAATATCATAAATGACGCGGAGTCTCCCATCTCCCCTATAAGAAAATCTGATATCGCAGTGTGAAAACGGCCACGCGCGACACAATCGATTCTTCCCGATTAAAAAATATATATTTTGAGCGTGAAAGGGTAACCTACCGCCACCTAGCTGCCGAAGTGGAACTGTATTTGACAGACGACAGTTTCAGCCTGTCTCCGCCCACGAAACATTTTTTAAAATACTTCGTGGGTGAGCGAGGGAGGGGTGGATAAATTAACGTAGGTACATTGTACAAATAATTACGTATAACTCGGATCAAACTAGACGTTGCACATCAAATATGAATCAAGATTCAGCAACTGCATGGCTTATTTCTCACCTCAAATATCTTCAGAAACATATTTTAGTCGACTAGGTGGAATAAGAGTTTACGAACAGGACGCAACGTTGTTCCGGTTTAAAAATGTGGAGCCAAAACAAAAGTAACGTAGTGGGTCTAACCAATCAGGTGCCGGCTGTTTCCATTGTGGGCGACAACAATGATCCATATAACTGACATCACGACTGGGGCGGGAGCAGTGTGTGGAGCAGAAAGGAAATTTCAACCGTTAGGGGCAGCAAAAAAACGCTTTTCTACCAGTTTCTCCCGATTTATGTTACTATTTCAGAATTGTTGAAATAACGGAATGGATGAATACGTTTTATTATAAGGTAGGCATACAAAGACATTTACAGCAAAAAAAAGAAAAGTGATCTAGGGCGTAGTTACCCTTTAAAAATGGAGACAATCCCGGTTTCCCTTTCTATTCCCATAGTAATCGTACTACTATGTCAACGATAAATTATACATTGGTAATCGCCACAAACATGGTAAATTATGGCAAATCAAATTATGCCGATTGAGCTCTCTCCCTATCATTCTTCATAAAATGATAGGCCTAATATTGATAATCCCAATATATTATTTAAAGTAAGGCAAACTCATGTATTGTTCTATGACAAAAAGAGGTACTGGGACATGCTTACACTTCCTATTTTTAAAAAACAAAATTTAAACCGAAATGAGGAACAAAAAGAAAGAAAGCTTGGGCGTCTTCAATCAAGGATTGTTAAAGATAAACTGTCCACTTCTCGGGCATCCTTTTCCAAAAAGAAAGTTGTCCATTATCCCATGAAGGTCATTCTTTGACCACTCCAACCGCAGCCCTATTTACTTAAAATTACATTTATTTTTGCGGACATGATTATCCAGAGTAAAACACAATGTCCTCCACTTCTCTTTCTCCATCACGTTCTCCAGCTGGCGCCCTGCTCCTATAATCCTGCCGCTATTATCGGCTGTTGCCTGAACAAACAAAAAGCACAAGACTCATTTTAGCGTTAAACGTTCTCTTCTGGGTTTCTACAGCAATGCCATGTCCAACACGTTTGTAAAAGCACTGCTACACTGGCCTCATTTATAGCATAGATGGAAAACACAGGCTGCGTCACAATATTATTTACTGCCCACCTCCTTTCCTCCACTCCTCTCCTACAAGGAAGTATGCAAAATAGCCTGTACTTTTCAAGTACAAGTATTCGCATGTACAGTATACAATGCACCCGACGTTGCATTGTGCGTCAATACATTAATATGTAACAAACATTAGATTAAAACACAAAGATCTGTTTCGGGGGTATGGAGGGGAGGAGGTGGTAGTACAAGAAATGAGGATGCACTTTGAGTATTGGGGACGCACCCACACAGAGGACAATAGAAGGAACTGGCAATTCTGTGCCAAATTAATCGGATTGCCAAAAGGTGTGGGAGGCGGTGAAAAACTAAAAGATGTCACAAACCTTGAGTGCACCCTTAGACACACAATAAAACCAGAACGAAAATTAAAACCAGAGGAACTGAAAAACAAAAAGCCGTCATCTTTATTCAACTTAAGATAGTTACATGTATCATTTTTTTCTTTTCTTTTTTGGAAAGAGATTCATCACATGGCATTTCCACCACATGACAGAATACACAGGGGAGCGTTCCAAAGGCCATACACCACAGTTCACTGTCTCAGAGGTGGGCCCAGATCAGTCGGTGTTAAACGCGCAACAAAGTCTTGCGGGTGGGGTGCTGGTCTTCCAACCTGGGAGTTGGGAGTTCAACGAGTTGAAGTCGCATAGTCATCAAGTCTTTTATGTTCTCTCTCATACATGAAACACAAGTTCTGTCTAAACTGCCTTTGGTTATAACGCAAAAACACTGTCCATTTTAATATGGATTTATGTAGGTCACCTGAAAGGCAAAATACTTAAAACTCGTTTTTAAAAAGAAAAAGGGGGGAAAAAAACCCACTTGGATCACATTAAAGATTTCAACTGAGAGCCAAACTGGACCGAAGACCAGTCAACACAGAGGAACTCCAGGGCCGAGGTGGGAAACCATGCGACAATAAAAATGAAGAAAATTCATTTTTAGAAGTGAATTTTTTTTCTCGTTTTACACTTCAATGTCTGGGTTCTGGTGCAAGATCTTTGTCACGGTTTCTGCGCTCCAATGTACACTGAAGTTGTAGCATCTAAATTGTTTATTTTCAGTTTCCATTTCATGCATTTATCCTAGGTATGCCAGCAACACGGAACAAACTTGCATCCTCTCCTCTCCCCTGTTCTCTTCCCCATAAAATCATTACAATCCTAAATAATATTAATAATCACTATGTAACACACAGTAACATAACAGCAATCTGCGATAGGGGATTGGTACATTTTTAGACCCGAGAGCCCAAATAAACACAAACGCACATTAAGCCTCCCGTCCCCTGAAATTAGCATAAATAAAACAAGGTTTGTTTGTGTGGTGTACCCCAAGTTACCCCCTAACTCAGCTCACTTGCATGACTGCTCGGCCAATATTTTAATCAGAAGTGTGTCCAAGTGTCCTTTATCTGAAACTAAACGTATGAGTGTGCTGGGGGGGGGGATAATATAGGTCAGGTGAGTTAATGCTTGCATGTGACCAGAAAACGAGTAAACTGTTTTTACCAGGAGAAAGATCACAGGGATACAGTAATTCGCACCCTTGCTCATGCCAACCCCCCCCCCCCACACCATCTACTATCTTACAAAGAACACCATTTCATTTCCTTACCCAGAAACCCCTTCTCTCCTCACCCCCCCCCCCCCCCAGGCCCCCGCCCCCCACCCTCACTGCACAGCCTGCTCGTTTGCCGTGCTGCCGGAGTCTTGGGGCTTCATGACGTCGGGGAGCTCGGGGGGGCTGGAGAAGGGCTCCACCCGCAGCTGCTCAAAGGCGTCATCTGTGGAGAGGTGGCATGACAGTCACAGTGCTGCAGAGATACAGCAGTGCTCAACACAAACACTGCCAAGTTCTAATCCCAGAAATTACACTGCCGTTACAACCATTGTGAAATTAACACTAATCACTCCAACAACACTGTCACAGTACACAATTACAGGACACAAAATGTGGGTCTTTGCCTTAAAAACAACCTTTCTTTTTCTGCTAAATAAATACGGAAAATGTCAAAGTTGGGGTCAATTCCTTTTTAATTCAGGAGATATTGAAGAGGTGAGACTGAAAATCAGTTAAAGGGGAAGTTCAGTATTTAGTATGTTAAAGCACAACTGAAGTTTGGTAGAACTTTGGGTTGTGTAGTTACCTGGCCATGATAAGAGTCCAAATGGTGGCGAAATATGTTCATTAGTTGCTCGGTGCTCCCCTGGGGTGATAATCCAGAATAGGGTATTTGTCGCTCTCCATTCACTTCTATGGGGCAGCTAAAACGGTCTCAAAATGACACTTCTAGCACATATACAACTGGGAAAGAAGCAGATTCTCTCAATAGAAAAAATAACCAGTCCTCTAACATATTTTTTTCGTGTAGGCTAATTATTTATAAAGTACTATTTTCTTCAATGTTGTCAGCAAGCTACCAGAAAAGACTACCAAAGTGTCGGCAGGTCGGAACGTTTAATTTAAAAAAATTAAATACGTAAGAGAAATGCTTTTTGCTTGTATTGACAGAATCCTTAGTTCACGGTCGTATATGTGCGAGAAGTGTCATTTTGAGACCGTTTTAGCTTCTGCATCGAAGTGAATGGAGAGCGACAAATACCCTATTCTGGATTATCACCCCAGGGGAGCACAGAGCAACTAACAAACATATTTCGCCACCATTTGGACTCATATCATGGCCAGGTAACTACACAACACAAAGTTCTACCAAACTTCAGTTGTGCTTTAAGCCCTGTTATAAGGTTATTTATGATCATATACAACAGTCCATATCAACATTTTGATAAACTGTGCAGTCTTGAGATATATACTGCTCATATCACAGCTAACTTACACAATGGATCTGGATGGGCATATAGAAAATCCTTCAAAAAAAGACCATAAACTCGTTTTCAAAAACGGGAAACTCAACGAGTGGCCACTGGTGTCTTCTTGTAATTTACGTTTAATTTTAAGACATGTTTTAAATAAACATTTAAAGATATATAGAACTATTTTCAGTCGCCGTACAGCCATACATTTGTAAATGGACTGCACTTATATAGCGCCTTTATCCAAAGCGCTTTACAATGGCCTCTCACTCACCCGTTCACACACACATTCACACACACATTCACACACCAATGGCGGCAGCTGCCATGCAAGGTGCTAGCCTGCTCATTGGGAGCAATTTGGGGTTCAGTGTCTTGCCCAAGAACACTTCGACATGTGGACAGGAGGAGCCGGGGATCGAACCGCCAACCCTGCGAAACAATTCAGAAGTATTTCCGGTTTCCGGCTGCGGATGTACCTATCCAAACCTCCTTTTGTGTCGATACAAGTCAACGATTTAATAAAATGATAAATAAAACCCGATGCGAAGCATACTTTGTGACAATTTTTGTGTCAGAACATCAATGGACAACAGGGACCACTCTGAGTTTCCCGTCTTTGACAACGAGAGTTAATGGTGTTTTTGAAGGATTTTCTATATGCCCATCCATTCCAGATCCATTGTCTAAGTTAGCCGTGACATGAGCAATATACAGACGTGCTCAAATTTGTTGGTACCCCTGGTAAAGATGAGTAAAAAGGGTCATAAAAAATTCACCGTTTGGTGAATTAGCTTTAATCTCACACTGAAATATGAGAAAAATTAATCCTTTAATTGACATTCATTTATTATGAGGAAAAAAAATCCCTCATCAAGAAATAATTATCTTTAACAAAACCACATTGGCCACAATTATTGGCACCCCTGCATTTATATATAGAAGTATACATTTTTTATATTTGGTCACATATCCTTTGCATGCCATGACTTCCTGATGTCTGTGACCCAACAACATCAACTCTTGATATCTTATTTTCTGGTACTCTTACAAGTGATACTAAATGTCTTTGCGTTTGAATGGATCTCTATGGGAATTGGGGGGTGGGACTAGATTTAGCTGTAAATGGAACACATGGTTGGCTAAATGGCTCTAAGTTATCAAGAGTCTGACGTATCAAACAAGCCTTAAACCATCACTCCGCTGCCAGAAATACAGTAGATATGGAAGGATAACTTGAAGGGTTTCTTCTCCTGACTTATTTTTCCATAGAGTTCAATAGGAAAATTTGTCAGGAGAAACAACCCTTAAAGTGATCCATCCATATCTACTGCATATCTGGCAGCAGTGATAGTTTGAGGCTTGTTTGATACGTCAGACCAGAGTACCAGAAAATAAGATATCAAGAGTCTTTTGATGTTGTTGGGTCACAGACATCAGGAAGTCATGGCACGCAAAGGATATGCGACCAAATATGAAAAATGTATACTTTATTCTCTATATAAATGCAGGGGCCAATAATTGTAGCCAACGTGGTTTTGTTAAAAATAATTATTTCATGTAAATAATTATTTTTTCTCATAATAAATGAATGTCAATTAAAGGTTGGATTTCTCATTTTTTCAGTGTGAGATTAAGCTAATTCACCAAAGAGTGAATTTTTTTATAACCCTTTTTACTCATCTTTACCAGGGGTACCAAGAAATTTGAGCACGTCTGTATCTCAAGACCGTTGCATATGATCGTAAATAACCCTATAACAGGGCTTAACATGCTAAATACCAAACTTCTCCTTTAACTGATGCATTGTTAAAGTACTTTATAGAATTGACCCCCCCCCCCAATAGTCATGTCAGCTGAGTGTATACCGTGTTAAGAGGGTGCTACAGTAAAAGTACTGGACATTACGGATTACGGATAATACCCTCAGCTGCAATAAATAAATAAATAAAAATGGAAAGAGCAGAAACAATGGGAGAGGAATTTCCCCAAAGCATCAGTTCTACTTCCTATAGTCAAATGCTGTGCCAAGCAGCACTATCCCTCATCTGATTCCTGTCAATCATGAACCAACTTCAGAACATTTAAAATCCAATCTTACATCAGAAGAACAATTCTACAATGCCAAAGTCCTCAGTTACATGTATCTTAAATTGACTGTGGAGGGTAAGACACACAGTGATCCATGTCAGACAGTCTGAAGCGGACAGGCTCACCATTAATGCGAAAGGCCAGTCCAACTGTGCCTGGTGCCTGAGGCCTGGCTGTCTGGTTAGTGAAGCCACAGTCTCCAAGAGTCTTACTGTCTTCAAGCAACTGGTCATCCTGCGACATACAACGTGCGATTCATATGAGAAGGGGAGAACAGAGGTTTAGCCAACATTAACATACCAATTAATTAACTAAAGTAGACCATATCAGGACAGTGTCACAAAAACCCACCGTTCTACTCACATATTTTAAATTAACAGGATAAGGCATTCGCAGCACAGGCTCTTATGGAATACTCTGCCAAATTGTATTAGGACCTCTGACTTTGCATTTTCTCTTCAATCAATTAGAAAATTATTATTATTTTTATTTATTTTAAACTTGCCAAAAACATTATGCAACTATTTTAACCATTTCTGTGGATTTCCGTATAATGTCTTTAAATGTTCACTTGCAGTGTAACACTGCACGTCATACAAAAAAAGTACTTTACAAATAGTTATTACCAACACTGAAAACCTACAAGACTGTACATATTCAGGACTTCCATAATTCTTTATGAAAATAAAATGTGAGCTGAAACACGGATGAGACGTTTATTAATTGTACATTACTGTGTCATGATACAGTTACAACACATTACCAAATAAACTCAAGCAGCTGAACTTAGCATCGGTCAGAAAAGAAAGAGGAAGGCAGGAAAGTTCACGTCAAAGGAATTACAAACTGGATAACAGTTTTTCATACCAGAGGTAGAACGTTTCATTTTTGGAATAATGAAGAATTGATATATAATATATTATTTCTTATCGGAAGAAAACTGATCAATTCTCCAGTTTACTGGGTACCTTGTAAAGCCTTTGCTCGTCTGGTGCCTTCTTGAGGATGCCCTCGACAATGCGTTTCAACTCATAGACAGTGGTAGACTCCTTGGCATCCGTAAAGATGGTCGTCTTGTGACGCCGGATCATAAGAAATACATCCTTAAAAAGTAAAGACAAGCAAACTGACGGAAGGAACTGGAGGGTGATATTGTGAATGCTTACTGAAAGAACACCACTACGTGGTCTATCTGTACATTTTTATTTTCTACATGTATAGCTGTTTTTACAGCTCGCAAAACTGAACTTTTTGGACAACAATACAAATGCACCATTTCGTACTACAAATGCTGCACACTCACGACCGTTCGTTACCATAATACTAGGAGCTTGCGCTGCATTCGTTTATGGCATGAGGTCGGATATCGGAGGTGGTAAACCCGTCATTACCGACATCAGTGCGTTCGAGCTGCACAACTGAATGCTGGCCGATACAAAAGCAAAAAAAGTTGGTGTTTTAAAACTAAAATAGTCTAAAAGTAATGTTTGTTTATCGTTCATAATGTGGGTCGCAGTGTGAGCTGCCACGATGATGTGACGTCAAGTCTTCCAAGTCGGGAGATCGGGCTTGCTTTCCCTATCCCTGATTTCGACATGGAACTCTTAGCGGGAAGGGCGATTTTTGAACCCACTCCCCAATTGTTTTATTTGTATAGTCTCAGTCAAGTCGTAAACTAAGATCTTAACATTGCACAAACCTCATCTTGTCTCATTCACAAGACGGGATTACTACATCCAAGACATCTACTGTCTGGCATCCAATGTCCCCGAACACGAATGAAAATGTAGGCCTGCTTGCGTCAACTGTAGAGTGAGGGAGGGCTTTGAGCCGGATTGGCCAGTGGTCACACGTTCACTATTGATTGTATTGGCTACTAGCTACAAATTCTACAAAATTTTGTTAATTTTCGCACCTTTTGCTTAACAAAACGAATGACACTTAATCCTACTTTCATTTATGTATTTTTTATTATTATTATTTCACGGACAAGTCCCCTTCAGACTGGTCAAACAATAAAGATAGGAATTCCACGTGTGTTCAAAATGGTTGGACTGAATAAACATTAACGTTAGTTAATGTAGGCTACAGCTATATCACCACCACACCAGTATTTGGAATGGAATTTAGTTTAATATTAACTAAGTTCATTCACTTGGCAACACTGCATGCATAATCATTACAAACTGGCTAACTTAAAGCCCACGCCACGGTCAGCAAAATTCGGCAGGCTATTACACTAACGTTAGATCAGACATAAAAATGCAAAACACTAGCTAGTATTGTGAAACGACTTAACGTGACTATCTCAGACAGCGAATGAACTTATCTTACAAAATTACTGAACGTTAACTTAATTCAAAACGTACAATAGCCGAGCATAGCTAATTTTAGCCATGATATCAAGCAAGATATCAAGATAGAAACGCAACATTAGCGAAACCACGACAGGATGATAGCTAACGTTAGCGACTTAGCAAACTAATATTAGCTAAGCAGCAGCTGTTTGTAACGTTATGTCCTACCAACACGTATTACCACAACCTGCGCGCTAGATAACCAGGTGTTTAAATAACGTTAGCTAGCCAGCAGTAATATGTTAGTGCTATTTAACTGATCAAAGAAGCAAACACAGTGACGTTAACTTCAGCCATCTAAAACAGTGTTAGTGTTACGCTAACGTTAGCTAGGCCCGTTTAGTATCTGACTAATATCTTTGAACCTATGTCATTTCCCCCAAATGAAGACAACGTTAAACTATACCCTTTTGCTACATAACTAGACAAAATTGATGAGAAATACAAACTGAAAAGAAAAACGTGGCCTTGCTTCATGGCTGCGCCTCCATTTTAGCCAAGCTTGCGGCACGGCATCTCATCATAACAAACGCACCTCTTTCGGTTAGCTTAGCTGGCTAACATTGACTTTTGCTAACGTTACCCATCATAGCCTTAGCCTATCTATGACTTAGTTTAACAGAAAATAAAACCCTTCTTCAGCATTCTTTTCTTTCGCATTTTGCCGTTTTTATACGTATGCACAATAGCGTTATTAATACGCATCAAACTAAGTATAACATTTTAAAACAAGAAATTTAAAAGGACAACCCATTTCTCTACACATTACCCACCATCTCTCTCGGTCCGATCGGTTGAGCTCAGTCCTCCACCTTCCCACACTGCACCGCGAGCATTTTTTCTTCTTCTTCTTTTTCTTTTGGATTTTTATGGCAAGCTAATATCAACAATCAGGTGCATACCGCCACCTACTGTTACGGAGTGTGGAAAGTGATAGCAGGCTCTCCCACCCACAATAAATACAATTCAGCACAGCTTTATGAATCTCATATCCCACTGACCCACCCAGGAGCCCAGCCTAAACTGCCCACCCTTATCCTCAACCAGTTTCCTAAGAATCTCCCTCTCCCAGACATATGTCTGACATTCTAGCAGAATGTGCCTAACCATTTTTTTATTACTACATTGAGGTTGTCATGCTTCCCTATCCTAAATAAACATTAATTTAAGTCAGAATGACCCAACCTAAGCCTAGCTAACAAAGTTTCCTCCCTACTATTCCCGCAAAAAAGAGACCTCCCAGAGATCTCTGGCCGGACGGCATACAAATGATGCCTCCTAATTTCTTCATCACACCTCTTGCCAAACCTTCACAATCATAGCTTTAACCATAGCCTTAACCTCCCCTTTACCATAAGGAACACCCACTGTAATGCCACCCAGCCGAAGGGCCCACCGCGAGTGTGAAACACCTTCCGTAGATGTTCCACAATCCCAACAGCCTTTGCGAAAACACATATATATTACAAATAATTTTTAAAATATATATATATATACTGTATATATATAACCCCCAAGACCCACACCCCCTACCCGACCCCCAACCTGGCACGCAAAACCAGAACACCTGTCACAACACCCTCCTAGTGTGGAACAAATATCACAGCTGCACCAGACACTGCACAAACCCCTGAGCACCACCCGTAATGGACCTGCCCCACCCACAGATCCCTCCGAAGATGCACTAACCTCACAAACAGCCACTACCATAAAAGAGGAGCCTGACTCTGACACCCCCATCATGGTGGACACATCAACATCATGGCATATGGCAAAGAGGAAAAGGAAGGGAAAACACAATAAGACAAGCAATACAGAAAAGCCAGGTCAACCCCCAAACCCAGCAATAGCTCGTCAGCCAAAACAGCCACAACGGAAAATACAATCAATAAACACATATCCCAGCCAAACTACCAACCCCCAAAGTAGGCCAGACCCCCCACCACGCCCTAGTAAACCATCTCCACCACATACTCATCAAAGAGAAACCCTCTCACGACCCATCACATTTCAAAACAGGGCTACCAATGACCGGTCACTTCCTGGCCTTGATTCCACACAAAGCAAGAGCATCCACCAGCTCACCTCTCAGGGACCCTCCGAAGCAAAGGGGGACCCTGGGGCAAAGCCACCATGTGCCACCTCTCCAGGACGGAACCCGCCAGGCAATATGGAGGGGAGACCTGTGGGCGGACCGAGTCAGGGGGTGAGTAGGTGCCCTAATAACCAGGACATTGTGTTGGAACGCCTTAATAAAATCTGTAGAGAAATTGCAAACAATAAACTCGGTCCAAATGACAAAAACAAACAATAACAATAATCATGTCATTTACATTCACACTCACCACTTCAAACACCCGTAGTATTAAAGACCTCAAGAAACGACACGCAGTATTCTCCACTCTGCAAGAATCTCCCTCGGATGTCGTCAACCTCCAGGAGACTGGAATTCCTTTCCGCACTATGGATGACACTCTGAGAGAAGAGTGGAGAATGGGGGACTCTCTTTAGTCCGGCTCTAACGTCGCTCAAGCTGATGGGGTCGGCACATTGACCAAAAACCCCTTTGTAAAGATCACGGGGAATAACATCTTAGAAAGTGGGCTAATCCTTGTCACAGATATTAGTGTCGGAGGTTCCCCACTTAGAGTGGTCAATATGTACGGCCCAACTGGCGTTGTCGAGAAAGTCTCCCACTTTCACAAACTTAGAACCACTATTCATTGCAATATGCCGGTTGTCGTGAGGGGGGATTTCAACTGTGCCATCAGAGATGAGAATCGCAGCAGACCGAGGAGAGACCGGTCGAGCGACGAGCTGCGGTCTATCATAGAGGATTTCTCCCTTCATGACACAGAGGGCGCCTCTCCCCCACAACATACATGGGTGAGCTCCTCTGGAATATCCTCCAGAATTGACATGTTCCTGCTCTCCCCAGGCCTGAAAGTTCACGCTTATTCCATCCGGGCAGTGCATTTCTCAGACTACCACATGGTGACTGTATCCCTGGCATGGGAGAAGTCCACAACCATTGGTAGGGGTCTCTGGAGAATGAACACTAGCTATCTCCAGGACCCCAAAGTGCGCCTCTCCTTCTCGAGGTGATACCTGGAGTGGGTGAGTCTAAAACACCTTTTTTGACTCCCTGATAGAGTGGTGGGAGATGGTAAGATGGCAAGAGTGAACTGTTCCTGTCTCGAGATTGGAGTGAGCCACTAACTGCTTCCTTTCCTGTAGGCAAGATAATATCAAGCTCCTGGGGGTGACCTTCCAGTCAGACATAGAGGGAAGGCTGAGCAGGGAGGGAGCCCTCCACCACGTCCAGGCTAAACTCCGGAGCTGGAGCGTGTGGCCTTTGACTCAGACGGATAAGATCCTGGTCCTAAAAGCAATAGTTCTTCCCATTCTTCTGTACGTGGGGAGGGTGTTTCCCCCAGACAAGACCACTAGTAAACTCATTGCTAGAATGGTATTCCGCTTTGTCTGGGGGAGCACCATGAAAAAACTTAAAAGAGCTACCCTCCTCAAGGAAGAGAAGAATGGGGGCAAGGGGGTCCCAGATATAGTAAATATCATCCTGGTTCAGGTCTGGCCACACTGGTCCAGAACACTCAGAAGGTTGAGAAGGCCTCTGGTACCTTTGCTAGGTACTATGCCACTCCCTTCTTGAGGGCAATGGGCATGTGTGCGCTGGACCTGACTATACCATATAGCTGGGACCCCCCATATGTATATCGAGCCCTGAGGAACTTTGCTTTTGGGATGGGATTGCCCAGGGCCGGGCAGTTAATCATTTAAGATCAAATCAGACCATGACACTCCCGAGGGGCAGCACAACCCTGGACCTGTCAATAATCTGGGCAAATGTCTTACATAAATGCATTAACAATAAACAGAAAAGCATTGCCTGAATGTCTGCCCACATGTGTCTCCCCACCAGGTTTTTTATGCATCAGTGGCACCTGGCCCTGACTGAGCGCTGCCCCCACGGATGCACTGACTCAGAGCATGTTTACCATCTGTTCTAGGAGTGCTCCGTGGTCAGACGGGTCTGGGGCCTTGTTGTTTCCTCTGTCTCCCATAACAGGTTGCTGCCGAGGTCCTCCCTGACTGCTGAGAGTGTCCTCTACGGCCCCAGGGGGAGGCTGCAAAACAACTGAGCTCCAGCGTCAGTGGAGGATCGTCAACACCGTTAAGCAGGTCCTGTGGGAGGCGAGAAACATCAAGGTCTATCAAAGAACAACAGTGGACCTGGTCACTCTCAGGAGGAGGATATAGAACCTCCTCCAGGACGAAGTTATGGTGGACTTTGCACAAAACAAGCGTCTGGTGAGAAAGAAATGGGGGGTGGACCACTGGAAGAAACTGATCATCTAGTCCACCCCCCTCCCATATGAAAGAGAGAGAAAAACACACAAATATTATGGCCCATCCGATTACCCAGGTACTGACATGTTTACCCAACACTTCATTGTCCTCATGAACATCCCTTTTTTTCCCCTTTAGGAGTTTTTTTGTTGTCTTGTATATACTTGTTAGCTGTTGTGGTGTCTTGATTGTTGAGTGTCTTTTAACTGGGGAAACATAAGAGAATTCCCCCTTAACATATTGTGCCTTTTAATATAATGTGATTGTAATGAAGTGTATACATTGAATGTTTTGTATAAAAGAAAGGTTTTTAGTGGAATGACTTTTAAAACCAATAAAAAACAAATATACTGTATATATATATATATATATATATATGTATATATATATATATACAGTGCTACTCGAAAGTTTGTGAACCCTTTAGAATTTTCTGTATATCTGCATGTAATCACATAAAATGTGATCACATCTTCATCTAAGTCCTAAAACTTGATAAAGTGAACCAAGATCAACAAAAAACACAAAAAACATTTTTTTATAATTATTTATTGAGCAAAATTATCCAACATTAAATGCTTTGTTGGCTGAGGGGCCGTGAATAAAGGACTTAATAAAAGTGTTGAGCTAATTACTATATAGCTTTTAAGTACTAACACAAAATGGTTAACCCTTAATAAAAGTGTTGAGCTAATTACCTTATATCCTTAAAGTGATCAAAGAAAATGTTTAACCCATTGATTTAAGTGTTTCTTTATTTTTAATTTATTACAATATATGTTTATTTCACAGTTACCCACACTGTAATCCATAAACTGAAGGAGTGTGCATTTTGCAGAAGTGTGCATATATTGAGATTCATATGTTTGTGCAAGAACAACTACAAGGTACATCTTGCCCTTTGTGCAACTTTTTCAGAGAGCTGAGCTAGGCAATTTAGGAGTGGTGGGGGTCGGGGGTGAGGCTGAGAAGCAAGAGGAACTGATGAGACGCATATGGCCCTCACTGTCCCTCCCAGCTCGAACTTTGGTTTTGAATCTGACTTTGTGCCCTATGATTTAGGCCAAGGGTGAAACATATAACAAAGAATAAGAATGTACTAACACCGGTGGTTTGTATTAAACCTATAAAATTTGTTTATGATAAAATATGGTAATATGTATCAGACACCATGTCATACACTGAGTAGTTAATCAGTAAAACCCAGAGAGAGTTGGGGGGGCTGATGACATTGAGCAAGCATCTTGTGATTTTTGTAAAGACCAGCCTCCTCCTATGAAGACTTTTGAAATAGTATAAAGAGGGTGTGAACAACAGATTGTTAGCTTTTGCTTTTTGCTTTTCTGATTCTTGTATTCTGAATTACTCTTCTGGACCAGAATATTATTGCAATAAAAAAACCTATTATTCACCAGCCCCGGACTTTGACTTTTTTCCAGAGAACTGATCTGACATTGGCAAAAGTATGTGAACCTCAGCAGCCATACCACCATGCACTCTGCTCCTGCTGAACGACTGAAGCTAAGCAGGTGTGGGCTTGGTTAGTACTTGGATGGGAGACCTCCTGGGAAAACTAAGTTGCTGCTGGAAGTGGTGTTGGTGGGCCAGTAGGGGGCAGTCTTCCCTCTGGTCAAAATAAAAACCCCAATGCCCCAGTGCAGTGATGGGGACACTGTGCTGTAGGAGATGCCGTCTTTCGGATGAGACGTTAAACCGAGGTCCTGACTCACTGTGGTCATTAAAGATCCCATGACACTTATCGCAAAGAGTAGGGGTTTCCCCGGTGTCCTGGCTAAACTCCCAACCCAGGCTCTTTCAATCTGCCACTGAATCATCCCCCAGTTTAAATTGGCAAAAAAATTCTTCTCTCCCTCTCCACCTCAAGCTGATGTGTGGTGAGCATTCTGGCGCAAAATGGCTGCCGCTGCATCACCCAGGTGGGTGCTGCACATTGGTGGTGATTGAGGCGAGTTTCCCCCTCATCATTGTAAGCGCTTTGAGTCACCAGTTGGTGAGAAAGGCGCTATATAAATGTAAGGCATTATCATTATTATTATATGTATTTTTAAAATATTATATTTAATATTTGGTCGCATATCCTTTGCATGCTGTTACTTCTTGAAGTCTGTGACTATCGATATCTTTTTTTCAGGTACTGTTACAAGCGATGCTACAACCTCTCTGCATTTGAATGGATCTCTATGGGAATTGGGGGGTGAGACTAGATTCAGCTGTAAATTACACTGGTACAGGATGGAACGCATGACTGGCTAAATGGCTGTAAGTCATCCAGGGTCTAAGTAGATGTAGATGGATCACTGCAATGGTTATTTCTCCTGACTCATTTTCCTATAGAACTCTATGTCAAGAGTCAAGAGAAGAAACCCTTAAAGTGTTAATATTAAATATGATACTATATTTTTTTATACTTACATTTTTTTTACTGCCTTGTATATGAGGTTTGTGCCTGTCTCTGAGCTGGATCTAGTGTAAAATAATATTTTACAAGCACAAAACTGAACTTCTTAGATATTAATACAATAGTTAGTGAAAGGTTTGTGAAAATTGTAAGGAAAGCAAATGTATTGATTTATTTTACATTGAGTGCCAGGGCATAGAAATAGCTCTACTCTAGATTTAGAGATTATTGTGGCAAAAGGTTGTCAAAGATAATCAGCTGAATTAGCCAATATTGATAATTAATTAAACCTCTCCTTACATGGCACATACACTGCTCAAAAAAATTAAGGGAACACTTAATCAACAAAGTATAACACCAAGTCAATTAAACTTCTGGGATATCGATCTGTCCAGGAAGGAAGCGTAAACTATTGTGAATCAATTTCACCTGCTTTGGTGCAAATGAAAGTGACAGATGGACAGGAGAGGCAACAGGTGGTGGCCACAGACCATTTCTCTTTCCTTATCCTTTCCTGACTGATTTTTCATTTTGCGAGTGCCCTTGTCACTACTGGTAGCATGTGGTGGTACCTGCAGCCCATTCAGGTTGCACAGTTAGTCCAGCTCCTCTAGGATGGCACATCCATACGTACCAACGCAAGAAGGTTTGCTGTGTCTCCCAGCACAGACTAAAGAGCGTGGAGGAGATACCAGGAGACGGGCCATTACACGAGGAGAGCTGGACAGGGCCGTAGAAGGGCAACAACCCAGCGGCAGGACCGGTATCTGCTCCTTGGTGCGAGGAGAAACAGGAGGAGCACTGCCAGAGCCCTACAAAATGACCTCCAGTGGGCTATTCGTGTGCATGTTTTTGACCAAACTGTCAGAAACAGACTCCATGAGGGTGGCCCGACCTCTTATTGTGGGACCTGTGCTCACAGCCCAGCACCGTACAGCTCGATTGGCATTTGCCAGAGAACACCAGAATTGGCAGGTTCGCCATTGGCGCCCCGTTCTCTTCACAGATGAGAGCAGGTTCATACTGAGCACATGTGACAGACGTGAAAAAGTCTGGAGACACCGTGGCGAATGTTATGCTGCCCGCAACATCATCCAGCATGACCGGTTTGGTTTAATTGACTTGGTGTTATACTGTGATGATTAAGTGTTCCCTTCATTTTTTTTGAGCAGTGTATTTCATGGGCTTTTAGCTTGGATTTTGCTGGGGGAAAGTGAGATAATAACAGCACCTAGCTACATTTTCAGCTAGAATGCATGCACACTAAGAAAATATTATCTTTGAATAAATCTAATTTGAATAGGCTATAGAGGACCACTTTAATATAGATCCCACAACAAACGGCCGACTAAAAGAATACTCGGTGAATGAGGGTGAATGATGGATTTATTTTAAATGGGATAATGCAAAAATATTCATAAAGCTACCATTTCAAGTGTAATTAAACGACAATTTTTTGTTCTTCTTTGTAATTAATGACATTACGCCATGTTAGCTTAGAGCGTGACTCACCATGCGTCATGTATGGGTAACGCCCTTTGGACTCGCCCATTCGGTCGCGTCGTTTTGTCGTGACACTGCTGCGCAGCCTCTTACATCATCTACAATCGGCATCAATACGGCTAACGTTAGCGGTCCGGATTTGTCGGAAGGCAAATTTCACAAAAAGATAAAGATAAACAAAATCACAGGCAAGTACAAACATATATATTTACAATGCCCATAGGGTAGCTACATGAACGGTATTCAGCTCATCTAAAATGAAAGGGAGTTGAAAAGGTGGCTAGGCTAACAACCAAGTTCCTCGTTGTTTTTCTCGAAGAGTCGGAGCTGGGAGAATTGTCAATAATGTTGACTGAATTACTAAAACGTTAGCGACTTGAGCCGCAGAGTTTTCATATAACTTATTCCGCATCAACACAATTTTACTAACGCAGATGTGTGATTTTCATAGGCATTAACGTGGTGTGATTAACGTACAATTCTCAGAACCTCTCTTAGGTAGGTAACGTTAGCTAGCTGGAGATAAAAAACAGAATAAATGTCAGTTTGATTAACGTTACATTTGAAGTGTATCTTAACTGATAGTTATCAATCCAGAAAGCGAATTGTTTTGACGTGTCGCCTTTGCCCGGATGAAACATCGAGAAGTACTGGAATAGTACTACGAGCAATAAAGTAATGGCGTAGAATACGGTTCGAGTTCTGCATTGGTAACGTTACAAATGACATGGTGTAACGCACATAATGAAATGTAAAAAGTCACTGCAATGCCCAAGCGTATGAAAAATGAGCAGAAACCGTCAAACGAATGTAGATGACATCACTGTGATTTGGGAAACGATACCATCAGCTGGATACATGATGGCAGTAGCCTTCGTTATGAAGCATGAAAGTGTGCGTTTAACCATTTGCTCTGGAATGTTTTCGTATTATTTTTTAGCAGTTTTGGAGAATGTCGAAGATTGAGCGTTTGAACGCCAGTGTGGCCCAGCTGTTAGCCGTGGCCGTGCACGAGGTGCTTGATGTGGTCGGTCAGGCCGTGTTGGAGTACCAGGAGGAAACGGCCAGGACCAGGCGTGAAAACGACAGCTTGAAGCACAGGCTGCGGGAGCTCCAGGACGTGGTGAAGAGAGTGGATGCAGGTGAGGTCAGAGAGCAGAGGCAGGTCCTGGGCATACCCTTTACCTGCTTTGACGTGAAAAACATTACACTTCTGATCCGCTAGCTACTTTTATCAAGACCTAATTTTCTAGTTATCGTCATGTGGTGTAGTCTGTGGGGTGGCCCACACTCAAGCCATGTACGAGTCCCCCAGAGCTCTATATTTGTTAAATAAAATTAAGAAAGCAGAGAGGGTAAGTAAATGTATTGTTGTGTATGTTTCTTACATTTATAAGTCTTGCTTGCTGGGCTGGTGATTATGGGGATTATTATGTTGTTGACATATCTTTCCAGGAGCTTTACACCCTCTATCTCTCGCTCTCTCCAGGGGCAGCACACCCTCTCTCTCTCGTGGTTTCTGAGGAAAGTTCTCCCGTGGAGCAGCATCACAGTGAGCAAGAGTGGAGCTCCTGTCTGAGGGAGGAGGCTGAGCTCACAGTGAACGATGAGAAAGGGGAGTTCCTTCGGCTGAAGAGGAGCAGGCGGAGAGAAGAGGAGCTCAGGCGTCTGGAGTCCAATCACTTGTCAGACTTGGAGGTTGAGTGCGACGAGCTGGACCTCGGCACGCTGGGATCGACGAGCGCCACCCAAACCACGGACACAGCCCAAACCACATTCACAAGTCACGTTCTAAAGAATGACTCGGACTCCGTCCATGCGGTATGCGTTTCAAACAAGCTGTCTCCCAGCACCTCCAATTCAGGCACTCTCCCCAGCCTGGCTTCAGATGAAATTAAAATGGAGGCAGAGCCACCAGAATGTTCCATGGCAGAGCAGCACGATATCCAGATCCCGTTTTATGAGTGTGCAGACACAGTGGGCAGCATGGCACAGGAAGAGCCCACTCAAGATCCTTACCACGCGGCGCACGGACAGACTTACATCCATCCGGAGCGCGGGACTGTGGCGAAGAGGTTCCGATTTGGAAAAATTATTAGATCTCTGCCGGACGGTAAAAAACACAAACTATACAAGAGGAAAGAGGAGCAACACATCTGCTTCCTTTGTGGGAAGACCTTCAGCCGTGTGGCCAACCTCCGGATACATCAGCGATGTCACACGGGAGAGAAACCGTACTGTTGCATGCAGTGTGGACGGTGCTTCAGTCAGGGGGGCGACCTTAAAAAACACAAGAGGGTTCACACTGGGGAGAAACCATACCACTGCACTCACTGCGGAAAGAGCTTCAGCCGCGGCGAGAACCTTAAGAGACATCAGAAAACTCACCTTGGAGATTCTTTGCTGATGTAGGCTGGGCACAGTAAGCCTAGATGCATTACAAATGATCCGTCCTCTCTTCCCGCTTGGATTGTCTCCATGAAACGTGCTGACGCAGTGATGGAGGAGGCAGGCGAGGTCTTTCAGAGCCAGGTATCCAGTGTTTTTTAATGAACAATAAACTAGCAGCATTGTCCTCCAACTGGTACTGATGTTTCACCTTTTTATAACATTTTGAAGTGTTTTATGAATCAGGCGTGGATGTGATTAAATGGTGGTGTGGGTGTTCCAAAGTGACCTGATTTTCTGTTATCTAACAGCCCGGAATGAGTCATGTGTTAAACACAAAAAACAAGGGACGTAGAATTCTGCATTGTTATTTTACACTTGGAGGGTCATAATTTCATTAACCCTACAGTTTGATGATAAATCTGTAATTTCACAAATATAGCAGCTGGTTTGATATCACTTGAAGCTGAGCAAAATAAATAAAATGTAGCAATTTATCCACACCAGTAGCAGTCATTCCAGAATGTTTTTTGTATGTACAACTGGTCTAAACTAATGAGCAAATCAAATGCACTGAATATTTAAAAATCAATACAAAACGGTTAGGACCCAGCTTCTTTCCTTGTAATCCAAGTCAGGACAATGCAGGAACTCACCACCACAACAAACACTTCACTAGAAATGTAAAAGTTTATTGTCTGCCACACTGGCCAGCGGGAAGATCACTGAAACCCAGCACAAGTTTGCGGTACAGGAACCTTCAACACTCTGGTCGCCTAATCAGGCTTAAAGGGGCAGTTCACCCTAAAACACATTAGAACCTATTTTCTCACTTACCCGGGCTGTTATCCATCCATCCAGGTTTCTGTGTGATTTGACGATATTTCTAGATGTTTGCTGCCACTCACTCCAATACAATGAACCTCAACGGGGTGAATGTTTGTGGCGCTCAAAGCGCAAAAAAAAAAACACATTCGAAAAACTCAACAGCGGCAACGTCTCTTTCCAAATATAATGACCCAGTTGCTCACAAAACTCTACAATTTGTACTGCACGGTTTGTTGAAGACAGCTGTTTCCTGTCAGCCAGTGTGTCACTGCAGAACACGTGCACCTTGTTGACATTGTCTCGACACACAGTCGCGTAATTTGGTTGAAAGTAGTTCTAAATCAAACAGTGCAGTACAAAGCATGTGGAGTTTCGTGAGCAACCGGGTCATTATATTTGGAAATACATTGCAGTCAAGTTTTTCTAAATGTTTTTTTTGTGCTTTGAGCGCAACAAACATTCACCTCGTTGAGGTTCATTGAGTGAGCGGCAGCAAATATCTAGAAATATCGTCAAATCACACAGAAACTATCTGGATGGATGGATAACACCCCGGGTAAGTGGGGAAATTGGTTCTAATGTGTTTTAGTGTGAATTGCCCCTTTAAATACCCTTAAAGACACACATGTCCATATTATCTGTGAGGGCATCTCTCTTTGTTCCATAATAACCCATGCCATTAGTTATGCCCGATAACTTATGGCACCTCAATGTCCAGTCCTGTCCAATCTTGGCCTTTGCCCTCTGGCCATACAATTTACAAAGATCAGCCCTCACCTGCTAAACCAAATCATTGATCAATACACACACATGCTTAATTACTCTTATAGGACAAAACTCAGAACCCATCACAACTCATACACAAATGAAAATACATTTGGGTTATTTTACTTTCTTAGTGCAATTAAAATTTCCTGCCTTAAACATTATGCTACAGTAAAATACTAACATAAAATCTTTCCCTTAACCATTTGCTTACATCTCAAGGTTATGAGTCATGGTTTTATTACCTGTAAATATATCTGTACCTCCCACTGCTTTAGTGATTCTGTACGTTCCCATTTTAAACGGTAAAAAGAGCCACAGTTTTAACTCAAACATACAGGGCATTTTAAAAGGGGTAAAGGTTTATTTATACATAGCTTACACCAGTTCATGCAAAGGGGCTTTACCTGGTTCATAAGCCCCTGGAGATAGATTGTTGGATTTGATAAATCGTTGAGAGGAATGGCACCGTTGGGGAAGTGTGTGTTTCTCATCAAAGCGGATCTCCACGGGCCAGATGTCCAAACAGCGCTAAGCCCTGGTGCACTGCAGACGGTGTGCAGACGCAGAGTACTTTAGGCTCTCCAACCGCGTTCAGTTTCGCTCTCTCTGTACGCCCATCATTCCAGTTTCTTCTTCCAGTCCACCCGCCACTCATCCCAGTCCAACAGCGTATGATTCACCTGCCACCCTTTGGCCTTCAGACCTGAAATACAGCAAACCACTCATCCCAGTCCAAAAGCGTATGATTCACCTGCCACGCCCTGGCCTTCAGACCTGAAATACAGCCAACCACTCATCCAAATCCAACAGCATATGATTCACCTGCCACCCCCTGGTCTTTAGACTTGAAATACAACCAACCACTCATCCCAGTCCAACAGCGTATGATTCACCTGCCACCCCCTGGTCTTTAGACCTGAAATACAACCAACCACTCATCCCAGTCCAACAGCGTATGATTCACCTGCCACCCCCTGGTCTTTAGACCTGAAATACAACCAACCACTCATCCCAGTCCAACAGCGTATGATTCACCTGCCATGACCTGGCCTTCAGACCTGAAATACAGCCAACCACTCATCCCAGTCCAACAGCGTATACTTAAACAAGTTGTAGGTTAAGGGCAGGGCTTTGATGCATTTGTTTCACAGATTAACTCACTCCTGTTTTATACTTTTCAGTATTACTGCAATATATTATTCAGTGCCTCCAAACGTAGAGGGTGTGATACAGTCAACCTTTTAAGCCTGACGCCCTGTCATTTTCACTTTGCTACTCTGCATATCTGTTGTGTTTACTGTATTTTACCTTATGATCTTCTGTCGATATGCTCAAATAGAAGTATAACCAAAGCTAATGTGTCCATTGAATGCAGTCACCGTTTGTGCATGATGTATTTGCAGTATTTCATACTTTTTTTTTCTCTCCTCAATTTAGAATGCCCGAGTGCATTTGCTGATTACTGGATTCTCCACTATAAATTTAGCTCTGAAGCACGCAATGCCAAGAACCGCTTCTTATCACACCACAGTTTGCAAGTCAGGCTCGCACAGAGATGAGCGGCAGGACGGCATTTTATGTGCAGCTTAATGGAGAATTCCAGGCTAAAACACTTCGTTTGTGACGTAAAATGCATCCCAGTGCTAATTTCCGGTTTTGTGTCGCATTTCACTTATCCGCAGCTAAACTCAAGTTCTGTAGACGGCGCGACGTCTCACGGTGATATTGCCACAGCAGGCACAGTGCATTTTAATACAAGAGAGTGTCTTCAGTTCACTATAGCACCAACTATGCGTATCAGAGATTCATTTCAGGGGGTTTGCCAGGAATCCCCACTAATCAACTCAATAGTCCTGAGAGAAATCAATAATGTTTGCCATGCTAACAGCCTCAATAGTCCAGAATGCAACAGCGTGGCTTCACGGGGGATTGGGGGCTATAACGTTCTCTCTTGATTCACTTGGTGTCGCAGACAGGAGTGAGGGGAGGGCTAATGTCAATATAGCTGGCTGTGTATGCTGCATCCCTTCTCACAAAGGAGGGTGGTGAAAGTAGTTCTGGGAAACATAGGAAAATAACACACTGGAGCATATCCAGAAGAAGCCTGACAGGATAGCAAGTGAAACATTGAATAATAAACATGAATGATGAACATGAATAGCGATGAAGTAAAATATACTACACATATCAGTTAATAAACCCTGGAATTAATTGCATATCGCTGCTACACGTTTACTTATGATGTAAGTGTTCTAGCCTGGAATTGTGCTTTAACAGGTGGACTTGCACGTGCCCAACCTACTAGCGGGGGTCCCTGCCCTGGGCGAAGCAACTACATTTACATTTTAGCCATTTAGCCAACGCTCTTATTCAGAGCAACTTACAAAGTACACGTCACTCTATTGGGTTATCGGCTGCAGTTAGCACCGATATGGTTAGGATTCAATCCTGGACCATGGGGCCCACTTGAATGCCGCCACCGGCACCCGGTTCCCCACCATCATTGCCGCCACATCTGGACTGTCATCTAGCTGCTGCAATTTCTACTATCATGGATATTGGCAGTCAGTTCTGACCATGCTGGTCATTAAGATCTAGACCCTGAGCCGACCAGAGGAGGATGGGTTCCCCCCTTGAGTCTGGTTCCTCCCAAGAGTTCTTCCTAGTTACAGCAGGGAGTTTTTCCTTGCCACTGTTGCCTCTGGCTTGCTCTTGTGGGGGTTTAGGCTGGGTTTTTCTGTGAAGCGCATTGTGACAACTAGTTGTGAAATGCGCGATATAAATAAATAGTGATTTGATTTGAATGGTGCCTTAGCAGGATGAGCCATCCATCATTCACTCATTTCATACTTAATGTGATTACAAATATACCACCCTTGCATTGTTAAGCGTATATGCCTTATGATTTATTTCACATTTAAAGGTAGTGCAGACAGCGTCATATCACCAGAACTTGGTGCTCATGATTGAACTATGAAATATCTGAGATGGTTGCAATGCAGGGTACACACTGTGGTACGTATTTTACAGTGATCTCCACAATGCCATTAGATTTCAGTGTTCTGAGTGAGGAAAGGGTCTAACTGTAGAGTAATGTAATATTGTGTGTTTTCATATGTATTATAACTATAATGCAATTACAAGGGTGCCAATATTCAAGGAGCACAACTGAACTGGTTGCCGGTGTCTATATAAAACCGACTCAGTTTGCTGCTGTGTGAAATGACCCTGCCGCTTTAATTAATGCTTTAGTAATAGCTGTCAGAAATAACCTACCTTCCAGGAATGGGGGGAAAATCTTATCGATCAGTTTGTGACTCTCAGCCACCAGTTCCCAGGGACCTTGGGGAGGGTGAGATGGGACAGGATGCAGTGGTGAACATTAATCGTTGTTGCATCTAATTTCTGGTTTTGTGTCAGCTCCAGTCCAGTTGAGACGTACCTTGTGTGTGTGCAGCTGTGAGTATTTCCAAAGAGCCTTCAGAGGGCGGCGAGAGCAGCACTGCCACTATGCACATGGCCTGACAAGCAGACTTTATTTCATCACACACCGACACGTCCTCGCCCAAACACACACACACCGAGCCTGAGAGACAGGAGCAGAGACTGTTACACAACATATGCAAACGGATTCACACACACACACACACACACACACACACACACACACACACACACACACACACACACACACACACACACACACACTGAGTTTGAGAGACAGGAGCAGAGACTGTTACACAACATATGCAAACGGGTTCACACACACACACACCGACACATCCTCGTCCAAACACACACACACACACTGAGTTTGAGAGACAGGAGCATAGACTGCTACACAACATACGCAAACAGGTGCACACATACAAACACGCACACCCCAACATGTCCTCGCCCAAACACACAAACACCGAGTTTGAGAGTCAGGAGCAGAGACTGTTTTACACGGCATATGCAAACCCTGGAGTGATGGGACACTTGAGGAAAATGCTCAGGCTAGCAATGAAGGGTGTGACCACACGAACGCACGCGCGCACACGTATACACACACACACATACCAGACTTGACTCCGATCAGATATGGCTTGGCATTGTGTGTCAAAGCCAACTGGAGTTCTTCTGGGCTGCGAAGACAATTAGAATGTGGTTATTTCTTTTCTAAAATGTATTTAATTTACTAATGGCTAGAATCAGAGAAACACATTATATAATACATGTAGATATGCACGGAAAAAAGTAATATGCATGAATGACACAGTAAAGGAAAAGTCAAAGCAGATACACAAACATACCTGGAGACCACATCGCCCAGTCTTACTCCAAGCTTAAGGGAGACCCTCTTCTTGAAGTCTGAAACAGAGACAGACCAGAAAAATATTGTCATACTAACTGTTTGCGCAGACACCCTAGTGGCTATGCCACCGGCGCCGTGAGATTGCTCAACTGAGACATTAATTGTCCTTGCGACCAAACTATGAGTGAAAATAACAAACTCCATAATTTTTGTTTTCCAGCTATTTTTTTTGCAAGATTTTACTAATTTACTTGTCAGCATGGCGAGGGAAAATGGATTTTGGGAGTGGGTCAGAAGAAGATACCATAGTATTGATTCTATTGGAGAATATGTCTATGAACATGAGATTTTCCTCCTCGATATGTATGCATTACTGCTTGTAATATTTCAAACATGTCGCTACGCTGGTTTTTCCACTCCACCACATTGTTCCATATGTTTGATATTGTTATTTTCGCATTTTGAATGCATTTCACATAGGCTACTGTAGTGTAAGTTATGTGGCTCAGTCATGTTTTATGTTTGATTTGCCGTGAAGCTAGAACAATTGCCAGCATTTTCACTTGGGGCCTGGAAAATACTAATTCCAATTTACCGTGCACTGATATGCGCAAAATGAAAGTCAAATTTTCTGTGATTATGAATGGCATAAATTATTATATATTTTTTTAAACTACAGAGAAATGTCATCCCATAGATATCTATCCCCATATACCGATGAAAAGATAGTAATCCCCACTTGAAAATGATGCAAAAGTGAGTTTCATGAGTCAAAACAGTTGATTTGTAGTTAAATATATGATAATTTCATGATTTACAGCAGTGCACAATTTAGCCATTTTGGATAGATTTGGAGACAATAGGGACAACGGTACACTGCTTAAATTTTGCGTCATTGATCTTTAGTAGTTCTGCATATCACCCTCAGACCTATACAAGGACTGTGTGATCCAGGAAAGGTATAGTTTTGCCTGTTTTACATTTATAGCTTTTATTTCATTTTCATATTTCATCTAAGCGAGTCTTGTAAATGGTATGACTGTCTTGCATCGTTTAAGCCATTTTCTAAGTTTCTGTGATGCTCAGACCTGGACTTATAAAGCCTTAAATAGAACATCCCCTAAATAAGTGAGAATTGACCAAATTTGGCATCTTCGCAAAGGGGATGCCCCCCCTCTTCATACTAGCACCCGGTCTCGACGTCTGTCTGTCCTGGCCCCACGGTGGTGGAATGAGCTCCCCATGGAGGTCAGAACAACAGAAAGTCTGACCGCCTTCAAGTGCAGATTGAAGACTCACCTCTTCAAACTGCACCTCTCTCCACCCCTCCCTACCTCCTTGTGACCTCCCTTGATTATGTAATTGTGTGGTTCCCTCCCCCCCAAAAAAATAAAAATAAAATTCAATTAAAATAATGACTGCGCCTGGAACTTTAATTCGTGATTACCTTTTAGGGTTGTTTTAACGCACTTGTTCCTAGTTCGGAAATGCACTATGTACGTCGCTCTGGATAAGAGCGTCTGCTAAATGACTATAATGTAATGTAATGTAATGGGTTAAGGTACAACCATCCATTATCAAACAATGCCACTCAAATATAAGGGGTTTGGGGGGGGGGGCAGCAGTGGAACAATAGGTTGTACCCAGGAATACAGGCTCTCTTCGGTTAGCTTCTGACGGGCTTAAAACCCGACCGTCCCGCAGGTGTTGGTGGAGCAGAATGGAGAGCCGAGCCTCGTTGAGTGTTTCCATGACAACAGAGCGAACTGCCCTGTAATTGGCCAGGAGGTGGAGGACGGTGAAGAAGAAGAACAGGGTAAAAGTCAACCTGAGGAAAAGAGAAAGGCGGTGAAACACAAACTGACGCACCGAACACTACAGTTCATCACCTCAGACTATTAAACAGGTTAAATCACACCTAAAGATACAGAGGTAGCAGTGTGGGTGCAGTTGCTTAGGAACAGCAAGGTAGCAGCAAATAACTTTGATTCTCAGTTTTACCCGATTAAACGCAGTCAGTATCTAGCCCTAAAAATGGATGATGATTAACGCAGCCTTGACTCAGAGCACCAGTCTGCTGTCACAGAGCAGAGAGAGAGCGTGTGACTCACAGTGTGCTCTCAGTGACCAGTGGAATAAGCAGGAGGCTGACCAGTAATCCTGCCAGATTCACCAGAGTCTCCTAGAAGTGATGAGGACAAACAAACAAAATGATTAAAGGGCCGCAGTGTAGCATAATGGCTAGGGAACTGACTGGGCTTGTAATCTAAAGGTTGCAGGTTGGATCCCCAGGTAGATTACTGCTGTTGTACCCTTGAGCATGGCACCTAATTTGCTTCTGTATATATCCAGCTGTATAAATGGATAATATGTATAAAATTCAAAAACGTTGTGTAACTGTATAAGAACTTCTGCTAAATGCCAGTAATGTAAATGCAATGTAAAAACTTTAATTACACCAATCAACATTGTCAATATAACCATTCCCTCAAATGGCTGAATTATTGGAAGAAATGTCACCTGTTACCTCTGTACAGTATTATCCCTTGGTTAATATCATAATAACCCCTATTATTTAAGCCAGTGGTTCCCAAACTCAGTCCTGGAGTACCCCTGTGTTGGTTTTCGTTCCAACCACCATTGTAATCCCAGAATTATAACAAGCTGTTAATGTTTCTTAATTTGGTGTGCTTTCATGTTTAGAGGGATCATTCACCCTCTGAAGCCATGTTCCATGTTCACGTTGTGCTTATTGTGTTATATTGCAAACAATAAGGCTACATAAAAGGAGGTTACATTTTTTAACTGGTCAAATTAAAGACTGATATGAATCAATAGGCTCCTATTTAGCTTGTTGAACGCATGTTTTTTTTAGTTCCCCATTTTCCCTTAAACTTATCAACATAATACAGGTGTGGCTCATTGATATTTGCTTTGTCTTTGAATTCTTCATTATCTATCATATGGTTAGTTTTAGTGGCCACTTGTCCACACTTTCACCAATTATGAGCCTGTTGATGCACCTCAGCCTTTTTTCTGATCAGTTAAAAAATTTGCTACCTCTTTTTATGTAATGTTTTTGTAATATAGCACAATAAGCACAATGTGAACATGGGACTTTTATTCTTAATGGCATGCATAGCTATTTCTGATGTAACGTGGCTTAAGAGGGTAAATGATCCCACTAAACATGAAAAGCACCTTAGAAAATTAACAACTTGTTATAATTCTAATTATGGTCGGAATGAAAACTAGCATACACAGTGGTACTCCCGGGGTTAATTCCAATCGCTTATTTTATCCGTCCTCATCTCCTTGGTCCTCGCCTGACCCGGAAATACGCCATCTTTAACTTATTCAGTGCTGTGTGCGACAAAAGTCGACAACAATGCGAACGGTCTAAAGTGCCGAGGGCGACCACAGTCGTCTTTACTCTGCTACACTGGTTATAAAAAAAAAAATTTCTTTAAAAAAATTTAACAATGACCAATGTACAATTACGTCCTTTTACCCGTATTTGCTCTTTTTATATGGTTCTAGATGGCAATATTTTAAGTTATATTTATCCCATGTTTAAAAAAAATTATAATAAATATCAACATATAAATGATGGGGCGGCTGTGGCTCAGGAGGTAGAGCGGGTCGTCCGCTGATCGCAGGGTTGGCGGTTCAATTCCCGGCTCCTCCTGTCCACATGTCGAAGTGTCCTTGGGCAAGACACTGAACCCCAAATTGCTCCCAATGAGCAGGCTAGTACCTTGCATGGCAGCTGCCGCCATTGGTGTGTGAATGTGGTGTGAACGGGTGAATGAGAGGCCATTGTAAAGCGCTTTGGATAAAGGCGCTATATAAGTGCAGTCCATTTACCATTTATATAAACCAACATCGGGGCATGAGAAATAATGTGTCTCCGTCAATTTGTACGGTAGAGCATATAATCACCAAACATTGGCCACCGAATGGCGAACGTGGTTTGATCGACCTGGACAATGGCACATTGGCCTGGCTCGCCTCAACGGAGCTGCAGGTTTAAAGACATACGCCAGAAGAAGTCAATTTGTATGAACACGTTTCTGCACCAGTGACCAAGAATATATTGAACACAATTAAAGTGGACAAGATAACAAACTACTGCTATGCTACCATCTCTGTAATGGGAGAAAATGAACAAACACACTTGATTATCACTGTATTGTTCTGCAGCGGGAGCAAATTACACAGTATCAAAACCAAATTGCCATATGCGAAGGCTCCGCTTTAACGCAATTGGCGTTACAAAACATGCCGTCCTGTTTACCTTACTCCCCAAGCTTTCAGTCGTTCCACGATCGTCTGGTAAACTTTTGAGTCACGATGTAGCCTACCATCAATGAGTTTTTATAATATCCCTTTCCTGACTTATATTCAATAATTATCCGATTTCCACTTCTGTCCAGTTATTTCCCATATCTCCCATAGGAATACATTGAGCAGCCGAGACGAACCAACCTAGTGACGTCGCAACCGCGGTTATTCCAAGATGGCTGCGCCCTAGTGCAAAACAAAATAACTTTACTTAATTTTTCTAGCAAATATGGTTCGATTCGAGATTTGAATGCAGGAGCATGTCTTATCTAAGATAAAAAAATAAAAAAAACTAGAGCCACATTACCGAGTGCCCTTTAAAAGCGTAAGCATAATATGACGATGATGCTTGACTGAGCAAGGACGTTCCATTTGCCTAATTCATGTTGCCTCGATTCCTCCGTCCTCGTATCTCATCCTCGCATCCTTTCCTCACGACCTCCATTGGAGCTAAGGAGCAAGGAAAGGATGTGAGGAAAGGATGCAAGGAGTGAAAATAAGCAATTGGAATGAACCCCAGGACCAAGTTTGGGAACCACTGACTTAAGCAAGAATAGTGAGAGAGGACCTGGCTGCCATCTTTAGCGGAGACATCGGCCATGTTGTCTCTGCGAGCCTGATGTACAGTCAGTGCGGCTCTTGTGGCGCCCCCTGCTACCCCAACAATTGACTGAAAGAAAGCAAATTCATACTGTGCGACTGCCCACCACTGTGATAGAAGAAAATGAAAATACCTATAGCACACACAGACAGCAGGGATTAATATGCTGTAATACACACACTCACTGAAAGTGTGGGTCCATACAGTCAAAACAAGGATTTATTAACTGCGATACTGATTTCAACAGGTTTAGACCAGAAGCAATGGTAGTTTATAGTCAGCAAATTAGTTTACAAAGATTTTACACTATTTCTATTAATGTTATTGAGTATTGCTAGCAATTATTACATACATTACTGTCAAACATAAAATTATTAAATTGCCTGCTTTTTGGTGACGCAAAGCTGTGTTACCTTAAAGACTCCAGCAGTGCAGACAATGAGAGTGAAGCATGCTGGGAAGTTTGGCGCAACAATTTCCATGAACATAGCGATATCGTTGAGAATGTCAGCTACCAGCCTACGACCACACACATTAAACACAGAATGCTTAGGAGAACATTCAGACAGCCTTTATTCTTTCCTGATAAGTGTTTAAATTATCTTATATTTACCTCCATGTCTTGGCTTCACAGTCCAGTTTACTCCTGATAAAGAGAAAGGTGAAATACATTTAAGGAGGCTGTATAAACCAGGTGACTGAAATGTAGAACTAGCAAATGACTTTGCAACAGTGTCACACTTACCCCTTAACCCAAGCAAAGAGAATCCTACCCAACATCCCAGTGCCATCTGAAAGTAATATAAAGTATTTAGTCTTATTACATGTCTGCACAAACATATACACTGACAGTAAGAGAGAAAACCGCCAATATACATTCACTGGAAAGGTATTTACTCTAAATTACTGAATCATTACTGGCTTATACATCATACAGAATAAGGTAATTTGCTAACTTTATAACAAGTAACAACAACTCCACACAGAAACAAGATTCTTTGGTTTGTGTACTGAACAGTGGTTTTTGAAATGTTCAAGATTAATCACTATAGTGTATTAAAAAAAACTGTATTTATACATTTTAAATGGCTGTACTTCAATTTCCACTGGTATATAAAGTTAGTGTACTCTGGTGCAATATCAGGGGTCTATATTTCTGAAATTCCCGATGTAATCAGTACCAGTGTAAGAAACAGTATAAATTCAATCAGAGGAAGAGATTATGTGTCCAATATTATATGTGGACTGGTACAAACATGATTATGGAGAGTGCTGACAGATAGACTCAAACCTCTTAGTAACCAGGTAATAGTGGCAGCAGCAACTGTAGCCTCCTGATTCCCGACCCCAACACCCCGTAGGGAAGCCTGAGTGGAGAGAGTGCCTGACAGAGAACTGCAGAAAGCCTGTGTGTATGTGTGCATGTGTGTGTGCGTGCGTACGTGCGTGTGAGCATGTGTGCGTGCGAGAGAGAGAGAGAGATAAAATGACAGAGACATAGAACTGTTGAAATCTGCCATCCAATAAACTATCAGTCAATTATATCATATAGAAACAGGCTAACTGGAAAGTAGCAACAAAAACATATTTGATATGACAACTCTCCCTCAATGGTTGTCAACTGGACTGACATGAACAGACCTGAACTGTATCCCAGAACTGGTACTGAAGGTAATCTTCACTGACACTCTCTGGATACCCCTGTGGCAGGAAGACACTCTGAAGGCCAGAGTGAATTAGGATATAAATTAATACTTACTGCATATACTTGCATACACAGACTGCTACACAGCTTACCACAGAACAGCAGAACATGTGAAAATGTGTTATAGACCAAAATATACAGGACTTACCTGTGACATAATTAGTCATAGTGTCACAGAACTTGTTCTAAATAGCCTAAAAGAACTCTTACCAAGGTCTAGTCTAGTGTGCTGGGGTTTTCCATGGTTGGCATTTTAATGAGTTACAGAAACATGTCTCTCTGCAAGTGGACATGTTGTTCCATTGGCCAAAACAATTGTGATCATCTTCAGAGTCAAGGATCGCTTTTGACTGTAAAATACCGATTTGTGTTTGTAAGCCACCTCATATAATTAAATTAAACCTTGGTATTATCCTATAAGGATTGGAACAGCCTCATCATGTAGCCAATCAAGCTTCACCCAGCCTATACCCATCCCCGCTCAGCAATCTCAGGGTGACTGGTTCTCCCCTCTCTGTGTGGTTGCTTCTCTCACTCAGAATGACTGTCTGTACTGCCCTTTTTAAATACACAAAAATAAAATGTAGGTTATAATTGAATGGTTTTATATTTCTCTTCTTAGTGCTTGATATGGATGTAGTCTGTATGCATTTAGAATGTATACATTGGTTCTTGGTTTGCATTAGTGCTTTAGTGATGTTGAGATGTTGAAATCATGTGAATGCATTTCTGTTTCTCCTTTATTGCAAATTACTCTGGTTAAGAGCGCCACCTGCTAAATGAATGCAACCTGGGAAAGATTGTACATGGTAGAACTTAATGCTGTTGAATCAAGACTGTAATGACAGTATCCAGAAGAAAATTATTGTTCCAGTCCTGATTCACAGGCCTGGAAAAGTCTTTAACTTACAAAGTCTTCCCTTGATTCAATGTGCTGCCTGACAACACGAATGGTACATTTCTAGTTTACAGCCGTTTTAATTTGTATGACTAGCATTTTGTTTGTATTCTATTTAACAATACCTCCTACTTGTAAATACCTTACAATACTATTACACCTTTTCTATTAGACATCTTTATTGTTGGGCTGCTATACCACTGTCATCGAATGTGTTTTACATTAAATATATTTAACTTAATTATTTGCTACTCATTTTCAGATAAGTGTTTGGAGACATACGAACAGTGTCATCACAGTGGAGTGTCCCAACCTTAACGATAGAATGCACAGCACAATTTTTATACAAAGGCATCACATTTTTTTTAGGATATATGTGATTTATGAAATGGAGACAAGATACTCGGCTTTATAATTCAAAATATATGATTTAGTGTTTATTACCCCTTTAACGCGCACAACAACTACTTACTTTCAACACACCAAGAAAATAACTTCTTGTCCATGTGCTGTCGCCCGCTTCTCTTTCTCTACCAATTTCTCCATCCTTCAGGCGATAGCTCCATCTTTCCAGGGAGCCGTATCTTTCCGTCGCCAACAACTTCTCTCCCTCCATGCCTCTGAAACTCTACGTCTACGTGGATACAACTAAAGTTATTGGAAGTCAATCAAAACCGAATGATTATACAGCCGTGTATTTTTTTCCGGAGGTGCCCTGTTTATTTGAGTTATTAGGCAATTATATTGTGCACAATCTAACACTTAGCACAATATTTAAATTACTATAAAACTACAGTGTTTGAGTACGATACGTATAATTCCAGTCAGCAGTGCCATTTGAATTGTTTTGATTGTATATGTATCAGATCGCAGATAAATTATATTAGGACGGAAAAAATATGCGCATTAAAATGCCGTCATGATAGCCAGTAATATCTGCAGCTTTTGCAAACAACTCGCATGCATCGATTCTTCATTTGTGTTTTTAAAGAACAAACACTTAAAGATTATTTTAAATTCAGCACGGGTTTGCTCCACACGACTTCACCAACCTGGTTCGCTTCCGTGTTTCTATCCAGGCGCCACGTCAGCTGGGCGGAGCTTGTCTCTTTTTCACGCCCGGTATACAACAACGCGGCGGAAAACACCCGATAACAACTAGTCTTTTCATACAGCTATGGCACTGTAACTGAAAGTATATTTGTACAATATTTCAACATTAACAACACAATTTAATCACTATAAAGAAGGGTGGTAGGAGGGAGGAGGAGGAGGGGCAGGTTTGTGACGCAGTACAGAAGGAGGGAGGGGGAAAATATGTCACAATAACCATTCCGAAATTGGAACAGGGAGCTGAGCAACACTATCAGAGCAACACTATCAGAGCTGTTGTGTACTTGATCAGGGTACAATAATTAACACCTGATGAGAAAATTAATGGACACACTTTTCATAGCAACAAAAAAATGTTAATATGTGGCATATTGGTAGTATGCCCAAACCTGCATCTCCACATAACAAAGATCTGAGGAAAATATGGATGTGGGGGAACGAGAATAACAACTGTGCCGCATTCTTTTCAGGCGTGGGACTAAGAGGGGCAAACACATCAAAAAGCAGACCTTAATAAATATAGAATCAAGATGTTTTGGTTATCTGTACAAACCTTGCTCACAAAATAAGGAAGACAAACTGCTAATCTGAGAGGGGTTGGGAGTGTGGTCAAAGGAAAAGAGTGTGACCATAGAGTGTGACAGAAAAAAAGGAGAGAGAGGGTGGGTGGAGTGGAGCTGAAACACATAAATGAAAACTCCCCTCCCTTTTCTTGTTCTTCTCTCCACAGCACCGGGGAGTGAACAACACGCTTTCAAAGTAACAATTATCACGGTGAAACGGAAGGCCAGGTTTCGGTCTCAGATTACAATGACTTGAAACTACCAGCAAAAAAGGCACCTCATTCCTAGATCTTTCCATTGCAGTTGTGACAGCTGAGAACTGTTGTTGCCATCGGTGTATATAAAATAATACACCCCTTCAAAAAAGAAGAGAAGAAAACCACTGTTGCTGTCCTGCCTGTGGAGTTATACTTGTACGTAAGAAACTGAAAGCTTCATCTGAACTGCTACTTCGCTTTATCTTTGGGGAAATTCTTGAACAAGTCCAGACAGTACAATCTGTAAGTATCATATAGCAGCTAGACGGTTGTGACTCATCTTTAACGTAAAATCCCATGGAATTTGCAGTGGAAAAAAACAGTGATACACTCCAGTGTGGCTAAATTTACCTACAAAGCTAATGCTGTACAATGAAATGTATCTGTGACAGTAGAATGATTTAGCATGTACTGAAGACATCCAGATTTCATAATCTGTGTTCAGGCTCTGCAGTCTTACTATTAATGTAAAAATGATCAATTATGACTGTCACATGTGATCTTACTGATATAAGTTGTAGCCAGGAACACAACCTGATTTCAGTAAGATTGCTTAATCTTGCGTCGCTTATTGATGTTTTGTGATCTGAAATAACATCACTTATATTTAAATAACATGTAAAGATATGGCAACACTTCACATGAAAGTCCACATAGTTGTAATGCTGGCATACGGCAGTATATTCAGCTCCCATATGGGATGCCGTGGGGTGCTCTCTGTTTCTCTTCCTTTCTCCTACTCTCTCCTTCCTTCTCTTCTGTTCTGATTGAACACTGTAAGAGGAATGAAAAGAAAAACCAGTTTAAATACAGAGGGAGGGTAGGAGAGACTGAGAAACCTCCCTGACCCCAATACATTGCCGTGGCACTGAGGAATGACTGGGTTTGAAGGTGGGTATTCTTAGGCTGCCAATTCTGATGAAGTCTTGCCTAATATTGCAATTAAGCTAAAAACCTATTTCTATTGTCACCTCACCTGATATCTGATAAGAAGTTCACATACTCTCTGTCTTTCTGTAGATGTGATTGAAACTGATATTGCAAAATGACAAAATGAGTCCGTAGTTTAGCCAACTTGCTATGCATTCCATGAATCAAATGCACATAACTGAGCGGGAAACTGAAAGGAAAAACCTTTCCTTATCTGGGCCTTCATCTCTGTGTCATCTTTCTTTCTTTTCCTCTCCTTCCTTACATTCAATGTGTTTCCATTCTCATATTTGCTCATCAGTCCCCATCTCCTGCATGTCTCCCTTTACTTTCCCTGCCTTATTAGTCCTGTCATCCCCCCCCTCCACCCCACCTCACCCAACCATACCTCAGTGTAATGTCACATTATTCCTTTCAGCCTGTTTTTTACTCATAGCAGAGACACTTCATCCCTCTATGGCTCTACAGTTTTTGTTAATATAATGCATCATCAATGTCTGTTCTGCAATGATATTGTGATATTGTGTTATTCTATAAGATATTGTATATCTTATAAAATATTTCCCCTCTTGGTGGGTTTAAATTAAGTTTAAACCTGGTTTACATTGAGGTTAAGTGCATTAAACATAATGGCCTGTTCCATCATCACTGGGTGCTCCCTCCTGCACAATGACTCTTCTTTTTTTCTTTCTCAAATCTCTAGTCATGTCCAGCCCAGAGGTCACTCCCCTTCAGTCTGTACCAGGGTCAGGTCTACAGACAGGCAGTAATAATGACAGTCCAAAACCCCATTACAAGGATTACAGAAAACTGGCAATCAGCAGCATCATCTGTGGGATTTCCTGTATCGGCATTTATGCTTTGATAAATTCTGTCAAGGTAAATACTTTTTGTAATGGGTGTGAATATGCCAGTCACTCTCACCTGAACCCGTTTCAGAGGAGAATGTCAAAGTATGATGTGGACACAGGTGTTATTGCATTGCAACTGATCAATATGCAAAGACCACAAATAAAATGCTCTGCTGCAGGTTAGGGTTAGAGCACAGTGAAGGCAACAAAACAACAGAGCATAGTGCTTAGTTTAATTCTGAATTGTGTGAGTTTCCTGTGGCAAGGTAAGGCAGCTTTATTTATAGAGCGCATTTCATACACATGTGCAATTCAATGTGCTTTACATATACAATAACAAGATTAAAAGAGGAAATAATTAAAATTCATAAAATAAATAAAAAGATAAGGCAATAAAAGAATACAGAATCTAAAATAAATAAATAAATAAATAAATAAAAACTAAATAAATAAAAAGATAAGACAATAAAATTTGCAGCAGAAAACAGAAATAACTGAATAAAAACAATAATAGATAAGACAAGTAAAATTACACCTTTGTGGGACCACTCTTAGTAAAGCAAGTCAGTGTTCATAAGCCCTCCAAAACAAGAAAGTTTTGAGCCTGGATTTAAAAGTTGCCACATTTGAGGCATATCTAAGTGTTTCTGGGAGTTTGTTCCAGGTGTCGGTAGCATAATATTTGAATGAGGCTTTACCGTGTTTTGTCTTAGGTCTATAAACAGTTAGTAGTCCCTTTCCAGATGACCTAAGGGTTCTTGATGGTTCATAGGGAATAAGAAGATCTAGGAGATATTTTGGCCCCAAGCCATTTATAGACTAATAAAATAATTTTAAATTCAACTCTCTGGTACAATGGAAGCCAGTGCAAAGATCTGAGGACCTGGTCGTATATTTTAGTTTTTGTGAGTACCCTTACAGCTGCATTTTGAACACGCTGTAGTTTTCGGAGGTTTTTTTTAGGAAGGCCGGTATAAAGCCCATTGCAGTAATCTAGCCTACTTGAAATGAAAGCATGGATAAGCTTTTCCTGGTCTGGTTTGGATAGTAGGCCTCTAATCTTTGCTATATTTTTAAGGTGGTAATATGCTGACTTGGTTAACAAATTAACCTGGTTTTCAAAGTGTAGATCAGCATCTAAAATAACACCCAAGTTTCTGGCCTGATTTGGAGTCTGTAGTGATAGAGATTTTAGATAGTCACTTAACTTAATTCTCTCATTTTTATTGTAACCAAAAACAGGAGAAAGTTCTGGCACATCCAGTCATTTATCAGTGAGACACAATGACATAGGGAATCAATTGGACTATAATCAGAAGGTGAGAGGGCAATATAAATTTGTGTATCATCAGCATAGTTATTGTAGGCAGTATTGTAAAAGTTTTCCTAAGGGTAGCATGTAAAGATTAAATAAGAGAGGGCCAAGGACTGATCCTTGAGGAACTCCACATGTCATGTTAACCTTCTGAGAGACAAAGTTGCCAATGGAGACAAAGTAATCTCTATCTTGCAGGTATGACCTGAACCAGTGAAGGACCGTATCAGATAGTCCGACCCAGTTTTCTAGTCTATCTAATAATATAGAATGGTCAACGGTATCAAATGCAGCACTTAAATCCAATAAAACCAAAACTCAGAGTCAGAGTTAAAACGAATGTCATTAACAACCTTAATTAATTGAAAGTCAATGGTCTTGAATTTAGACATTCTTATCGAGGTCATTCCAGCTGGATAAAAAGGTAATATGTTCTGTAATTCAATGTTTGAATTAAAATGATTTAAGAGTTGGTCCACAGAGGTTGACGTTGAGGGAGGGATCAGCGTAATAGCCTTAATAAACATTTCAGTAGTCTTCTCATTAAAATGCAGTTTTTAACTGTTGCAGGTTTAGTAGGAGTCTGAAGAATAGTGGAGATATGAAAGAACACAGAAAATGATCAGAAAGTTCAACATCAACAACAGATACACTAGAAATATCAAGGCCCTTGATAATAACTAAATGCAGAGTATGCCCTTGACTATGAATTGGTCCTTGCATATGTTGTGATAAACCAAAAGTTTCCAGTATGATCGTGAGTTCTTTTGCGTATTTGTCCAGTGTGTTATCAATGTGGACATTAAAGTCGCCAGTAATAACTAAACAATCATATTCAGTCGAAGTGAGAGAAAGTAGCTCAGTGAAATCATCTAAGAAATTGCTGCAGTATTTTGGTGGCCTGTAAACTGTTAGAAATAAAATGTGTTGAGAATGCTTTAGAAGGAATGAAAGGTATTAAAAGGAGGCAAACTCTCTGAAATGTACCTGCTTGCACTGAGATATATCTCTACAGAGAGCAGCTACTCCATCACCTTTTTTTCCATCACGGCTGACGTTGAAAGTATTAAAGTTAGGGGGGCAAGTCTCAATTAGAATATCAGCAGTATTTTTTACATCTAACCAGGTTTCAGTTAAGAACATGAAATCAAGATTATGTGATGTGATAAAGTCATTGATTAGAAATTATTTATTCCCTAGTGATCTTATATTAAGTAATGCTGTTTTGATTGTTATAGAGCCAGGCTTCTGAGTAGGTCTGGAGGTAATACTGACACGGATAAGATTACTTGAACGGAAACTAGTATTAAGATGTCTAAGTTGTCTTTGGCCAGGCCGCTGACTATTTAAAATGACAGGTATTGGTGACACAGCATGATTACAGTTATTGACATTGTTTACGTCAGAAGGCAGATGACATATTTCTTGATCATTTTTAGATCTAGCGGATAGTCAAGCAGTTACAGCTTTTTGAATGTTACCGGACAGCACAACAGAGCCTAATCTGTTGAGGTGTAAACCATCCTGCCTGTAAAAAGATGGTCTTAACCAAAAAAGATCCCAGTTATCAATAAAACCAATGTTGTTCTTAGCAAACCAGGTAGTAAGCCACATATTCAGAGACAAAAGTCTGCTAAAGACTTTGCAGCCCCTCTTGAATACAGGTAGGGGACCAGACACAGTAACCTTTTTATTGAGACTTTTTAGTTTCTCACAGGTCGTATGGAAGTGGTTTTTCAAAGTTTCAGTTTCCCTTAGCCTTGTGTCATTTGTACCTGCATGCAGAATAATTGAATCTACCTCTTCGTATTTCTGCAGGTTTAAGACATTTTCAGCGATATTGGCTATATCAAGGACTCTAGCGCTAGGAAGACATTCAACATGTGCTTTTACACTGACAGATGTAAAATTAACATTTTGAATAATGGAGTCTCCAATTAACAGCACCTCATCAGTGTCCGTTTGCAAGCATTCATACTCACTGAGCACCTCAAACCTGTTGCTGAGCTTGAGATCAGATGGTGCAGGAGGGCTGCAGGGTTTTGGTCCTCTTCTTGCTGTAATCTGTTTGCCATTCGTGTGTAGAAATGGTGAGGCCGCAATGGAAAGTTCACGTAGAACGCGTTAAGAACTTACTGTCATGGATCGCGCCTTCCTTTCCTTATCTCTGCGCTTAGTATTCCGTTTTCTCATCTACCTGTAAATCTATCGGATTTTTCTGTGTTCCGCTACAGGTTTTGCTTTCGCCTCTGTGATTAGTGAGTTCACCTGTACTGCAATTCCTCTCGCTATTTATACCCCGCTTCCTCCTTTTCTCGTCGCTTCCATGTTATTTCACGTAACATTCTAGCCGGTAAAGGTATAGGAAGTTGTGCTGCTATCGACCGCTTTGCTTCTCAACGCGGGACTTGTTAGCAGTACAATTTAGGAAAAAGTTTAGTGCGCTCTTTCGCTCTTATGTCAGAGCAGAGGTTTTGGGTCCTTTGTTTTCCACCCAAACCTACGAGTGTTCTTTTGTTTTTCTCTTTCCTTTCTTTTGTTCACTCCAATACGGGAGTTAGATAAACGTTACTTTCTAGCGGGTAAAACAATATATAGGAGGTGTGCGTGCTATCGACCGCTTTGCTGCTCTACGCGGTTCTTGTTAGCAGTACAATTTAGAATATTTAAAGTGTGCTCTTTTAGTTCAGTTCAGAGGTTTTGGTTTCTTTGTTTTCCTCTCATACCTATGAGCGTTCTCACCCTAAGGGTTAGGGTTATTTTTTATTTCTCTTCTTCCTTTATTTTGTTTACTCTACTACGGGAGTTAAATAAGCTGCTTATTTCTTTTATTTTGCTCGGATATCGAGCTCCTTGCTTTTTATCGCGAGGTTATTTGTGTTCTCCTTATTTCCCCCATCCACTATGGATTATTGTCCGTCTTAGTGGTGTTCGTTGAACACTTTAAGATTTCTTATCTGTCACACCTGGACCTCCAATATTTTCTCTGTGTCTCTGGCATAGAGAACCCCTACACTTACAAGCTTTTAAAACAAAACTTAAAATAAATAAAATATTAAGTAAAACTGTTTGGGGTCGTATTCGGACACGGCCCAATACTCGATGCATTGGGTGAATTCCACACAACTAGGAAGGCAGCGTCTGTGCTGAAATGGAATAGACCTTACCATTGCAGACAAGTAATATTAACAAAATTCTCTCACAAGCCTTTGGAGATTTAGAGTAGTGGGAGTGGATTTGGGTTTTCATTTTCAAGTTAATGTACATACTTTATCTGACAATTTGAAAGTTTAAACCAACATTAGCATGCTTTTTGCCCGAGATGCTCCCATTGTTAGCGTGCGTTAACGGAAAATTCTCTCAGTGTTAGCGTGCTTTAGCGGGAGATTCTCTGTGTTAGCATGCTTGAGTGGGAGATTCTCTGTGTTAGCATGCTTGAGCAGGAGATGCTGTCAGTGTTAGCGTACTTTAGCGGAAGATGCTCTCACCATGAGCAAGAGATGCACTCACTGTTATCATGTTTTAGCAGGAGATGCTGGTTAGTGTTAGTGTGTTTTAGTGGAAGATGCTTTTGGTGTTAGCATGCTTTAGTGCAAGATGCTCTCAGTGTTAGCAAGCTTTAGCAGAAGATGCTCCGTGTTAACGTGCTTTAGCGGGAAATGCTTTCAGTGTTGGCATACTTTAGCAGGAAATGTTCTCAGTGTTAGCATGCTTTAGCAGGAGATGCTCTCAGTGTTAGCATGCTTTAATGTTAGATGCTCAGTGTTAGCGTGCTTTAGCGGAAGATGCTCTGTGTTAACGTGCTTTAGCGGGAGATGCTCTCAGTGTTAGCATACTTTAGCAGGAGATGTTCTCAGTGTTAGCATGCTTTAGCAGGAGATGCTCTCAGTGTTAGCATGCTTTAGCAGGAGATGCTCTCAGTGCTAGCATGCTTTAATGTTAGATGCTCTGTGTTAGCGTGCTTTAGCGGAAGATGCTCTGTGTTAACGTACTTTAGCGGGAGATGCTCTCAGTGTTAGCATGCTTTAGCAAGAGATGCTCTCAGTGTTAGCATGCTTTAGCAGGAGATGCTCTCAGTGTTAGCATGCTTTAGCAGAAGATGCACTCAGTATTAGCATGCTTTAATGTTAGATGCTCTCAGTGTGAGCGTGCTTTAGTGGAAGATGCTCTGCGTTAACGTGCTTTAGCGGGAGATGCACTCAGTGTTAGCATGCTTTAATGTGAGATGCTGTCAGGGTTAGCATGTTTTAATGTGAGATGCTCTCAGTGTTAGTGTGCTTTAGCGGAAGATGCTCTGTGTTAACGTGCTTTAGCGGGAGATGCTCTCAATGATAGCATGCTTTAGCGGGAGATGCTTTCAACGTTACGCCAGAGACCCACCAGATGCGTAAGCGCACAGACGCTTATTGCGCGTGCAGATTTGAGCAGAACTGAACCCAACGGATGCGCAAGAGCACAGACGCTTATTGCTTTTTCAGAGCGCATTCCGTGAACGACAGAGACGCGCTATACAAACAAACAATCTACATTCCGGATTTGTGAGCTTTGCTAAATAATGGTTAAGTAAATACTGCTATTGCATATGGCTTACTGCTTAAAAGCTAAATTTAGCAACGTAAAGCTAAATGTAGCAAACAAGACAATGCCTCCTTTATAAAGTTCACTTTTATTTATTTGGGACAGTAATCAACATGTTCTAAACATTTAATTATATCAGAATTAGCAGCTATTCTGTAGTACCTTAAAAGGATACAGTGATATCAGTACAATAAAAACAGAATAGAATATATAATAGAATAGAATAATGTTTATTTCCCTTTCGGGAAGTAAGCATAGTCTTAATTAATTGAACAAATATGTATCCTATAATAAAGAAAAAGCATTATAAAAACGGGATTAACTGGTTATATGTAAAATGTATGACTTGATATAACTTCATTCATCCCACAATGGTGATTGTCTCTGTTCCCTTTTTCATTAGAGCCTATATTAAAACATAATATGTATTAAAATAATGAATAACAATAGTAAAACTATTAGTAGGTTGAAAAACATTAATATGTGGTCATATTATACAGATATTGTGCATATACAATGTATTTCTATGAGATTGCGCATGCGGACGCCCAGAAAATTCCGCCCCGAGCGGAAAAATCTGCTCCACGTCCGCGAGCCGTCCATTCGCCAGCCGTGCGCACGCGGCCGGTGAGAACCACGGCAATTTGTTAACTTGGGAGTGGAAGTGAAGCACAGGTGTGCGTGCTTGCGCTCCTGTGTCTGGTGAGTTCCGGGCGTTAACGTGCTTTAGTGGGAGATGCTCGAAGTGTTAGCATGCTTTAGCGGGAGATGCTTGAAGTATTGGCAGGCTTTGGCAGGAGATGCTCTCAGTGTTAGAATACTTTAGCAGGAAATGCTCTCAGCGTTAGCATTCTTTAGCAGGCGATGCGCTCAGTGTTAGCATGCTTTAGCAAGTGATGCACTCAGTGTTAGCATGCTTTAGCGGTAGATGCTCTGTGTTAACGTTCTTTAGCGGGAGATGCTTTCAGTGTTAGCATGCTTTAGCAAGAGATGCTCTCAGTGTTAGCATGCTTTAGCAGAAGATGCACTCAGTGTTAGCATGCTTTAGCAGGATATGCTCTCAGTGTTAGCATGCTTTAGCAGGAGATACTCCGAGGCTGTGTCCGAATCAGAGCCCTAACTACTGTACAGTGCACTGGCAGAAGTGGGCTGTTTAATGTGCAGTTTCGCAGTACGCAAAAAATATCCGCTATACTATTTTCCAAACGTACTGTGGAAGTGTCGGAAGACGGCCCACTTATGCATGGCCACGTCACGTGTTGTTTTTGTTGTAATTGAAGAAAAACATCAGTGAAGCTGCGCCTCATTAAAAGAAAAAAAAAGAAAAAAAACTTTGTCATATTGTGACCAAAATGTTTGTGTAGTTCTTGAAGATTGCTCCCCAATGTACTCAGCGAAACCCAGGAAGTATGCTTGTCATCCAGGTGTTTCAAGTATACTGCAATTTGAAATATTTTCACCTACTGAACAACTTTCTCGTCCTATCTACTCACCAAGGCTACTCAATAGTGTGGACGAGTGCTGATTCAGACACAGCCCAGGAGATGCTCTCAGTGTTCGAATAATTTAGCAGGAGATGCTCTCAGCATTATCATGCTTTAGCGGGAGATGCTCTCAATGTTAGTGTGCTTTAACAGGAGATGCTGTCAGTGTGATTTAGCAGGAGATTCTCGTTGCGTGTTTGAGCTAATGGACATGCTCTTCTCCACCACAGGCTCGAGAGACGAGTTTCAGAGACCCTGAGAACGCCAAGATCTACTCTCACAAAGCCAAGCGGCTCAGCCTTATTGCCATCGTGGTATGGGTGGGGGTGCTGGTCCTCATCCCAGCGCTGATGGCACTGGTGTCATACCTCCTTACACTCATAAACTGACCCCAACTGTCGTCACCTACGGTGTGGGGGAACTTTCTACATTAACAGTGACCTGCATCTTTTTAAAATCCTCAATGTTCCGGTGAACTGTGTTGACATGAACACTCTAAGATTGAATGAGACTTATTCAGACACAGGCTGAGGCAGACGGAGCTTATTTCACCCCGCATCTAGCAAACAGTGCGCTCCAATTTATAATTATATAACTACACACTCAACTGGGCACGTTTTTGCCCGTTTGGAATTTTGTTTTATGAGTGCTCATTGCAGCAATCGATTGAGGAGAGTGTTGACAAGCATGAGCTCTCCCCCAAAAAGTATGTGATGTCAGCCACCACGAATCAGGCTCACACAGGCATGAGCTGGAGGAGCCAACTTCACATGCAACCAACTGAAACCCTCTCATCCCAATGGGCAATGCTACAGTCAATTGTGTGTCGCTCTGCTGGGCTGCCGGCCACAGTTGAGACATGGCCCGGATACGATACAAGACCACGGGCCCATCCATGCACTGGAACAGCATCTTAACGCATACCAGACTATGGGACCCATACACGCACTGAAACAGGGCCTCAACAGGTATCAGACCGTTGTGCACATCCATGCACTGGAAGAGTACCTTAACATATATCAGACTGTGGGACACATCCATGCACCAGACCGTGGGGCCTGTCCACACACTGGAACAAAGCCTTAACGGATACCAGACCATGGGACCTGTCCACAGACTGGAACAGAGCCTTTACAGATACCAGGGGCCTCGTATAAACGGTGCATACGTACAAAAAAGATGCGTATGTGTTTCCAATTGCAGTCTCAAAAACGTGTGTACGCATGAGTCATATTCTGTGTAAATGTGTTTAAAAGTTTTTATAAATCAGAAATTTGAAGTCGCGTACGCATCTTTTTTGTATGTATGCACCGTTTATACATGAGGCCGCAGACCGTATGTCCCATCCATGTACTAGAAGAGTGCCTTAACAGAGACCATGGAGCCCAGCCACACACTGGAATATGGCCTTAACAGTTACTAGGCTGTGGAGCCCATTCATGCACTGGAACAGTGCCTTAACAGATACCAGACCATGGGGCCCATCCACACAGTAGAACAGGGCTTTAGCAGGATGAGCCACACAGCCACTGATACTTAAACTTTACAGATGGCTTCATTTTTGATTCACCTTAAGCGTTCATCTTTGCAGTCACTCAAACAAAGCTCCGTAACAAGAGACTTAATACATATGCTGTTTAATTTATATTTTTTCATATCCAAAAGTCACTGAAAATATGAATATGTACAGTGGCATTTGAAAACAGTTACAAAGATAGCACACTTTAAAAATATTTATATTATTCTAAATTCTGTCTTTTTTTTTCTAAAAAAAAAAAACTTAAGCCCATAGTTACATTCTATTTTGTCATTATCATTTTATTTTATTATTACATGTTTTAATGTTGTGCTTTTAAATATTGTACTGTACGTTCTAAAGGTTTTTGCAATAAAATGTCTAAATATCTAAGCTTACATCCTGAAGTACTTTTTATGTGAAATATTGCTACAAACATTTTAACAATTTCCATATGCAACTACATAAGAAATTATAAATGCCAGTCATAGGACAAACTATACAAACCATACAAATATCACATTTATTCAACAGTAGAAAACATTCAAAAAATGTTTTCTTCTGAACATAAATGACTGCACAAACTAATATTTATTATTTATGTTTTGGCATTATTCCAAATTTCAGAGGATGGACATGAAAACAAATGGACGTGGAATTTTAAAGTTTAAGTTTGGCCTAAGACTAATCAAAGTGCCATTTCAAACTCTACTACTATAATTCTACATAGATTTTACACGAGAAAAAAAATGCATACTCATAATTGAAGCTGTAAAAAAATACCCTGTAATAAACGACCAGTTTTACGGCCCAAGAATATATTTTGACTTGATAATATAAAAAACAACACTAATAGGAGTACAGATCAAGCTATGATCAAAACCAGGCCTCTGTTGCAGAGCACTTTAACCCATTCTGGTCACATTTGGTTTCCCTGTTGTCCGCTAGCAAACAAAAACATGAAACCTGCCAAAAAAGCTGCCAAGTTCAAACCACTGGTCTCCCATCCAGTTTACAGACATTCCCTCAGACCACCAATTCCCACCATCCACAGCCGATGCTGTTCGCGGTCACAGGAACTGTGGTGAATGGCGGTTGGCGCAGAGCCTTGTGCATTTGCATCATTAATGCAATGAGTTGAAAGCTGTCAGGCAAATCTGAACAAATGTGGTCATGCAGACAGTCCAACGTTGCACTAAGACGAATGCCAAAGTTGCACTAAGACCAAGTCCAACGTTGCATTAAGACTAATGCCAACGTTGCACTAAGATCAAGTCCAACGTTGCAATAAGACCAAGTCCAACGTTGCATTAAGACTAATGCCAACATTGCATTAAGACCAAGTTCAATGTTGCATTAAGACTACGGCCAAAGGCTAAGGGAATCTGAGGAGGGCCAGACCATATATCAGTGCTTTTGATAATTAAATACAGTAAAAGCATCTTGGTTCACACACAAAATCACTGATATAAGGCAATATCAATCAAATGATCAAAACCTTGCACCTTTCGTAATATACATATATACAATTTATATCAATATGTGCTACATCCATAATGGAAATATAAATTCTTCATTAAATTTTAATAGAAGATCTGATTACCATCGACACTAAATCACAAAAATGAAATCACTATCTTAAGTTATGAAAAAAAAAATAATTACAGAATGAAGAATCAGGCAGAGCATGGTGTCCAGGGACTAAGGGTTAAAACACAGCTACAGTTACTGCTTTCAAATAAAGGGCGAGCAGAAACACAGGCCATGTCAACGTCCAAAGTGCTGAAAGCCCTTGTTCACTCAGTGCCAACCTGGCTGCATTCCCCTTGGACCAATGAGAAACGGCACTGGCTGGTGCTCACAGAAACACACAAAAGTTTTTGAATATGTGGATTCTCTGATGGCCGATTCTCACAGAGCCGCCTGGTCAAAAGCCATCCAGGCATCCAATAGGTCAAGTTTGGAACACAGCAGTGAATCAAGTTCCTCCATACTATGAGAAGGGCCTTCTTTAGCTTTAGGGGTTCCTCCCCGGCGAGTCCTGCCAACTACAGAACTATCCCCAGCCTTCCGGGAAGCTCCTTTCCCTGCCCCTGCCAGAGGTTTCCTCGGTTTCCTGGCCACGCCCAGCTCTGGGAACTTCACCAATCGTTTTAAACGCCGTGAGCCAATCAGAGACAGCGATCCATCACAATTGCTGGTTGGAACCTCAAATATAGTTTCAAGCCGCCTAGGTATGGGGAGGGGGGGTGGAGAGAAATGTGTTAATGAAAGGGAAGTAAACTGGAAAAACCCCATTCCTATTCTCACAGTGTGACAGGGTTGCAATTGTGGACAATCCAAAATTGCGTCACTGTTCAGCCTCTCAGGTCGCATGGTATCCATTCACACTTGGCTAAATTGAAACCATGTGTGTTACTTCTGAATTTCCAGTAAGCCATTCATCTGATGTAAAAACATTGTACTGTGACTGGGTTCAGCCCATTTAATCTGCCCAATGAATTTTAAGAGATACCATGGAGTTTTTCATTCATTTATGTCATATTTTAACAAGATTCTTAACAGAATTGAACCTTTTGTTACAAGCCCAGTTTCCGAACCATTACACTACACTCCCACCCATTAAACTATTAAGCAGAATGATATTTGAGAATTCACAGTAGAATACATAAGCACGAGAGATGCACCAACCGACAGATACATAGTAATACTAGGATTACTCACCCTTCCGGTGGTTTATGGAAGTTCTTGTTGGTGTAAATTTCCTCCAGACTGAACTCCTTCTTCTTCAGCCTATGAAATACAGGCAACAGACACATCATCAATGAGCATTATGCTGAATGCTGTGCACCAGAGGATGGACGCTCTTAACCAGAGTTTTCTGGAACGCTAAGCCTCAGCAGTGCCAAGCCAATATGGCTGCCGACATTCAAAATTTTTCGATTGATCCCGTTAATATGCAAACTAATATTCTAATAAAACACATTATTTTTTACCTATTCCAACATAATCTTTTGTTAATGAGGATAGATGGCACTAAACACCTTCTGGTTCAGTTCACTATTAGAACAATGTCAGACAATATTGATGGTAATATAATTTATTTTCAGTGCTTCTTAGTTTAGTTAACATGACTCTTACATTGTGTAATAATAGTGAAAACAGTTTTCCATAAAAATCAGCTCTTGCATAATTATAGATATGTAAAAACGAACAATAAACATAATCACTGGTCATTTGCATAAATATTTACTTTGTATCAACCGTTTCAAACAGAAACAGTTATCCTGAGGCAAAAATAACGCAGGCTAAAATCTGTGATGTGAAAGACTAATTCAAAATGGAACCAACAAAACAATGGTCACTGGAAGAAATATGGGAAATAACTGGACAGAAGTGGAAATCAGAAAATTATTGAAAGTTGGGAAAAGAATATTATAAAACTCATTGATGGTAAGCTACTGTCCGTGATTAAAATGTTTACCAGATTTTGGAATGACTGAAAGCTAGGGGAGTAATATTCGACCATTACGGAAACAGTAGCATAGCAGTAGCCTAGTTCGTTACATGATGTTGGTTTAGATCAGGGGTTCTCAAACGGGTCCTGGGGCTCCCCTGTGTATGCTGGCTTTCGTTGCAACCACAGTTGCAATCCCAGAATTTTAACAAGCTGTTAATTGTTCTTAATTGGGTGCTTTTCACGTTTAGAAAAATTATTCACCCTCTTAAGCCACATTATGTCAGAGATAGCTATGCATGCCATGTAGAATAAACACCCCATGTTCAGGTTGTGCTTATTGTGCTATATTAAAACAATGACATAAAAAGAGGTTACAAAATTATGTATTTTAACTGATCAAATTAAAGAGTGAAGTGAATCAACAGGCTCCTAATTAGGTTGTTGAACAGTGAACACATGTGTTTCACTCATAATTGTTTCTTTAAGCTTATTAACACAATGCAGGTTTGGCTCGTTATCATTTGCTTTGTGTTTGAATTCTTCATTATCTACAAAATGGTTAGTTTTAGTGGCCATGTTTCCACACTTTCACCAATTAGAAGCCTATTGATTCAAATCAGTCTTTAAATGGATCCGTTAAATAATAATAACTTTGAAATAATATAGCACAATAAGCACAATGTGAACATGGGGTGTTTATTCTACATGGCATCCATAGCTATTTCTGATATAATGTGGCTTAAGAGGGTAAATAATTCCTCTAAACATGACAAGCACCTAATTAAGAAATTAACAGCTTGTTAAAATTCTGGGATTGCAACGAAAACCAGCATACACAGGGGGGCCCCAGGACCGGTTTGGGAACCCCTGGTTTAGATGGTTAGACATGAGTTTTAAAATGTTAAAAATTTTTAAACGACTGGGAAGATTGACGCAGTTCGGTGCTCTGTTTCGGTGGTGGGCAGAGACCGCGGCGCTGCATGTATGGAGGAGAGTCGTGGAGGCGGAGTTTGTGTGTGGGACTGCTTGGTGACACTGAACATCTCGGGACAGCGGGCTATTTTTAAAAATCATGGCTTTATTGCACTTTAATTCACTTAATTCACTTGATTGATGTAATGATTGTGTTGGATGTCTTTGTTTGATATGTTTGTTTGTGTGTTGTGGGTCTGCCCCACTGTCAATCTTTTTTTGTCGTTGCTGGTACTACAACTGAAGTTCCCTTGCGGGAAAATAAAGTTATTCTATTCTACATCTCTTTATTCCTGTATGCTGAAAAAAAGATTGGAGTCGAAATGGTGACATAGACGTGCAACCTCAACCAATACATACAAGGGTGATGATTCGGACACAGCCCTAGTGGGTCTTTTTTTCAAAATCCAGATCACCAGTTCTTAAATTAAATCCGTCCAAATTAAATCCGACCAAGTCATTTTAACTATTGGACAGGGATTTAACGAAAGCCATGGCTTGTGAAGTAGTCTCATGTGAACAAATGAGACCACTTACTCGCCTCGGGCTGATGTTATTGTCATGATAAGCAAAGAGGCACAGAGAGGATCCCTACCTGACGGGACGGGGCAAACCCATTGGCGTGAGGTTGTTGGGTGATTTCGGGGGAGTTTTGCGAATTTTGATGCGTGAAACTTTGCCACGCTCACCTTGTTTCGCACTGCCAGCCTACATTAAGGAGAGAGGAATGCATATATTATAAAGAGCAACACATAACTGTCTTTATTTGTACAGCATCTTTCTTGCAAAAAGCCCTTTACACCATAAAAGTACAGATAAAATAAAGAAATAAAATGGAATAAAGGCAACACAAAACAAACTTGACTACAGGAGGTCTTTGACCAATGGACCAGAGCAGTACGAACAGCCAAAGTTGTATGAACTGCTAACATCAGATAGGGGATTGTCAATTTCTCTGACCTTCACAATCCTTCAGTCAGTGATGGGGAAGCTACTTTACAGTAGCAACAAGCTTAGGCTACTTCCCTGAGAATCCAACCTTAAGTTTAGCTAACTTGAAGCTAATATTTAGCGCATTTGCCGGAAACTAAATTGTTTTCAACAAAATGTTGCCAGAGGTTTGTCAGAGTTTGCCAGTAGTGAATGGCAGTTCCCACAAAGCAAATTTGCATGTGAAAATATGAGCTTGCTGCAAACCTGTGGCAACAATGCCAAATTGCCACAAATTTGCTGGAAGGCCTATATTTTTGTAAGGGTGGACACAAAACTGTTTTCAATTCCCCATCACAATGATGTGCCCCATAGTTTGGGATCAAAGTCTAATCCTGACCCAATGGAGACAGAGTTACTCCTGGATACATAGAACTGACCATAGCATCCCCAGATTCCCTACGATTGTTCATGTTATACCAGTGTAATGTACACTGCTTTAAAATAGATGATCCATACCTTAATTTCAGAGTCTGAGAGGGATTTTCCATCCTGTGTCTCAATGGCTTCAAGCTCTGGTGTGAAACAGGTCCCCTCTTCCTCCAACACCTGCTGCTTGCCCGCAGTCTCACCATCTAACGGCATCAGTGAGGACCTACTGCAGCACCAGAGCACAGGTACTCACTTACAAGTGCTACAAGCTGAATGTAAGAGATAGGTTTAGTGTATGTATTGATTGGTTTACAATGGCGAGTATTTGGGCATTCAGGGATTTGTGGCCTAAAGCAAGAAAACACACCTCAAGTACCTTCAAAGCAGCTTGTGCGGCAAAGTTACATTTCCAGAGACTGAACATACAGTGCAGTCCAAAAGTATTTGGACAGTGACACGTTTTTTAAATTGTTTCTCTGTACTCCAGCACAGTGGAGTTTGAATGGAACAGTGATGATGAGGTTAAAGTGCAGACTTTCAGCTTTAATTTGAGGGTGTTTACATCCATATCAGGTGTAGCCCTTTTATACATAGGTTGTGTCCAAATCAGCACCCTTCCATCCTATTAAGTAGGCTTGTTGAGTAGACAGGACGAGAAAGTTGTTAAGTAAAATTTTCTCTAAATGTAATATACTTAAAACCTCTTATGATAAACTCGGGAGCACACTTTTAAAGAAGTACGAAAGCATTTTGGCTGCATAAATTTGACGCACAGGTTTGTTTTAAAAAATGAGATGCAGCTTCACTGACGTTTTCCGTGATTAACAACAAAAACAACATGTGACATGGACGTCTTACGACACTTCCAGTCAGCACCGTCGGAAAATAGTATCGGGGATATTATTTTGCGTTTTGCACATCGCATACTAAACAGTGCATATTAAACAGTACACATCTTGCCAGTACACTGTACACAGGATACAGGACGTAGTTGACAGGGCTCTGATTCGGACACAGCCATAGTCCCCCCTATTTCAGGGAACCAAAAGTAATTGGAGAAATGAACAAACTTAAATAAAGTCATAATATTTAATATTTGGTTGCATATCCTTTGCATGCCATGACTTCCTGATTTCTGTGACCCAACAACATCAAAAGACTTGATATCTTATTTTCAGGTACTCTTAGAAGCAATACTATAACCTCTTTATTAGGGATGCACCGAAAATTCGGCCACCGAAAATTTTCGGCCGAAAATGGCCCAAAAAAAATTTTTTTTTTTTTTCGGGGACCGAAAACACCGAAACACAACGGCAAACACACTTTTTTTTTTTTTTTTTTTTTTTTTTTTTTTTTTGAATTAATGACGCAAAAAAAAAAAAAAGCAGCAAGCCAGCACACTGGCCAAGAGCCAGCAATGTCGTGGGTGTGGTTGTTGTGGAGATCTCGGAGAATGACCCACGGATAGGATTTTGCAAAAAAAAAAGCAAAAAATGCAGTGCTCAAGGGGGGGGGCAAAGAGTTTCTTTTAAGAGTTTTCTCCTAAATGGGTGACTTTGTTTTTATGAGTTTTTTTTTTTTTTTTTTTTTTTTTTTTTACATTTCAGCAGTTTATAGGTAGTACATTATTATTTAATTTACACATTTAAGGGTCATGTAAATTTTTTTTTTTTTTTTTTTTTTTTTTTTTGTTTTTTTTTTTAATTGTGCATTGCTAATAAATAGTTTCATTTTTTTAAATTTTTTTTTTTTGAATCTGAATTTTTTTTTTTTTTTTTTTGAGTTTTTTTTACATTTATTTAAATTTAGCATAAATTTAAATAACATTGAATCATTTTTTATTTTTTTTTTTTTTTTTCGTTCGGTTTTTTTTTTTTTTTTTTTCGTTTTTTCTTTTCGGTTTTTTTTTTTGTTTTTCATTTCACTCTTTATATTTAAATACATCTCTATGAGAATTAGCAGGAGGGGGGGGGGGGGGGGGGGGGCTCCATCTGTTAACATCAGTAACTCATTCTCCTCTTTCATATCATCATTCCCTTTCTTTTTGCTTAGATAAACCTTATGTGAGTGGGTTTAGGTGGTTCACAGCTTTACAAGTGTCCTTGTTGGAAACGAAAATGCACATGTGATTACCGAGTGCACAAAGATGATATTTTCTCTCAAATTACTGTATATGATTATGTCTCAGGCTGTTAAGATTTAAGTTATGAACATCCGGTAAAATTTTAGTATCACTCCGCGCAAGAACTTTGTGGCAAGCTACTTCTCATTTTGTTCTTCTATAGTACGCTTGTTCTGTTTATGAAGTGAAACACCCCCCTCTCACGAGCCACCTAGGTACAGCACACTGCTGCACAAAGTAGGTCTACCGTTGACAGAAAATGTTTGGGACAACTGGCAACTTTTCCATACGCTATTTCAGCATGTAAAATTTCTACTACATACAATCAAACTATACCTTTGTTTATTTAACAATTTCAGTGGATTTAGGCGGTTATTTAAACAAAGGTTAGCTAGGGGGCAATTCAATTCAAAGGCAAAATGCAAGATGTTAGCATTGTTCCAATTCAGGTTTAGCCAACTTTAACTACAAACGTGAGACCAGGATAGCATCACTACAGCCTTACATACTATTTCGGGGGTAAGTAAAACAATATAAAAATTTTAAAAATGGGTGAACTATCCCTTTAAGCTGTAAATTACACTGAAACAGTATGGAACACATGGTTGGCAAAATGGCTGTATGTCATCAAGGGTGTGTGGTATAAAATGAGCGTCAAACTCTCACTCTGCTGCTAGATATGCAGTAGATGTGGATGGATCACTTTAAGGGTTTCTTCTCCCGACTTATTTTTCCATACAGTTCAATAGAAAAATCAGAAGTCAGGAGAAACACCCCTTAAAGTGATCTATCCAGATCTACAGCACATCTGGCAGCAGTGATGGTTTGAGGCTTGTTTGATACCTCAGGCCCTTGATGACTTACCGCCATTTTGCCAACCATGTGTTTCACACTGTTCCAGCATAGTTTACAGCTTAATCTAGCCCCCCTCCCCAAATTCCCATAGAGATCCATTCAAATGCAGAGGTTACAGTATCTCTAGTAAGAGTACCTGAACATAAGATATGAAGAGTCTTTTGATGTTTTTGTGTCAGACATCAGAAAGTCATGGCATGCAAAGTATATGCAACCAAATATCGAATATGACGACTAAGTTTGTCCACTTTTGGTCCCCGAAAATGGGGGGACCATCTATAAAAAGGGCTACAATTGCTACATGGTTCACATGATATGGATGTAAACACCCTCACATTAAAGCTGAAAGTCTGCATTTTAACTTCATAGTTCCTGTTCCATTTCAGTACTTCTTCGGAGGTACTTGGGCGCAAGTTGCATGACCATAGGAAACCGTTTCAAATGAAAATAAGATGAATTATAAGCTTCATTTTAGGATAAACTTTTTTTGAAGGGAATATACATAGACAACCTCTGAAGGCATAATCTCGCTGTGCAAGCTACTTTGGGGTTACTTGAAGTGCATTTTCTTTCTTTGTACCTCATATCCTGAATATTCATACCCCAGAAAATTCTGTAAGTACGGAAAATATCCTTTATTGCAGACAAAAAAATACACTAAAATGAGAAAGTAAACTATCCCATAAGACAATATACAGAAGCACAATTACTAAGGATATAAAATGTACATATTAACATAAAATCTTGAGTAAAAAGAAAAGTAAAAAGTGCATTAGCAAAATTTTTATATTTACATAATACGCAAAGAGTAAATACCAATAATAATGATGATAACTATCAGAACTGAATTTATAACTGAAACAATGTTGTACATACCTCACAACTGAACCGAACATCTTAATAAAATATACATTTGCTTGCTGTGAAAGATGTAGCCACATTTGCTGCAAATAAACCGCTCTCGCAATTTTGGCAATTACCTGCAAAAAGAAGAAATGGAGGCAGTGGATTTGCTGGATTTGGGGAAGGCACAGGAAGTAGAGCCAGGGAGCAGGTGACAGACCAGAGAGGAAACGGGGAAGGAAGTGGAGGGGATGGCATCACTGGAGGAGGAGAAGGTGACATCGCAACTACAAGTGCTACTACTGCTGGTGCTGCTACTCAAGCTATTTCCCTCCTGCTTCCTGGAGAGGAAGGCCAGGGGACTCGATAGAAAGCAGGAGGCCAGGGCGGTAAAGGATGTGGAGGACACAGAAGAGATGGGGTTGTAGTACTGCCCGCCCCATCCAGTGGGGTGCACTTCCTTACGTAAACACAGGGGGGCAATCTCTCTCTCCACTTCCAGACTACAGACAGTGTGTCTCCGAGCTCGTTTAGATGATGAGGGAGGCAGAGGAATGGGAAGGCAATGATGGAAAAGTAAAGGCTGATGCTTTCTGTGTGGGGTTGAGGGTAGCAGGGGGCTCGTCCAGGGGCCATCATGGAGGAGGGAGCGGATCTCTGGACAAGAGTAGCTTCGCAGCAAGCGGGTGGGTAGGGAGCCACAACCTGGCTTTTTAAATGAATCAGTCTCCTTCGGCTGCTCACCTATGTCGGCAAAGTCTTCCTTCTTTTCACACCTGGCTCTAAAGCAGTATTTGCTTTTCCTTTCTTGAGAGTCCTCCACTTTTCTCTTCCCATCCCTTTGCTTAGGCTTCTTCCCTATTCTCTCATGTAGCACTTCCTTGTTGATTAGCCTGTGCACCTTGCCAGACCTCAACTTCTCCTCATCATTCGCTTCAGGAAGCTTGTGCTTGGTATTTGTTGTTAGGCAGGAACAGGGTACATTTTCCGTTGTTCCTTCCTTGCCCTTTTCTCTTCTGCCACCTCTCTTCCTACCGATCCGCATGAGTGTACACATTCTGGGCTGAAACTGGGATTTAGTGTCAGCTTGGATCAGGCGAGGCAAGGATTCCCCTGCTCGACTGCCGGTTCCCCCTGATACTGCTACTTCTTGGGGCTCCAGATCACAAGGACTGCTTTCATCTCCTAACTGTGCTTCTCTTTGCAACTCTATGTCTACAGTGATCTCCTTTTCAACATCCTCTTTGAAAAACTGTCGCTCTTCTTTTCCAATCCCCATTCCTGCATCAGCTTGATTCCTTAGTCTGCGTTTTAGTCTCCCAAGTTCGTTCCGGCTCCTAGGCTCAATTGCTTGGCTTCTCTCATTCTTTTTGGGCACTTCAGATAGCACAGTAGTTCCGTTTAAAGCACCTTGGATCATCTCCTGCATAGCCAGACACTTCTGATTCAGCGTAGGATCTGTATCTATTCCTGAGGAAGGTTCCCTCTTCCTACGCCTGCAATGCTGACGTTCCCGCTTTAGGCACTTGGGTCTTGGATCCTTGAGCGGAGTGTCCGATTCCTTGACACCAGCAGAATCCTCCTCTTTGCTTACAGTTTCAGTGGTTATCCTTTCAGAGTCATACGTTGAGTGGTTTGGAGAACGTCTACTATTCTCTAAGGCACTCACAAAACTTCTTAACTTTCTACCGCTGAAGCTTGTGGCATTTTTACCTCGACTTATGGCTCCACTTGCACTCATAGTGCCCTCTGTGCTGTTGTTACCGGTGCTACAATCTTGAAATTCCAGAGATAATCCCATCATAGAATTTGTGCATTCCCCTCCCATAGTTAGTGCAATCTCTGTGATGGATACTTTTAGAGTCTTCCTTCTGCCTTCTGCCTCCTCTTCCTTTTCAGTCAAAGAAGAGTCATGACTCTTCTTTCCAACTACTCTCCTGGAACTGAGGGACCCATGAAGATCTGCATCTAAGATTTGGGAAGCACCAGTCCCTATCCTAATAATTCTGTTCTCATCTGATCTTGCCTCTTCCCTGGCTCCATCTGTTAACATCAGTAACTCATTCTCCTCTTTCATATCATCATTCCCTTTCTTTTTCAACCCTTTCCCTCGTTTACCATGCATTACGATTTTTAATCTTTCATGCATCTCAGAGCCTCTTTCTGAAGTCTGAGGTTCTCCCGGACTTTCTTCTGAGGACATAATTCCTCCCCCTCCATGCTGATCAACATGGGGTCCCCACAGTGTGGGCCTGGGCAGTATGCACTCTAAGATTTGAGGCGGAATCTGCACAAGATCTTGTTTTCCAGGTTCTCTATCCCCCTCCCAGGTTCCCTCCAGATTATCTGCCAGAACCTGAACTGAACCTTGACATGGGGAATGTGTGGTGGTGACAGGGGTCTTGCTTAGTAATGGAGGAACTCCAGATTCTTCCTCCAGCCGTTGAAAATCCCCTGGCTTGGCTTCTACAATGAGGGATTCAGGGGGTGTAAAGGAAAAGGATGTGCTTAAAGTACACAAGGGCCTACTGGCGTTTGCCTCTAGAACAGGAGGTTTTGATGCATCTCTTAAGGTACATTTTTCCTCACAAAATCTTATGGTTTCATCTGGAGAAAGTGGGGCTTTTTTAGGGGAAATTTGAGTGAATAGATCAGATGAAGGCGATCGTTTGAGTGGATAATTAGGAGAAGTAATACTCGGAGTGGGGCCTTTAGCGCACGACTGATGCAAGTGTGCCCCTTTAGCTGCCCGATGTTCTTCGGAAGTACTTAAGTGCAAGCTGAACCTACCCCTGGTTCTGGGGGAGTCTAAGTGAGAGGAGTCCGGGCTGGTCAGGGAACCACCTGGGTCCAAAGCCAGAGGAAGTTCAGTTCTGGGAAGTTGACTACGTGGCCCAGAGCGAGGGGATTCCGTCAGGCTCTCCTCTTTGCAGCTAGGAAATGAGTCACAGTCCCTCAGTACCTGTGGTGTCACATCTGAATTTTGTTTCTCTGCGCAATTAATTTCCTGTTCTTCAAAACTGTCTCTGACTGTGGTTTCTGTATCAAAGTTTAGTCTCCGAACAGAGGGGTGTTCTAGGATGACATGCTGCTCTTCCTCTGTGCCAGAGCTCCATGTCTGCGCTGCAGCGGTTTGAGGCTGATGAAGATGCCCTGACTCATCCTCTCCACAGACCTGTCCCTCAGACTGAGACCAACCCGAATCGGTACTGCCTTCACTTTTACCTTTTGCTTCAAAATGTCTTTGGATATCCAGGCTCTCCATTGCTTTATTTTCTGAAAAATGTCCATTGTGGCTCACAGTGTTGCAGTTACTGCCAGTGACACTGTCTGGGCAATGGTTCTGGAGGTCCGGGAGTGTATCGGAAAGTGCTGAGGGAAAACTGGGTTTGATACGACGGACTGGACTCATGACTATCTCCGTGAAGCTGGCCATCTTTGACTTGAATGATTGAAAAAGAGGACCAATCACCCATCTCTTCACAGGAGGCGGGTTTTCAGGAGGTTCAACGGTTTCCATGTCCATTACCGATTGGCTGGGCTGTAGGTCAGGCCCTGATTCCATGGCTGATTGGCTGGGCTGTAGGCCAGGCCCTGTATCCATGGCTGATTGGCTGGGCTGTAGGCCAGGCCTTGTTTCCATTACTGATTGGCTGGGCTGTAGGTCAGGCCCCAGCATCCCTGTATTGCTCTCCTCTATGTGGAGTGCGGGAGGAATCAGCATTCCTTTACCCCTATGCTCCTTTCTGATTTTCTGCCTGCAGCGAAGAGAGAAAATGCAATTAACAAATATGCGAAACCACCACAATTTTACAAACATTTTCACAGTGTTGCGTGTACAGAATGCAAAACGACACAAAAACCCTAATTTTTTCCACTGGTTTTCTATTACGAGTGCTCCTTCATCTTATTTTGTTTCACCATTTAGTGTTTGACGTTCAACATGCTATTTTAATATAATTTTAAAAAAAAATAAATAAATACAAATTTTGTTCACAAAAACCACATTCTTTTGAAATTAAACTGTGACACTAGTTTGTGACGATTGCATGAATAATCAGATAATGACATTCAAAGTAGCAGCAACAAAAAGCTCCAGTAAAAGCCGGCACTTACTTTGTCATTTCATTTCCAGTTTCCACTCTGGAACATTCTTCCTGTGAAATAAAGTGGCATGAGCTTTTGTTAACTGGGTGAAATCATTTTGGCACTGAAGCAATAGCTCAAAGATAATACCTTGTGCTTGTTACAAATTCTCCTGCCTGTCTCTGTGTTGGGGTGCTGAAGTGTAAAGTTTGATAGACCAATTATTTGCTCAATTAAACCGGATATTTTATTACATTAGCCTGAGGCACACTTGCAAGGCAGAGGCACAAACAAGTTACTATACACATTTCCGGCTGATATAAATAAATGCTTGAAATATACAACAGAAAAAATCTAAAACTTAAGTCATAATGCGAACAACTAGGGGTGTGACGATTCAATCCCATAACGATTCGATTACGATTCTTTAGGCAAAGGTTCGATGCATCATAACATCTGACATTTGACCACAATTCGATTCGATACAATTCGGTTCGATTAATTTTGACACTTTTAAAAAATTTAATAGGTATGCTAATGTGATTTGATACAGATACAGTCAGCAGTAATTAAATATTCAATAAAACCTTACGCCAAGTTCACAGAATTATGTTTATTGTTAAGGCATGCCATACATGTTGCAGCTGTCTGCAGCAAATAATGCAGCAATAAACATGACTAACAGTGTATTTTCTAAAGTTGCCCTATTGAGGTTATTGTTTTTCAAACAGTGTCAGACATGGTACCCTAATACCTTTCCTTTATTCACTAAAATGTTTTCTGTATGGTGTATCTAGGTTCCACGACATTCATTAAGTGACTAAATCCCTCTTCTTCTACCGCACTGTATGGTCTAACCCCGTTTAGAACTGGTTTTTAAATTTTATTTTAGTTTTTGTCTGTGTGATATGTAGGGGAAGGGGGGGGGGGGGGGGGGGGGGGGGGGCGGGGAGAGGTTTGGAATCGGACAGTTAACGTAGTAATAATTAATTGAACGTAAGACATTGCAAATCGTCTATTTTTGTTTTTTGGTATGTGTATAAAAACTAATAAAAACAAATAAAATAACTGTTTGGCCATTTCTCCAGGAAAATCTTGACTCCCGAGTTTAGCTTGCTAACCCGCTTGCTGTCCTTCACGTCAATGGTGTGTCGTCGGCTCAAATGGTTTATCATGTTTGTGGTGTTGCCTGTGTATCTGATTTCAACTTGGCATATCTTGCATATTGCAGCGGTTTTGTCAAGTACACCCTCCTTCTTTCTAAACCCGAAATGCTTCCATACCACTGATTTTCTGTTTGGAACATCGCAAATTCTGTCAATTTCTGTCTCTTTTGTCGCACTTGAGCAGCTAGCTATTCCGCTCAGATCTGTCTGTCTCATTGTCGCTTGATTCCCGCCTGTCGCTGCTTTCAACTCACGCTTACGTGGGGGTTGGAGCAGAAACATGGATTAAACTATTACAACTCCTAACTCTTATATATCAAACTGTGAACACTGTGAACTCTTTGTTTTATTTAAGTATTGTAAATGTCTCTTCATGTCTGTCTTTTCTTGTTGTGCCGGTGCACTTTACTTTTATTGTTTTTTACTGTTATTTTTTTCCTTTTTACTGTTTTTTACCTTCTTTTGAAATGTCCTGTCTTTTCTTCACCGTAGGATAGTGAGGAACGTAATTTCGATTCCTTTGTATGTCTGGTACATGTGAAGAATTGACAATAAAACTGACTTTGACTTTAAAGCTAGTCAAAACAGTTTTAAAAGTAGTCGTGTCTCAGAAATATATTTTTTAAATAATGAAATGAATTTTTTTTTTAAAATAAATAAATACATGTGCACATTAATTTACAATGCGATATTAATCGATGCTTATCAATTCTAATCTTACAGATCGATGCAGTTGTATTTACACATTCAGATCGATGCATCGGTGCATTGTCCCACCCCTACAAACAACAAATTGGGATATTGAAACGTATTGAGGCCACTTCTTAGTGCCAATGTAGCAACTGCATAAAGAAAAACCCCAATTGTGTGTAAGGTCGCAGTGTTGTGTAATGATTACAGAAGAGGGCCTGTAACAGACTGTAGCCTCACTTCTCTGGTGGAACACTGCCTATTGTACCATTGAGCAAGGTAGTTAACCTCAATTGCTTCAGTGAATATCCAGCTGTATATTGTATGTAAAGATTGTAAGCTGAGCAAGTTGCTCTGGATAAGAGCATCTGCTAAATGTCTTGTAATGTAAAAGTAAATATATTACTAAAGAAACTAAACTAAAGAAAAAGACAACAATACTTGTTATATTTAACATTTCATGATCTGAGTTTGATCTTCTAAATAGATAATTACAATTAATGGTATTTAAATGACAAAGAAAATTAAATTACAAGGTATTTAAAGTGTACTTGAATTATCTGGATACCATGCTAGGTATGTTAAAGCCAACATTGCATTAAATGAGGAGACGCATTCAAATTTGTTTACAGCAGGATTTTGAGAGCAAATCTGAATATCAACAGGCTAGATGGATAAATATTCCGTTGAAAAAGAACTGAGCATGATGATGTGCTAAACTGATATTCCTGAATTTATAATTCACCACAATTACTGCGCAAGACAAAAAAAATCTGAAAAGTGGGCATCAATTTGAAATCCATTTCAAACAGAAAAAAGAACACCCACGTACATTCGCAGTAGTGAAGCCACTACACTAATCACCAAGGATACAGTCATCAACTAAACAAACAAGTATTGTTATGCCATAACATCTCTCTTATTTAACTGACAGTTAGTGTGGAGAATGAGTCCAACCCTACCTTTTTCTGAATTCTGGCTATAATATCTGCACAACACTGAAATTTGCTAATTAAACTGGAGACTTACTGTTCTACCACTTCTCTCTCTCTTTGCATGAGCAGAGGTCCGTCTGCTTTTCCTTCGCACATTCTCTCCTTCCTCCTCTGCGTACGCTTTGGTGACCTGCATGCGTCCACTCGTTCGGCTTCTTTCTTTCCCTCCCCTACTGTTATATGAGAGAGAAAGACAGAGACAGAGACTCATTGCCACACTCTGAGGGACAATGAGTGACCCTCTCATGCACACACATACATACTTAGACATACACACCTAATATCACTAACTGTAATTTTATTATTATTTGATGAAGCAACAGTGATTAACTGAGAAGAGATGAAAGCAGCATGCAAAGAACGTGTGCAGCGAATGGGTTTTGCAATGATGTAGGGCAGATTCAAAGTTTGAGAGGATACATTCAGTACATTGGAAACAAAGAGATGACCAAAGAACAATCAAAATATCAAATGACAATAAAAAGTAACCGAGTGCTGGAAACATGCTACCTGCATGTGACAGAAGACAGAGAGCGGGGGCAAGGCTGAGGTTTTCTCTGAGAGGGGATGCAAACAGGAATTGATGGGACCTCAGCATCTCCTTCCATTGGACAAACAATGTGGGGGTGCAAGGTAGGAGGGGAAGATATCATCCCCAATCTTTCCACCCCCCACCCAAGCTGTTTCTACCCCTGTAAAAATATAAACACAACATACCAAACATCTAGAGGCCACTTAACATCTATATGCTTGTCATGATGCAATGGCTACAAATGTATCCATTTTCATCAACTAGAGTCGTCGATGGATAAATGACACTACTGACTAATGCTGATCTACAATACATAACATCTTATTCATTTACCCGTTTTGGTGCTCTCATCTTAATCACCTGAAAGTCCTCTCCACAGTGCTTCCCAATGCATTTCCCTCATATCTTTCTCCGATCCTTCATGCTATACTGGCTGTACAAGCTATTCCGTTACGTTGACTCAGATCTCCCGGATTAATAATCTTCAGGAAATGTAGCCAGATATGACTAGTGCATCTGCAGTTTATAAAACCTATCGAATAGTACAGATAGCACTAGCTAATTTCAGCGATCTAGGACAGTGGTTCTCAAACCAGGTCCTGGGGACCCCTGTGTATGCTGGTTTTCGTTAAAACCACAAATGCAATCCCAGAGTTTTAAAATGTTTATTTTTTTAAGACGCTTTCCACGGTTTGAGCGATTATTGACCCACTTAAGCCACATTATGTCAAAAATATATATGTATGTCATGAAGAATAAAAGTCCCATATTCACATTGTGCTTATTGTACGATATTGCAAACGATTACAGAGGCAAAACATTTTAACCTGCCTACTTTCCGTCGTGGCCTGAAAACGCACCTTTTCAGACTCCACCTGGACTAATACTTATCTAGGACCTCATGGTTTGTGCTCTTGTTGAACTGTGTACTCAAGGTAGTCAAGTTTATAATATTTAGAATAGAATTGTATTAGAGCTGATTTACCCAGTTCACTGTGAACTGCATTGTGTTCATTACTAGGGATAGCTGCTACTGTATGGGAAGAATGTGCTTTCTTATCTGTTCTGTAGTTACTTCGATGACCTTTCTGTATGCACTTACTGTACGTCGCTTTGGATAAAAGCGTCTGCTAAATGAATGTAATGTAATGTAATGAAATTAAAAGACTGAGGTGAATCAATAGGTTCCTAATTTGTGAGTGTGGACACCTGTCCACTAAATCTAACCACTTGGAAGTGAAGACAAATTCAAAGACAAAGCAAATGATAACGAGCCAAACCGGCACTGTGTTAGCTAACATGAATACATTTAAGGAACAAATTATGAAAAGACTTCAAACACATGTGTTCATCAACCTTAATTGAGCAAGAGATTTGCTGTAACAAAAACAAACACCTCCAGGACCGAGTTTGAGAACCATTGATCTAACGTTCGGATAACTTGCTAAATTAACAAACTAGTTTAATGACTGAAATCAACCATAACTTATAGCGGGAAGCACAACGCGAACTTACCTCTTCAGTTGTCTTTCTCAATTCAGTGATAAGCAGCAACAGCGGTTAGTTTATAGTTAGCCAGTCTAACTTAAAACAAACCAGGAAAATACTTCAGTTGTTTACAAGTTATGAAAGCGTTATTTCCTACTATGAAACCACGTTCTTCAAAAGCTCAATAACTATATAGCACAGTGAGGTGACACTATGTTAAGATAGCTAGTAGGCTATGTTATTAAACAAAGCACTTCGAGCATACGCCGAGCAAGTTCGTTTACGTTACCGCGTTAACGTTAACACCAGCTAGGCTAACGTTAATTAAAAATAGCGTAGCTAATAAAAAGCCGAAGTGGTCAAATTAAAAAGCCGGGCAGCCAATGACTCGCTAATGCTAGTTAGCTAACTACATAAAAGGGGGGGAAAACGGCGATGCCGCTGGACATAACCAGTTTGCTGGTTAATGTATTATAAATGGTCAGGAAGAAGTTTGCTGCAAAATTCAGCCGGACCTCCGCCGCATCTGTTTAACCATGACTACTTATGTTATGAACACAAACGTCGCTATGCCTAGTCTAATATAAGCTAGCTACAGCATCATAGCTAGCTAACGTTAGCCTACATATGAAAGAAAAGAAAAAAAATGCGTCGCCCATTAACGTTATCGTTCACACGCAGCTATAGGCAGATATTCTCTATCAAATTTAACGTTAAGGATTAGAAAAACCTTACTTCTTTCAGTCAATTAATAATCGTACTGAAATTAAAAAATGCATATCAAATTGCTCTGAATACACATGCAGATTGCATTAACAAGGCTATTTTATACACGTAAACATTGACGTACAAGACACACGGACGGCGCCCAATTTTAACCATTTCATTTAAGTTCCTTCTGTGCAACGCAACATTCACAACCAAACATACAAGACCGGGATCGCAGATTCGAGGGTCAACAAATCCTCAGCCAATTAACTCGATTCACTACATTCTGTTTGTATTTTATAAAGACTGACCAATCAACGACGTGCCATACCGCGTCTTAACCAATCCGTATCTGTGAAAGAGAGCATCTTAGGTGAAAGGCGACCAATAATGGGAGGAGGAAGCGGTCTTTGTCCTCAGTTGAACTTGAGTATTTGCTTTCAACCAATCAAAAAGCGCATTTGAAAGAGGCCGGTCAACCAAGAGAGCGAATAAAGGCTTGGAGACATGAATGAAAATTGCGAGGCATTAGTTACATTTTTTAAATTCTGTAGTATAAAACTAGTGATCACCACGTGAAACAAAAAATATTTAAAAAAATGTTTTATGGCAGCGTATTCAGTTACATATTTGACTGTTTTCCAGTCGGTAGCTTCAAGTTTTTTTTGTTTTCATTTAAATAAAGAGAAGATTCAAGATACGGTCTGAGACTGTCCAGTTTATTTAAAAACATTAGGATGGTATCATACAACAACATTTTGAACAATATTCTTTCAAAGCACTGTGTGTTTATGTGGTTTTGTGGTTTGTGTATGTGTATGAGTGTGAGTGTGTGTGTGTTTGTGTTTGTGTTTGTGTGTGAGTGTGAGTGTGAGTGTGTGAGTGTGCATGCGCTTGTATACAATTCGAGCAGTCTAGGTTTTCTGGTGTCAGATGTAGAGATCGAAATCCAGTCTCTTGGAGCTGTAGAACTGGGCACCTCCTTGTCCAACCTTCCTGCAGTAAACTCCATCTTTGAAGTAGCCATCATCCACCCAATCCTGAAACATAGGAGGCAGAATCAATACTTGCCTGATGACACCGACTTCACAACTGTCACAACTCAGTGCTAGAGTACAGAACCAAAATAACAAAAAAATGTGTCACTGTCCAATTAAGTATGGTGCTCACTGTATATATACACATATAATTCACTTGACTCCTACATTTCCCCAAAAGTTTATCTTCACAAACTATAAAATAACTTAATGAATCAATTACTATTTATAGGCAAAATATGAAGACAGAAAATAGCACAACATACAGTACATGGCATAACAGTTTGTGAAAATGTAATGCAGCCATGTTCATGGAAGATTTGTTGCACGTCTGCACCTCTGGCCCTCAATGCTGAGTAAAACATGCAGCAATCACAGTGGAAGAAATACATATGGATTTCCGCAAAGAAGAACGGAGTGCTGGTGCTCAGTTCCTAACAGACAGGACTACCACAGCCACAGGTTTGAGGGCTGCTTTTAGTAGTATAACTGTGATAATCACTAAGAGAGGAGTGGAAACAAGAAAAAGACATGCAAATTACCAAACGCACGCTGACTGATGTACAGGGCTACAGTTACTAAATGTAGTGAATGAAAAATGGACACATCAACATAGCCATTTAAGCAGGTCTTGGGCCATCCCTGGTTTTGATGATACCATCTGTTCACACCCCAGGTTAAAATCTTCAGTTGACTGAGTTCAGTGGTCGTTCCCGTTTTGCTTTGAACGTTGAATCAATGCACAAACATCTCAATCCTGGAATATCCGCCTGCTGTTGCCCTTTGCAGAGTTCCGTCACCTTGTAAGCTGGTGCTTGTAAAACATCAGCAAGGTGAACCATCTTTGTGACAGAAGCTTCTACGAGAAACGTCTGAAAATCATCAGTCTTTCAAAGTCAGCGAGATATTAGACGCGCGAGCCATAATTACCTATAATTGTAGGCAACCAGGTAAGAATTTATATACACAACTATATTCATGCTGTGATACCATTTGCTTAATTGACCCTTTGCGAAACTCCTCCACCAAGCGGTGATAGTCCAATCATAGCCTAGCAACCGTTACTAGACATTGGACCTCCGTCAAGCTTTCCGAGTTGTAGGCTAGCTTGTCATCATGGTCAAACGGTGCGATTGGGAACCTACAAAACTGCCACTCCTTATCCAAAGAATTTGGAGGAGGATGTAATTTGTTTGTAATTTTGTTTCCAAAACTCAAATCAAAGTGTAGGCTATGGATAAAACTATGTGGGTGACCTCATTCACAATTGAACCCCTTGAAGATTATGAAGCACACCAATGTTTAAAAAAGCTAGTTAACATTAACGTTACCCTTATCTTTGGTGTTTATAGCTTCCATAACTGAAAAAAGAAACAAGCTACACAATGGAAGGTAAATGACTTAAAATATATCAAAATAAAAATCTATACAAACAGTTTTCAATGGTCTAACAATGCAATGTTAATCACCTCCTTTAGCTTTGGCTATCCGTAACGAACGTCAGCTGTTATAGCTACTGTTTAGCTCTATCTGTTATAGCTACTGTTTACGTTAGCTCTATCTGTTATACTTAACGTTACTGTGCTGAAACTGGACTGATATGGACTTACTAAATCATATAAAAGACCATATGTAAGTGTTTGCAGATCTATTTTTAAACCATTCGTTAACTTAACTTACCAGACTCCATCTCGTAAACAAACCGATGATAATAACGTTGTCTTCATCAATGAGATAAGGTTTGCCAAGAGATGCATAGCCAAGCCAGCTAGTCTCTCTGGTGATGTCTGTAACGTTAGCTTTCCACTGTCACTGTGGTAGCTAGTTAGCTAGCAAATGAGATGGCACGCTGTGATGGAAATAATGCTGCCTGCCATCATAAAATTTACTTTTAATAATTTCAGCTAACATAGCACTTATACTACAAATGTGAAATTGAAGATCAAAATTTCCTGAAGTTACCATTTTTCCAAAAGGGTAGTAGCCTACTTTCATGGTTGTCATTGCTAAAACAGCTTTTTTTCAAATTCAAATTAACTTTATTTATCAGTTAGAAACTTAACGGACATAGCAACAGTAACTAAGGGGGGCGGAGCTTAGCGAATGGTCAATTGATGGATAAGCCACAACCGTGTGACAGCCTATGCTTAGCATGTACTCATTAGCCAGGTATTCCGGAAACTCACCTGCATCTGCTGACTGCTGAATGGGCCGTAGAGCTCTGCCGCCTCATCATTCTGCCATTTGTACTCCCACATCACTTCGTCACTCACTGCAAAGAGCAGAGCAACACTGTTACCAAGCAACCACAGAATACAATACCACATGCAGGACTGAAACCCAGGCTGCACCAAAACACTGCGAACAGATCCAGCACAAATATCACAAATCTTCCTTCAATATCAGTTCATACATGGTATTTTAAAAACATATTTTCAAAAGAAATTGAAAAAAAGAAACTTCAAAGTTGAACTTTTTTTGTTTTGTTTCCGATTTTCCCTTTTTCTCCCAATTTGGTAGCCAAGAGGGCGGACTGCGCCATGTCCTCTTCAGGGCACGGCTCCTCAAACTTTGAAGGGCACGGCTTTCTGCTCCCTCAGGCACCGGCCATGCTCGGAACTGGCAGGACCGGGGATCGAACCCCAGATCCTCGGGGCGCAACCGCACAGACTGAAGGTCTGCGCCTTTGTCCGCTGCACTACCGCGGCGCAAGTTAAACATTTATTAAAATGTTTAAAAATGCCCTGAATATTGTCGTGGTGAAGTGGTTTGTTTTTGTACACCAGACAGCGTTTCCCGCAGGATGTCTTTGAAGGTGGGGTGATGAGAAGGCAACCCCATGTGCTTTGTATGTGCTGGAGAAATGGGAATAACGTTACTCCCATTTCCCTACGTTTCATTTTTCCGCTATGAGTGTGCAATCTATTGCATTGTTGAGTTGATAATTTCTGAAGAAATTACACATACGTTCCACACTGTAGTACACAAGCGTTCCACATCAGAGCACACACATTCCACACTAATACACACACGTTCTACACTGTAGTACACACATTCCACACTAATACACACACGTTCTACACTGTAGTACACATACATTCTACACTGTAGTACACAAACATTCTATACTGTAGTACACAAACATTCTACACTGTAGTACACAACGTTCTACATCATAGCACACACATTTCATACTGTAGTAAACACGTTCCACGCTATAGTACACACACATTCCACACATGTTCTGCACTGTAGTACACATACATTCCACACCGTAGTACACCACGTTCCACACCATAGTACACCACGTTCCACACCATAGTACACCACGTTCCACACCATAGTACACCACGTTCCACACCATAGTACACCACGTTCCACACCATAGTACACCACGTTCCACACCATAGTACACCACGTTCCACACCATAGTACGCCACGTTCCACGCCATAGTACACCACGTTCCACGCCATAGTACACCAAGTTCCACGCCATAGTACACCAAGTTCCACGCCATAGTACACCACGTTCCACGCCATAGTACGTACACCACGTTCCACACCATAGTACACCACGTTCCACGCCATAGTACACCACGTTCCACGCCATAGTACACCACGTTCCACGCCATAGTACACCACGTTCCACACCATAGTACACCACGTTCCACACCATAGTACACCATAGTACACCACGTTCCACACCATAGTACACCACGTTCCACACCATAGTACACCATGTTCCACAGTTTGGGTACACATTCCACACTGTAGTACACACACACATTCCACACTGTAGGTCACATATTCGGTACCGTAGGACAAACATTGCTTCAGAAAACCATTGTACCTGCATTAATTCCATCAAGCAACATTCCAGGTGCCCTTGGGCTGTAAGCTATTGTAACCGAGAACCACGCCTCATCCGAACAGCATTAGCTCTCGTTTAATGTTGTGGTGTGGGAAAAACAGCCACTGGCCTGCCGATTACAAATTGGGGTGCAAGATTCTGATAAAAAAAAAAAAACTAAGAGTGACCAACACAGAACACCCATTACACACGACACAGAGGCCGTGATCGAATATGATCCCTTCACCCCTTTGAGGGCGCATATTTGAGTCAACTTCGTCAAAAAGCTTTTGAGGGGGCAACTTTTTCCTCACAAATGGGGGCACTTAAAATCCCAGGATGAAACCCTTATTTCCGAGGTCTTGTTGAGGGGATTCAGGAGCACTCATCCACATAACTGTACACTCATCTGTCAATTTAGTAAACCGGAAGTAAAAACTACAACTTGTACTACAAGTTACTCACATATCCCAGCAGCCTCTTCTTCTTTTTCCTGCATCTTGTCCTTGGCCAACACGTCAATCTGGTCTGCGAACATGTCCAGCTCGTCCTCCTCTTCGCCCGCGTCCTTCCTCTGCCCTTTCCTCCCTCCTCTCATCCCCTTTAATCTGTAGCTCAGTTTTTCATAGGTCTGCTGGTAAATCTCAAACTCCCCGCTCCCCACCAGTCTGTCCGCCAAGGCCGTCAGCCTGTCCAGCTTTTCCGCGTCTCTGTCTGTCCCCTCCTCCTTCCCTTCAAGCCGACCTTTCACCTTCTTCCTACCGAGCCCGCCTAGCCTCCTCAGCCCACCGGCAACGGTCTCTCCCGGCAACAGCATCTCGATGACGGCTTCTGTGAGCTGCACTTTGCTATAGTTTGCCAAGGGATCCTCTACAGGCTGCGCTTCAACTTCCTCCTCGCTATCTTCCTGCTTTTCCTCCCTCTGCTTCTCCTCCTCCGCCTCATCTTCATCCCCGGCCCTCCTCCTCCTCTTGGCCGATAGCCCCTTCTTTCGCCTGACGGGCTGCTCTTTGATTTTCACCTGAGAGGAAGAAAGAAACGACGGAAGATGTCAGCGTTCCCAATGCACCACATTGTTCATGCTGAACTTAGTAGTAGTGAATAGTTTCTTATGGAAAGATCTGGGTTGTCGGTTACATTTATTTTTTACTCCCAATTTTGTTACCCCAGGAATGCCGAATTAGACCTGTCCCTTGGCTGCAACTAGGGAGCACATCAATATCCTTTAAAACACACAATTTTTTTTTACATTTATTTTCGCTCTGCAGGTGCCTGAATGAACAGAGTCGCCGCTACTTGGCGAGGAAGGAACAAACCCTCTTGACCAAAAAAACCTGTCTTTGGAAGTATGCACTGTGCATTAGGGCATATAAACAACTAGTATGCAATCTGCATTAGGGCACATCACCGACTAGTGCACACTGTGGATTTGCTCAAAGCATTGCTGAGCACTTTTGGATTTGAATCAGAGAGGTACATTAAGAACTAGTGCACACTGTACATTAGGGAACATCAACTACTAGTGGGCACTGTGCATTAGGGCACAATAACAACTAGTGCACACTGTGCATTTGGGCACATCAACAACTAGTGCACACTGTGCATTTAGGGCACATTAACAACTAGTGTGCACTGGGCCTTAGGGCACATCAAAAATGAGTGCACATCAACTACTAGTGGGCACTGCGCATTTGGGCACATCAACAACTAGTGCACACTGTGCATTTAGGGCACATTAACAACTAGTGTGCACTGAGCATTAAGGCACATCAACTACTAGTGGGCACTGTGCATTAGGGCACATCAATGACTAGTGTACACTGAGCATTTGGGCACATCACCGACGAGTGCACACTGCGCACATCACCACTCTAAGTCCCTCTCCTGGATAGCCACTCCGAAGGCCCCTGTTACTGTATTATTCTCACAATCCTGAATTTGAAATGCTTCAAATTAGGCAGGAGCAAGAGAACGCTACCTCCTACTGTCCTTGCACATGCCAGTTTCCCCTTAGCATATTGCAGGTATCATACAGAAAGTCAGTATTTTAATACATTCATTATTTTACTTACTTTTACACAACAGATGTTTTGCTGAGGAGTCTAGAATGCAATCTGAGAACTTGCAACTTCTGTCACGACTTGACATGACATAAATGAACCCTCGCTCTTATGGGCCTGTATTCAAAGCATCTCGGAGTAGAAATGCTGATCCAAGATCAAATTTCCTCTGTCAACATCCTAACCATTAGTCCATTATAAGATAAAAGGCTAAACTGATCCTAGATCAGCATGAATACTCTGGTTATTTATGAGTGTGAGATCTGGAAAGCAGTGACCCTCTTTAGCGAGCCTGGACCAAATGAAAACTCAGGTAGTGAAGCTGGTAGACTTGAAACTGACTTGGGGTTTCTAAAGTCCATTTAAACTCTTCTCCATAAGGAAACCTTACCATCTATAGAGACTCAGAGAAAATGCCTGGCTCCTTCACATAAACGTTCTGCATGCTAGAAAACTTTCTGCATTGCATGCTAACCCAGGGCAATGCTTTCATAATTTTGGTCAAGCAGACGAACATGACCTGAGGTTCAAGTTAACACTGCTGGAACCAGGACCAGGACCAGACCCAGAGGTGAACTTTAAAGGTAAACAGTTTAACTTGTATGCTGAGCTGCTGGGTTACCCAATCAATGTTGTCGAGCCAGTTGTCTCGAATTTCCTCGTCCTTTCTAACGAAGTAGTTTCCCTCAGAATCAAAGTGCCCCTCCTGCATCTCCTCTTCCAGGTTAAAGGGGGTGATGGGTACCCCCTCATCACAGTCAATTGTGGCCTCCTCCTGACCTGAAAGAGAGACTTCTTTCACAAAACCCGTCCAACAAGTACATGCTAAAAATATCATAAGAGGTCCATGGAGAGAGAGAAAAAAAAAAACCTTAACAGCAGAAAGATCTAGATAATGGCAGGGACACAAAATTCCTTTGATGTCTCAGATTTTCCTGGAATTTTACATCCAGAAACTTCCCATGAAGGCATACTATTTGATGCATATTTGACAATTGGACAACAAACAGAGAAACTGACTGTTTTGGGGGCATGTTTGAGACCCTGTAATTTTTTTTAACTACAACATTGTACGAATAACATTTTAGTAACATTATAATCCTGATAGATTATGAAGAAATTAGAACAATAACAATTCTGTATGTTATTCTTGTACATTCATTTATGTTACAATTTCAAAAGTACCATTTTTGATTCTTCTCACCTTTTGCAATGTTATTCTACAAACTGTTAAACACAAAAAGCCAATTTTCACACTATACACTAGAGCCCATTTTATGAGGGGACGCCTCCAAAATGGGAACTTTGTTTGCAGTTCTCCTATTAAGTACCTGTGACCCAAATATCAAATATGCGTCAAACATCTAGAAGATTCTTTGTGGAAAATTTCAGAAAAATGTCAAAGGAATATTGCATCTAAATTGAAACTAAAGGACCCAAAAGCACAAACCCATACAAAGATCCTGCTCTAGTCAGAGAACCTTACCCTCCACATCGTCGCTAGCCAGTATGTTATATTTGCTGCTTTCTTCTCCTTCCTCTCTTTCCTCTCTTTCCTCTCCCTCATCCTCCTCATCGCTGTCAAGAGAATGTTTGCCCTTGAACCTGGAGCCAGGACCAGTCACACCTTCGCATATCTGAGGACAGGGAGAACGCGTCAGGAAAAGGATAACTGGTCACCTCTGAATTGGGCTCTTTCCACTGCACCATCATGCCAATGGCCACCCAATGAGATGAGTCTTGCTCAATGTTTATAAATGTCAATACAATGGGTTCATTCCAATCGCTTATTTTATCCGCCCTCGTCTCCTCGGTCTCATCTGACGTGGAAATCGATCGAGGTCCGCCATCTTTAAGGACATTCCAAACCGCTAAATGCTCCTAGGAGAAGTCAGGAGCGAGGAACGAAGAGGTTCCCGGAGAATGCTTCCGTGAGGAAACTCCGAGGAAGCCTTTTCTCAGAACATGGGACGTGTATAAATTATCCACCACTCTCCACATCTACCACGTGGCGGGTGCACCCCTACACAAGTACAATTTTTCTGTTCCTTTCCATTTATTATAATGCACTTTCATGCACAATGATACTCATTCTTTATGACTAACAAAATCCATGTTTATTCATAAAAAAATAGCGCATAAGCATAATATGACGCTGACGCTTGTCTGAGCAAGGACGTTCCATTTGCCTAATGCATGTTGCCTCAATTCCTCCATCCTTGTATCCCATCCTTGCATCCTTTCCTCACTTCTTCTGCTGGGCGGAGCTAAAGAGCGAGGAAAGGATGCAAGGAGTGAAAATAAGCGATTGAAATGAACCCAATAAATAAGCAGAAGCTCCATGTGTATTTACCCCGGGGTGCTTTACAAGAACATTTTAATGAGCAACCAGCAAAAAGTCCAAACCTGATTTAATAAGACCTTTAGCATGTGCAAAACCAATAACATGACTAATGATTGGTCAGGATATTGTTTTGCACCAGTTGTTGGTTGTGTTATTAGGTTTGCGTGCGCTAAAAGTTTTTGCACATGCTAAAGGTCTTAATAAATCAGGCCCTAAATAAGTAATAAACACAGGAGAACAGGCAAGTCTTAAAGGGATAGTTCACCCATTTAGAAACTTTTTATATTATTTTACTTACCCCCAAAATAGTATGTTAAGCTGTCCTGGTCTCACCATAGCTAAATGATTAAAAATCATGAATTGGAGCAATGCTAAGAATGAGCATCTTGCCATTGGATATAATTCCCCCCAGGCTAACTTGCTGTAAATTAAACCCCTATCTCCTCTCATATAATGTTTAACAACAGCTTTACAAGGGTCGTTGTTGGAAACAAAAATGTGATTACCGGTTGCACAAGGACGATATTTTCGCTCAAATTACTGTACATGATGTCGTTTCAGATTTCAGATGTCATTGTTTACATTTAATAAGAACATCCGGTAAGAGTAACTTTTACCCGGTAACTTTTAGTATCACTCCGCACAAGAACAGTAATTCTAACTCTAAATCAATATATTCCGGCTCGAAGTATGGTTCAATTACAAATTCCAACCTGTCATCTTCTTCATAATCAGACATTTGCTAAGAAAACACGCTAGCTGCTTCTCCTTTGTTTACAGGCAGACTAAACGCTAGCACTATCTTCCAGTCTACTTTCGTATCACAAGACACTAGGCCAGTGGTTCCCAAAGTGGGTACCGTAATGACTGGCCAGGGGTGCCGCAAGATCTGTTAATTTCCATATTTGACATAGGTGAAAAGCAAGAGAAGACATTGCATGTCAGTGGAGTCAGATCTACGCGTTGCACCCGCTTCAATCGATCCCGAGTTGCTTTTGCTCTTTGTTTTTCTTATTAACCTAAAAAGTAGGCATATTTTACATTTTGAACGAAGCAAAAAATAAATAAATGCGATGGATTAACATTTTTATTTAACAAATTAAATTATTATTATTTTAAGTTAAACATTGATCTGTAAATATGCACACACAGAAACAAAATAGCCTTAGCTGAAACAATTCAATCAAAATTGTTGACATTATTTTTTTCTTATTAGCTATGTGGTTGAGAATAATTCTTCATTTTAAGAAGTTTTCACTGCATATTTATGCCAGTTCATTAAAATACATTCTTATGACATATTCATGGTGTAATTTTTAGCTTGACGTTTGTAAAATATAAAGTTTGAATTTTTTTACCATGAAGGGGTGCCTTGGTTTGAAAAAGTTTGGGAACCACTGCACTAGGCACTGTTCTCGCGTGGAATGATACTAAAAGTTACTGACTCTTACCGGATGTTCTTATTTAAATATAAACACCAACATCTGAAATCTAAAACGACCTCATATAAAGTAATTGGAGTGACAATAATTTAAGCATTTTCATTTCCAACAGCGACCCAGCCGTTGTTAAACATTATTTGAGTGGATTTAGTGGGTTAATTTACAGCAAGTTAGCCTGGGGAGAATTATATCCAATGGCAAGAGGATAATTGTTAGCATTGCTGCAATTAAGGATTTACAATAATTTCACTACAACGGTGAGACCAGGACAGCTTAACATACTATTTCAGAGATAAGTAAAGCAATATCAAATTTTTCAAAATGGGTGAACTATCCCTTTAAGATCTGAGGGACATTTGGTCAGAACTCAATCACTTTCTGACCTCACCCTTTTAGAGTTGAACCATTTTTAAAAAATATACATGTTATTAAAGGTGCAGTAGGCAAGGTTTTTAAAATGTAGAGAAGGTGGTAGTGCATTTTTCGAGTATTGGGACGCAGCCCGGGTTGCATTTTTCGACTATTGGAACGCACCCCCAGCCTTTGATTTTTTTTTTTTTCAAAGGTCAGGACATCATCTTCAACTGTGATTGGTTCTTCTATTTGAATTGTTGTATAGATTAGAAGAACTGCCATGCCATGACCTTCATCCTGGAAATGGGTTGAAAGGAGTGAAGATTCCTAACTAGTGTCTGTTGATCTGAAGCAGCATTAGGTAGACATGAACTTCTTGCACCCAAAGGGACCTTCCAGATAATTTTCCCTTTTCAGGGTTAATGCATTTTTAGTAAATTAAGGTTTAATAATGACAAAAACTAATTTGCATATTTATTTATTTTGAACCGAAAGTATTGAAATTGTGGATACCCTCATTTGTAACTTTCCCGATAAGAGAACCACTGTTATTTTCATTTTTGAAGAAGATATGTGACTTAGGTAGAGTGGGGGGTGGGTCCAATATGGGTCAACTGAGGGCCCCTGTCACCTGAATCGTTAGTCATTCTGCTTTATGAAACCAATTGAAGCTGCACCTCTTGGAAATCGAATTCCAGAGAGGAGATGCAGAACAGCTAAAAACTCTTCCTCCAACTGTTTTTAATCCACTTTGAGGAAACTGCAAGAAATCGGTAGTTGTTGAGGGCATGGTGTGACCGGGAACATCCGGTTCAATCAATCATGTTCAATCACGTCTTCCAAATGCCACTCTGTACAAAACCCAAAACACTGAAGCCTCAGTTCAGATTTTCTCTGAACCAGTACTTTCCTAAAGTTGATGTTAAAGTAAAAGTTAATGTGGGTAACGTTAAATAAAAGTGTTTGTGATTTTCACCTTCTTCTTCGGAAGCTCGTCTTCCAAATCAAACCCCTCGCCACAGCCCTCGAAAGTCACTTTCCTTTTTGACATGCTGATGGACAGAGATACAATGCGATTAAAATAGTGTATACAAATCGAACAGGTTAGCTCAGTGATACCAACATTAGCCAACCACACTGTAGACGGAACAGTGAACAGTGCTTTGGCCTGTCCAGTAACGTTAGGCAAGGCAAGGCAAGCCAACCCAAACGAACACAGCTAGTTTGAGCTTGCTAACGCTAGGTTACTGGCTCACAGCACAAGATTCAAGTCAAAAACACATTACCCAGGATCCTTGGTGGCTGGCTAACAATCGATTACGTATAGTTTGGAGAGGTTAATATAAGGTGCCTTTCGTTTTACCAGTATAATAGTGGATCTACTGAGATCGTAGCTAATTTTAGTAAAAGCCCCAAGTTAACGCGACCAGGCTGCAGTTATTTTGGTCACCACAATGCTAACGTTAGCTCAATGCTAACTGGCTACGTTAGTCAAATAATTCGGAACACGATGTAGAGGAAGTGAAACAGATTGAAATGATACTTTGTTATAATTCGCATGCATAACCCCGATGATGTCCAAATATTGTAGGTACGGAAATATTTACCCGTGTGAGCCTTTGGAACAGCGTTTAGACGACCGCCATTCACCCAAACAGGAAGTGACGTACTTCTATGGATGTTTTATTGGTAGAATGCACAAAACTATATAGTTCTGTGGTAGAATGACGCCTGCCCGGCGAATTCTCCTTGAAGCTAGCAAACTCCAGTGGTCACCGGAGGTATTGCAGCCTCTGGTGCCAAAAAGCTAATTTCCCCATTGAAGTCCATTAAAAACTTAAAAAATGACCCAGGCCAAATTCATACTATTTTGGACAGTTTTTTTGAAATGATAAAATATCTTCACACCGAACTAATTACTCTCCAGGGACCGAATATTTTTTTCTGAGCCCCACAGAAGAAGTTATAAGATTTTTCTAAATTTCAATTGGTCCCGCATGTTTAGGTAGGCTCCCCAGTGCGCATGCTCTGGTTGCTAAAAGCCCCAGGCTGCGTCCCAATATTCTTCACTCCCCACCTCCCTTCCTCCACTCCCCCACGACCACTCCTCTCCTACCCGGAACTATGCAAAACTGCCTGGAGTGCGTTTCCCAAAAGCATCGTAAGGCTAAAGACGTCGTAAAACCCTTCGTACGAAGCTTCTTGAACTTTGGCTGCGTTTCCCAAAAGCATCTTAACTTAAGACGCTATTAGAAACGCTCTAGATTAACAATTATTCCAGACTAGTCGTAGACGGTTAAGTGCATTTTAAAAGCCCATAAATCACATACTTTATTAGATTTTTTTGTGTTAGTGTTCATTCTATTTTAGGTTACCATAACCACTGATTGTTTTTTTATAGTGATGCAAAAATATTTACGTTTATTTATTTATTTTTAATTTATTATTTTTATATATTTATATATAAACTTCTAGTTGAGTAGCACTTAACCACCGCAGGCGCTGTCCGGCTAACCTGGTCTGCCCACCCCTGTCCCTTCATAAGGAACTCTCAGTGGTGGGTGGACTATGGAACTGCCGCTCAGCTGTCCAGAAAACTGACTTCATCACTGCCTATGCTAAAGTGAAGTCCCTTCACTTCCTGGCTCTCACTGAGACCTGGATCACTCCAGATAACACAGCCACTCCCGCTGCTCTGTCTGCTGGCTATTCCTTCTCCCACACCCCCAGGGCCTCTGGCCGAGGCGGGGGTACTGGGCTGCTCATTTCCTCATCCTGGAAATTTTCTATTCCCACTGCACACTGCCTGAAATTCTCCTCTTTTGAGTTTCATGCAGTCACTGTAACCCACCCATCTACACTTAACATTGTAGTTCTCTATCGCCCTCCAGGTCCGCTCGGTGCTTTCCTGGATGAATTGGACACTCTCCTGAGCTCCTTCCCTGAGGATGGCACCCCTGTAATCCTACTGGGAGACTTCAACCTCCATCCAGAGAGTTCCCAGCTACCCAGTGTCACCTCACTCTTCCAGTCCTTCGCTCTCACTCAATCCCCTTCGCCTGCCACCCACAAGGCTGGTAACCAACTAGACCTTGTACTCACCAGGAGCTGCGCCACGTCTGAACTCACGGTGACCCCGCTCCACGTATCGGACCATTTCTTTATTTCATTCTCTCTTTCCCTCCCACTCTCCCTCAACCCTACTAACGACCAACCCACTGTTATGTTCAGGAGAAATCTCCGCACCCTCTCGCACTCCTCTCTCACTACTTCCGCTCTCTCTATACTTCCTCCTCCTGCTCCCTTTGCTAATATGCATGTTGATGTTGCCACCTCTATGTTTAACTCCTGCCTCTCTCAGTCTCTCAACTCACTTTGTCCTCTTGTCTCCAAAACAGCTCGACCATCACCCCCCTCCCCGTGGCTGACAGATTCTCTCAGATCCAGCAGAACCCTGCTGCGAGCCACTGAGAGAAAGTGGAGAAAATCCAGATCCCCAGATGACCTGGCCTCCTATCACACTCTGCTGGCAGCCTTCACAGCTACAACTACATCGGCTAAGGCTTATTTTTTTCAGTCTAGAATTAATGCATGTGTGTCTAATCCAAGGAAACTCTTTTCCACCTTCTCCTCCCTGCTTATCCCCCCTCCACCCCCTTCACCCTCCTCCCTCTCTGCAGATGACTTCCTGACCCACTTCGAGGGGAAGGTGGACATGATCCACAACTCCTTCACAACTCAGGTGACACCCCACATCCCCCATACCGAACCCACCGCCACGCTGTCGTCCTTCAAGACTCTGGAGGACGCAGATGTGCTCCGACTCATGACGCACTAGCGCGCAACCACCTGTGCACTGGACCCCATCCCGTCGGCAGTCCTCCAGTCAATATCCGCTGAGCTCGTTCCATATCTGTCCTCTATTATTAACACCTCCCTAACCTGTGGCCATGTTCCTGCTGTTTTTAAGACTGCCCGTGTAACCCCACTCCTTAAAAAAACTAGCTTGGACCCCTCTGATGTCAGGAACTACCGTCCTGTATCTCTCTTGCCCTTCCTGTCCAAAACCCTTGAACGAGCTGTCCATAACCAACTGTTTGTTTTTCTCCACCAGAATAACCTGCTTGACCCCCATCAGTCCGGCTTCAGAACCGGACATTCCACGGAAACTGCTCTCCTGGCCGTGACCGAGGCACTCTCCAATGCTAGAGCCTCATCCCTCTCCTCTGTTCTGATTCTACTTGACCTGTCTGCAGCATTCGACACGGTCAACCACAAACTCCTGATCTCTACACTTTCTGAGATGGGCATTTCTGGGACTGCCCTCTCCTGGTTTGTATCGTAGATCACTGATAGATCCTACCAAGTCTCTTGGAAGGGTTCTGTTTCTGCACCCCATCCCCCGTCTACAGGAGTCCCGCAGGGATCTGTACTTGGTCCTCTGCTGTTCTCCATTTATACAAAGTCTCTTGGTTCAGTCATCAATTCACATGGCTTCTCATACCATAGTTATGCTTACGATACTCAACTCTTCCTTTCTTTCCCTCCCTCTACCCAACAGGTGAAGGAGAGGATATCTGCTTGTCTGGCCGACATCTCTGAGTGGATGACTACCCATCACCTGAAGCTCAACCTCGACAAGACAGAGCTCCTCTTCATGCCATACAAAACCTCCCCACTACTCGACCTCTCCATCACCATTGACGGGACCGTGGTGGCTGCCTCCCGCTCTGCAAAGAACCTGGGGGTGGTCCTAGACGACCAGCTGGACTTCAAAGACCACATCAGGGCGACGGCACGATCCTGCAGGTTCCTCCTGTACAACATCAGGAGGATTCGACCGTACCTGACCACCTACTCCACCCAGCCTCTGGTCCAGACTATGGTCACCTCACGCCTGGACTACTGCAACTCCCTGCTCGCAAGCTTACCAGCCTGCGCCATACTGCCTCTTCAACTGATTCAGAACGCAGCTGCCCGGCTTGTGTTTAACCTCCCGAAATTTTCACATGTCACCCCCCTGTTGAGGTCACTCCACTGGCTGCCAGTTGCAGCTAGGATCAGGTTCAAAGTTCTGACCCTGGCCCACACTGCAGCTAATGGGACAGGCCCCGTCTACCTGCAGGACCTGATTCAGACCTATGTTCCTGCTCGACTACTTCGCTCATCTACAGCAGGGCGCCTCGCACTTCCCCCCCTCCGTGTTAATGGCACTCGCTCCTCCCGACTGCGGAGCATTTCCACCCTAGCTCCCCAGTGGTGGAACGAACTTCCCATTCCCCTACGCTCAATACCAACCCTGCCTGCTTTCCGTCGCGGCCTGAAAACACACCTTTTCAGGCTCCACCTGGACTAATACTTATCTAGGACCTCATGGTATGTCTTCTTGTTGAACTGCGTATTCAAGTCTATACTATTTAGAATAGAATTGTAGTAGAGCTGATTTACCTAGTTCACTGTGAACTGCATTGTGTTCGTTACTAGGGATAGCTGCTACTGTATGGGAAGAATGTGCTTTCTCATCTGTTCTGTAGTTACTTCGATGACCTTTCTATATGCACTTACTGTATGTAGCTTTGGATAAAAGCGTCTGCTAAATGAATGTAATGTAATGTAATGTAAGAGGTGACGCGTTCACGCTTTAAGAACTGTTTTGAGAAACGCGTGTTTCGATGTAAACAGCCATCGTAGAATCGCTCGTTGAAATCGCACTTAACCTTAAGATTAATCGTTATCAGGAAACGCACCCCTGAACGATTTGTGTACAAGTATTTGCATGTACAGTATACAATGTACCTGTACGGATACGGAGGAAAAATGGTGCATTTTTCGAGTATTGGGACGTACCCGGCATCTCCATGAATTGGCTTCATGCGCCAATGAGCAGCTCTCATAGGAATCCATGGAACCGGTAAACGGAAGCTGTCTCCAGTTCTTCTTCATATACAGTGAGCATCATAATTAATTGGACAGTGACACTTATAGAAATGATAGAACCTTGCGTACAAGCCCCCCCCCCCCCATTTTCAGGCATCAAAAAATATTGGACAGTTTTACATAATGTAGAATAAAGTAATCATTTTTAACATTTGGTCGCATGCCATGACTTCCTGATGTGTGTGACCCAACAATATCAAAAGTCTCTTGATATCTTATTTTCTGGTACTCTTACAAGCGATACTATAACTTCTCTGCATTTGAATGGATCTCTATGGGAATTAGGGGGTGGGACTAGATTTAGTTTAATTTAGTTTAGTAAATTATGCTGGAACATTGTGGAATACATGGTTGGCGAAATGGCTGTAAGTCATCAAGGGTCTGATGTATCAAACAAGCCTCAAATCATCACTCTGCTAAACGCCTTATAAATGTTAGTATCTAACTACAAGACAGACAATTCATTTTTTAATATACATTTATGTTTATGAGTTTAGTAAAGTGCATGTAACTAATAAAGCACCCAAGTGATTGTTAGCATGAGTTAGTAATATATACAATTATAAACGGGAACGAAAGCAGGAAGTAGCAGAAAACGATATTTCAGAAATACAGTGTTAACCCACTGAAACTCCCGAAGTCACCCGAATAGTGCCTGTACAAGACTGGATAAACAAACACACAGATGAGGCTCGGACAACCCACGAACAGAGGGGGATGCAATAATTTTATGGAAAATAATAAATACATGAATGAAAATTTAAATAAAAATACAAAACAGACAGACAAAAACTAACATAACACAAGAACATAACACAAACCAACCCCCTTTTGATGTAGGGGCTGTTACGTTCGGAAGTAGGACCCAGACGCAGACCACAGGATAAGGCAAAATTCATTGTTTATTATACGTGCAGGAATCAAGCCAGGAGATCAGAATCAGGGAGGTACAAAAACAGAATCCAAAAGGGTAATCAGGGGCAATCCAAAAGTCGTGAACCAGGGAATCAGAAGTCAGACAGTACCAGGGGATCAGGCAGGAGAATATTCAAAAACAGGCGTAATCAAAACCGTAATAAAAAACAGGACCGATAAGGGCTAGGCAAAAGAATAGTCGGGCAAAGGGTATCTCGGAAGTATTTAGCAGATCTCTGGCTTTAACAATTCGCAGGCACAGGATAAGAAAATCAACGTTCTGACACAGACTGGAGTTAACACAGGGTTTAAATACACACGGTACAAATGACACAAAGGGAAACAGGTGTGTGAAGAGGCGGGGATCAAAACGAGAGACAATTGAAAACAATTGGGAACAATGAAACAATCACGGAGACAACTAGGGAAAACGTGGACTGGATTCCATACAGATACACGATAACAGATGACCTGGAGTTTCAGGAAATCGTGCATAGATTAAGAGAACAGGGAGAGAAGATCAGATGCAGCTGAGAATGATTAACAAGGACAGAACAGCGTGAAAATGTGCGCTCTAATATATTAGTGAGATTAGTAACTATACACACCCCTGCCGTGGGTACAATTAGTAATTATATACAAATTAGTTTGTTAGTGGAGTTAGTAGATCTAATCTATCGTTAGATTTACTAATTACCACTAACATACTAAGTGCACAGAGACAGGTGCGAAGCAAGAGGGAACCCGAACAACAACGAGATCACCCGAATGGTACAGAGACGTAAACAGGGAGTGCGAGATCAGATGTATACAAGCAGACACGGGACAACTAGGCAAAACCGAAAAATAAACAAGCCAGATAAAAACTAAGAATAAACAATACATACAGAATGGCAATGAATAACAATAATACAAAATAAAATAAAAATACAAATAACACACAATTCTCAGATCCTTACAGGGGCTGCGTATACCCACCCCTTTTTTACGTAGGGGCTGCGTTGGGCTGTATGTATTCTTACATTGTGATCATGTGGGCTCTTCTTGCTAGCGGGTATGTTTGGGCTATGTAGTATTTGGGACAGTCCATTTGAGTTTATAAAAAGGCAGAGAACCACTGCTTATATTTAAATGTACAGTACTCCAGCCATTTTGGGTTTGTGCATTATCAACATTGGCCAACTACATGGGCATTTCACAAAGAACGTAAACTTTGCGCATATACATAGAAGTGACTCTAGTCAGGGATTTAATTAACACATACCAACATTTGTTCTTCCAGCCGACAAGACAAGCTGAGCATGCCAAACTATTCAGTCTTATTAATTAAAGGGAGAAAGTTGCGCACCTTGACGTCACGTGGCGCTGTAATGGTGACATGTAGTCCAGCGTGTTCGTGTTTGTTAATTTGAACGTGTTTTGTTGTGTCTGGCTTTTGTCTTTGTATTTTTTCATGCGCTGTATGTCTGTAGTGGGACGGGAATGCGGGCTGGAGATTTTTCAGGGCACTCCTGCTGCTCGTTTGATAATATTGATGAATTGCCTAGTTTATATAATTTTGTTTGTGGTCGTCATCATGGAGACGCATTCGCAACATATCGGGAATGTCCGTTGGATCTGCAGACTGCAGCAACAAAGTTTACCATCACTCTTCACCGGAGTTGAGGATTTTGGGACTGATCCGGGAGTGCAGGCAATCTTCAAAAGGCAGCCAGGGAAAGAAAACATAATGAGGGGGAGGAATGAGGAGACGACTGGGAGGATTGACGCAGTTTGGTGCTCCGTTTCGGCAGTGGGCAGAGACCGCGGCGCTGCATGTATGGAGGAGAGTCATGGAGGAGTTTGTGTGTTGGACTGCTTGGTGACACTGGACATCTCGGGACAGCGGGGCTATTTTTTAAAATCATGGCTGTATTGCACTTTAATTCACTTAATTGATGTAATGATTCTGTTGGATGTCTTTGTTTGATATGTTTGTTTGTGTGTTGTGGGTCTGCCTCACTGTCTGTCTTTATTTGTTGCTGGGGCTACATCTGAAGTTACCCACCAGACGCGCAAGCGCACGCACACGCGCACTGGTGCGCTTCACTTCCGCTCCCATGTTAACGAATTGCCGTGGTTCTCACCAGCCGCGCGTGCATGTAGCAAACAAGACATGTTCTAAACATTTAATCGACATGTTCTAAACATTTAATTATAGCAGAATTAGCAACTATTATATCATAACTATTGATATCAGTACAATAAAAACAGAATATAATATAGAATAGAATAACGTTTATTTCCCTTTCGGGAAGTAAGCATAGTCTTAATTAATTGAACAAATATGTATCCTATAATAAAGAAAAAGCATTATAAAAACGGGAATAACTGGTTATATGTAAAATGTATGACTTGATATAACTTCATTCATCCCACAATGGTCATTGTCTCTGTTCCCTTTTTCATTAGAGCCTATATTAAAATATAATATGTATTAAAATAATGAATAACAATAGTAAAACTATTAGTAGGTTGAAAAGCATTAATATGTGGTCATATGATGCAGATATTGTGCATATACATTGTATTTCTATGAGATTGCGCATGTGGACGCCCAGAAAATTCCGTCCCGAGCGGAAAAATCCGCTCCACGGCAATTCGTTAACATGGGAGCGGAAGTGAAGCGCACCAGTGCGCGTGTGCGTGCGCTTGCGCGTCTGGTGGGTAACGGGCGTAAGCGTCTGTGCTCTTGCGCATCTGGTGGGTTCAGTTCTGATCAAATCTGCATGCGCAATAAGCGTCTGTGCGCTTGCGCGTCTGGTGGGTCCGTTACCTCCGTTCCGTTACATTCCCTGCTCCCAGGAGCAAAAATGTCGCTCCAAATTCGCTCCGTTTTTCTGCTAATCAGCCAAAAAGCTAGTGTTCTGAATCAAATTATTTTTATAATCTGGACAGCTCATGCTATTTTTTCACCACAACAGGAAAAGCCTAAACGAATGTGATTGTTATCAATATTCAACAAAGGGATTATTATCCACACATTATGGAAATGTTCGATTTTTGTTCTATACAACAAAAATACTAAAAATGTGTGTGTAATGCACACGTTGACTAACGATAGGGACAATTACTGAAGGAAAACAGAAAAATAGTAGGCTAACTAGGTTATCACCCTTATGCATTTAAGAAATGGGAAAGGAAGGAATCATGGCGACAGTGAAACTTTGTCCAATAAATTAATAAAATCACAACAGGTGGTCAAAGTGGAAATTTGAACATTTAATACCAAATACCAAGGAATATGCCAGATATATCTAGCTATTTGTGGGCAAGGGTGCTGCTAATGCAACATCGTGAGCGGCACGAAGCGAATTTGAACGAGCTTGAGCAGGTGTGAGTGATATCTGTTCAAGTTCAAGTATCTGTTCTTATATATGTCAATGGTTCAAGTGCGCTCCTTGCTCAGGTTAAATGAATGGCACTCTGCTCCCTGCTCCACTCCAACTCCACTCTGCTCACATGCTCTGATAGCCACTGTACTCTACATGCTCTACAGGTTCTCATTCCTATCCAGAATGTGAAAAACAGACCATATGTGTGTTTTCATCCAATCTGAATTACATAAGAATTTTTTTCTAAACACAAATGTGGTGTTTTAAACAGTTGAACTGTAATTCCTAATCAACAGTCTGTTCATGAAAGGATCAAAGTGAGACGTGTGTGTGCGGGTTGGACCCGTAATGCACGACTCAGAACACGGACGTAATAATAAATGCCCGCAAGGGCTTTATTATGGGGAAATCCAAAATCGTAGTCACACAAGCAAAGTCCAAAAACCAATAAATCCAGCCAAACCAAAAATACAGTACCGTCAGCGGAGTAGCTGTCAGCGGAGCAGAAGTACAAAACAGGGGTAAAGCAAAGTTTGTTGGTCGTGGGGCGTAGCAGGAGTCAGACCGAAGTCCTATCCGCGGGGCAGAGGTACAAAACAGACAGCAGGCAAAACCCGTGGTCAAAAACAGGCAGTAGAAACGATAGGCAGGCAGTAACGATGGTCAGTAAACAGGCTAGATCAATAACGGTAGACAAACAATGGAAAACGCTCAAAAGTGACAGTAGTAAACTAAAGGCAACAATTTCGCAAAGACATGACATGAACACTGATCTTATATGCAGGCGTAGACAGGTGCAGACACTTAGCTTGAGAGCAGCAGGAAATGAACAACAGCTTGAGAAAATGAGACACGTAACAAGGCAATTAGTAAATCGTTAGTAGTTATCCTATCCTAGACCTGACATTAGTAAATTAGTAAATGACATGCACAAGAAACGTAAGGTAAACATGAACACATGGTTAGAGAGTTAATATTACCCAATCCTGATCTAATGTTAGTAGATTAGTAAATAGACATGGGAGAATGAAACAATTAGGGAAGCGTGAGCGACAGCAAGAGAAACAGCATGAATGCAAGGCTGCGGAAAAACATGGAAATGTGTATGCAAACAATGAACTGCATCGTAACATAAACAGAACACAAGCATGACATGAACAGAAAATAAACTGTGACAAACACTAAACATGAAACGTGGCATAAACATGACATAAACGTAACAGTACCCCCCCCCCCTAACGACCGACTCCTGATGGTCTACACAGTTTATCAGGGTTGTCACGATGAAAGTCACTTATCAGGGCAGGGTCCAGAATCAGACTTGGAGCGACCCAGGAACGTTCCTCCGGGCCATAACCCTCCCAGTCCACCAGATACTGAAACCCCCAGCCTCGCTTGCGAATGTCCAGTAGCTTCTTGACCGTGAAGGCCGGGTGGTTATCTATGATACGGGGAGGAGGGGGTGGGGGATCAGGGGGGCAAAGGGGGTCAGTGGAATAGGGCTTGATGCAAGAAACATGAAACGTGGGGTGAATCTTAAGGGAAGGGGGCAATGACAGCTTGACTGAGGTGGGGTTGATAATACTGTGAATCTTGTAGGGGCCGATAAAGCGGGGCTGGAGTTTGCGGGAAGTGGATTGGAGGGGAATGTCCTTAGAAGAGAGCCAAACTGAGTCGCCAGGTTTGTACTCAGGGGCTGGAGTGCGGTGGCGATCAGCGACTCGACGATTCCGTTCGGCCGTGCTCAATAGCGCGGCCCGGGCGTCCTTCCAGATCTTAAGACAGCGGTGCATGTGGGTGGCGAGGGAGGGAACAGCAATCTCAGCCTCTTGGTCGGGAAACAGTGGGGGTAGGTAGCCGAGGGAAACTTCAAATGGGGACTTTCCAGTAGCGGCGCAGGGCAGGGCGTTGTGCGCATACTCGACCCAGGTGAGCATCTTGCTCCATGAGGTGGGGTTCTTGGCTGACACACAGCGTAGAGCAGCTCCGAGGTCTTGGTCGGCCCTTTCGGTCTGACCATTAGACTGGGAGCGGTAACCTGATGTGAGGCTGGAGGTGGCTCCGAGAGCCAAACAGAAGGCCTTCCAGACCTGGGAGATGAACTGGGGGCCACGGTCAGAGACAATGTCCGCGGGAATGCCATGGATCAGAAACACTTCTCTGACTAGTACATCCGCGGTTTCTTGGGCAGTGGGCAATCCAGGCAGGGGGATGAAGTGCGCCGCCTTACTGAACCTGTCGACCACAGTCAGGATGGTGGTATTGCCCTCAGAAGGGGGGAGTCCGGTCACGAAATCCACCCCGATGTGGCTCCAAGGGCGACTGGGCACTGGCAGAGGTTGGAGCAGACCAGCTGGGGCCTGGTGAGAGGTCTTGCTCCTGGCACAGGTGGTACAGGCCTTGACGAAACGCCTGGTGTCGGGGATCATGGAGTTCCACCAGAACCTTCTTTTTAGAACAGCCAGGGTGCGGGTAAAGCCGGGATGGCAGGACATGAGGGAGGAGTGAGCCCATTGGAGAACATGTGTCCGGGTGGTGGAGGGAACGTAAAGGCGTGTACCGGGATTGGACCTGGGATCGGGCTCATCACGTCGCGTCTCCTTGATGATGGCCTCAATCCTCCAGGACACTAAAGCAATAGTGCAGGACCCAGGGAGGATGTTCTCCGGTGCCTCTAGCTCGGAACTGGCCATGAACTGTGTCGGGACAGAGCATCTGGCTTGACATTCTTGGAACCAGGGCGGTAGGTCAAAGTAAAATTGAACCGGCCAAAGAACAGGGCCCATCTGGCATGGCGGGAGTTCAACCTCTTGGCTGTCTGTAGGTACGCCAGATTCTTATAGTCGGTCCAGACCACAAATGGTTTCTCGGCGCCCTCCAGCCAATGCCTCCACTCCTCCAGTGCTAGCTTGACAGCGAGTAGCTCACGGTTTCCCACATCATAATTCCTCTCCGCCGGAGACAGCTTATGGGAGAAGAATGCGCAGGGGTGTAGAAGGTTGTCAGTGGGAGAAACCTGAGAGAGCACGGCCCCTACTCCAGTGTCGGACGCATCAGTCTCCACAACAAACTGACGAATGGGGTCGGGGTGCACCAGAATCGAAGCGGAGGAGAACAGTCTTTTGATTTTCTTGAAGGAATTTTCAGCCTCAGGGTTCCAACAGAATGGTATATCAGTAGATGCGAGCTTGGTGAGAGGGGCGACGACCTGGCTGTAGCTCCGGATTAATCTCCGGTAAAAGTTTGCGAATCCCAAGAAGCGTTGCAGATGTTTCCGAGTGGCAGGCGTGGGCCAGTCTGTGACCGCCTGGATCTTCTTGGGATCTGCCCTAATTTGTCCCTTCTCCAAGATAAATCTCAGAAACTTGACCGTGTCGGTGTGGAACACACACTTCTCGGCCTTAACATAAAGTCTGTTCTCCAAAAATCGTTGGAAAACCTGCATGACGTAGCCTCCGTGTTCCTTGACGTTGGTGGAGTAAATCAGAATATCGTCCAGATACACAAATACGTAGCGGCCCAATAGGTCCCGTAGGACGTCATTCACTAGTGCCTGAAAAACGGCGGGGGCGTTAGGAAGGCTGAAAGGTATGACTAGATACTCGAAGTGTCCTAACGAGGTGTTGAAGGCGGTCTTCCATTCGTCCCCCTCACGAATGCGCACCAGGTGGTAGGCGTTGCATAGGTCCAGCTTGGTGAATATGGTGGCTTCGTATAGAGGGTGAAACGCGGAATCAATCAGGGGCAATGGGTACTTGTTCTTGACCGTGATATTGTTCAGTTCTCTAAAGTCGATACAAGGACGCAGCGAGCCGTCTTTTTTCTGGATGAAGAAAAATCCAGCGCCCACAGGTGACGAAGAGGAGCGAATCAGACCGTTGGCTAGGCAATCCCGAATATATTTCTCCATAGCTTCCCTTTCAGGTTTGGAGACGTTGTAGAGTCGGCTTGAGGGAAGAGTGGAACCAGGTTGAAGCTCGATCGCGCAATCATAGGGTCTGTGAGGGGGAAGTGTCTGTGCTTGCATCTTGGAGAAAACGATGTCTAGGTCGTGATAAGGGGCTGGCACGTTTTCAAGAGACGGCTTGGTGTCTTGAGGAGGGGTAGGTGCACCCCCGGCAGGTGCAGGTGCAGACCGAAGACAGGCTTGGTGACACTGGCGGCTCCAGGCTTGAACGTGTTGGGACTTCCAGTCAATGACGGGGTTGTGTACTTGAAGCCAGGGTAGTCCCAGAATGAGCGGTTCGTTGGGGGAACGGATGATGTGGAACTGAATGAACTCATGATGGTTGCCAGAAATTATAAGTTGGACAGGTTCCGTGACGTGGGTCATCCTGTAGAATATCTTGCCGTCCAACGACCGAGCATTCTTTGGGTGGGGCAGTGGAAGGGTGGGAATGTCCAGATCTCTGACTATAACTTCATCTATAAGGTTAGCGTCTGCTCCAGAGTCTATGAGCACGCTCACTTGAACCTCCCTCTCAGGTAGCATGATTGTGGCAATGAGGGTAGGGCGAGAATCGCTCTTGGAGATCTTCTCCTGGTGGGTTGAAGACCTCACTCCCACGGATGACTCGGATTTCCTGGACCGGGCGGTGCACTGTGCCTGAGAATGCCAGAGTGCCTGAGCTTTCCGCAGTAGAAACATGCCCCGGTCTCCCTCCTATGTCTCCATTCCTCGGGCGAGATCTTAACTCCGGCATGGGAAAGATCCATAGGTTCGACTACCCCACCCTGGTTCTCCTCCGTCAATGAGGCAGGTACCCGTCTGGGGTATGGCTGACCGGGCGGAATCGGTCTTTCCGTCCAGCGAAGTCTGTAGCGGTTATCCAGGCGAATTGCGGCTCGGACGAGGGCGTCGAACTCCCTGATAGGTTCCTGATGGGCTAACTCGTCCTGGAGCGCCCGTTCAAACTGGCCCGGAACAAGTCCGCAAGGGCCGAGTCATTCCAGTGGGTAGCCACAGCAATAGTCTGAAAGACAATAGAATGGTCCGCGGCGCTTTTAAGGCCTTGGCGGAGGGCAATGAGTTGCTGTGAGGGCTCTTGGTCACTGGAGGCGTGCTGGAACACTTTGCGGATCTCCTCCGAAAAGATCACGTAGCTGAGAGGAAATGAACCTCCGGACCACACCGCAGTAGCCCAGTCCAAAGCTCTCCCCTTGAGTAGCCCCATCACGTAGCCAATCCGTCGCTCGTCAGTCGGATAGGTCAATGGCTGTTGTCGGAAGACAAAGTCACATTGTAGCAGAAACGCCTTGCATCTCTCCGGCTCACCACCGAACCTCTCCAGGGGGGGCTGTTGTGGCTCCCGGAATTGCCAGGTTCCCATGGGGTTGGAGGGTGGGATATCAGGCGGCTTAGCAGGTTGCTCTGGAGTGCGTGGTTGAACTTCAATGGCCAGTCTCCTCATCTCAGCGCACAACTCTTAAATCTCCTCCCGGAGCTCGGAAATCCCCTGGGCGTGCTGCTGCACGATGAGGCCTTGTTGTTGCAGGGCGTGGAACATGGCGGTTGAGTCAGCAGGGTCCATCGTGGCGAAATTGTTCAGAGACGGGTGTGTGCGGGTTGGACCCGTAATGCACGACTCAGAACATGGGACGTAATAATAAATGCCCGCAAGGGCTTTATTATGGGGAAATCCGAAATTGTAGTCACACAAGCAAAGTCCAAAAACCAATAAATCCAGCCAAAAATACAGTACCGAGGGAGAAGGCAGTCTCGAAATCGGTATCCATGCACAAGTTCAGTAACCAGAGTAGCTGTCAGCGGAGCAGAAGTACAAAACAGGGGTAAAGCAAAGTTCATTGGTCGTGGGGCGTAGCAGGAGTCAGACCGAAGTCCTATCCGCGGGGCAGAGGTACAAAACAGACAGCAGGCAAAACCCGTGGTCAAAAACAGGCAGTAGAAACGATAGGCAGGCAGTAACGATGGTCAGTAAACAGGCTAGATCAATAACGGTAGACAAACAATGGAAAACGCTCAAAAGTGACAGTAGTAAACTAAAGGCAACAATTTTGCAAAGACATGACATGAACACTGATCTTATATGCAAGTGTAGACAGGTGCAGACACTTAGCTTGAGAGCAGCAGGAAATTAACAACAGCTTGAGAAAATGAGACACGTAACAAGGCAATTAGTAAATCGTTAGTAGTTATCCTATCCTAGACCTGACATTAGTAAATTAGTAAATGACATGCACAAGAAACGTAAGGTAAACATGAACACATGGTTAGAGAGTTCTCTTTCATCATCTCGTTTCGAGATCCACCTATGGGAATGACGTCCGGTCATGACCACCACAGAAGCATCCAATTGCACTAAGTCTGGCCCTGACAGACAGTAGCGTGTCAAATGCGAAGGAGGCTCCGCCCTCCTTGTACGAGCATATATGACACTGTAACGCTACTACTCCTCAGTTGACATTCGCTTCTCGCGAATTTCGGAGTACCCCACTCACAGCTTCGACCATGTATCCCACACGAGCCTTGTCACTTAACTGTCCATAGGAGGATATATCTCCGGATCAGCCTCCGCCGGGCGTGAAAGGTTCGGGAACGCGCGTCAGTGCTGAGTAGCTCCACTCGGTGTTAGCCTGCTACCCGCGCGCTAGCCCTTGTATCGTGCAGGCTACCCGCCCAAGACACGATTTTTTCCTGCATCTGCTAACGCGGAACAGGACAGTACTGTCTCACAACTAGCCACCCACGCTAGTTTGTCTCTTTGCTCTCTAGCCAGCCGCCCACGCTGCCTGTTTCTCTGCTTAGCTGCCTAGCTCCCCGCTAATGGCTCTTTCTAAGCCCGTTCCTCTTGGCCCGTCTGAGGAGCTACGCTCGCGTGCCTGCCCGGCCGCATGCGGTGCCCTCATCGCGGCCAGGGACACTCACCCTCTCTGTGTCATGTGCTTGGGCTTAAAACATGCCCAGGAGGCTATCGACTCCCCAGAGAGCTGCAGCCACTGCCTCGCGCTGCCCAAAAAGCTCAGGCGACGGAGGCAGAGAGTTGCTGCTACCCACGGCAACGACCTGTGTCCCGAGGACTCTGACAAAGAGGACGATAGCACTACGGCCTCTCGGCCGCCTCAAGACCTTCCTTCTCTGAGTTGGGCTGACCGCTCCGACCCAGACATGTCGGCGTTCCCCCTCTCGCTCTCCGGTACCCCCATACTGGAAGGAGAGACAGCGGATAACGACGACATGGCGGTTGCGTCTGATTATTCGGGTGAGGAGGACGCCATTCCACCGGCCCAGTTAGCACCGGCTATGGGTACAGCTAACGCCCAACCCCATGCCGTGCTTCTGGAGGTATGTGAGCGGGCCGCAGCCCGTCTCAATATCGAATGGCCAGCCCTACAGAACCCGGCCGATGAGGAGAGGGATGTTTATGACGGGAAATTCCTGGGCCCCCCCCCAGGCCCCAGAAAACAGCTTTTCCCAGTTCTCCCCGCCTGCGCTAAACACTTGAAACACCACTAGAAGGACCCGCTTGATTTCAAGCACGGTTTCTCCGGTCTGGAGGTTAAGGACATGGCCGCCCACGCCATGGGGGAACCCCCAGCTGTTGAGCCCTCCATAGCTCGACATCTTAACCCCACGCAGGGAGGTCTCCTGGCGCCGCCCAGGCCTACCCTCCCTACTAAGATGGAACGCTTCACAGCCTCCATCCACCAGGCTTCGTACAGGGCCTCAGCCCTCGCGGTTAGAGCCCTCAATGTTTCCTCCCTCCTCTCAGCTTACCAAGCTGAGCTCACAGAGGAGATGGGGAAACAATTACAAGAGGGGACCCCTTCCCCTATACTGTGGCAAGAGATTGTCACTGTGAACGACTTGGTCCTGCGCAACTCTCGCCAGTGTGTCCAAGCCTGCGGCCGCTCCATGGCTCTCTCCGTAGCCGGCGAGCGGGCGCTCTGGCTTAATCTCTCTGGTCTGCCCGACAGTGAGAGAAGGCGCATAGCCGGCGCCCCTGTTGAGCCAAGCCAGGCTCTTTTCGGCCCCGCGCTGAGCCTCATGCAGCAGCGGTGCAACGACAAAAGGAAGGAGGATGAAGCCTTCAAACTCTGCCTCCCCCGCAGAGTGACGCCTCACTTGCCGCCACCCATGCGGCCTCCACAGCCCCCAGCGGTGAACCGCCGTGTCCAGCCAGGACAGGGCAGGGGCAAGCCCCAGGGCAGAGCCCCGGGCCAGCAGGGCAACCCCCCTGCTAAGCCTTGGGGGAATATGTCCTTTGCCGCAGCCGCGGCAAAGAAACCCTCTCCCACCCCCGCCGACCAGAAGCGGAAGCGGCCAGCCTGACACTACCGCTATTGGGGGGCTAAGTCCATGTTCTGGGGCAGTCAGCCCCTTGGACACAGGCTCATCTCCTCTCTTCCCCCCCCCCATGAAGAGAAGGAGACTCCCAATTCAGGAGGACAGCCCTCCTCTGTTCGCTGCTGTGTTACCCACATTCAGTGTACAAGCGAACACCAGGCCATTCCTAATAAGGGCTCCCGCCCTGAAAGGCCAAAAAACACAAAATGTGTTAAGAAAAACCCCTTCTTATCACATAAGGCCTCCCCTGGTTTCACCACTAGGTGGAGCGCCAGCCCCATTCAGCACGGCCGCACTCGGCCGTTCCCCCCTGCGGTCCTCCGCACCAGCAGGGGCGCTCACGAGCCACATACAAGCCTGGCAGGCTACGTTTGCCCCCGAGTGGGTACTACGCACAATAGCCAAGGGCTACAGACTCCAGTTTGCAGGGAAACCCCCATGTTTCAACGGAGTCATTTACTCTCAAACCGAGAGGAGTGCGGCCCATGTTTTAGAGGAGGAAATTTCCTCTCTATTACAAAAGGGGGCGATACGTGTGGTTCCCAGAGATCAAGCCCAACACGGCTTTTATTCTCGCTATTTCCTGGTCCCAAAGAAGGACGGTTCCCTCCGTCCGATCTTGGATCTCAGAGTGTTGAACAAGCATTTGAGGCGGTACAACGTCAAAATGCTAACTTACAATACTCTTTCACGTTCAATACGTCAGAGCGATTGGTTCACATCAATCGATCTGAAAGATGCTTTCTTCCACATAGGCATCTATCCTCCCCACACGAAATTCCTTCGCTTCGCCCACCGCGGTGTTTGCTACGAATACACAGTTCTACCGTTCGGCCTCTCCCTAAGCCCACGGGTGTTCTGTGTCTGTGTGGAGGCGGGCCTGGCCCCGTTAAGACTAACGGGGGTCAGAATACTGACTTATATGGACGATTGGCTAATCATTGCTAATTCGAGAGTCAGAGTCGTGAAAGACACGCAGTTAGTTTTGGCACAACTAGCTGCGCTCGGGTTCAGGGTAAACCTCCCCAAGAGCAATTTCTCTCCTTCACAGAGTGTAACGTTCTTGGGGCTGGTGCTAAACTCTGTTTCGATGCTAGCCCGCCTGTCAGCGGACCGCATTGTATCCCTGCGGGACTGTCTCTCTCTGTTCAAACCGGGCTTAAGAGTACAGTACCGCACATGCCTCAGACTGCAAGGGCTGATGGCCTCAGCCTCGCAGGTTTTACCGCTGGGGTTACTGAGGATGAGGGGCTTTATGAGGTGGGTTTCATCACTACACCTCAGCCCCATACGCGATCTCCATCGCCATCTCACAGTGACGCACGAGTGCGCGGCAGCTCTACGTCATTGGGAGAACACAGACTTTTATACTCAGGGAACCCCTCTCGGGATCATTCTCATGAGAAAAGTCGTAACGACAGATGCATCCCTCTCTGGGTGGGAGGCCACTCAGGAAGGGCGTGTAGTGAATGGGATGTGGCCAATCCAGCTGCGCTCAGCTCACATCAATTATCTGGAGCTCCTGACTATATGGATAGCTCTCAGATATTTTCTACCCCGCTTAAGGCGACGGCATGTGCTAGTACGTTGCGACAATACGACTGCTGTAGCATACGTCAATCGCCAGGGGGGCATGCCATCCACAGTCTAGCCCACAGACTGCTGGTATGGGGCAGCCATCACTTTCTGTCGTTACGTGCGACCCATGTTCCAGGCATTCTGAACACGGGCGCAGATCTGCTGTCAAGGGGAAACCCACTGTACAGGGAATGGCGACTGCATCCCCAGACTGTGGAAATGCTATGGCAGAGATTTGGCCACGCAGCCGTCGATCTCTTCACCTCGCACGAAAACGCCCATTGTCGTATGTTCTTCTCGCTACGGGACAAGAACGCGCCTCTAGGCGTAGACGCACTAGCCCACCCTTGGCCCAATGTGCTTCTATATGCGTTTCCCCCCCTCGCTCTCATCTCTCCCACTCTAGCCAGAGTGAGAGAGCAGAGTTTGACACTGATCCTAATAGCGCCCAGGTGGGCGAAATCGCCGTGGCTGGCGGAGATAATTTCTCTCCTTTATGCACAGCCGTGCACGCTCCCGTTACGCACGGACCTGCTGTCTCAGGCGAACGGGGAAATATATCACCCCTGCCCAGAGCGAATAGCTCTTTGGGCTTGGCCCGTGAAAGGCACAACCTCGACGCTTTAGGGCTCCCCCCTCGCGTGGTGGCAACCATCCAGAGCGCGAGAGCGTCTTCTACCAGATCACTTTATGACAATAAGTGGCAGGTATTTGAAAAGTGGTGTGCCTCCCGTCAGTCAGTGCCCTATCAGTGCTCTGTTTCTGACGTGCTGAGTTTTTTACAAAACCTGATGGATGAAGGGAAATCCTTTTCTACCATTAAGGTTTACCTGGCAGCTATCACTGCTTGTCATATGGGTTTCAATGACAATACAGTGGGGCAGCATCCCCTCGTGCGCAGGTTCATGAAGGGGGCTCGCCGTTCTCTGCCTGTTGTTAAAAAGCTAATTCCCTCATGGGATTTATCACTGGTGCTGGAGGCTCTGTCCCAACGGCCATTCGAGCCTATACACGGAATAGAGTTAAAATTACTGTCTCTGAAGACAGCACTGCTGCTCGCATTAGCCTCTGCTAAGCGGGTCAGCGATCTCCATGCGCTCTCAGTGCATCCCTCGTGCACAATATTCTCCCCTAATATGGATAAGGTTTTCCTCAAACCTAATCCTGCCTTTATGCCTAAAAGCTTCCCAGCTTTCACATGTGAGGTGTTGGAGCTTTCCGATTTTCACCCACCGCCGTTCTCTTCTGAGGAAGAGCAAAGGCTACATATGCTGTGTCCTGTGCGTGTTCTCCACACGTATATAACAAGGACTAGGGCTTTCAGAAAGAGCAACCAGCTCTTTGTGGCCTGGGCCCCCGCCTGCAAAGGGAAAGCCATCTCTAAGCAACGGCTGTCCCATTGGCTTGTGGAAGCTATTGTTATGGCATATGGTTCAAAGGGGGTATCGCCTCCCTCGGGTCTGAGGGCTCATTCTACGAGGGGCGTGGCTGCATCATGGGCCCTATTTCGTGGGGTCTCCATGCAGGAAATTTGTTCAGCCGCAGGCTGGGCTTCTCCACATACTTTTGTGAGGTTTTACCGTCTGGATGTTACCAGGACACCGGTAGCCCACTCAGTATTGGGGGTGAGCTCTGTGTGAGCCACACACATCTCACTATGGGTGTAGTACTTCACACTGTTCCCGGACCCCAGTTACTACACTGGACAGTGGATTGTGTTTTGTACTTGCCTACAGGGGATGCGCTAGGCACCACCCTCCCGCTAGGGAGGGAGGCCTCCCTTGCTGGCTTGACAGCGTCTCAGCTGAGAGCATATGGCAATCCGGGAGTTGGCTAAATCTCCCATAGGTGGATCTCGAAACGAGATGATGAAAGAAAACTTTAGGTTACTGTCATAACCCCGGTTCTCTGAAACATCGAGTGGAGAGATCCACCAACATTGCCCTGCTTGCTGTGCGCGAGAAGCGAATATGTTCACTGAGGAGTAGTAGCGTTACAGTGTCATATATGCTCGTACAAGGAGGGCGGAGCCTCCTTCGCATTTGACACGCTACTGTCTGTCAGGGCCAGACTTGGTGCAATTGGATGCTTCTGTGGTGGTCATGACCGGACGTCATTCCCATAGGTGGATCTCTCCACTCGATGTTTCAGAGAACCGGGGTTACGACAGTAACCTAAAGTTAATATTACCCAATCCTGATCTAATGTTAGTAGATTAGTAAATAGACATGGGAGAATGAAACAATTAGGGAAGCGTGAGCGACAGCAAGAGAAACAGCATGAATGCAAGGCTGCGGAAAACACGGAAATGTGTATGCAAGTGTAGTGCCCCTGAAGCTGAAAATATCATTTCATTTGCACTAGTTCATTTTTGTGTATTGTCAACTTGAGGTAGAGCTATATACAATGCTTGTGTATATTGTTCAGTTGAATGAAGATGGTGTGCCATGTAGTTCATGATGTTCACGTGATTATTAGGGCTGGGTATCGGTACTCGATACCTTGTAGTACTGGATCGAAACAAACCGATACCAAGTAGCATCGAAACGTCTTCAGTCAAACCAGTACTTCATTCGATCCTTTTTGTATTGAGATCTAGGAAAAAAAGACGTTGTAATATGGTCCAATCACCGCAAGCGTTCTTCAATTTAATGCGACGCATGATTGGCCCATTACGGCAGACAGCTACAATCCGTCTGGTGAAATATCGACTGCAACTGCTAGTTGTCGACGAGCGTTTAGCAGGCTAAAGTAATGCCACCAAAACGCTCGAAGGTGTGGCTACACTACACGCCTATGGCGTATGGGAAAAATAAATGCGAAAAATGTGGAAAGATAATCTCAGGAGCAACTGGGAATACGAGCAATATGATCAAGCATCTAATCACGCATGGCGAAAACTTCAGGGTGGAGAACTGCACAGTTTTCAAACGTTCGACACCTGCAGCGCCGTCTGAGACGGACACGCCACAACTGTCGGTTACCTCATGTAAGATAAATAGTTGGTAGTTAGAACATTACTCGTCTTTTGTGTGAAAAACTTTTATTGAAACGAAAACGGCTTTGGGCAGGCTCCGGTAGGCAGGTTTGTGTGCTAGCTAGCTTGCTAGGTTTCACAATCTGAACGCGGATTTCCCCCATTACCTAGCTAGCAACCCTACAGTAATGTATTGCTTAGTGCATTGGTTACTTAGTGGTAGTTTTAACTTCTGTAGCAGCGAAATGTGTTTTGGCTAAAAAACACGGACTGAAAAAATGTGTAGTAGTCAGTCACTGTCAGTAGTTAGTTATATTGTAATAAATGCAATTTGATACTCAAACACTTTCTTGTAAAAAAATATTTGAATGTGGGAGGATTGATGGCATTTTACACAACTGAATGCTTCCATTCACATGATGGTTATGGAATGAAAAAAATGCAAAAAATAAATTCAAAGTATCGATTGAAGTATTCAATTGGTATCGGTATCACTTTAAGGGTACTGGTATTGGTACTGGTATCGTAATTTTTGAAATGATACCCAGCCCTAGTGATTATGTTCGTGTACAGCAGATGTGTGCCATGTAGTTCATGATGTTCACGTGATTATGTTCGTGTACAGCAGATGTGTGCCATGTAGTTCATGATGTTCACGTGATTATGTTCGTGTACAGCAGATGTACAGGGTTTTCGCCTATTAGCAGGCAGGTGCAATGCTTTTGGTCCAATCACCTGTGTGTAGGGGTGGGGCTAGGGGCGCAAAACGAACAAGTGAGAGGGACGGAGATTCGAAGGAGAGAAAAGTGGAACTGTTTAGCTAGATAAATTAGAGATTGAGTTCAAAGTTAATTAGTGAGGTAATTGTTATCCGGTTACGGGGAAAAGAACGTGGACATCGTTTGGACTTGTATTGGAGTGAACCAGCAACTAGCTTGGCTAAGGGTATTTAAGTTAGCTACGTGTTACGCTAGCTACTGCTACTGTGTGTCAACACGTTAGGACACTTAAAAAGGAAAGTTTAGTGCCTGCTGACTTAAAAACGGAGTCCGGGATTTATTGTTTTCTTAGCTTCAAAGTCTAGTCATTAGTGAGTGCAAGTGGCGCTTGCATCCGTTCTCTGCGAGTGGAAACTGGATTGCTCCTGCCTCCTGCTGGCTGCACGACGAGGGAAAAGTGGACGCGCACGTTGTGGAGAGGACGATGTGGGATTGCCTGCTCTTTGTCGGAACCGAAAACGGTTTGCCTCGTGAATTATTCTTTGCATCACTACAGACGGAGGAGACTGTAAGTAGCGAATCATTTGTCTGAGGAATTGGATTCATATGAGCTCCAACAAGCGCCAACATAATTGTTACGGTTCTAACCGTTCCACGCCATGTTTTATGTTTATTGTTATGTCACGCCCTTATTTGTATTCACGTTCTGTCATAGTTTATTAGTTTGCATACATATTTCCATGTTTTTCCGCAGCCTTGCATTCATGCTGTTTCTTCTCTTGCTGTCACTCACGCTTCCCTAATTGTTTCATTCTCCCTTGTCTAATTACTAATATACTAACATTAGATCAGGATTGGGTAATACTAACTATCTAACCATGTGTTCATGTTTACCTTACGTTTCTCGTACATGTTAATTACTAATTTACTAACGCTAGGTCAGGATAGGTTAACTACTAATGATTTACTAATTGCCTCGTTACGTGTCTCATTTTCTCAAGCTGTTGTGAATTTCCTGCTGCTCTCAAGCTAAGTGTCTGCACCTGTCTACACCTGCATATAAGATCAGTGTTCATGTCATGTCCTTGCGAAATTGTTGCCTCACTAGCACTCTTAAGCATTTGTCAAGTTTACGTATTCTGATTTCCTGTTTTGATCCAAGCCTGTTTTTTGACCACTGTTTTCTGCCAGCCTTTTGTTTTCACTGCCTGTCCTGACCACGATTCCTGCTTGCTGATTTTGTACTTTTGCCACGCGGCGAGGACTCCGGTCTGACCCTGCTTGTTTTTTCGACTATTCTTTTGCCTTCTCCCTTTTGTACCTCTGCCACGCTGATTGCCTTCCTGGTTCCGAACTACTGCCTGGCTTACCGACGACGAGACTGCCTTCTCCCTCGGTACTTTTGTTTATTGGCTGGATTTTTTGTGTATGACCTTTGCTTGTGCTAAGACAACGATTACTGGACTTTCCTTAATAAAGCCCTTGCGGGTATTTATTACATCCATTGTTCTGAGTCGTGCTTCTCGGGTCCAACCCTCCATGCACTTCGTCTCAATAATGGTACCATAGACTGTCTGAACTTTAAAAACCCCGGGTGTTTTTATGTTATTTTGTTTTATTGTTATTTGAGTTGGTCTGTGAGAGGTTTGTGTGATTTGTGTGTTCAATAAATACGCACTACTGAGATGTAGTTAAAATATATATACATAGTCTGTTCATTATTAGTGTAATTCTTCCTGTTGATGTTTTTTTTTTCTCTGAATGTTAAGTATTCAGAGTGGGGGCTCGAGCAATTGAATTTGAATTTGAAATGGTTGCATGGGAGATTGTGTTAATTGCAGTATAGCTACAGTTTGGTATCCCTGTGGCTACCCGAGGCCTCCTAGTGGCCCAAGTGAGAACCTAGACAACGAACATAACTTGGTACATCCCATCCTAGCTCCTCCCATGCTATTCAGTAGATTTCATTCCAGTTTATGTAATAGAGCAAGGTGGTTGGGAGGGCTACACGTGGGGGCTCGTCCGGGATATCGGATGAGGATGTTTACAGTGTTTTGGATGCTGTCAAAGTGTGGGGTCGTACTAAATTAAGGGGACGTTGTTTAGATACAACAGGCAAAAGCCAGTTTTTTTTAGTTGAGACTACAAATGACTTGACACAAATCAAAGTACCAGAGCAGGTGCTTCAAGATGAGTTAGGTCCCTGGCCTATCCATATGGTGGAAACACAGCCATTGCCAGCTTCCACTGAGGAAGATGATTTTCAGTCAAAACTGATGGCATTTCTGGTGCACGAAGGGAAGAGCTTAGATGAGGTTAAAGGTCTGTTTACTTCTGCTACCCCCGTGCCTACTGCTTCTGATTTGAACACCAAGTTAGTGAATGCAATATCCTCCTTGGTCGAGAAGTGTCAAGTCGCACCTGCTGAGCAGGGGCGTGTCTAGAACATTTTGAATGGGGGGGCCAGGCTGGGGCACAGACCCAGAGGAGGGGGGCCAGCCATCAAGGCTTACCTTTTTTTTTTTTTGCCGCGTACAGCAGACACACGTGTATTTATCCGACCAAACCTTAGCCCTAGCCTTAACCCTAGCCTAACCTTTTTTTTTATACCTGCCCCAGATTCTAGGTAATCATATACAGTGCTTTCGTATGAACACTCTTTCAAATTTTGCTGTTTGACAGCTCAAATTAAGATATGTTTCAATGGGCTTTTTGTTACTCATCTACACAAAGTGCTCTATAATGTCAAAGTGGAGTAAAATGTTTTGATTATTTCACTATTGGATACACCAGAGCTTATTTTTAAGCCTTTACAGCAATGGGTGTATTTTTTTCTCTACTTTGACATTATTAAAATAAACTTGTCGTAGTCTATACAGTGTAGCAACTCATGAAGAGTTCTCTCCAAAAGTAAATACATGTTCCAGCCATGGGGAGTTCCAGATAGTGCAGTTAACGGTTATCCATAAAACGTAACTCCGTACCTCCTGCTTCAATCCTCAGGCCAGTAAGATCGACAACGCAGTAGCTATCAAACCTAACGTTATATCTTATACGCAAAAGGCAGTGAAATATCACCGGCCAGTTAACTATGGTTAACGATACGAAAACAACTCAAGTAAATATCTTTGAGGCTACAAGATAACCATCACGTTAGCAAGCCAACAAGACGCCGTAGGCTGCACTTAATTTAACTTACCGCATTTGGAGGGACAGAAATATCAGTCGGGCTTGGTAACGTTTCCGCATTCCTTTGGCTGGCATACCCCAATTCAACCTGGGCATAGTGTAACTGTTAACGTTAATCCGCGGATGCTCTTGCACCCAGAGAAAGCACACTTGCGACCCATCAGTCATTGCTTGTAAATTGAATTGCTTACTTTTGAGTTTTATGAAATAAACGTTCGACTGGCAAGTTACGACATAACATTAGCTACCAAAGTGTATAACGTTAACGTCAGCTGTCCAGCTAGTGGGCTGCTAAATTATTAAATAAAACGTAACTTGTTAACTTAGCAAAACATTTAACGACAAATAACGTTACCTTTCAGAATGGTTGAAAATGCTTACCTGTAAAGACGGAAGGTAGGACTTAAATGTTGGTTTTAATGGTTTGACGGAAAACATCACAAGCAGAAGTGGCTGGCTAGCAAGCTTGCCAACTCGCCAGCTCATAATTACTAGCTAACTTAACTCAACAGGTGTCGACGTTAGTGAACTTAGGTTAAACAATCAACTCGCCAGCTCGCATTAGCTAAACTATTGACTTTAACTTACATGACTGAAAACGTTATAGCAATTCAGTGTTTCTTCCTTGTCTGCAGAGGAAAGTTCTTGTATTTTATTACTCACATTAACATTACTCTTATTGTCCATTTAGACAGTGAGCAAAGAAGCCTGCTTGTTACTTAGCTAGCCAGCTATCACTACATGACGAGTTATCTCTGCTTGCTATGCTACGAGCAGATATTCCAGATAACATAACGTTAAGATAGCGGTAACATTTTGTTAGCACGCTATCGTTGGAGATCACAATGGTGAACGAAGTTGCGTTCAACTTTCTCCATCTCTCGCTTCTGATGGTCCCGAATGAAGTGACAACAGATACGTTTTTATCTCTTTACAGATCAGCTATCTATGCCATACAGCATTCAACTTAGCCAGCTAGACTAGATGACTAGATAGTTAACGTATAACGTTATGACTCTAATAGAAGACATCATAACTACCGTATAGGCCAACTATGATAAATCAATCTGAAGCTGTTTACAGCTAGAGAAAGCAGGTAGAAAGATACCAAGTTCGCTAACAAAACAGCTATAAAACCCCTGACACTTCGCGTTAAAGTTACGCGGCATGATGAGCAATGAATGCGGCAGCGAATGCCACTGGTCCGGCAGGCAAGATAGGCTAACGTTAGCTAACTCGCAGGCACGAAGCTTGTTTATGCACAACCACGATTTTCTACAACAAAAATATGTTTATGATGTACATATAGACTAATATATATATTTCATACGTAGCCTACAGCCTCCAACTTAGCCAGCTAACGTTAACGTTACACCAAGTACGTTAACGTTAACCATGCAGACGGTTAACGTTATACTTAACGTTATGACTCGTAACATATCTAGAAGACAGCATAACTATCGTAACGTTATACCATGGTAAATAAATCTGAATTAAAACACCTACATGAATCACTAACGCCACGCTTATTCAGGAACGTCTGCCTAAATTAAATTGCACATACATTTTTTTAACCGTGTCTGCAGCACCACAGACCACAGTTAAGTAGCGCTTATGAGTTGAGTGCGCGTTCGCGCTTTAAAAACTATTTTGGGAAACGCGTGTTGACGCAACAATAGGCCTGTGGGCTGACGCAATTTATGTCCATTCCCATTGGGCTACAGAGGCTTCTTTCATCGATACTGATAAGACAATGGCCTATCATATTCCGGTTCTGGTAGGGGGGGCACCAGGGGTGGCCAATCAGATTCCAGTGGGGGCCAGTGCCACCCCTGGCCCCCTACTGGCCCCGCCCCTGCTGCTGAGATACAGAGCTATCATAAGCTACGTGTGTTCTCTGGGGTGAAGCCTACTCCAAACGGAGAAGAAGAATACGATGCCTGGGCTGAACAGACCACCCATATGCTTGAGGAGTGGCAATGTTCTGACACTGTTAAGAAACAGAGGGTAGCTGAGAGTCTTAAAGGGCCAGCGTCAGATATTATCAGGTTCTTGAGAGTCAGTAACCCCAATGCGACTGCAAATGATTACTTCAAAGCTCTGGAGAATGCGTTTGGGACGACTGAGAGCGCCTCTGATCTCATGGTGAGGTTCCGCACTACAGCCCAGCTTGAAGGAGAGAAGCTTTCAGCATATCTGCTAAGACTAGACAAACTGCTGCACTCTGTGCTCCGTAAAGGTGGAGTTGAGCTGTCTGATATGAACCGTGTTCGTATTGGGCAAGTAGTGCGAGGAGCCTTGTCTAACAACCTGGTGGCCCTCCGTCTCAGAATGACATATAAACTCAGAGCACCCCCCAGCTTTGCTGAACTGCTCCATGAAGTGAGAGAGGAGGAAGACATGATCCTTGACAGACATGGTGCTAAGAAGGGCGTCACTTCTGCTGCAGTGTTGCCTGTTGAATTAGCGCCTACTACTGCTGCCATAGCTTGTGCTGCAACTGCCATGGCTCCCACTGAGGTTAGTGCTCACACTGAGATGGGCCTAGACGTAGAGCTACTGAGGAAAGAAATACAAGGGCTGAAGAGTGAAATTGTCAGCCTGCGTTCTGCCACCGTAGCCATGTCGACCGCAGATGCAAAGCCTCCACAGCAAAGTCCTAATGAGGTTGGAGGGGGGAGTTCTCGACCACAGCATCAAGAGAGAGTCTCAGGAAGAATGCTGAACCGTGCCAGTGTTTTTTGCTATAGGTGTGGGGAAGATGGCCACTTCCAGCGTGAATGCCAGAATCTTGAGAATCTGAGAAGAGTAAACCAACGTCTCCTGAAACTGAAACGGCCGGCGGGAAACTTCCCAGGGGCCCAGTAGAGGAACGACCTGCCGCCCCGGGAAAGATACGTTCCGCAAAGTGTGATATGCTGAAAGAAACAATGGAGGTTTTTCCCAAAGGCTTAGTAGGCCCAAGTTCGGTTGTCTCTGTACAAATCGAAGGTATCTATGCCAAAGCTTTGCTTGACAGCGGGTCTCAAGTTACCCTTCTCTACCGCTCCTTTTACAACAAGTATCTTGTATGTGCGTGGATTACAGGACGTTGAACCGACGAACAGTACCTGACCAATACACAGTGCCCCGCATTGAAGATGCACTGACATGCTTGAGTGGGAGCAAATGGTTCAGTGTTCTTGATCTCAGAAGTGGCTACTATCAGATCCCCATGAGTGAGGCTGATAAGGAAAAGACAGCTTTCATCTGCCCAGCTGGCTTCTACCAATTTGAGAGGATGCCTCAAGGGATCTGTGGTGCTCCAGCCACTTTCCAGCGAATCATGGAGAGAACTGTCGGAGACATGAATCTGCTGGAAGTGTTAGTCTACCTGGATGACCTCATTATTTTCGGCAGAACCCTCGAAGAACATGAGGAACGGCTCCTGAAAGTGCTGGATAGGCTCAAAGAGGAAGGACTGAAGTTATCCCTGGATAAATGCCAGTTCTGTTGCACCTCAGTGAACTATGTTGGGCATATCGTGTCTGTGGATGGAATTTCAACCGATCCCTCAAAGATAGAAGCTGTGAAGGCCTGGCCACGTCCAGAGAATATCTCATCTCTCCGATCTTTCCTTGGATTCTGTGGGTTCTACCGGCGGTTTGTGAAGGATTACTCCATGGTGAGTCACCCCCTCAACCAGCTACTGCAGGGCTGCATTACTGCTGGGAGGCCCCGAAGAAATGCCAAAGAGGACAAGGGATCTGGGAAGTTCTACCATCCGTCAGAACCCTTCGGCTCTAGGTGGGATGAAAAATGTGAGAACGCCTTTGAACTGCTTAAGAGAAGTCTCACAGAGGCTCCCGTCATGGCGTTTGCTGACCCGCAATTGCCATATGTCCTGCATGTCGATGCGAGTAGGGAAGGCCTAGGTGGTGTCCTATATCAGGATCAAGGTGAAGGTCTACGTCCTGTTGCGTTTGTCAGCAGAAGTCTCGCTCCGTCTGAGAAGAACTACCCGACCCATAAGCTGGAGTTCCTCGCGCTGAAGTGGGCCGTCGTTGACAAACTACATGACTACCTGTATGGCGTGAAGTTTGAAGTGCATACGGATAATAATCCATTGATCTATGTGCTCACTTCAGCTAAGCTAGATGCTGCAGGTCATCGGTGGCTGGCTGCCCTGTCCACTTATGATTTTAGTCTGAAGTACAGACCTGGCAAGCAGAATATCGATGCAGATGCATTGTCTCGTCAGCCTCATGCAAGTGCAACGGATGAGGAGTGGAAGAGCGTTCCTGCTACAAATGTCCAAGCCATGTGTCATACCGCTCATGTTGTCAACCCGAATCGCTCAAGGCCACACAGGGCCATTGATCTGTTTGGCACTTCTCGGAATGCTGTACCAGAGGCCTACTGCAACTTATCCTCTGTTGGCACTCAACAGCTGCCGAGGATGAGCTCAGCAGATATTTCTCGATCTCAGCAAGAAGACCCATGTATTGGGGAAGTATGGAAAGCCGTCCATCAGAACAATGTCAACAAAGCACGCAAGGAGAAGCATGTTGACATCCCTCTGTTGCTTAAAGAGTGGGAGAAGCTGAAACTTCAAGACACCACCCTCTACAGAGTTTCACATCCACCTAACAAACCGGTTCGCCGGCAGCTGTTGCTCCCTCAGGAGTGGCGGAAGACTGTGCTCAAATCTTTGCATGACAACTCTGGCCATTTAGGGTTTGACAAGACCTATGGTCTGGTGCGAAAAAGGTTCTATTGGCCTCGGATGAAGACAGAGATAGAGAGGTACTGCAAATCCTGTGCACGATGCATTCAGAGGAAGACACTACCTAAGCGGGCCGCTTGTTTGTCTCATCTGACTAGTGAGGGGCCCATGGATCTCATTTGCATGGATTTCTTGTCCATTGAGCCTGACTCCAGTAATGTCTGCAATGTACTGGTCATCACGGATCATTACACCAGATATGCGCAAGCCTTTCCAACCAAGGACCAAAAAGCTACTACTGTGGCTAAAGTGCTGTGGGAAAAGTACTTTGTTCATTACGGCCTACCCAAGAGAGTGCACTCAGATCAGGGAAGAGACTTTGAGAGCCGTCTCATTCACGAGCTATTGGGCATGCTGGGAGTGAAGAAGTCGAGGACGACTCCCTACCACCCTAAAGGTGATCCCCAGCCTGAGCGCTTCAACAGAACGCTGCTGGACATGCTTGGGACACTCGACCCTGTGAAGAAGAGCAAATGGAGCCAACATATCAGTCACTTGGTCCATGCATACAACTGCACACAAAATGAATCCACAGGTTATTCTCCTTATTTTCGTATGTTTGGACGTGAAGCTAGGATGCCCATAGACTTGTGTTTTGGGGTCTCAAGTGATGGATCCTCTACAAAGTCCTATTTGAGATATGTGAGGAACATGCGGCGTGAACTTCAAGCTGCATACCAGTTGGCTGAGAGCATGGCTAAGAAGAAGAATGATGGGAATAAACAACAATATGATCAGAAGGTTTGCTATTTTCCCCTGGCCCCCGGTGATCGAGTGCTGATCAGAAATCTTGGACTGCAGGGAAAGCACAAGATAGCTGACCGGTGGAACTCAATGGAGTATATCGTGGAGAGCCAGATGCCAGATCTGCCAGTGTTCAGACTCAGACCAGAAGGGGGAAATGGGCCCATCAAAGTCCTTCATCGAAATCATCTGCTGCCTTTGGGACAGGAAGTACGCTTGGAACCAGAGAGTCTGCCAGAGTTGCCAAAGCCTGAAAGGAGAAGAAGTCCAAGGCATATAGGCAAGGGAACAGACTCCTCCATCAGCCCTGCAAAGGAAGAGGAAATCGAATCTCATACTGATGATGAGGATGATGAGACGGGTATGTGGTACGACTGCCATATTCCATATCAGATAAAGTGTCCCGACTCAGGTGTCGAGGAGTATTCCGAAACGTTCAGTTTGGATTTGGATGTTGAAATGCCTGCAGTGATTTCAGAAGCTGATGCATTGGTGGAACGTATATCACACACTGAAGAGACACCTGAGGATGAAGTTCTTGAACTGGAAGAGCCTGTGGAAGAAAGTCATGAACAAGAGATACAAGACAGCCAAGAAATGACAACAAGGCCTCATAGACAGAAGAGAGCCCCTAAAAGACTGACCTATGACTTACCTGGAATCCCATCTTCAGTGGTTGTTAGGACACATACAGCTAATCCTGTACTAGTACGGAAGGAGTCAGTTTCCCAGCCTACCACACTTATCCCTGTTGTTAGGTACATAAGCACATTTTTTAAGTGGATAGGTTAGTGTGTACGGTATGTGTATGGTTGGGGGAAAGAAAGAAATAAGTTAGTAAGAATTGACAATTTACGCAATGTTTTACAACTTTTATTTCATTTTATTCTGTTTAGGTTACAAAAGGTTTACTTTTCATCCTCGTCATGAGGGCATGACAAATTTTGGTGGGGGGAGAGTGTAGTGCCCCTGAAGCTGAAAATATCATTTCATTTGCACAAGTTCATTTTTGTGTATTGTCAACTTGAGGTAGAGCTATATACAATGCTTGTGTATATTGTTCAGTTGAATGAAGATGGTGTGCCATGTAATTCATGATGTTCACGTGATTATGTTCGTGTACAGCAGATGTGTGCCATGTAGTTCATGATGTTCACGTGATTATGTTCCTGTACAGCAGATGTGTGCCATGTAGTTCATGATGTTCACGTGATTATGTTCGTGTACAGCAGATGTACAGGGTTTTCGCCTATTAGCAGGCAGGTGCAATGCTTTTGGTCCAATCACCTGTGTGTAGGGGTGGGGCTAGGGGCGCAAAACGAACAAGTGAGAGGGACGGAGATTCGAAGGAGAGAAAAGTCGGGAAACCAAGAAAGGGAGAACAGTGGAACTGTTTAGCTAGATAAATTAGAGATTGAGTTCAAAGTTAATTAGTGAGGTAATTGTTATCCGGTTACGGGGAAAAGAACGTGGACATCGTTTGGACTTGTATTGGAGTGAACCAGCAACTAGCTTGGCTAAGGGTATTTAAGTTAGCTACGTGTTACGCTAGCTACTGCTACTGTGTGTCAACACGTTAGGACACTTAAAAAGGAAAGTTTAGTGCCTGCTGACTTAAAAACGGAGTCCGGGATTTATTGTTTTCTTAGCTTCAAAGTCTAGTCATTAGTGAGTGCAAGTGGCGCTTGCATCCGTTCTCTGCGAGTGGAAACTGGATTGCTCCTGCCTCCTGCTGGCTGCACGACGAGAGAAAAGTGGACGCGCACGTTGTGGAGAGGACGACGTGGGATTGCCTGCTCTTTGTCGGAACCGAAAACGGTTTGCCTCGTGAATTATTCTTTGCATCACTACAGACGGAGACTGTAAGTAGCGAATCATTTGTCTGAGGAATTGGATTCATATGAGCTCCAACAAGCGCCAACATAATGGTACCATAGACTGTCTGAACTTTAAAAACCCCGGGTGTTTTTATGTTATTTTGTTTTATTGTTATTTGAGTTGGTCTGTGAGAGGTTTGTGTGATTTGTGTGTTCAATAAATACGCACTACTGAGATGTAGTTAAAATATATATACATAGTCTGTTCATTATTAGTGTAATTCTTCCTGTTGATGTTTTTTTTCTCTCTGAATGTTAAGTATTCAGAGTGGGGGCTCGAGCAATTGAATTTACATTTGAAATGGTTGCATGGGAGATTGTGTTAATTGCAGTATATCTACAGTTTGGTATCCCTGTGGCTACCCGAGGCCTCCTAGTGGCCCAAGTGAGAACCTAGACAACGAACATAACTTGGTACATCCCATCCTAGCTCCTCCCATGCTATTCAGTAGATTTCATTCCAGTTTATGTAATAGAGCAAGGTGGTTGGGAGGGCTACACAAACAATGAACTGCATCGTAACATAAACAGAACACAAGCATGACATGAACAGAAAATAAACTGTGACAAACACTAAACATGAAACGTGGCATAAACATAAACGTAACAAAAAGTTAAATTAAATATTTTTTTTTTACATAATAGTCACAATGTAAAATATAATTCACACCACCATTATATTAAAAAATACCCCTTGTCTGAACTAAAAATGTCGTCATTAATCAGAAAGGATCTTAACCAGTTTACATCGAAATCAATGGCTTGTAGAACACCTGGGGCTCTATCTTACACCCGGCGCTAGCCCAAACACAAGTGTCTTTGCCATCTTACACCCGGCGCAGGGTTCATTATAACGCCTAGTGCTCACGTCGTTTAAATACCAAGTAGTCTTGCACCCATTGCAAGTGAACTGGGCGTGTTGGTCTTAAGATGCGGAGTGGCCAGGATAATTTTTGGCGTATTGCTATCTTGAGCCAGCAGAAAGCGCTTGTGCTAAAACCACCACAAACCTGGTCTAAAGTCATGTCGCAGTTGTTTATATGTTTTTTTTATGGCCTTATAAGTGCATCTACAAGTACGTACACCCTCTTGTCTGTTACACACAGGGGCGCGGACAAGCATGACTAAAATATCAAGATTACAATGTGAAATATTATTATTGTGTAGGCTATATAAAAAAATGCATAATAATAAAAGGGTCCATAGGTCAAAGACCACATACCTGTCCCTCAGCGAAGGGGAATGCCTCATTAAATTGCTTTCAAGAATACTGATGTGCGATGGTACTGTAAGGTCACGTGTATAGAATATTCGCAATTACCCTGGATCAAGGTATATTTGTTAATAGTTCCTGTAGCCTAATCTTCCGGGGGGCCAATCCTTCCTTACGGGACTATGGCTATCTATTGAAAACTTGATAACTGATAACACCTATATCAAGCCTAATGCGTGAATTGTCATTCAATTAAAAACTTGCACACTGCAATAGACAGACATTTGAGTTCTGATCATTACAATACAGCTCTCTAGGCCTATACAGCCTGTAACTAAATAGAATGGTTTTGACTGAAAAACGTTCGCTGTGCATAAGGTTTTTTCGATAGCCTACGGTTAAAAAAACTGAGATAAATGTCACCATGTTAACTGAATCTTATTTTTCATCCTTCATAGCTATTTTTAAAATTACAGCGACCAGGTTTCCATACTCTCAGCTTATTAAAACCCTGCTGATTTCACCTGTTATACCATAAATAAATAAAACAATTTTAAAGAGAACAATTAATTTACAATTAATTTTAATGCCATTCTCTGCATGTGCGCTTTAACTTCATGCAGGAGAAGGTATATTTCATCTGCCTTAGATTGCACTTTTCACGGTCTTCCCGGGAAAGTGGACTTGCTTTTAAAGCATAGAATAGAATGTAATAGAATAACTTATTTTCCCATTCGGGAACTTCAGTTGTAGTTTCCAGCAGTAAAAAAGACATAGACAGTGGGGCAGACCCACAAACACAAACAAACATGTTAAATAAAGACATTCAATTTAATCAGATGTTTCACATTATAGTGAAGGTATGTGTGATTAAGCTGCTAGTAAAATGCGTTGGTCACATTTTCATAAGCAGGACATTATAAAACAAGAGGAAATATGTGTGGACCTCAGGGTTGCCAACCTGACAGCTTTATTGTATATTTCTAAGTTGAGACAGAAGCCATTGGTAGCTTATTCTCAGCTGTTGCAGGTGTTTTAACAAAATTTAACCACATATATTTTGTAAAATAACAGCACTGTCGGGAATTACCGGGAACTCATAATGGTTAGTCTAAATAATAGGCTATTGATCCATATAGCCTTTTCCTTGATCGCACTAAACACGCACAAGCATGTCTGTTTCGCCATCATATAAGCAATCCGCCAAGGTGGAAAAGCAGGCTTTTAAAGAGAATAGGATATGACATTTTGATTGATTGATTGCCTGTCACGCCCAAGACACACCTATAATTAATGAAGAGACCAGGTTCAGCTCATTTGCACGTTGCGCCGTGCTTAGCGCCCAAAAAACCCGCCGGTAAACTAGCAAAAATTGACTTGGACACACCCTTAATGCATTTTACGCCATGCGCTTAGACAAAGCGCTAAGATCGCCACGATAGAGCCCCAAATTCTTTATTTCACCCCCAATCTACTCAAAATTCAACAGGTTTCATTTGTGCTCTAATACTGCCATCTAGTGGGCACTTAGGCAAACACACCATATTAGATTAATACGTCAAGTATGATATTGTATACAAGCTACAGTTTTTCTCAATAAGTAACCAGTAGCCTACAAAAAATGCAGATGTTAATAATGTCACTGTAAATCAATATTATTTTTTAAGCCCAATTCAATCAATATTATTTCTTAATCTCAATTCATACAAGGTAGGTTGAGTGGGGATGCAATGATTGTATGCAGGGTTTCCCCTCAGAAAGAGATGAAGTAGTAGCACCCAATTTTAAACGCCGTAAGACGTGTTAACAGGGTATTTTCTGTCGTCTTAAGACGTAGACGTTCAAAATAGACGTCTCAAGACGAACAAATTTGACGTCTTAATGCGGACGCCGAACTACACGTTTGGCTCAAACGGCGTTCCATAACATGCAGCTCCAAAACGTGAACATTCTCCATAGTGCACTTTCAGCAACAGAATCCCACATCAGTGGCGTTTTCGAGCCGTTATTGCATATTGTTGATGTCAAATGACCCAATCTGTTAATGTATATTTCTCTGTAGATGTTGTCGTGTGCAGTGGAGGTATTGGCCATACAATAGGCTAAACGCGAGCACACACAGACACAAACTGATGTGATGCCACTGACTGCAGAGCAGTTGGCTAACATAAGCAGCTGCTGTGTTTGTGCTGTAGCCTACACAAACATGTACAGTGATGCTCAAAAGTATTCATACCCCTTCACTTTTTGCACACTTTATTGTGTTGTAGATTTAATTTTAAATGGATAAAATTGCCATTTTTGGCCATCAATCTACACTCAATAACCTGTTTTTAGAAATTTTTGCAAATGTATTAAAAATAAAAAACTGAGCGCCCTGTGGGAGCAGCAATTGGCGGCTGCTTCCGGGTGGGGGGAGGGCTCGGATGAGAATCGCTACGCAAAATAAGGCCCCGGGCGAGTTGGAATCACGGTCAGGAGCTTGGGGAGTCGCGCCCTGTAGAGGACGTGGCGGCCTCTTTCCTACTACCGGCTGACGGGGTTGTATAGCGGTGGTTCTCTAGCGGTTGCTACATGGGGGGAATTGAAGTAGAATAGGGGTTCAATTGGCTACTAAATTGGGAGAAAATGGGGAAAAAATCAGAAACAAATAAAAAAAAAAAAAAAAATAATAATAATCAAAAACTGAAATCTCCAATGTGCATAAGTATTCATACCCTTTGCTTTAATGTATTTTTAAAGTATCATATTTCATATTTGGTTGCATATACTATGTATGCTGTTACTTTCTGAAGTCTGTGACTACCCATCAACATGAAACGACTCTCGATATCTTATTTTCAGGTACTGTTACAAGCGATACTATAACCTCTCTGCATTTGAATGGATCTCTATGGGAATTGGGGGGTGAGACTAGATTCAACTACACTGGTACAGTATGGAACACGACTGGCGAAATTGACCTTTTGCTCTGCCTACCTTCTTTGCATATATATAGAGCTCCGCAGTCAGGAAGGATAAGGAGACTTTTTACTTTTTGGGGGTTGTCTTGCTGTTGCCTCTCCTGTCCATCTGTTGTCACTTTCATTTGCACCAAAGCAGGTGAAATTGATTCACAATCGTTTACGCTTCCTAACTGGACAGATCGATATCCCAAAAGTTTAATTGACTTGGTGTTATACTGTGTTGATTAAATGTTCCCTTAATTTATTTGAGCAGTGTAGTATCACTTGTAAGGATACCAGAAAAGAAGATATCAAGAGTCTTTTGATGTTGTTGGGTTACAGACAGAGTCTTCGCCCTATTTTTTGGGTTGTTTTTCTTTGGCTGTACGCCGGGAGTCTTTATCCCTGTTCTTTGTTTTTTTCTTCTCTGTCGCGGACACGGTTCCGCTTTATTGGTATTCCACTCTGTGGTCTACTTTTAGATTCCTCTCTATCACGTCTGGTCCTCTGAACCCGACTCCTCTTATATAGATTCAATCAAACAAACGGAAATTTCCTTAAGAAAAAGTGACGAAACAAAATTGTGCTGTCCGGGCTTGTTTTTACAGAGCCAGTGAGCTTTTCCTCTGCAAACAATCTGTTTACCTGGCTGTCTCCTACTTCACAACCCTCAATTATACAACTACAATGAATAAAATGCAGCATAACAAGAAGAGGAAGTTTAAAAATTAATTTTAAATAAATAAAAACACAAGAAACTGCACTTCTGCATTAGAACCTGGGTTTTCAACAGAGGGTATACGGACTCCCGGGTTTCCTTGAAGGATCTTGAAGGAGTAGGATTTTTTTTTTAGTACAACCCTTTTTAAATGATGATGGAATGATGATGGAGTCCCCTGGAAGCCTTTGGGCCTGGATCAGAGTCCCTGGATCAGAAAAGGTTGAAAATTTCTGTATTCTCAAGGCGCCATTGCTCCTAAGACTCTGTTCGCCACCCTGTCTGCTGACTCACACACTGAAATGATGACCAAGACTCATAAGAGCTCAACGCTACACACAGCATTTTTAAGGCTGAAGTAAACAAGTCTTGTTCATCCATTGGACTGTTTTGTTCTAACTGAGGACATCAGAGATAAAAACAGGTTTAGCAAATGGGAAAATATTGATACTATAACAAAATGAATGCCTGTGCACTCTGGCCGATAGGGTCACATTCCTGACAGGCCCAATGTCACTGTTTGGTTCCACTGCCCTTGGTTCTCAGTTGCCTGTCTAAAAATGGGATCCAAGCTTGCGCTGAGCACTCTGATCTGTTGTAAATAATGGCATCTAATTTAGTACAGCATGCTTGTTGAATAAACACTGTTCAATTGCCCTCACAGGTTATTATAACGAACAGTGATCTTTCCACTCAACACTGCAAAAACAGTAAATGCTAAATAGCTGAAATGAAAAGCATTGTTATGAAAAATGAACAGCTGGAATTGCTTGAACAGGATGAACAACATAAAAATATGCTCCAATAATAAATAGCTAACTGCATATATCAGAAAAAAAAACATACCTCAATAAGATATAATTAATACAAAAACATAAAATATCGCATTTATTCCACACTGTATATACAGAGAGATAAATCTTTATTCACAATGCGTGTACGTTCACATGCTGTATGAAACTCATGATACGTCCCTATGCTACCTCATGAGTGCAGCCCTTTAAATCTATTGTATGCTAACGAGTTTTCTTCCGCTCACCAGAGTCATGATTGAAAATTGCAGACACCTGTTGTGGATTTTCCAAAAGCATATACAGTTAGCACCATAATTCATTGGACAGTGACACATTTTTTGTTATTTGTATTTTCCTCCATATTGGATGAACCATTTAGAAATTATAGAACCTTTTGTACATAGTCCCCCCATTTTCAGGCGTCAAAAAATATTGTACAGTTTAAGATAATGTAGAATAAAGTAATAATTTTAAATATTTGGTCGCATATCCTTTGCATGCCATGACCTCCTGATGTCTGTGATCCAACAACATAAAAAAACTCTTGATATTTTATTTTCTGGTACTCTTTCAAGCGATACTATACCTTCTCTGCATTTGAATGGATCTCTATGAGAATTGGGGGGTGGGACTAGATTTAGCTGTAAATTATGCTGGAACAGTATGGAATACATGGTTGGCTAAATGGCTGTAAGTTATCGAGGGTCTGAGGTATCAAACAAGCCTCAAACCATCACTCTGCTGCCAGATATGCAGTAGATATTGATGGATAACTTGAAAGATTTCTTCTCCTGACTTATTTTTCCATAGAGTTCAATAGGGAAATTTGTCAGGAGAAACAACCCTTAAAGTGATCCATCAATATCTACTATTCTCGTTTTTGTGCTCATCTTGTTTCATGTTTACTTGTACCTCCAACGGTTTTTGCCCTTGTTTCATGTTTGTTTATTGTGATATTTTAATAAATTGATTTTGTAACTGTTTCTTTTTGTTTAAATCTTTTGTGTTGCGGCCCTTCGAGCCAGGGTCATAACACTCCACCATAGATACACACATGTTCACTAACAAACAGCTACAAAATCAAACACAAAGGCATCCACAGATATTTGTCAGTTGGATTATCAAAAGTGGAACTGGATGCTGTGTGAGGAACAATGTCCCAGAAATCATAGCTCTCTTTGTCACTTCCTGTTTTGGTGTTTCTAACTTGTACTTCACACAGACAGCCATTCGGTGCTATAAATAGGCTGTAAAATTGCAGTCTTTGCATAAAGTAGAATTAGTATGACAATGATGATGATCGACAGCTACAGTGGTTATACATAGAACTTGATTATTTCCCTTTATACAAATCCTTTTTTCGGATCTATGAACACGTTATATTTAACAGTATGAATACTGCAGCATACTGTGTGTTTATACATGCATGCATGTGCATGTGAGTGCATGCAAGCATGCGCGTGTGTACGCACATGCGTGTGTCTGAGTGCGTGCAAGCCTGTGTGTGTGTGTGTGTGTGTGTGTGTGTGTGTGTGTGTGTAAATGCAGCCAGAAGGAAACCCTCCCATGAGAGATTATCTGCTCCTCTTTACTCCACCACCTTTTTTATAGGTCGTGTGAAGGTTCAGCTAAAATCAAACCAATTTCACTGCATCTCATCACTTCCTTGTCCTTCTCTGTGTGTTCAGTGTCAGATAGGAGAGTGGCCTTTCTTGTGTCACATGGTCCTGTTCCGGACAGAGAGAAAGAGAGAGACTAGGTGTATATTTAATTTTGTTCCAAAGTAGTTCATTGGTGTTAATTTGCTTGTGTTAAGGGCCTGGAATGTCTAATTTGCCCTGCAATTCAGAGGTCGACCCCTTGCGCAGCTAAGACAAGATGTATAATTAAAGCCACGACCCCCCAGGGACACAGTAGAACGGGCTCACCTGTTGCTAGGCATTGCTGTGACAGAAAGGGACAGATGGAGAGACCGGACAGAGTGAACTGCGGGTATGTCAGAGAGAGGTATAGAAACGCCGCACTAGCAGAAGAAGAATAGAGTGGAACAGAGGAGGATGAATCCAAACAGGTTCCAGGAGACCAGCTGAGTGACCAGCTATGTTCTATTTTGGTCTGTTCCGGCAGTGTCGCGTGTATCCTCGCTTAACTTGTTCCCCTCTGTGCGCCAGTCACCCTCTTTGATGGACAAGGCAGTGGCATCTCAGGGCTGCGACGTTCGGAAATGTTGCTTGGTAATGTAAGTCTTTAAGCTCTCTGAGGAGCAGTGGTATTCTGTTTTTTTTTTTTGTCACCGAATAATGGCGCCCGTCATATAAATACTACATAAATAACACGGAAAGCAATTGCAATTTAAAAGTCCCCCTCACCCCCTCCCATGCACACACACAAATGCACACGCATATACACACACACACACACACACTTCATTGTCCACTGAATGCTACCCATTCATTGTAGGCAAAGGAAAGGTGAAACTGAGTCCATGTTTGTGTGTAACAGGCATTCTCACACCCTAACTGTAGTGCAGCTGGTCTCAGTACAGCCTGTGACTGCTTGCCAGTTGCCACACATACTCAGACTTGGCAAGACGCAGATGGGCTGTGTGCACGCGCAGAGGGGTGTACAACACTGGATGTTTACAAAAGCTATTTTGATTTGAGCTTCCATGTGAAAAATGGCTTCAGACAGGGGTGTTTTTGTGTAGCAGCTGATTCTCCATCATAAGTGAGATTATTAAAACACATGGGGATGATATGTCCTGATATCTGTTCTTATATAGGTCTACCTTGTGTCCTTATAAGGGCTCTCAGGGTTTAGCTTGGTTGGCCACACAAAATATTTACACATCAGTGGGCTTTTTAAACACCACAAAACCACCACATTGAAGCCTGGTGTACTTTAAAAACTTTCCCTGGGTTTCATAATATGTATTGAGGGCCTGATTTACAAAGACCTGTAGCATGTGTGCACACAAAACCAATAACATGACCAATGATTGTTATTAGTTTTGTGTGTGCTAAAAGGTTTTGCATATGCTAAAGGTCTTAGTAAATCAGCACCTGAATGTATTGGAACATTGAGAATATGATGCATGTGGCTTTTGAATGTAAAATAATATTAGTGGTCTGAATGAATATTTATAGTTTAGGGAATGCGTTCCTTGTTAAAATGTGTTTTACAGTGTATTTTAAAACTTTTTCGATTAAATATATATCCACCACTTCAGAGTAAATACCCTTTTAAGGTTACAGGTTCCAAAACAATGTAAGATTCTCAGTGCAGCAGTTATACTGTCACATACATACTGATGGGAGTCTGCCATAGGATTTTACCATTCAAATATGTACAACATGAATCTTTCCTTACATCTTACAACCTCACCTAATATGCGCGCGCATACACACACACACACACACACACACACATACACACAAACACACGTACACACACACACGCGCCACTACTCCAGAATAAAAGCGTGTTATATTTGAGCAGACACGGCAAAAACAAGACCGTTTGAAAGAGTGTGTGTGTTGATGAGAGAGGGGGTTCAACGGGCCAGCAGACCCCCTTGTCGCCTATCTCCATATTAGTCCACAAATGGCGGCACAAATTTGACGGGGATCCCAGTATCCAGTTCACCTCATTCCAAGACTCTGGGGGCTATTTCTGAACAACTGTAAGATGATAGTCCTTCCCTCCTTCCCTCCCTCTGTCACTTTCCCCCTGTTTCTCTCCTTCTCTAACCCTGCCAAACTTGACTGTACGGCTAAAGTTAGCTGCCCAAAGCCCTATATAAGCCCCCAGGGAGCCGGCATTAATGCGGTTTTTCACAGTCTTCTCCTCTTCACAGTCCAAACTCCACATACCGTCTCGAGATGGTGAGTAACGGAAGTCCTCCTGTCCCAGCCTGCTCCTTCCTCATCTTCTATCAGGATACGACAGAAAATACATGGCAATTATACGCGGAATAACATACAAATCAAAGGTTCTCGCTATTTCGGTTCCTCATTGAAACAAAGAAATCGCGGAACAATGGCTCACCTCTGCGGAGCTATATTGGGTTTGGATGTTTCGTAAAATAATTTCCTGGATGTACAACATTTTCCGCAGAGAAAAAACATTTGTTACTTTTTTTCAATGCTATTTAATCTACTATTGTGTGATATGTCCTCAACTTTGAGCAAGCAATACAAGGCCTATCCATTGTTCAGAGCCTTTGCGTTATCAGAAGCTTGGTGATCCATTAATCAGGGAAAAAATTGTTTTGTTACAGATGAAAATTAAATCATTCCAAGTTAAGGACAAAGTGTTTCAATAGTTTTGTATCAGTTTAAACCTTTGAGGTCAATTTGACCCCAAACATAAAAGGCATCATAAAATGTCAACATAATATGAGGATTAATTAAATTAATTGCACTGTGGTTACATCAAGCTTAACTCTGTGCATCATTTGTTGAGGTTAGTCATAGGGGATTACATTGCAATATGTAATACTGGAATTAATACTGGAACTGGTTTAGTAATAAGTTACTCATAACTACAGAAATAATGATTAAATATTTAGTTTGCCAAATGAAATTGTTCCTTTTAGCTCTAGCTTTACATTGTTTAAAAAACTCTGCAGTGCATTTTAGTAGATAATATTTGAATGATCAAGGTTTCCAGAAATCAAGCATTCTTCAGCAACTTTACTTTTGCTAAGATCTTAAATTATGTTTCCACTCTTATAGATCACTATTCCATTTCCTCTATCTGCAGTTCTTTGTTTCTTACTCTCAATTTTGAAGACAGATATATTTCATTCAACATTTTTTACAATGGTCAAATAATACATAGTATTTGAGTGCATCTTTACATTTGGACCAGAAATTTCACGTGCATAACTACACTGTAGTGAGATTACGAATATTTGTAAGGTACCATTGCATTCTCAGTCAACACATTCTTATGTAATTACAGCAAGCGTTCCTCTTTCACATGTGTCAAGCACACTGAGTTTAGTCCAGAGGTCAAAGGGCAAATCATTCAGCTGCTCTAGAAGAGGACCATGTACACTTGGCCTAATGGAGGTCCAGTCTCTGATCTACACCACCCAATGTGCTATAACCATAACAGCTAGGCTTAGGCCTACACCCACTGTGAATCAGTACTAATACATACACATGCACCCCACCCTAAAAGTGCTGCTATGTTTGTCTGTCTGTCTGTCTGTCTGTCTGTCAGGCACCCAAGAAGGCCAAGAGGAGGCAGCAGGCCGAGGGCGGATCCTCTAATGTGTTCTCCATGTTTGAGCAGAGCCAGATTCAGGAGTATAAAGAGGTGAGGATTTGCCTAAAGTCTTTCTATATTTTACTTGCTTGTCACACCTTTCAATAAACACAAATATATACATTTTAATATATGTGAATTAATACACAAATATATGCAAATGAACACAATCATATATGTAAATTAACACATGCACATATTTATAGAGAGGCATTTAAAGAGAGCAGGGCCCCGTTTTCCAAAAGGATCTTCGATAAAGTTAATCTTAGGCTATTTTGTTTTTATATTACTTTCATTGTTTGTTTGTTTTTTGTCATTAGTTTTTTTCCTCTCTCTATTTTTATTATATGTTTAATGTAATGTCAGTAAATTTTAATAATTTGTATCAGAAAATAAATAAAGCACAAACACACAATACTCTAAGATGATTTTAACTCTAAGACGCTTTTGGAAAACGGGGCCCAGTTTGTGTCTTCACTTAATCTGGCTATCACAAGCAGTACTAGCATAATAAGAACCAAGGTTGTAGGGTAATTATATGAATTATTATATTATAATTTATAGTCAGATCTATATAATCAGATTAGATATATATTTATAATCAGATCAGATTATATTAGTTATTATATTATAGTTTATAGTCAGATTTCAGAAAGTAATTCACAGGCAGATTTTATATGCATTTACAGTAAACTCTTCTCTGGCAGGTTTTGGATGTATTTGCAATAAGCTCTTCCCTGGCAGGTTTTATATGTATTTACAGTAAGCTCTTCCTGAGTGGGTTTTATATGTATTTACAGTAAGTTCTTCCTAAGTGGGTTTTATATGTATTTACAGTAAGCTCTTCCTGAGTGGGTTTTATATGTATTTACAGTAAGCTCTTCCTGAGTGGGTTTTATATGTATTTACAGTAAGTTCTTCCTAAGTGGGTTTTATATGTATTTACAGTAAGCTCTTCCTGAGTGGGTTTTATATGTATTTACAGTAAGCTCTTCCTGAGTGGGTTTTATATGTATTTACAGTAAGCTCTTCCTGAGTGGGTTTTATATGTATTTACAGTAAGCTCTTCCTGAGTGGGTTTTATATTTATTTACAATAAGCTCTTCCTGAGTGATGTTTTATATGTATTTACAGTAAGCTCTTCCCGAGTGGGTTTTATATGTATTTAAAGTAAGCTCTTCCCGAGTGGGTTTTATATGTATTTACAGTAAGCTCTTCCTGAGTGGGTTTTATATGTATTTAAAGTAAGCTCTTCCTGAGTGGGTTTTATATGTATTTACAGTAAGCTCTTCCCGAGTGGGTTTTATATGTATTTAAAGTAAGCTCTTCCTGAGTGGGTTTTATATGTATTTACAGTAAGCTCTTCCTGAGTGGGTTTTATATGTATTTACAGTAAGCTCTTCCCGAGTGGGTTTTATATGTATTTACAGTAAGCTCTTCCTGAGTGGGTTTTATATGTATTTACAGTAAGCTCTACCTGAGTGGGTTTTATATGTATTTAAAGTAAGCTCTTCCCGAGTGGGTTTTATATGTATTTAAAGTAAGCTCTTCCCGAGTGGGTTTTATATGTATTTACAGTAAGCTCTTCCTGAGTGGGTTTTATATGTATTTACAGTAAGCTCTTCCTGAGTGGGTTTTATATGTATTTACAATAAGCTCTTCCTGAGTGGGTTTTATATGTATTTACAGTAAGCTCTTCCCGAGTGGGTTTTATATGTATTTAAAGTAAGCTCTTCCTGAGTGGGTTTTATATTTATTTACAATAAGCTCTACCTGAGTGGGTTTTATATGTATTTACAGTAAGCTCTTCCTGAGTGGGTTTTATATGTATTTACAGTAAGCTCTTCCCGAGTGGGTTTTATATGTATTTACAGTAAGCTCTTCCCGAGTGGGTTTATATGTATTTACAATAAGCTCTTCCTGAGTGGGTTTTATATGTATTTACAGTAAGCTCTTCCTGAGTGGGTTTTATATTTATTTACAATAAGCTCTACCTGAGTGGGTTTTATATGTATTTACAGTAAGCTCTTCCTGAGTGGGTTTTATATGTATTTACAGTAAGCTCTTCCTGAGTGGGTTTTATATGTATTTACAGTAAGCTCTTCCTGAGTGGGTTTTATATGTATTAACAGTAAGCTCTTCCTGAGTGGGTTTTATATTTATTTACAATAAGCTCTAGCTGAGTGGGTTTTATATGTATTTACAGTAAGCTCTTCCTGAGTGGGTTTTATATGTATTAACAGTAAGCTCTTCCTGAGTGGGTTTTATATGTATTTACAGTAAGCTCTTCCTGAGTGGGTTTTATATGTATTTAAAGTAAGCTCTTCCTGAGTGGGTTTTATATTTATTTACAGTAAGCTCTTCCTGAGTGGGTTTATATGTATTTACAGTAAGCTCTTCCTGAGTGGGTTTTATATTTATTTACAATAAGCTCTAGCTGAGTGGGTTTTATATGTATTTACAGTAAGCTCTTCCTGAGTGGGTTTTATATGTATTAACAGTAAGCTCTTCCTGAGTGGGTTTTATATGTATTTACAGTAAGCTCTTCCTGAGTGGGTTTTATATGTATTTACAGTAAGCTCTTCCTGAGTGGGTTTTATATGTATTTACAGTAAGTTCTTCCTGAGTGGGTTTTATATGTATTTACAGTAAGCTCTTCCTGAGTGGGTTTTATATTTATTTACAGTAAGCTCTTCCTGAGTGGGTTTTATATTTATTTACAATAAGCTCTACCTGAGTGGGTTTTATATGTATTTACAGTAAGCTCTTCCTGAGTGGGTTTTATATGTATTTACAGTAAGCTCTTCCTGAGTGGGTTTTATATGTATTTACAGTAAGCTCTTCCTGAGTGGGTTTTATATGTATTTACAGTAAGCTCTTCCTGAGTGGGTTTTATATTTATTTACAATAAGCTCTAGCTGAGTGGGTTTTATATGTATTTACAGTAAGCTCTTCCTGAGTGGGTTTTATATGTATTTACAGTAAGCTCTTCCTGAGTGGGTTTTATATGTATTTACAGTAAGCTCTTCCTGAGTGGGTTTTATATGTATTTAAAGTAAGCTCTTCCTGAGTGGGTTTTATATTTATTTACAGTAAGCTCTTCCTGAGTGGGTTTATATGTATTTACAGTAAGCTCTTCCTGAGTGGGTTTTATATTTATTTACAATAAGCTCTAGCTGAGTGGGTTTTATATGTATTTACAGTAAGCTCTTCCCGAGTGGGTTTTATATGTATTTACAGTAAGCTCTTCCTGAGTGGGTTTTATATGTATTTACAGTAAGCTCTTCCTGAGTGGGTTTTATATGTATTTACAGTAAGCTCTTCCTGAGTGGGTTTTATATGTATTTACAGTAAGCTCTTCCTGAGTGGGTTTTATATGTATTTACAGTAAGCTCTTCCTGAGTGGGTTTTATATTTATTTACAGTAAGCTCTTCCTGAGTGGGTTTATATGTATTTACAGTAAGCTCTTCCTGAGTGGGTTTTATATGTATTTACAGTAAGCTCTTCCTGAGTGGGTTTTATATTTATTTACAATAAGCTCTAGCTGAGTGGGTTTTATATGTATTTACAGTAAGCTCTTCCTGAGTGGGTTTTATATGTATTTACAGTAAGTTCTTCCTGAGTGGGTTTTATATGTATTTACAGTAAGCTCTTCCTGAGTGGGTTTTATATGTATTTACAGTAAGCTCTTCCTGAGTGGGTTTTATATGTATTTACAATAAGCTCTTCCTGAGTGGGTTTATATGTATTTACAGTAAGCTCTTCCCGAGTGGGTTTTATATTTATTTACAATAAGCTCTACCTGAGTGGGTTTTATATGTATTTACAGTAAGCTCTTCCTGAGTGGGTTTATATGTATTTACAGTAAGCTCTTCCCGAGTGGGGTTTATATGTATTTACAATAAGCTCTTCCTGAGTGGGTTTATATGTATTTACAGTAAGCTCTTCCTGAGTGGGTTTATATGTATTTACAGTAAGCTCTTCCCGAGTGGGGTTTATATGTATGTACAGTAAGCTCTTCCTGAGTGGGTTTATATGTATTTACAGTAAGCTCTTCCCGAGTGGGGTTTATATGTATTTACAATAAGCTCTTCCTGAGTGGGTTTTATATGTATTTACAGTAAGCTCTTCCCGAGTGGGTTTTATATGTATTTACAGTAAGCTCTTCCCGAGTGGGTTTTATATGTATTTACAATAAGCTCTTCCTGAGTGATGTTTTATATGTATTTACAGTAAGCTCTTCCTGAGTTGGTTTTATAAGTATTTACTGAACGCTCTTCTCTGACAGATTTTATATGTATTTACAGTAAGCTCTTCCGAAGTGGGTTTTATTTGTATTTACAGTAAGCTCTTCCTGAGTGGGTTTTATATGTATTTACAGTAAGCTGTTCCTGAGTGGGTTTATATGTATTTACAGTAAGCTCTTCTCTGGCAAGTTTGGTATGTACTTACAGTAAGCCCTTCCCTGGCAGATTATTTATGTATTTACAGTAAACCCTTCCATGGAAAATTGTATATGTATTTACAGTAAGCCCTTCCCTGGCAGATTATATATGTAATTACAGTAAGTTCTTCCATGGTGGGATATATAGATATTTACAGTAAGCACTTCCCTGGTGGGTTTAAGCTCTTCTCTGGCAAATTTTATATGTAATTACAGTAAACTCTTTTCTGGTGGGATTTATAGATAATTACAGTAATTATAGTATTCCCTGCCGGGTTTTATTTACAGTAAGCACTTCTCTGGCTGGTTTTATATGTATTTATAGTGAGCTCTTAACTCTCAGATTGTATATGTATTTACAGTAAGCTGTTCCATGGCAGGTTTTATATGTATTATCAATAGACTTTTCCCTTTCAGATTTTATATGTATTTAAAAATAAGCTCTTCCCTGGCATATTTTATATGTATTTATAGTGAGCTACTCCCTCTCAGATTTTATATGTATTTACAACAAGCTCTTTCCTGGGAGGTTTTATATTTATTTAAAACAAGCCTTCTCAGGTTTTATTACCCTGCTGGGTGTAACCTGATACAAACTATTTTCTCACCCTCCAATACCCCTGGTCCTTTTTTTTCTCTGATTGGTCAGCAGTCTCTTTTCCTTCTTTGATGATGACCTGGGAATGTTGAGCAGAGCAGCTGGAACTTGAGCAATAGAGACTGGGGCAGGATAGAGACTGGGGTAGGATAGAGACTGGGGCAGAATAGAGACTGGGAAAGATTTAGATGGAGACACAGAGGGAGAGATTGACTGAGTGAGAGGGACGTATGCCAGGATACCAGTGACTGAATGACTGAATGAGGCTGAGTGAATCAATGACTGAGTGAATGGTTGAATTAGACTGAATCACTGAATGAGGCTGAGTGAATCAATGACTGAGTGAATGGCTGAATTAGACTGAATGACTGAATGAGACTGATTAGCTGAATAATGACAGAAAAAGTGAGGTAATGTGTGTGAGTACACAGAAAACATCCCAGGGTTAGATTAACTTCTATAGAAACCACATGTACTTTACTGGAGTACTCAAGAGTATTTCAGAGTTGATTTCAAACAGGACACTATGCTGTGTATTATGTGGGAGTGTGAGTGTGTATGTGTGTGCATATCTGCGCGTATGCACCTGTGCGTGCATGTTTGTGCATGCGTGTATTTGTATGTACGTTGATGCATGTGTGTGTGTGGCAGAGGGTAACAAGGGGGGCGAGAAAGGGAATGTCTGACGCGGCACTCCGGTCAATTTTAACACACTGGTCAAACAAGAGGGCACCAGCTGCCAAGGATGTCAGGAGTGTCAAGTGTTGGCTTATGTTTCATAGGCTCATTTCATAGAGTGTGGGTGGAGTTTTAGAATTGTGAATGCATGCTTATATGGTCATTTAAGGTAATCCAAAAGTCCCTCAAACAACCACAACATGTTTCTATCTATATTGTTAGCCTGCCGTTTTGAATCACGGTACCTTAGTTTGTGTGCTTGTTCTGGTGGTATAAATGTACCATATTATGCTAATATTGTAATCAAATAGCTTGAATTAGCAGGTTGCAGGTTCTGTAACATGATTAATGTGCTGTATTCAGAGTGCATTATGGCTGCATGTCTACTTCCTGTTAACTGGTGTGGGCATATGTCAGCTTCCTGTTAACTCATGTCGGTGTGTGTCTACTTGCTGCTAACTGGTGACTTTTCAAATCTCTCTTTCTGCAGCAGCATGTTAGAAATATCTTTTTACCTGCAATTTTCAGTCTCAAGGGTTTCAGTTACTCTTGAGGATCACGTATAATCTCAGTGGCATCTTACGGTCTACCTTCTCCACAGGCTTTCACAATCATTGACCAGAACAGAGACGGTATCATCAGTAAGGATGACCTTAGAGACGTACTGGCCTCCATGGGTAAGCATCAGCTTTGCTTTTGGCATGCATAAATGGGGAATGCTGGGTAGTTTAGCACTTCCTGGGAGATTGGAAGCACTCGGCTGTAAGAGTTTGGCCACAGTGGGACACTCCCACATGCCTCGCAGTGCTGTGTGGCTACTATGTGGCAGTAGCAAACCGTTTGTGTACACTGCTGACTCCTGCCTCTTTTTTAGGCCAACTGAACGTGAAGAATGAGGAGCTGGAAGCCATGGTGAAGGAGGCCAGCGGCCCCATCAACTTCACCGTCTTCCTCACCATGTTCGGCGAGAAGCTGAAGGGTGGGTCTCTCTCTCACACACACACACACACACATACACATGCTCACACACACACACACACACACACACACACACACACACACACATGCTCACACACACACGCACACACACACACACACATGCACTCACACACACACATGCTCACACACACATGTTGAAGAATCCTCTCCATGTAGATGTGCTGTATGAATCCTAACCCTCACAGCGTCAGTATGGCAGACCAGACTAACCTTCCTCTCTTTCTCTCTCCCTCGCTCCTTCTCTCTCTCCCAGGTGCTGACCCTGAGGATGTTATTGTCAGCGCCTTCAAAGTCCTGGACCCCGAGGGTACCGGCATAATAAAGAAGTCATTGTGAGTGTCTGACACTTGGGGCACACGTGCACCCGAGCGCTCCATCTTCTGGACCATTTTCTGTAATCCATTGACTCCTCAGAATGATTGTAAAGACTGCTCCTCACCATAGAGCACTATGAGTGGTTCATATCAGGGAGTCACTGATGACACCTAAGAGCTACACCCATTCCAGGGCTCATGAAGCTCTACGCCAGTATGGGCTTTGTTCAGGCCCTGATACTTGTGGAGTCAGCAAATTAGATGTGCTTTATACTCCTGTGTTTTGGAGATGAGAGGGGAAAATAGCAAATGTGACTGAGTGGAACACATGAAGTGTGGCACAGTGCTTAGAGCAAGACTGAAGTTTAAATTGAGGGCTGCAGGTTCAAATCAGGGAATGCTCTTCTACACTTAAAAAATGCATCCAGTCTGAAACTATAATAGATACCCAAGCTATACAAATGGAACAAAATACTAATTTAGGCTGTTTTAGTCATCAGGGTGAGGGCATGAGCCAGGCAAACAAACTACAACATAATGATGTGAAACTCACTGGCTTTGAAAAACATTTCACATCACAGTATGAATAACGAATAGTCACAATGGTAAGAGAGGTGTGCACACCATCGTAATGTCAACCTGACCTCTGACCTCCAACCTTCACTCCGCAGCCTCGAGGAGCTTCTTACGACCCAGTGCGACAGGTTCTCCGCAGAGGAGGTGAGACTGCATTTCCCGCGCTGTTCGTTCGGCTCCAGTACGAGCGCTCGCCTCTTTCGCTCCATCTCTCAGCACTGCATTGATCTCTCTCTCTCTCTCTCTCCCTTTCAGATGAAGAACCTGTGGGCCGCCTTCCCCCCAGATGTGGCCGGAAATGTCGACTACAAAAACATCTGCTATGTCATCACACACGGAGAGGAGAAGGAAGAGTAAAGGGGGGGGGGGAAACAAGAAAACGGCCGTCCATCTTTGCTCTACCTCCACAATAGCATCCTTCTTCACTTAGTCACTCACATTCCCCCCGTCTCTCACCTTACATGCAAAGAAAGACTCATCTCTGCCACTGAGACATCCAACGAGGGCTCGGAAGGTTCTGGATTTCTTTACGTGTGAGCGTCGACGGGAAATGGGGTTATTTTAAATAAAATCATCATGAAATCTGCTTTCTGTCTCGCTTTCTCAAGTTTTTCTCCATATCCTTCCATCTCTCCCCTTCCCATCCTGACAGAGCCAAAGACAGCTAAGTCAGATTTGCAATCAAAAAGTTATAGAGCAGGGATTTAACTCTACATTCGAGGATGCCTCCTGCCGCCACCCCCCCCAGTAGTCTTTTTTGTAGTTTTTATTGCTTAGGGGGACTTTCACAAGAGAGGGATGGAGGTGGATGAATACAAGAGAAAAAGAGGTCTCCTTAAAGTGGTGACAAACTTAGAGACTACAAAGGCCAAAAGTCTCTCTCATCCTTCCCCTACACCCTTCCTTTCCACATCCTTCCTGTTTCACACTTCAGACAACCTCTGTAAATACTCATTTGACTCTTCTTGCAAATAAAGCCAAGCTCGTTCATGTTAGCGGGCTGGGCTGAGCGCAGGAGCAGCTGAATGGTTTGCAATGGCACTAAACAATGAATCACAACGCGAGGCATTCAGACAGCCCCCAGGACGAGAGGCTATTTTTTTGTACCACACAAAACCTGTGACACGCTCCTCTCATTACGGCTCTCCTCCACAGCACTTACGAGAGAATTCCGGCAGCGACCGTCCTCGTCAGAACGTAAAGCCCTTTTCGTTAAACTGAACAGGAAAATATCCATCCACTTCATTTGTGTGATGCGAGTGGGGTTTACCCAGAGAATCATGTGAGAAACAGGTGAATGGGGATTCATGACAACAAGAAATGGGTGAAGCTGCCATATGCGCCCAGTAACTCACTGATGTGAACCAATCATTGTGTTTTTGCTACGAAGAGCAAAAGGTTTTGATTGGAAATCAATCTATCTGGAATCGATTATGAATGAATAAAAATATTTTACTCACGATGTGTCAGAATTTTCAGGGCAAAGCAGTTTGAGTTTATTATTATTATATTTATATATCAGTTAATATATACATTTTTATCATATTAACTATTTACTACACACTGAATTTCATAAACAAGCAACTTGTTTATTAATGTACATTTAAGACACTTGCAAAGGTTGAAATAATCACATAATTAACAGAGGCTTTTAATAGATTATTTATTATTCATCACTATTATCATCATAATCATAATTATTATTATAATTATTATTATCATTAAGTACATTGGAGTGTAGATTTTATTCTGCAGTCAAGGAATGATGTTTATGATTCATTAATTTATTTAGCTTTCAACAATCATGGCTTCTTGTAAACTTTAAGACGATAAGATGTACAGACTGTACAGAAACAAGAATGAAAAAAGCAAAAGATCACCAAATTGAAAGAATGACAGGTTACACTGGAAATCAAAGACACAGGTAACAGGACCAGTGTAGAAATATATAGACAGGTACACCTGTGTTGCTCCAGATTCCGTTTTTTTGTTTTTGCCCTGTTTTCGTAGTATCAGATGCCCCATAATCCTTTAGGGTCAGTTCAGACTCCAGCTCCCACTTGCTCTCCTCAGTCCTCTACTATGAAAGCCTGCTTCTCTGTTACCTTTATACCTTCATCTTTTGTCTCCTTAGAATCTAGTACTTGGGAAAACTTTACAGGTGCTTTGAAATGTATAACACAAAAATGGTCGATAAACAGAGATAAAATGAGATCTAGACAAATGAAAAGATATGGAGTGTGGGTGGGCTAATGTACAGAGCGCGCGGGGCTAACGTACTCAGAGACCCACAGAATTATGAGTAACTGCGTAAACGCACACCAGGAACAAGTGCTTTTCATTCCGCTTTCACGCTACCCTACAGTGCGCTCTAATTCAGAATGAACATGGCCATCAGCAGCAGTGACTGGACTGAACAAAACCAGAACATCTTCACCAGCTGGAGTCATGGGAGGCAGAACCAGGCCCTCATAACACAAACAGCAAGAAGAACAGAACCCTTCAGTTATCACAGTGTTCTGCCGGGTTCTGGCCTCTGGCCTCACAGTAACTCACCGACACCATTAATAAGCTCCCTCCCAAGCCTCTGATACACATATCTGTGTAAATTAGTTCAGAATTATTATTTTTCTTGGTTTCATTTTTTTCTTCTTTTTTACACATTTATGGTTTACAGTTTGAAAATCAAAATCTAAGGTAAAATGTTTAAAAACAGAAGCTATATCAAAGTTAAGTGTGTACTGGACATTCCTTACACACATTCCTTCAAAAAAAATAAATTACATAAATAAAAGCTGAAGTCAGCATATATTTGTATTTTTTGGCCGGGGGGGGGGGGGGGTGTGGGGTGTTCATAAGCGAGCAGCCAGTTTTGTTTCTTTTTAAAACACACTTTTTTTTTCTTTTTGTTTTTTTTAAACACAAAACGATAATGATCCTCGTTTGAAACATGACAAATGCTGAAAGACGTTTTTACAGGTGGGTTTCACTGTGGAGAGAAGAGAAGTCTTTCTACAGCGGCAGCTACAATACAATAAACAACAGCGTGACACAGGAGCGCTGGCCTCGTTCACTTGGCTCCATCTGGGGTACACTACGCAAGTTATTCAAAAAAATACAGGTGTCACTTTCCCCCAATACTGACATTGTCAGTGTGCTTGAGTCCAACTGCAATACACTTCTCTGTTAAATTATACGCCCTCTCCTACAGTCCTCCACCAAAACTGTAACACGGTTCTGTCTCTCACCAAAACTGTAACACGGTTCTGTCTCTCAGTCCCTTTCCACGCATTTTCTCTTCCAACCACAATATCTACCTTCCTCCTTTTTCCACTATATGTAATAGGCAGTTAATTGTAATGCTCGCTAAACCCCATGTGTTCATAATGATGGAGAACCTGCAATAATACTGCCTCATTTAACTCCAGACAGAAGACAAGTAGATCCTGGTAGGTCGACAGTCATACACCGATTACCGTATTTGCCGTTATATGAGGCACCCTTCTTTTTACCCCTCTAGAATTACACTGAATTCTAGGATACACCAATAATGCAATTTATCACTGTGATGTTAGGAGATCTGCATCAGCGCATACATTGACCCCAATCATGCGGACAGTTTTTTTTGTATTTTTAAAGTACTGGCCTTGAACAGTAAGTCCAAGTTTCTGCAGAACTACGACGTATGCTGGCAGCGCGTAACCTGAATCGATTTGCATTTGTCCTATGGAACACTACCATTTTTGTTCCTTGTAGCATTCTGAAGATAAAGAAAATTCCCCAATATGACTTGTTTATAGTTCTTTTTTATTCCCAATTTCCTTCTAAACACCGTGACTCTTCAGCAACAGCAAATACGGTAGCCTTCTCAACGGCACTGTTTGGGATGCCACTGTACCAACAGTCTTCCTCGGCTGCACTGACACGCTGTAACTTCCCTAGTAGAGGCAGGTCTGCATCACATTGAGAGTAGTGCCCCCCTTAGGCTATTCCAAGCAAATACATCTTGGACTGCTCCCATATAAAAAACAAAGCCCGCCATCTTATAACTACAGTACAAATATTCATTGGTTTATTATTCTTTCGTGGAATATGTGCAAAATATCTCCTTGTGCACACCAAAAAGATGTCCGACACATCCTCTTAACACTGGGACTCCTAAAAGCTACTCTCATTCCAGTCAAGCAGGCATCTTCAATATGATAGAAAAATAATCAAATACAAAGTTAAAAAATAATACATAATATATAGGGTATCTGATTAAATTAAAGAAATGTATGTATAAATATCTTACAGCCTGTTGAAGGCTAATGCTACATTAGACTACAGAGAGAAATCAAGTGCTTCTCATACGAGAGGGAAAAATGGGCGGGACGATGAGTCACCTCCACATCTATGGGCGCGGTCAATAAGCGGAACTCAATTACAATTACAATGTGGGTGGAGCAACATTAATTATAAGTTTGAAATACACACTAACAGAGTTGTATATGGTAGTACATACATTCACCCCTTACTTTTCAGCTCAATTAATATCAATTCATACAAATACTTTGCAAGCAGACTGTTAATATCTGGGTTGTCCCGCATTAACAGCATGTGATTTTCAGTCCGATTGTTTTTCTGTTCATTATCAGTGTCATTTTCAAATCTAATGCTAGAATTAAATATCCACTTATTAAACTGAACTTGCAAGATTACGCCATCACAAAGACTTGAGATTTCCATTCTACAACTGGTTATAGATTTTAGTCTGAATACCTCGGATTGGACCTCAGCTTCTAACCTTTTTTAAGGTGTAATCACAAATATGTGATTGGAATGTTCTTAGGTGAACATTCTAATGCTGATGTAACAATCACAACTGGTAATTGAAAGCAATGTTCTAGAACACCGACTTAGAATTTTGAAGAAAAAAAAACATTAAAAAGAAAAAAGAAAAAACCTACTCTTCAAAGGGTTGAAAAATCAAGTTCTACAAGTGACATGATGACTGAGGCTTAAGGAGGCTATCGGAGTGAACAATCCAGCTCGGATTGCATTTCAGTTCATTTACAACTATGAAGGGAGATGAGTCCATTTGTTAACAATAATGTTTTTCTAAACATCCCACTTTTCCTTGATGCTTAAGTTACTGTAAACTTTACACAAAGGAAGAGAGCAACATACAAGACTTTGAAATATAAAAAAAAAAAAACGGATTAAAAAAAAAACTGTTAGGATATAGCCTACAATTACACATCTAACAATGTAATGTTACATTACACAAATGTAATGTAATGTTAGGATATAGCCAACAATTACACATCTAACAATCAGTCTGGGTGGACTTATCTATCAGGTGTTAATATTCCATCCCTTTCTTCTCTCTCACTGTTTCTGAATCCCCTTTTCACTGTTTCCAAACTGTACTGAGAGATGGAGAGACTGTACCCCATTAGAGAGGGAGACAGATAAGGGAACAAGCCCGGTTTGATACACAACAATCTACACTACGATAACACACACAAGCAAACAACACTACAATAAATATATCCTCCAGAACAGCCAATATTGACACTGTTATCCTTGCTGAGGGGTATTTCACTTTTTCAGTTGATTCTGACATTTTCTTTTCAGGCATTCCAGTTAGACTACCTACATGCCCAGAGAGAGAAGAAATGAGTGGGCGGAGGGGCAAGTGGGGTCCTTCATTTGCGGAAAAGGGGCGGACTATTTACACACACTGCTTACCGTCAACCGTGCCTGACTTCGAGTCCAAGAGCAGGTCTTCATCTGACTTTTGTCCTTCATAAAACCATCGTTATTAAAAAGAAAGAACAATAAGAAATGAGAGATGAGATCATGACTCGCAGCCCGTGGGAATGTGTTTTAGTGCCAATCTGATTTGTTATGACCAGAGAGACGGGACCAATCAAGAGCAAGGTCACGGGTGTTGATGAATTATAATCCAGTTATAGCCACGGTAACTTTCCAAAGCTGGCAATGTTATGTTGTCTTTGTCAAATGCACTATATACATCACGCCTCTCCTCTCTATCTCCCCCTGCCCAGGTTCTTTTGCCGGCGCAGTTTCACTCCTCCCCCTCTTCTCTCTCTCCGCAGTAATGGAGGGATGAGTCCTGCCCAGCTCCCTCTGTCAGATTCTAGGCCGAATCTCTTTGTGCTGTGGCTCCATTGTTCTCCTCTGCCTCGCCCCCACCTCCCCCTCCACCCTTCTCTTTTTCCTTGTCCTTCTCCTTTTTCTTCCCACCTCTCTCCTTCTTCTTGTCCTTCTCCTTCTTCTGCCTATCCTTCTCGGCCTTGTCCCTCTCCTTGCGCTCTCGGACTCTGTGCTTATCTTCCTCCCTCTCTTTCTTCTTGTCTTCCTTGCTCCTCTTCTTCTTCTTCCCTTGTTCCTCTCCTCCACTGGCTGCCGTTGCCATGGGAGCGGGCAGAGCGGGGGGCAGCGGGGTGTTGTTGGCGGTGGGGGACGGAAGGGTGGGGGTGATCTTCTCCGAGACTATTTTGGGAGCAGGTGACAGGGTGTGGGGTGGGAGGGGGGCTTTAACCACTGTGTCCCCTGCTGGGGTTCCGCTGGGTTTGGGGGCTGAATCGCGCTCCTTCTCCATCGGCGAGGGTGCGCCCTGAGTCTGGGCCCTGGGGGGCGGCAGGCCGGATGGGGGCTTGTGAGCCAGGTTTTGGGTGGAGCTTTGTCCCGGGGCGCTCAGTGCCGGAGCCGGCTCGAACCCGGAGACCCCGGAGAAAGAGGCTTTTTTGGCAGACCGGAAGGGGGTTTTGGATTTGCGAAAGACTGGGAGGGAGAGGAGGCTGGAGGAGGCCCTGAGGGGCCCAGGTGGGGGAATGGAACCCCCCAGGAAAGAGAAGCTGCCACCAGAGCGGATAGCGGCGGAGCGGCGCTTTTGCTCGTGGATGGCGCGAGTCCCGTGCAGCCTGCGGCTCGGCTGGTGGCTCAGCTCTCCGCGCGACTCCCTCCACTTACGCACCTGGATGCTGCTCTCGCGCTCAATCAGGGCCTCTGTCACCACCAGAGAGCTGACCTGCAGGAGCATGGGGGAAACACATCAGCTGTGTGTATGTGTGTGTGTGTGCGGGAGTGTGCGTTAGTGCATGCGTGGAAGTGTGTGCGTGTTAGTGCATGTGTGTGTGTGTGTGTGTGTGCGCGCGAGTGTGCGTTTGTGTGTGCATACCTCAATTATGAGTAGGTCCTCACGGACGCTCTCAGGCGGGATGTTCCTCAGTCTCTCCATGGTCTCATACATGCCCTGCAGCTCCTTCAGTTTCTCAACTGATCCCAGTGTTAGCTTCAGCAGCACCAGCCCCACCCGGAACACTACCTTCACACCTGCCAATCACCACAATCACATCTCCATCAGCCAATCCGCCGCACCAGCCCCACCCAAAACACCACCTTCACACTTGTCAATCACAACAACCACAGCTCCATCAGCAGCACCATCCTTTTTTCCATTTAAATGCCAAAACAATATTACACTGAATTTGGGTTTTCATTAGCTGTAAGCCATAATCATCAAAATTACAAGAAATAAAGGCTTGAAATATTTCACTCTATGTGTAATGAATCTATATAATATATGAGTTTCACTTTCTGACATGAGTGACAAAAAATATTGAACTTTTTCACGATATTAAAATTTTTTGAGCTGCACCTGTATGTTCAATATTGTTATTTTCACATTCTGAGTGTATTACACATACTGTAGTGTAAGCGTTCATAGGTGTCTCAGTCATGCATTATGTTTGATTTGCCCTTAAGCTAGTACATTTGCCAGCATTATCCTGATAGTTAAATATTGTTTTATTGTAATCTTATTGTACATAATATACACTGTATGGTATATTAGTATCTCCCTGGGCAATACTGGTCACTCAAGGAATGGAAAATAATCATTCAAATTTACTGTGCATATGTGCTAGATCAGGGGTTCTCAAACTTTTTGTTTATGCGGACCACTTTTTATTATCAAGGATTTTCGCGGACCACCTCATATGCAAACCGCAAAAATAAGTACATATATTGTTACAAACCCACGGCTGTAAAGTCTAAGGTGATTGCACATTAATTTCCCTTTATTGCCTTCATCGGATTTTGCTTTGCGCAATGCTTACAGGTAGCTCAGCAATATACAAAATATACAGTGCACAACATAACAAAACAATTTTGGCGGTGTACAGAGACCGCGGCACTGCATGTATGGAGGAAATTCGTGGATGTGGAGTTTGTGCGTTGGACTGCTTGGTGACACTGGACATCTCGGGACAGCGGGGGCTATTTTTAATCATGGCTGTATTGCACTTTCATTCACTTGATTGATGTAATGATTCTGTTGGATGTCTTTGTTTGATATGTTTGTTTGTGTGTTGTGGGTCCCACTGTCTATGTCTTTTTTGTTGTTGCTGGGGCTACAACTGAAGTTCCCTAGCGGGAAATAAAAGTTATTATATTCTATTCTAATAATACCAACATAAACAAATATTATAAGGAGTATTGCGGGGTATACGTACGAAGCAAGATTCATTACAGAGTAAACCCCGGAACCCTCCCAAATCTGGAAGTAAAAACAGCTGTTCTGGGTTTTATTGAGTTATCCAGCTAGTACTAACTCAGTAATCCTGCTTCGTAGTATACCACCTTGGTAAGTAAAGTTCTTGTGCAGTTAATATGGGAGCAAAGTGATACGTTACATGTTAAAGTATTAACGGTAGGCTACAGTAGCCTACTTCAGCAATAAAACATTTTAGCTCGATGGATAGAATATAATAACTTTTTTTTTCCCTGATAGGGAACTTCAGTTGTAGACTCTGTAAAAGGCAAATCAGTTCAACACATAAAGTACATTTACCGTTACTTTCATTATTGCTTTCAAATACATTGTTATTTGGTGCTTAATATCGTAACGTTACATTTTATTTTCGCCCTCTTCTGGATTCTCATATTGCTTGCACCCTGCCTGGCCAGCACAGGTAGCTAATGTTTACAGTTTATCCAATCTATTTGTGAGACATCGTACAACGTAGCACCCCTAGCAATGTAATAATAGTTCAAATGAACACTGTTTTGATGTTCACAATATGCTTGACGTATCGCATTAGGTTAACATTAATGTTTCGCAGGCGTAGCAGTCGATCACACAAATGATATAGCTACTAACGTTAGCTAAACCAAGCGATTAATTCACGTTTAACTTTCTAACATTAAGATAATGCACATAAATGTACATTAGGCCAGCTAGTTATGTATATATTAACTGGCTAACTTTATAATTTGTTCATAAAACGTAATTTACCATTAATGATCCGAGCCATGCTGTAACGATCCGAGCCTGGTTGCTGTCTAAATCCAGCTCACTCCTCACTGCTTCTTTCGGTCGTAAAATTTAGTTCGTTCACCCTGCCTGGTAGTTTAGCTACTATGGTGAGTACTCAGATTATCATGTAAAAGGACATTTTCGCCTTTTCCCAGTTTTATTCGCACATCAGTACGCAGTGCAGAAGTTCGTCATTGTAGGACAGCAATCATAGTTGCGTTAGCATGAAACTCGTTTCATGGAGTAGCGAACACTACGAGTTCAGTGGTAACGTCAAGCGTCTCTGTTAGGGTTGGTCCTCCAAAATGGCGGCGCGTCCCTGTAACCATTGGTAATGACAGTTCTAGTTCTATGTGACAGGCCTCTATTGCAAGATAGTGAGTAAACACATTCATTCATCTTTTTTCTACGGACCACCTGCAGTACCCCGCGGACCACAGTTTGAGAACCGCTGTGCTAGATGAATGTTACATTTTCCTTGGACAAAAAATATATTTTTAATTTCATAAGGGGCTTTGCATAGATTTTTGGACCCATAGATATCTATCTCCCTATACTGATGAAAAGTATAGTAGTAGTAAGTATGGGTTTGAAGCAGCTAGCTCAGTTGACTGACAAGACGTCGACAGTTTTGACAGGCAGACTATCATTGGCGGCCTTTGCTATGTTTCATTCGTTTCACCTGAAATGGGCCTCTCAATTGAAAGGGGCCTCGCCTGAATTATAAACTGAAAAAAGTATTTATATAATTAAAAAAATAAATAAATAAAAAGAATCGCCGACCCAGTAGTTTTCCCATTCAGCCACTGTAGGCGCTGTTCCTAACTTAAGCTATTTCAGTGATGCCTTGCTTCTCCTCATTTGTCTATAGGCTAGTTTATGGATCTGACCATTTCTGACCCACATCAAAACACTTGCGGCTAGCTACGATGTCAGAAATATCCCATACAGTAATAATAATACTGCACATAACAGTTCTGTGCATAATTTGCATAAAATACGTAGCCTAATGTATTTATATACCTTAAAAGAGATTTGTAAGAAAAAAATGTTAACGTTATACCGAAAGTACATCGGGTAAGAACCTCATAACAACGGTCAAGAATGAGGGTGGTAGTGTGATGGTTTGGGGATGCTTTGCTGCATCAGGACCTGGACGCCTTTCCGTCATTGAAGAAACCATGAATTTTGCTCTGTATCAGAGAATTCTACAGGAGAATGTCAGGCCATCTGTCCATGAGCAGAAGCTGAAGCGCAGCAGGGTCATGCAGCAAGACAATGATCCAAAACACACACGCAAGTCTACATCAGAATGGTTGAAGAACAAGAAATGTAAAGTTTTGAAATGGCCTAGTCAAAGTCCAGACCTAAACCCCATTGAGATGTTGCGGCAGGACCTGAAACGCACAGTTAATGCTCAAAAACCTACAAATATCACTGAGCTGAAGCAGTTCTACAAGGAGGAGTGGGCCAAAATTCATTAATCAATAACTACAGAAATTGCTGCTAAAGGTGGCGTAACCAGTTATTGAGTCTAAGGGGGCGATTACTTTTTCACACAGGGGCATTGGGTGTTGCATACCTTTCTTTAATAAATATATGAAATGTGTATCACGTTGTTGTGTTCTTTGTTTACTCAGGGTCCCTTTTATGCATTATTAGGCTTGGGTTGAAGATCTGATAACATTTAGTGTAAATAAATATGCAGAAATGCAGAAAATCAGACAGGGGGCAAATACAGCAGCAGCAGCACCAGCCCGCCCGAAAACACAGCCTTCACATCGTAATGCAGTCTTAGAGTAAGAGAGTCAATTCAGTCCCGATTTCATGGACTGCACCAACCCAATTCCGGTGTTTTTTGAATATTTTTTGAGCTTTATGAATATTGACCCCCAGGTGATTAGTTCAGTTCATGCTGGAATCTCCTTTACGAGCATATTCTCCAGTGATGCAAGGAGATTAACTGGAGATTACCACACTTCCACCGACATTCATGTAACTAAATGAAGACTTTACCCCTCTGAAGAGTCGTCTAGCGAGCCATATTGTCAGCTTCCTCGTCGTCAGCTTTGCCAGCCTTTCTCTTCCTTGAGAAATATTTTTTAACTCGCCTGAAAATTCCATCAAAAATGGTTTGACTGAACCCAATATACCTTCTCCTCGTTGTCTTTATCTGACAGCTAGCGACGTCAGAGATCAACAGATTATCAGTCACCTCACAAGACTAACGCTACCGCTTCAGAAAAAGATGCGTTTGTTTTAAGACACAGGCAGAATCGAGCGTGATGTTCATTATGTCCATCAAGTGCAGTGACGTTGTGCATGTCTATGTCCGGAATGTCTCCGATTAATAAGCAGGGGTACCCGAAAAGCTTGCATCCTCAGGCAGGCTGTGCAGTCGCGTGAATAGTGATGATTGCCGCCAAGATTGATGAAAAATTTGGCAATAATGTGCACCATGATTGCAGCGCTGGAAAAATTCATATAGATTAATATATTCATATTGGTGAATACAGCGGACATTTTGCAATCAGCAGCACCAGCACCACCCGAAATATAAACTTTACACCTGCCAAACATCTCAACCACAGCTTAATCTTCCGATCAGCTGCAGCAGCCCCGTCCGAAACACCACCTTTACACCTCCCAATCACAACCGGCCAATCAGCTCCCGAGTTCCTGCCCTGCCTTATAGCAGGGGTTCCCAAACTTTTCCATGCCAAGGACCCCCAAATAGTCGTAGCCTCTGGCTGGGGCCCCCCTATTGCGAAATGGCTTTAAAAAAAAAAAAAGGCTTTTACATTTTTTTAAAAAAATTACACTGGCAAATATAAAAAAATCTAACATACATCTTCTTAATACACAACACAATACTTTTGACCCTATTTTGATTCCATAATCGGGCCGTTAGCAGCTCAACGTAACGCTTTGACTGACAGGCAGACGGTTAGTTATTGGCTGCGATTGAAAGAAGGGCATGGCAAAGACCTAATTTCGATATGAAATGATTTATAACAATTTATATCTTATTTTAAACCGGCACAGTAATCTTATGAATTGAATTGAAATACATTTTTTAAATAAATTTAAATAAAAAATTATTATTATTATTTTTTTGCATTTTCCATTTTCCTCCCTGGCGCCCCCTGGCGGCCCCCCGTTGGGCCACGGCCCCCACTTTGAAAACCCCTGCCTTATAGCACCTTCTGCATATGTTATGCCCACACACTGCATTGCTGATGAGGTGTGTATGAATAAATGTTAGACACAAACTTTTATATGCCTTCTAAACCAAAATAAACGGTAACCCGTGGACTTGTGCGTGGGTGCGAGGGGGACACAAACCTTCACAGAAGAACATGTCCCAAACGCGGAGCACACAGGCCCAGGGCAGCGTGCGGGAGAAGATGCACATGAACCACTCCGTCATGTACAGGATCGGGTCGATCTTAAACTTCTTCAGGTGGCGGTAAGCCATGGGGCACACGCGTCTCAGCAGGGCGAAGAAGATCTCCCCATCCAGCTGGATCGCTTCCTGAGAGGGCAAGGGCGTTTAAAAATGCACACTCACACAAAGATAAAAATTAATAGTTACAAATGAAATAGTGAAAATAGTGGTTCCTGAGAAAACACTGTTGCCTGTCATTATTTGCCGTGATGAGAACGGTTACTTTAGACTAATTAAATTCAACCAGAAAGACCAAATGTAGTATTAATACATGAATAATACATTTGTGAGAGTTTGCATGTACAGTAGGTGTAAAATAGCACAGAAATAAACACCTGTAGTACTTAGAGCAACGCTGCACATCTTGCCTGTTCAGCAGCGATGGTTAAGCTGCACCTTTGAAAGAGCTGACAGTATTCTGAGGGAAGCCACAAACTATACACCACCTGTTCAGCTGGACCTCCCTTCTGCTTTCAACAGCTTCAACAACTCACAAATGAATAACTTGTGTTTGTGTTGGTCAGTATCTGACTGTGTGTGTGTGCACACGGGCTGTGTGTGCATTTGTGTGTGTGTATATGTGTGTGTGCACTCACCAGGCCAGCGCTGTAGTACCCAGGCAGATATTTCTCACAGATCTGCACCAGACACCAGAAGGCTTGCTGCCAGGACAGACAGGCAAACAGACAGAAAGATAGAGACACAGGTGCATGCTTACAAACAGGATCTCTGTAGTAAGGATATCTACGCACACACATATGCATGCAGTCAGCGCAATGCGGAGAAACAAGACTGTTGCACATATCAGTAAAGGATTTCATACTCCTATAGGGTCGGGCGATATGACAATAATATGGCGTATCGACAATGATTGACAACTATCACAATGGGAGCTGGATATCGTGATTTACAGACGACGTCTACTTTGCCACGTTTGCTCCAAGCTGCAGCGCTGCACCTAGAAAGAGCACAGTACCGCACAGCGGAGTGCACAACGAAGAGCCAAAAATGCATGCCTTTGCAATAACCTGTTCGTTAGGCATGGCAAAAAAGAAAAAGAAAAAAAAAAGCCAAGAGTGACGCATTTTGTGTCGGAGCCTAATGTCAAAAAGAGACAAGAAGGCCCCCATTTCTGGCTTTCTTTCACTAACCCTTTGTTATTTAGGAACTTTTGCAACATCGCCTATTCCTGATGTTTATTAAAAAAGGTATTTTCTTTTTGTCCAATCTCTTCACACATCTGACTAATTCGGTAAATGTCCGCTGCATGTATGACGTTTTGTAGTGCCGCCGATAAAGCCTCCAACACTGCGTGAGAGTAGACAAAGAACCTTAAATACGCTTCAGAAATAATGTAAAAACGGTAGACCATTTACTGCCATACCTAAAGCATGCTGATAATAAAACACACATCATACACTTTGTATGACTACGCTGTGACAGGGACTAGAAGAATATTAGAAGGTTCAGATGTAATAAGCTATATAACATGGGTCCACCAATAAAAAATATATACAAAAAATGAAAAAGAAACTGAGAAAACAGGCCACTTATAAAAACAAATAAATGAAGCTTATCTTAAAACTCAGTGCTTCATCTCAACAGAAGAAATAATGGTCAAGACACTGGGAAAGACTATTACATATTTAAGGATAACTTCATGTTTTCATTTTTTTTCCCCCTGACTTGGACCAATTTTTACAAACAATTTCCACCATGCTGACCGGTAATAATAGTAATAATTTTATTACATCTTTCTCTGCTTTACAATGCAGTCCAAAATGTATTTCATAGATAACTGTGAGCAGTTATTGCTCCAAACTTTAATAGTAACGTTAAGTTCCGATATTCTTTTTGCATTGTAGAAACACTTCCGCACTTGCAGTATGGCAGGCTGTATCAATGCAAATAATACAGAAAGTGGGGGTGAGGGCATCATAATAATATGCAATTAAAAAACACATCCCGCAATGATCCGGAGCTTATAAATATGACACTAGCTGTATGTAGCCTACGTTGTCCTACGTTTATTTTGTTGTAGACTTGTAAAGACAATTAAGAAAATGTCATATCTTTGTGGTGCGTTCTACTATCCGGAATTTTCTACTTGCCAGCATCACATATTTTTATACATCAGGTTTGTGATATTATTTTTAATGGACATCTGTGGAGTGGGGACCAGAATCTCCGCCCCTGCCCGGGCAGCACCAACTCCTGTTGTCCCTTTCCAGAGCAGGGGAATTCGGCGCCGACGGGACAAGAGGAAACATCAGCACCTCTGCTCCCCACTCAAGCCTGGACAGCTCCAAATGGGCCAATTATTGAATCGGGCAGTTGGTTATCTGGAGCCACAACCACCTGAAGCCTGTTCTGATAATTGGCTGCCTTCCTACAAAAGGCCCTTAGTTTTGCGGAGAGTTTGGAACTCACTAACCTCTCTGATTCCTTCCCAGAAAGCGAAGCCTGAGAATCCCGTGGTCGAACCAGGACCCTGGTGTTTTTGTGCTTTTTGGGCCGAATAAAACGCAATTTTCCCCCGTCACAACTGTCTCTTGCCTTGTCTGTGCCTCGCCTCCATCATCACCCAGCCATAATAGTTATGATAATGAATGCTAATATTACTAATATTACTGACAGTAATATGAATCTGTGGCCCCCAGTCTCCCTCTGCTCACCTCTGCAGGCATGTGCATGAGCAGGACTGCAGCCACTGGAGCCTGGGCCTGGCAGTACCCCTCATCAGGCCTGTACACCGTATATGCCTTCAGTATCCTGAACAGATCCTGCTGTCTGAAAGAGAGACACAGAGAGAGAGTCAGAGTGATAGACAGAGAGTGTCAAGAGAGAGACAGGAAGAGAAAGTCAGAGAGAGAGAGAGAGAGAGAGAGAGAGAGAGAGAGAGAGAGCAAGTGACCTTTAGGGACAGTAAAACAGTGTGAGAGTGTGTGTGTTTGAGTATGTGTGAAATGACAGGTTTGTATTCCTAAGAGTATAAACCTAATAGGCCTCTTAGGTCAGCAGAGACAGCTCTGCTGCTGGTGGTGCCAAACATGGTGAAGCAGCCTAAAAACAGAACCCTCAGAAAACAGAAAATCTGGACTAAAAACGTTCTTGTTTTCTTGTGCCTTTAATGGTTAAGTTTTTATCTTTTGTTTCTATTTCATCTTTTGTTTCTTAGATATTTAATTATACAATGCAATTGCTTTTTATTGCTCCCCTAGGTTTTATTACTGGGGTTCATGTCCCCTAGGTTTTATTGTTGGGGTTCAAGTCCCCAATATTTTATATTTGAGGTTTAAGTCCCCTAGAAAAGTGCACTTAAATGTTACGATATGGGTTCAGGACATGCCTGAAGGTTTTGTTCTTGGGGTTAACTCGTTCCTTTTTTTCCGTCTCATTTTACGTGAAGCACATTGAGTTGCAATTGTTGTATGAAATGTGCTATAGAAATAAAATTTTATCGATTGAGTTCTCCAAAATTATTCATCAAATGAACTATCTACCAAATGATTAATAGTGTGTGTGAATGTGTGGAGAGAGCAAATGCAAGCACTGGCTCAACGTTCCCAGAAAAAGATAGGCGCATATCCTGATTAGGTGGAAAACGGGATAAATCGATTATACTACCAGAGAGGATTAATAAACAGACACATATACACACAATCTGACTGGAATCAGCAGCACAAAATGCACAGTTGCACACACTGACTAACTGCATGCTATGGTATATTACTACTGACACGAAGCAGGCATACAAGGACAGTGTGGTTTTAATGTAGCATATTACTGACAGAAAGCAGGTTTGTGAGGACAGTGTGGTTTTAAGGTAGCATATCATTACTGACAGAAAGCAGGTTTGTGAGGACAGTGTGGTTGTAGTAAAGAATATTATTACTGACAGAAAGCAGGATTGTAATGACAGTGTGGTGTAGTGTGGCATATTATTACTGACACAAAGCAGGCTTATGAGGACAGTGTGGTTTTAGTTCATTACCCATGCCCACCGCGAGCAGCAAACATCTCATGGAAGGGGAACTGTCTGTGCAAGTCCTTCTCAATGATGTCCAGCCATTTAGGGTCTCCCGGATCCCTCTCCAGCTCCTACACACACACACACACACACACACATACAAATGGCTTATACATACAACATGGGTTTTCCCCCTTTTACATGGTACATTTTACCTGCACCACTGTTTTGCAATGTGGAATGCTATTAATAAATATCTATTTGAAATTGATGGTCAAAAAAGGTGCATTCAGCTCATCATCAGCAGTGTGACTCAGTGAAGGGACACTGAGCATAGGCTAAAGCAGTTGCATGTACACATATTACATACATGCGCCCTCATACATTAGACCTTAAAGGGGTAATCCACTGTAATTAACTTTTAGGCCAATATTTTTGAATTTCTGAAAAGTTTCAGCAATTTTCCCAAGCTTTTTCTCTGTTGTGATAACTGCAATGAGCATAGACGCTGTGTGAACTCTACAAAATGCGATTCAATGACGTCACTGAATTGCATTACTGAAATGTCAAATATGGAAATTGATCATTTTCATTATGGCTTTAAAACACGCCTAGAACTTTTGCATCATAATATCACCAGGATAAATGTGTAGCCACGGTTGTTTTCTTCTAATTATATGTAGTTACATTTTGTATATGTTGAAAATATTAAGAAATGTTTATTTATAGACAGCCTGCACCGATATTTTGCAGCGCTGTAAAAAGGCTAACTACAAGCCTGCTGTCAGAGTTCTAACGTCACAGTCAGAAATACTAAATAACAGTACTGACTTCAACTTGTCTTAGTAAGGCTGACACTTGGCTGGGGACAACGACAATGTTATCTCTCGCAATTAGGCTGACACACCCGGCTGACACACTCGGCTGGGCACTAACATTGCAAACAAACTTTATCTATCCCTCACACGAGCAGGCTGACGAAAATGGAAATTCCAGTTGCGGTGCCCTGTCCCTGTACAGTGAGTGTAGGGATTAATTCGCCTATTGACAGCCTAGGCTCACGTTGCCCGCTCAATGCAAAACTAGCTAACGTTGCATTGACAAAGCTTTTAGATCTGACATTACATAACATTAGCGTTCACTTTAATGTTCAGAAAGAAACAACACAACCTGAACCAGTGAGCTAACTAAGCATACCACCATCAGACCGCTAACTTTAGTAAATGGTAAACTTGCCTACCTTAGGTTTCTTCTTTGCAATGCATTCAAGTAAATTAATCCACAAGTAATCAAAAAAGGAAGGTAGCTAGCTAGCAAATCCATTTCAGCCAGTGGTCTAGTTAAAGTGAAGCATTGTGGGAATTGTGGTCTTATAAAAAAGCAAATGAAAATGAAGAAAATTGCAGTGATATGTCAGTAAAATACATGCACTAAATATATTTTGATTTGTTTTATTGAGGTGGACTACCCATTTAAGTTTGGGCTCCACAGAAACAACTGGTCCAGACAGCAACCTGCCCAAGATGAGGACAGACGGGCGCCCAGATTGCAATCTGCTCAAGATCTGCGCACATGGGCAGCCAGATTACAACTTGCCCGAGATCTGTGCAGATGGGCAGCCAGTCGGGATTCAAGGCCAGGATAAGAGGATTACGGAGCAGCCTGCTGTCCTCTGCGTCCCGAAAACACACTGTGGTGCTGTACAGCTGGACTCCTGCGAGTGGACACGCCCCTGATTTCCACGAATTCCACAGAGGTGAGTGGTACGCCAGTTTGTTAGTTACCTCAAACTTGCCAGGGTTTGAGTCCAGGAGCTCTGTGCTATTGGAGAGCAGCTGCCAGGCCTTGGATCTGAGAGAAGTGGGAATGCCTTTCCTACAACGCAGCTTCACCTGGAACACACACACACACACACACACACCCTGACTATACTGTACCGTGAGCTGGAACACACACACACACACACACAGTGCAATGAGCTTACAGGCACTGAACAAAAAATGGAAACACAACAGCGTTCTGAGAGTGGAGGGTTCTGGTACCGGTTCCATAATGGTGAGAAACTAATTTTCCCCGCATGGTTTGGGTACCCTCGTACTCTTGGAATTCAAGCTTGATGTGAATTATTACATCATAATACAGAGCGATCAACTTCTCCCCATGTAAAAGCCTTTATTTCTTGCAGGGAGGAGTTTCTCAGATGTCACCGACCACGCCCACGGAGCACAAGTAGTCAGAGAGGGGCTTGAGAAGTGCGACATTGACGTAGTCTCTGTGTCTTAACCTTCTCAGCCACCAGCCCTGAACCCAACTCAGCATTTACAGAATGTTCTGGAATGACACTTGAGACAGTATTTTCCTCTTCCATACACGAAGCATGAGTCTTTCTCTTGAGCATGAGTGTTTGCTGCATTCCTCCTGCAGAATTTCATATGCTGGTACTCAATGCCACATGTGCATAGAAACCTATTAAGTGACTTTACAGTTTCTGTTTTTTGTTCACTACCAGTAAGTGCCGTTTGAACATAATAATATATTTTTAGTCATACCAAAATGGCATTCAAGCATAGCATGTTGGGATCACTTCCATTTGAATTCAGTCAATTCAGGAAATGAATCAAAATTCAATTAACTCATCGTAAAATCCACAAGACCAGTTTTCAATTCATGAGCTGAATTTCAATGCATTACCTGAATTTAACTGAATCAACTCGGAATTCAATTAACCAGTACCGCATTTTTATTTGCGTGCGTGTGGGGGGTATGACTGTGGCAGATTTGTATTTGTGTGTGGCGGTGCGACTGAGGGGAGACGGAGGGAACCTTCTGGAAGCGCCTGGAGACCCAATTGTCCCAACTGCTGAACATCTCCAGCCACTTAATTTCTCTCTGTCTCGCCACGTCCACCTTCATCTCTTTCTCACTGCCGCAAAAAAAAAGGGGGGGGGGGGGTTAAATACAATGTACACACTCTCCACTGCACTAACTCTCACAAGAACTACACAGACACACAACCCCAGACACACACACTCCACTGCACCATCTCTCACAGGAACTACACACATACACACACTCCACTGCACTAACTGTCACAGGAACAGAAGCGTGGAACCATACAGATCAATTGTGCAATCTGAGAGAGGCTACACATTTACAGTGTGTCAGGGGTTGGACAGATGGACAGAGGCGACTGTCCCTGAGTCACAGACCTGCTCTCAGCACACACTGAGTCACTGCAGAAAGGGAGGGAAAGAGAGAGAGAGGACTCACAGAAACAGAGGACAGAGATTTAAAAAAAACTCACATGGATACAGAGCATAGCGAGAGCAAGAGATTCACTTTTATCTTTAACAAAAGGGTTATTAATTCAATTGGTTTCACAAAGTAGTAACCACAAATACTTCATTTGCCATCAGCTGATAGCAGCTGCAGCTCATTTTATTTTGGTCACTAACATCTACGAGTTGTTTTATCAGTGTGACAGCGCAAAATTTTCAAAACACGGGATAGACCTACAGTGTTGAAGGGGCTTTTAAAACTGGGGGGTGGGAACCTTTACAAAAGTGAAGAAATTCTATCTAGCTACTATGCGTTCCACCAAAGCAGAGTTGTAAAAAGCACTACTGCTGAAACACCTTGCTCACAACAATAACAGAAGAAAGCTTGGCTCTGGGAAAGCTGCTATGATTCCTGGACTGCCTGCGGGCCTTGATAAAGTCCAGTTAAGTTGCTAAAATTAGCCACACAACGCAAGGAAAAGGAGCGATGCCTTTGTGGGTCAGGTGTGCACGGTCAGGTGAACACTGCTAGTTTCTTCCCCTGCCTACCAGAAGGCTACTGCTTGCTGACCTCCACTGACAGCACTCAAAGACAGTTACTCTTTTCCAACATCTCTACAGCACAATAATCGTTATTTGTTATTTGTAATAATTGTGGAAACTCAACTTGAGTAAAAGCTGCTAGGCTTCCTCATTCGTTGTTAATAGGAAACTTCTTTAGCTTGTTCCATAGGGGGGAAAAAACCCACTTAACATCACAGGTGCATTCTCTCAGCTCGCATTGGCAGCAAAACCGTGTCAGGTCACGCTATCCTTCCACAACCTAGAATTCTCCCATTGTTCTCACTAGCAACAGCCTATTTAGCATGAAAAACACAGAAGTTACTCTAGTTAGCTAAACGCACTGTCTTTTGAAAGTGATATCACTGGCGGGTGTGCTAGTATTATGGCCAATTACCTAGAATGCAATCACTGCCTGAAACAACAACAATAGTCCCACTGTAGGTAGGTAGCCAGGTAGCAAGCTAGTTCCCGCACAGCTAAATGACTCCCAATACCACCACCTTCTTTTCTCGCTGAACATCCCATCTAGTCTCCGATCTTAGTAGATAATAATTGGAACATAAGGTGTACAGTAATAACTGGCAATTTTCCCCAGTGCCCATTCTAACACCCAAGGGCATTTCTGCACATCAGACTGGCTAAATTTTGAAAGTTGGCCAATGAAATGCCAGCAGTCCAGTTGCCAATAGTTCTGTACGTCAGCCCAAAATCGTTTTATCCCACAAGGGTGGCCCATTGTCTGTGTCGAAGCACAACGCGTATACCGCTATGAAATTTCAATAAAAAATTCATAATCACTAAAGAAAAATGGTTCCAAGAGTTCCAAACTTCCGTTGTTTGTTGGAAATATTTTGTTTGGAAATTCCTCTCACATGCACTGGAAAATTCTGCCTCCCTCGTTATGTCCTTATACATCATGAACCGTTAATCATAGTTCATTATAAACACTTTAAATGCCAGCAGGAACAAAACCCCCAAAAAAGGTGACTAAAGGGGAAGCTGACTGCACTTCAGGAAAGACATTTTTTAAAAATAAGCAAAACAATAAATTAAAATGCAAATTTTCTAAATTGCAATTTAAGCGAGATTATCCACCGAAAACACTAATCCATAGTGCAGTGGGCCCCCCTGTCCTGAATCGGATCTTGACCATGCCAGTGCCGACCTCGTCTCCCAGGGAGATGGAGGGAATCCCATGTCTCATCACTGCAATTTACAATCGACCCGAGTACCTGTCAACCATGCCAAGGACTGACCTGGTGGAATGCACCGAGATAAGAAGCGGTGACTAGGTGTGTGCTCCTCGACACGCATGCTTATCTGTGCATTCCTGCTCTCTAGAGGATGCTGCGGACATTCAACTGTCAGTCATCCAATCAGAAATGTACCCTCCTGAGCTCGGATCAGCTCTATGATACAGACATGGGAGCCTGATCCCAGGTCAGCTCTATGATACAGACATGGGAGCTTGATCCCATGCCAGCTCTATGATACAGACATGGGAGCTTGATCCCATGCCAGCTCTATGATACAGACATGGGAGCCTGATCCCAGGTCAGCTCTATTACACAGACAGGGGGAGTCTGATCCCAGGTCAGCTCTATGGTACAGACATGGGAGCCTGATCCCAGGTCAGCTCTATGATTCAGTGCTCCCGCTTTCTTGAGTGTGGATCCTGAAGGGGCCAAGTGAAGCATGGTCGAGTGAGCGCCACTCACCTGCCCTCGCTGTACTGCGTCCCTCCCAGGAAGCCATACTTATCCGTGCGCCTCAGCACCGACCCGTTCACCTCAGAGTCGGACCCCAGCGAGCTGCCGTCGTCTCCCAGCCCCGACAGCGACTCCAGGGTCCCCGACATCAGGCTGGCCGACTCCAGGTAACTCAGGGTGTCCGGAGCCGGCCGGTGGTGGGGGTTGGGCAGGGAGAAAGTGGGGGCAGGCTCTAGGACGACTGGGATGGGCGGGCTGGGCGGCTCGGTCCTCGGGGTGCCAGGGGGCTCCGGATTTTGGGACTGCGGGGTTTGGGAGGGGAGGTACCGTTGTGGGTTGGTGTCTTGCGACTGCTGGGGGTTTTGTGCTTTTGCTGCCTCGGCCACAGCGGTTGCCGGGTCGACGTCTGATGGGGGCTGAGGGGGGTGGGATGCCGATGCAGGAGGGGTGCCGGGGGGCTGGCGCTCGGCGTCAGGATTACGAGGCTGATTTACATTGACGTTTGGGTAGAGATTAGGGCTGGGATTAAGATCGGGAGAGGAACACTTGTGGTCGCACGGCGGTACCGGGCACTCCGCTGGCAGCAGGGCTGCACTGTTAGCAGCCGACTTCTGTGGGACAGTTTCAGCCAGGGTGGCGGGAGGCCCTCTTCCATGAAGTGGGACTACGGGGGTCTCTCTAACCACGCCTCGTGACACAGGGGGTCCCATCATGGCTGGATCTCGGTACAGGGTGGACTTGGGGACCAGGGTTTGTTTAGAGGAGTCTGTAGGTGCAGTGGGATGAGGAGGGGGGGTCGACGGCGGCAGCAGAGAAGGGGAAGTGTGGGGGTCACCCAGTCCTGGGGGGGAGGGCGTTAGGGCAGATATTTCGGTCATGGCCGCTCCTTTTGGTCACTGTGTGAGTAACAGGCAGGAGGAAAGGAAAATAAAAAAACAAGAGGTAAATGAAGAAGCTATATTAGCGCTACTCTGAGAGTCTACTGCTGCACATTTATATTTAGAAATGACTATTTACCAGAAAATATTAATACTTTATAAAGATACAAAATTAGACAACTGTATTCTCATAAACAACACCATGTACTGAGCATTAGTGCATCTCGGAGTACATTTTACAGTAAAACTGATTTAGGACCACATACTTGCATTTATAATTTATACAAATAGTCTTTTAAAAGGTCATTTACAGTTATGCAATCATAAACAGAAACAGAAAGCAAATTATAATAAAATTTTGAATGCCTCTGCAAACAAGATTCCTCCAGACTATTTATAGTTTTCATTGTAAATCATAACTTACACATCAATTCTCTTCAATGGGCCAAAGTTATCTGGCCCTGAGCTACACATTTGATGTTGTAGTGATCAGAGCCTAGGACCTACTTTACGAAAAAACACACGTTCTATCACTCACCTTTTATTAAAATATTAGCTGGGACATTTTAATATATATAAATAAAACACTATGAACAATGCATATACCCCAACTAGTAACCATACACTGGAGTGCACTACTATGTGCACATTGTGTGGTGTTTAGTTTGACTGGTGAGAAAATAACAATAAAATAATAAAAATAACATTATCCCACAACACATTTCAACTGCTGCCATATCCACGACCCACCAATGGGTTCTGACTTATGATTCTGACCCACAGCTTTGAAACCACTGCCCTACATATGCTGTGAATAGCCTCAAACTCCATGGAGCTGATGACGTGCTCAATAAATGCCCAAACAGCGGAGCAGTCGTAATTGATTTGAAAAAGAACATATACAATGGGCATAACTCAAAATACACTTTCTGGTGAATTAACGTGCAATGAGTCAATACATTCCATTTTGATTTCAAAGATTTAAATAAAAACGTTTTGTGATACACTTTGTCAAGAAAATAGCTCCCTATTCGTATTCCCTAAATAAACAAAAGATACGGAATTTAGCGTTAACGATACAAGTCATACATTAAAAGTATTATTTCCATTCCTGTAAATAGTTGGGTTTCCTTCTCCTACTTCCCTTCAGTATAAATAGTTGAAGCTGTCTGGGAGCAGTGGGGAAGCAGTTTTTTTTCTGTACAACACGTCAGTGAAACGCACACGCTAACCAAATTCCATTACACGCCATTTCACTCTGAAACGTCTCTAAAGACCGTGGAAATACACCACGTTGTCATGTTGTGCAGTTACAAAGTAGTTTCGGCAGTCTCAATGCGACTCCACCCATCCCAGTATCCCCTGTGCTTTTGCGTTTACTAATCCACCAAAGTCTGTGCCGTTCGCGATTCAAAAAGATCACTGAGCCTGTAACGTCAACTACGCATATCGAGCACACAACCGTACCAAGCCCACGCATACGACCATGCAGTAAAAACAGCAGGGGGGCACTGTACTGCCACGCTTCTTAACAATGCACGTCTGCAATGAGCCGTGCAATAACGCGACATGACGCTGCACTGTGCGCTAACGACCGCTAGTTATATATTCCCAGTCTCCTGTTATCCTATAATAATAATACCGTCGTTATTGTACTTAGATGGCCAGCTAGCCGGCACATAATGCCGATTATAATAAGTCAGTTAGCTTGTTAACGGCATACAATACTTTGATTACATTGTGTACAAACGTTTTCTTAATATTGGTAGCTAACGTAAACAATCAGGTTGTTGGTTAGCAGCCGGCTACCCACCGTTACTGCAGCCAAGCCGACTGATTTAGCTAAATTAGATAACGTTAGCTGTCCAAGCTTTGTACCAACAAGCTAATGTAATGTTTTCATAGGCTGCCATCGAAACGCTCTCGGATGGTCGGATATTACTCATATCGCATCTGTAGGCCCCATTCTCACAGTGTAACCCAACTTCCTAATTTTGCTGGCTAGCACACAACTCAGCCCCACTCAGTGTGTAACGTTACGAGTGCTCCACTCCCTCCCTGCTAGGCCCCAATCATAATCCCCGGTCTCACTTTGCTGACCCATCCCATTCTACTTACCCTCGATCGGGGGGTGCAGTCTACTATGTCCACCTGGGTGTCCAGGTGGTCTATATCCCTGCCGCCCCCTCCACAGCTCCAATCACCGAGCCCCCTTCCGCCAGCAAATGACAGCAGATGAGAGGACGAGAAAGGACTGAGGAAAGGCAGCAAGAAGAGATGTCTGCCAATCTCGCCAGCGCTAGTTACATATCATGACTCTGACGGAGCATCGTTAGCTTTAGCTCGCTATCGAACTAGGCAGAAACTATCTCAGTCAATCACAAAATACAGTCGCAATTGTTCATTCGTGGCAAATTTAGTTTTCTGAGTTGCGTTGTCTGTTTTACTCCCTCTGCCCTTTCCGGATCGCCCGCTTCTCTATGCTTTGATGAAATCTGTCACTTTCAGCCTCCAGCTGCATTTCCTATCGCCGCTCTGACAGCTGCGCGCGCTCCGCTCGGCTCCGGCACGTGCCGCCGGACCTTGCAGTACAGTTGGGGGCGCGCTTAAAGGTACCCCAAGCGTCAAAAAGGGCATTGTTTCTGCGTCGCATTAAAACGTGAGATTAATTTATAAAACATAAATAGATTTAGGATTCGCCCACTGAAATAATCTGAGCCATACCCTGATAATTTCATCCCTGTGCACAGAAATTCTGGAATTGGATTGGTGTCTGCTTCCTTCATAAAACGAACTGAAATAGATAAAATTAAAATCATCCTTGGTAGGCTACCAGGGAAATACAACAAGGGCAATACAACAATGACAAAAAGTGGTTTCAGAGTTGTGAGGCAATTCTAACAACACTTCTCCAGAAAGGCTTGAGTGAAAAAAGATTAAATTGCACTGCTGTTCCTCACATTTGTGTGTGACAACGTCAACAGGTAGTCTATACAAATGAATTTAGGCACTTAATTAGAATTTTTTTTGACAGGAAGACATTTAAAAAAATGTACTCTGGGGTGAATTCTCTTCTCAGTGATCCATGTCAGATAGTTAATTTCTGCCAATATCAAATTAGAAACTAGATTTAGAGAAACTAGATGAGATTGCACTTTTTACCGTAAAATTTAAGTACTTATGTTTAGTTGTGTGCGTAGTAAAATATCCAGTGTCAATTCAACTCTAACAGGATACACATGAGTCCCTTCCATTGCTGTCTTCCCTTGAGGGAGCCATCTTGTGACGCAATTTTCTATGTGCAGCAAGCACACTTAACAGGTGCTCTGCAAGGGAGGGTTGACGAGTAACAAACAAAAACGGAACCGAACCACCCTCGCAACATTTCGGAAGTACACCATAGAGTTGAAATGTGACCGCCACATAGTTCTGTGGTGACCGCCCACTTTTTCCACATGGAGCATTGCATTGTGGTGGAAGGGAGGATAAATGAGGGAGCTAGGGAATATAATTACTCCCTCCCCTTTCTTAAATTGGATCAGAATCACACGTGGTGTGGCTGCCATATTTCATCTTGGCATTTTGGGTTTCCCCCTTGAAGCAAGGGAAGGGAACGACAGAAAAAAAGGATAAATTTCGGATCCGAACGCAGCCTCATTCTGTTTTGGTTTGTTTCTCATCTATCCTCCCTTGTAGAGCACCTGTTAAGTTTGCTTGCTGCACGTCACAAATTTTGCCACAAGATTGCTCACTCGAGAGAAGAGAACAAGGGAATGTGTTAAGGTTAGATTTGGATCCGAATGCAGCCCTATTTCGTAGTATACCCCCTTGATTCTTTTGGTGTGATGTATTGTATACCCTGGTCAGTAGATGGCACTGTGATGACAAAGATTGCTGCTGATTATGCAGTGAACTAATTTAGTAGTATTTGTAATCATGTTTCTCAACAATCTTAAACCAATAACATATTTAAAAATACTTTACTTGCATGTTTAAAAAATATTTGTCCATCCAAATTCTATAGAGTTATGTATTCTTTCTGCTCCGAACAAGAGATCTTGGATCAGCTTATGTAAGTCATGACTTTAACACCAGCAACTAAGTGGATCCAGGGTCAGGATTTGGATATATCTGAACAATCTCTAAAACGGACATGGGGAAAGGATAGCTATAGACTGCAGCTGGCCAAGGGGAGAATAACATTACTATGTGTGAAAAACTGAAATGTGTTATGATTTTCCCAACTGGTTTGGACCCAAATGCAGAACTCGGAGACAGACTCGACTTGAAGTTCCAGAGGATCACTTTATTATGACAAACAGAGGAACAAGGAAAGCAAAGTGAGGGTCAGGATATGGGGTGGGCGCTAACAAAGGGGCAGAGCAGATGAGGGGTAGCTGGAGAGGAGCTGGGTGAATGTCAGACAGACCTGTGACACTGGAATTGAGGCTAGGCAAGGGCAATGGCAGGATAGGGAATGCAGGCTGGCGAGAACACTACAAAAACAGACTTAAAGCGGCTTAGCAAGACGTGACAAGACAACGGCTAAGTTCCAAGAACAACAACAAATGTGACGAGACTTAACGAACTGGCAACGAGACACAGAAAGAAGGGAAAATATGTAGAGGGGCTAATGCGTCTGACAATGAGTGAAGCGTGAGAATGCATGTGGGAATGAATGAGCTAACGAGAGTGAGTGTGGAATGCGAGCGGGGAAGGTGAGTGATTAGCTGAGGGATAGTGAGAGAGGAAACGAGGAAACAAGGAGGAGAACCACGCCCAGCCTGCACAGCACAGAAGACAAACGGAAACGTAACAACGTGACATGAAACGAGAGGAATGGGAAAAACATGGAGAACAATAGGGAAGTGGACTGGAAGGGAGGCAGTGGTTGTATAAAACATTCCTAACACCATTTCCACCACCAATCCACCATTTTCTGCTAACAAGCTAACAATATACTACTGCAAAACAAACCAATCTTTAACTTGTGCTCTTACAAACTGTCCCTCCCTCCCCTTAAATACTGGGTTGGGAACTAATGCTAGCCGAGTTAGCGAATACATTATACATTATAACCAAACATTAGACCTTGCATTATCGAGTTAGCCATCATACACGTAACAATTTTAAAATCGGTTTTATCAAGGCCAGCCCTAGCCTTTTAGTAGCCCAAGATCTGTAGATGGTGCCCCACCACCTGCCAAAGGCTGCATTCCAATAGTCAAATTCGAGCAAGAAAGGATCCTTTAGCTTGCATGAACTGGAAATACAGATGCAGCTCAAAAAATTTGAATATCGTGAAAAAGTTCAATATTTTTTGTCACTCATGTCAGAAAGTGAAACTCATATATTATATAGATTCATTACACATAGAGTGAAATATTTCAAGCCTTTATTTCTTGTAATTTTGATGATTATGGCTTACAGCTAATGAAAACCCAAATTCAGTGTCACCTGCACATTGCAATAGTTTTGGCTAATTTTCACAGTCACCTGCACTTTGCAATAGTTTTGGCTATTTATCCCACAAAAATGTATAACCCATTGTTACCCTGTGTCTCTAGTTTTATGGTGGCCTATATGTAGGCCTATGATTTGTCTGTAGGCTATAGCTTACTACTTGGCTTTTGGGAGGCAGGCAGACTCTGCCCATGCCGAGAACCCTGCCCATGCCTTAGCTCGCCAAAAGTATAGATTACGGGCAAACCGTTCATAGCGTGCCTTAGCAGGCTGAGATTTGTGGAGAGGACAAGTGCCAGGTAAGAACTTTCAGAATAAATCCATTCCGTTCGGCTGCTAAACGGCTCTTAAGTTACAGCGTTCACTTTTTTCTATGGAGTAATATGAAGCTGTCTGAAAGTCCAGACGGAGCAAAGCACGGGCAGGGGCCTTTTTCATTCTTCCACTTCCCAAATTATTTTGGCATGAATCTCCCATTATCATGTAACTTAAAAACATTGATAATTGTTCTCCCTATTGAAATATAACAGTAATGCTTCAATGAGTGCCCATACATTTTGAACGCCCTCATCAACAGGTAATTACTTATTTCCAGGTAGCCATCCCACAATACCTTGCATATGAATGCTTGGAGGAAAAATTCAACATGTGACTGTTTAGCAACATCAGTGAAATGAGTGAAGTTGGTAACTGAATGGGGCACACTGTTATGACCGGTGGAATAAGGGACCCAGTAGCAGGCAGGAGTACAGAAAACCGATGTCTAATGTCAGAAAGCAAAATCTAAATCCAAAGAGGAGTACAAAAACAGGCAGAGGTCAAAAACGGGAAGGCACGGCAGAGGTACAAAATCACAGTCCAGAATCAGGGTCGTGAGAAAACGGGCAGAAGTAAAAAAAACGGGAAATCAATAAGGCACAATAATAACCCAAAAAAGAACGGACGAGGAACAAAACATAAAAACTTACAAACACGAAACAAAGACTCGGAAAAACAAATACTTAGAATCTAACTAAAACACGAAACAAAGACTCGGAAAAACAAATACTTAGAATCTAACTAAAACACGAAACAAAGACTCGGAAAAACAAATACTTAGAATCTAACTAAAACACGAAACAAAGACTCGGAAAAACAAATACTTAGAATCTAACTAAAACACGAAACAAAGACTCGGAAAGACAAATACTTAGAACTCTCGAAAATACTGGCAAAAGACAAACGTTATTAAGGTTGAGGAACTCACGAAGAGTGACTAGGATGACTGGGTTAAATACACAAAGAAGTGGGAGGGGTTACAAACAACCTAAGGTGAACACATTAGGAGACAATAACTCGATAACAAGGAAATCACGAAAACATGGAAGGGACTCGGAAACAAGCATTACAAACAACAGGCTCAAGTAGGAGCGGAACGTGACTAGAAATAAGGAGGCGTGGTCTCAAAGGAGAGACAGTTGAAACGAGTTAACCAGCATCTCAAGGACAGCTTAGTATCGCAGATAGAAAAGATACAGCGAAGAAACTTGTTAATTGTTAGTTCTAACTAAATACAGACAATTAGTATGTTTGTAAACATTTAAGTTAATGGTTTTAGTAATGTGCATCAAAGTAATAAACACCAGAGTGATTGTTAGCACGAGTTAGTAATATAAACAATATAAACACGGGAAACGTAAAGCAGGAAGTAAACAGAAAACGAAACTTCGGAAATACAGCGTGAACCCTCGGAAAATCTTCTAATTAAAAAGTAGTAGTTTAAATCATTTCCACTCCACAGAAGAAGAAAAACTTCTTCTATATGTGCAATAGTGTGTATCCTACATGCTGTCCACTCTAAGGGTTATGCACAGAAACTTAATATGAAAGTGTGCATGTTTTTGTAAAAAAACTAAATTATAGCAACTGCAAGATAAAATGGCCTACATTTATAAGTTTTACATTTAATTTCACTACTGTACCAATGTATTACTTCCATAGTCATCTTATGTATGTCTTCAATCCACATTTTCACCATTTCATACATTTAAGACGATTCTTGAAGAAGTGGAGATACAGTTTGCCGTTGGTATCACTCCTGGGTGGCTTCCGAAATGTGCGATATTTGGCATTTGCCCTCCGACGTTGGTGGTTAAGACCGACCTCAGGGCAAATGGCCACCAGTAATTCTCCCAACCCATCCATGAAGAACTCTGTAGAAAAGAGACAGTGAGAGAATGCAGAAACTCATGTTTTCATGTTTTACTCCTAGTGTGTGACTCATGAAGCCTCACTGAAGCCAGTAAAATAATAACAACAGAAAAATCAGTGGAGTGTGTGATGCAAGAATATATCCATTACTGAACAAAAAAAGGAGAAACCAATGTAAGGGAGGGATGACAGTATGCATATGCAGTATATTCACAGAAGCAGAATTAATTAGGAATGGGAGAAATGACTTGTATAAGGAAAATTAAAATGTAATGTAGTAATGTAATCAGATTTTATTAACACAATATTAATAAGGAATGTTGTGCTACATTTATTTTTAATAAAACTTTTAACAAGATACGGTACTATACTACTGCAAAGTGAAGCAATTTCTAGCGTGTGAACCACAATGCTGCATGTAAATATTAAAGCTGGAGTATGCATGCAACTTTAAAAATATATATATCAGGGAAAGGTCATGCTTAGTTAGTAGCAATCATAGAAAGAACTGTTGTGAGAGAAATCCAGCACCACTGTGTTTATACCCTCAAATTCTGCATTCTAAAACCAGCAATTTGGCCCGAATGTTTTTAAAACACAGTGGCTGATAGGTCGGTTCACGTCACGAACCAATCAACAATGAGATTGACCTTGCGCATTCACATAAGCCCAGATAGATGCAACGGTTGCATTGCTGATGCTATTTAATTTTTTTTTAAATAAAAGAGAATTGGATAAAGCTTGCTCGAAAACTAGAATAAACGTAGAACTCATCCTCTTCTCATGAACCCGACTGACGGTAGGTTATCTAACAGACTTAGCTATGCTAATTCTAGAGTAGCAGCTGAATTGTACGTGGCTAACCGGCAAACTTTATTTATCTTCGGTAATGACAACCACTATACCTTTCTCACATCGACTTCTTCCTCTACCCCTAATAACGCCCAATTAAGGGTTATGTGTGATGATCTCACTTCCGTCCTGTTGTTTCCCGTGTTTTCGTTCTCCCCCTATCTCGTGTTCATCTCTCCATTGTCCGTTTGTTCCCTAGCTGCAGGTTGGGCGTGGTTTTTCCGTTCGTGTCACCCTGTTTCACTACTCTTCTCTCAGCCTATCACATTCCCCCGTTTTGCATGCATTCCACACTCTCCGCTCTGTTAATCACCCTCGCATACATTCGCAGCAGAGGTAAGCCAGCTGGTGTTTTGGTGTGGAGCCAACAACCTGGAGCTGAACACACAAAAGACTGTGGAGATGGTCATTGATTTCAGAAGGAAGCCCACCTCACTCCCTCCCTTGGAAATACACGGCACCACGGTGAGCAGAGCAGAATCGTACAAATTCCTAGGTACCACCATCCAACAGGCCCTCAAATGCGACAGGAATATCACGACAATAATCAAGAAGGCCCAGCAGCGTATGTACTTCCTGCGACAGCTGCTGGTCCAATTCTACATAGCCATAATTGAATCAGTCATCACATCCTCCATCTCCGTGTGGTTCGGCTCTGCATCATCCCATTCTAAGCGGAAACTACAGCGCATAGTACGGTATGCAGAGAAAATCGTTGGCTGCCAGCTCCCCCCCTCACAGATCTGTACACCTCCAGGATGAGGAAGAGAGCAGGGAAAATCATGGCTGACCCCTCACACCCTGGCCACTCTCTCTTCCAGTGTTTCTCTTCTCAGCGGAGACCGAGAGTGAGAGCCCTAAAGACTAGGGCTAACCACCACCTGAACAACTTCTTTCCCCAAGCCATAATCCTCCTCAACATAATCCTCCTCTATCCCCCCCTTTGCCCACTTGCACACTCTCACTTTAACTGTGCCGTTAACACTCTCACTCTTGCACCTTAACTGTGTACATAACCTAGTTGTGTACATAACCTAGTTCTTCAGAGAGAGGTTATAGTATCGCTTGTAAGAGTGCCTGAAAATAAGATATCAAGAGTCTTTTGATATCCTTTTATACCCAGTCGTGATAGTATCACCAATTCACCGGTGGAATGTTCCAAACAGGTGTTTTTTTAAAACTTCCCAGTCTTTTTTTAGCCCTGTTTTTGGAACGTGTTGCAGGCATCAAATTTGGAATTTGCGTATATTTACCAAAATCAATAAAGTTGATAAGGCAAACATTAAATATCTTTTCTTTGTACTGTTTTCAATTAAATATATGTAAAAGAGAATTTACAAATCACTGCTTTCGGCTTTTATGTGCATTTTACGTACATACTGTCCCAACCTTTTTGGAATTGGGGTTTGTATATTTAATATTATGTTAATGAATATAATTTAGTTGTTGTTACGTTTGTAACTTGTAGCTAAACTGTCTATTCGCAGTTCACAATCAGTTAAAGTAGTATTGTCAGATTAGATGCATTATGTGTTTCTTTATCTGATGTGTAGGCCAGATGGGCAGGCTAAATAACACACTGGGGGAAACTGCTGAAGGTTTGCAGATCTAATCCTTACCTGAGTGACCCACTCTTTTCAGCAGTGGGTCGAAGCCCACCTTGCGTGTCGCATCGGTCCGTGCCAGAAAGAAGTTGATTACCCCAGTAGTGAAGAAGCAATTTGGAATGCCTGGAATGCGCTGGTAGTTCCCTTTTACTCTGATCAAACAGCCACCTTCCTCATCCCCGGCGTGATAGACAAGTTTGAATGAATTTTTAAGTTGGCCTACTGACCCAGCTACCTGCCAACATAGAAACATTCTATTACTGATCATCAAGCAGCCACAATACCTGTACACCTACCTGATGGAAGTTTGTGAGCTGACTTGTTCTGATCTCCCCACCTTTGAGTTTGAATCTCCGAACCATCAATAAACCCATTACACCGGGGGGATATGTAGGTTGATACTAGGTGGTTGCTACGGTGTTGCTAGGTAGTTGCTAAGGTGTTACTAGGTGGTTGCTACAGTGTTAATAGGTGGTTGCTAAGATATTACTAGGTGGTTGCTTGGGTCTTATTGGTGGTTGCTAGGTTCTTACTAGGTGATTGCTAGGATCTCATTTAGCTGTAAATTACACTGGAACATTATGGAACAGCCTCGAAAATCTACTCCCTGGCTGTGTCTCAGATTGAATACTTGTGTACTTGTAAGTACACTTCCAAGTACGCAAGAAGAGAAAAAAAATTAGTACTTATACGACAACGTCATAACTTTTCTGACCTTAGCAAGAAACGCGTATGCAAGGAAGCAATTTGAGATACAACCCCTGTTTCGGCAGAAATGTCTTGCTTACCACATCCAGTTCTGGCATAGACTCCATGATTTCAACAAATTTCTCAATCTTTGTTCTGGCTGTGAACTCATAGTCATCGTCCACCCACAGAAAGTACTTGGTGGTGACCTGTGAGACAGCAAGGTTCCTGCCAGCAAACCAACCCTGCAGGGAAAGACAGAAAAAACTCAATGGATCAGGGAACACTGAACCCAGCATGTAATGGTGAACACTCAACACTGAACACAGCATGTAATGGTGAACACTCAACACTGAACACAGCGTGCAACAGTGACCACTCAACACAAAACACAGCATGCAAAGGTAAATACTGGGGTTGCAAAATTCCGGGAATATTCAAAGGTGAAAACTTTTCATCGGAATTAACAGGAATAAACTGGAAATGTTGGCGTTATTTGTATTAGCTGTATTTACCTCGTCAAATTCAGACATAAATATAAACATTTTGTTTTGTCATAAGCAGATATCCATGCAAACTTTTGTGAGTACAACTTTAATGGATTCTTTCATTGAACAAAAAACATGAATGTTGAATTTAAAAAATGCCCCCCCCCCCCCCTCAAAAATGTTTTATTCAAAATGGATGTAGTCCTTGGGCACAAAAATGCAGTAGTGTGGCCTCAATAGCCTTGCTGTAGCGTACAGGATGCTGGGAATTATTACTGCTGGGTCACATCTTTTTGCTTTTTGATTATTAAACTTTGGCTCCAGATCCAAAAATTCAGAAAATACCATTAGTGAACATCAATCATGTACTACTGTCTACCTTTCCAACAGAAATGTTGTCATGGTTTGTGAGTTATTGTTTCCTTTTCCGTTGTGGTTCTCGTCCTGTTTTCCCGATTGAGAATCTATCAGATTTTTTCCACGTTCCGTTCCGGGGTTTTGCTTCCCCTTGCTCGTTATTAATTTCACCTGTGCTTCTACCTGTGGGGTTCTCACTTCCGCTTGCCTCAACAGAGCTGAAGGTCTAAGGACATACGCCAGAAGAAGACTTCTGCTTCCCCGGTGCTTCTTTGTCATTCCTTATTACATTGAGCCAGGTATAGCCAGGTAAAAGCGACCTTGTGATATTAAACTCGTTTTATGTTCACGAGGGACTTGCTTTTCACTTTATCCTTCAGGTATAGGATTATTTCCCTCCTGTTAGCGTTGCTGTGCTATTTTTCTCCGTGCTGTTCTCTCTGAGACAGTTTTTCTTTTGGCGGTTCTAGAAAATCAATTTCTAAACATATTTGCTGTGAAATATAATTATCATGATAGTTTTAAAGCAAGTCCACATATTTGCACTATAGTGCAGTATTTTCCATTTCACTAAGGGTCACAATTGGGTCTTTCAGTCCAGTACCTTCTCTTTATACTTTAGAATCATGTGCATAAAATGGTGCACCATAGAGTAAAACAATTCCAGCATCTCTTCTAAAAACTGTACCTGGGCAGGTGGCATAAAGTATTGCTCAATGTTGGCTCCATTCACTTTCTGTTTGTGAAAGCTGTCGTCCGCAATGATGATTTTGATGTGTTTGTAAAACCTTCTTATACTTCTGACAAGACGGTTCACTTCAGGGTATCTCAGGAAGGTCTTAGTTATCACTGTTACTTGGGAGTTGACATCTGGAATAATAAAATCAATATGTAAATTATATAAAGTCACGGTAAGTTTAAGAACTGTAAAATTGTGTGTGGTTTTCATAGCTATATTATTTTTCTTTGCGGCAGTGTAGCATAATATAGTGTGTAGCATAATGGGAACTGGCCTTGTATCTCAAAGGTTGTGGGTTCCATTCTCAGCTGGGATGCTGAATTTTGTATCCTTATACAGTGAGCACCATAATTCATTTGACAGTGACACATTTTTTGTTATTTTGGTTCTGTACTCTAGCACTTTGAGTTTTTCATCCAATATGGATGAAAATACCGTCAAATTAAAGCTGACAGTCTGCACTTCAACTTCATTGTATCCTTTCAAACTCAAAGTGCTAGAGTACAGAACCAAAATAACAAAAAAGTGTCACTGTCCAATTAATTATGGTGCTCACTGTATATATGTAAAAAAAATAAAAAATAAAGTAATCTGTGCAAGTTCATCTGAATAATTCTGATATGTAATGTAATACAATGTATCCGGGAAATTATGGATAGAGTGCTTGGAACACATATGTTGGCAAAACACTGGCTGACTGCCTGTCACTATCTCCATTTTCTGGTACAAGCAGTATTGAAAACTTTCAAGTTTCAGCAAAATTCCCCAGTAAGTAGTGAGAAAACGATTAAGGGCAAGTAGCTAGAGAAAGAAAAGTATACTAGTCTGAGCAGATAGCTTGTTACTTTGGAACTATGCAGACTACAGCTAAGCACCTTATCAGCAACCTGTAGGATTAGTTAGCAAACTAGCTAGCAGAGTAGTTTGTTACAGTTTTTCACAACTGCTTACACGCCGTTCCTGAAATGATACTCCATAATACGGGAATAATAATATAAAAAATGATCATATAATAAGCCAATACAAAAGATTTTTTTTTTTTTACAAATGTACTTTAGTTAATCTTTTATTGTAAAAACACACAGTAAACAATACATTCAATTAATGTATTAAATATGTGTTTTTACAATAGGCTAAAAGAATAATTAATATATTGTTAATTATAAAATTAATTAATATATTGTTAATTATAAATTAATTAATATATTGTGTGTTTACAATATTTTTAAGTGTTCAAATTTACTTCCCTGGTGTTTCTGTTTTTTTTATTTTTTTATCCCCAGACTTTTGACAATGACCCCCCAAAAATAGCTGGGGATCAACTCTAAATGAATCCTGGATCAAACACTGCTTATGTCTGCACATACAGACACTAGTGTTTGCCAAAATCTGGCATGTGGCCCATAGGTGACCTAATTAATGTTTATTTACATTAACTAAACTAACTACATTACCTTCTTTTTTATTTATTATATTTATTTTTTCTCTTTTTCTTCCAATTTGGTAGCCAATTACACCCTGTGTAACTCGATTCCCCCGTGTCTAGAGAACCACCGCTACAACCCCTTTGTCCGGTAGCAGTATAGAGGGCGCCCCATCCTCTTCAGGGTGCGACTCCTCAAGCTCCTAACCAGCTCTCCCAGGGCTGTCTTATGTGCGACGACTTTCCGGAATGGATAGAATCACCAAGTTTTTGATTGACAATAAAATTCACTCACCCTCTCCAAGGTCGTACAGAACTGGTACAGTAGGCTGCCGGATCACAATGGGGAAGATGGCCTTGTACTGCCCAAAGGTGAAGTGTACTGACAAAGAATCAAAACACAAAGAAATATGAAACCGTAACCTCAGCATGATGGTGTGTTGGTTGATGGTTATGATGTTGATATCTGTAGCTGTAGTTTGTAACTTTATCAAAAATGTCAGTTACTTAATAAGTTCAGTCACTATCAATGGTACGGCACAAAGTGATTGAAAACCTAGCAACCTTCAACTTAACAAAATGTACTGCTTGATAATCACTTTGTGTAGTGCCTTTCATTGTGAATCAAGCACCACTTTATGCACTTATGCAGGAGGGTCAATAGCCATTTTGTCATTTATAAAATTGAAGGGAAACAAAACATGATGGTTTTGATAGACCCCGCCCGCCTTTGAAATTTGAAAAATGCCAAAATCAGGAAGGATAAGGTAATAGTAAAGGGGCTGAGCTCCAGGTATCAAACCATGACCCAGCCATTTATTTCACTAGTAGCGAAAAGCAAATTTCTACTCTGGACAGCACTCACAGCGGCTACTTTGTTCAACTTTGTTCCTCTCTCGCTACCTCTCTCACACATACACACAAATAAACACTACTGCTGAGCCCCAAGTAGCTGAGGCAGAAGCAATGTTTTGGAGTGGTAGGCAGTGGCACGCATAGCCTTGTTTGGGCTTATAATGATGCGCCCAGCAAACAACAAATCACACGCTGTACAAATAGGTCCTGCTCGCAGAATTAAATTACATATTTGGGTCATTTCAAATGCATCTGGGCATCTCAAAAACTACGTGGACAACAGCGCTCAAACTTTGGATCTGTCCCTTGTTATGGCTATAGAACATTTGGTAACAATTTCAGCAAAATCCGAGACCGAAGAGCGTGGGGCATTTGTTGATCTGATATGGAATGAGCAATGTTCTCCCTGTGTCTGCATGGGTTTCCTTCGGGTACACCCACAATCCAAAAACATGCAGGTTAGGCTAATTGAGGCGGTGTGAACAGGGCGTTACTGTAAAAAAGCATGTGTGCTCAGTCAACCTACCCTATGTAAATAAATAATTATAAAGAAACAAGTCATCATATAAAATGTACACATGGTACACAAGATTCACAAAACAGCATAGATAACCAGGTTAGGAACGGAGGTTGAGGTTTTGCATAGCAAACATGTGGCAGGTGTTTTATGTTTTCTGGAAAACTGGTGTTTCTGATATTTTGTCCACCCCCTGTAGATTAACCATGTGATTTCAGAGCTCATTACAAACCCTTAAAAAAGTGATGAGATAAGAGAAACAGAGCTCAGGAGAGTAGCTTACCCAGGTCTCCAGACTTGATGCTGTACACAGTGCTTCTGTAGGAGACCCGACCCAGCAGGTCATTGAGAGACTGCAGGCTGGAGACAGAAATGGAGAGCACCTTTTCACCCTGTCCCTTCACTTTGTCCTTTTCCTGAAGATCTTCCACTGCCAGGACACCACTGCTGACACTAAGTGTCACCTGCACATACAGTCAGGAGTCCACAGTTATACTAAAGAAGTGGCATACAGCTTCTCCTCAATTGAATAACTGTATGAACCTTCTGATCCTGTGACTTTATCAGTATTGACTGAACCATAGCGACTGCATGGGCATCATGGCTTGTTGTATAAACGGCTGCATGTAATAGTAAAATAAACCTACCTAGCTAGGAACATGTCATTGCTTAGATGGAATAACTTAGTGCTGGGCTAAAACAAAAACCCGCACCCACACCGCCCCTTTGCAGATGAGGCTTCCCACCCCTGCTGTACAACATCCAGAGAACATGTGCCTTCCCCACTACCTACTCAATCCAGCTTTTAGGTCATACACTGATCATCTCCTGCCTGGACTCCCGGAAGTCCTTTCTTGCTGGCCCAAGCTTTGGTAGATCCTGCCCTGTCTTATCATCTTCTCCACAGATGCAGAGAAGAAACCATTTTGTTGATTCATTGCTTAAAAACAGGCGGAGAAGGAGACTTGCACTCCTTTAGAGCGATTCTCTTGGCTACAACCATACCAAACATTAAGGCTTATTGCTTGGCATATAACATCGGAGCAGCCGAAGAAAACCAGTTCATCATCAAAGGAGAGCTCTCTCCCAAAAGCTTTTGAGAAGCAGTGGAAAATGTCCTCCCAATATTGGGCTAAGCTGGAGCATGATAAGAAAAGGTGCCCATGGGTGTGCTCTGAGGACCCACGCCTGTTACGCGAAGGTGATGTTGAGGGATACATTTTATGTACAGGGTAGGAATTTCACGGTGGCTAACGATGGCCAGGCCCCGAAAATCATACGGCCAACATGGCATTTGTCCCCTGTCAAAATCTCGTCAGTCAGTGATCTCGTAGAACTGCAGCAGTTCTTGCAGCTTAAATTGGTTGCGCGCATGTGCGCAAGCATCACATAGCATCAAAGCCACTAGCAAGAAAAAGGGAGCGAAACTTAAAACAGACGGACTGTATGAAGGTAAGCAAACTAGCTAGTTAGAGATAGGTGACTTATTTAGTGCTTAACTGAATCAATCCTCTCTGTTTTTAATACCACTTAACGTTAACGTAAGTTCAAGTTGACAGCTATTTACTAGCTTGCTAGTTAGAATCCGATTAGCACTGGTCTGCTTCGTAATTATTACCTAAGCTAATTAGCCAGTTTTATTATCTGGCTTTCTAACACGCCTTTCCAGAACAATGCCATGATTTAAGAAAATTCAGAAAATAAATGAAAAACGTTTGTGAGATTCGGCAGAAAAGTGCATGCGACTGGAGGACTTTGTCAAGGAGGCATATAATATGACAAGACAACTTTGTGTTTTTAATTGATATTACATGTTTGTGTTTTTAATTGATATTAACCCTATTTACTCCCTCCAGAAGCAGTTTCCACCTGGTTTCTACTAGTTTTATTTAAATGTCAAGACAATATATAAAAAAATATTCCTTGCACATCCATGGTTTAAAGTTTGAATTGAAGAAGAAGCTGCATCATTCAGAAATTTGCAACATAATACATTTATTTCGGAATAGTCACATACAGTATATATACAATAACCATAACATACATCGCTGAATGTATTTAAAATTCTTTTTTGAAACGTACAAAAGCGCGCATGTATTTACACAAGAACAGCCACATATTTTAGCCCTAAGTGCGACGGGCGGTCGCTGTGGAAATGTTTACTGCACAGGACTTTGGCGAAATGTAACAAGATAAACTGTTTAGGGTTAATCAGAAAACAGCCATAGCTGAATATACTGGTAAGAACTTGGTTTCCTAAACATATTTATACGAGAGATTTTGGAGAAAAACATTTGGTGTCTTCTAAACCGAAAGTGCATCAGGTACTGTATATAGTACAGTAAGCGAGGGAGAAAAAAAAAATATTGTTTCTATGTTGCGTGAACATGATTTTCTTAGCGTGTATAAACGGTGCATTTTACAGTCTGTGGCGAGAGGAGGGTCGTAAGTGCTTTCGGCTATGGATAACACCCTCCTATTTTATGGCACTACAGTGTAACTGGAGAAGCTGAGGTTTTCGCAAGCAGCTACCCTTTTAAAAAATACGGCGTCAATTTACGGGATTTTCTGAAAGCTGTAGTGTATAACTTGCACGAATATATAACAAACATGAATACTGTAATTGAGACGGATACCTTCTGGTGGCTAGCTACATATTATACCATAACAATGGTGACCGTAGTGGTGGAAATTACGAATCACTTTACTGACTTGAATCGTTCAGTTCAGTTCAGTACAAAGATTCTAGTCACTGACTGATTCGTTCACTGGGGTCAGTTGCGCAAGCGCACAAATATTCCAACAGCATGCATGTTCAGTTCACTATAACTACTCCCCAGCTAGCCTACAGATCTGGGCCGATTCCGGCTGAGTGTCGGCACCGTCGGCCTCGGTGACAGCTATCTGGGTCGATTCCGGCTAGCCTTAGGCAGAGTCGCCTGATTCAAAGATGCAGCCATGCTATGGCTAGCCGCACTTTGGCCGATTCTGGTTACTGCTCGGCATGTTTTGAAAACGGGCAACGATTAAAAATAAATATATGTCCGATTAAACATTTGTGTATGGGCTTTTCTATGTTTGATCAATCTTCCCATCAATTAGTAACCAAATTATCTTTGTTATGTAACCTATTTTTATTTATTTATTTAAGAAATGCAAATATTTCTTAGCCTTAACCGGCCTTACTTTCAATCTGTTATTTTCTTCTTTTGGAGCATTGATGATTTTTGATTGAGTTAAACAAATACATAAATTACAGTTATAAACATGTCATTCTGTGACCGATCGCGAGGATAACTGCATGAGAAACAGTCTTTCAGTCTCACTCTGACAGAATAAAGCGTACAGCTGGGTGAGTATTGGCTAGGTTTTTTTCATTTAATGTTAACAAAACACATATGTAATGTTCAATTTTATAGTCAATTTAAGATGTAGCTACATAGCTAAACACGTTTATTTTCTGGTTGTCTGTTGATGTTCACCAAATTCAGGAAAACATTAGCTAACGTTATCACTTTCTCTTTCAGAAATGGTCTTGACCGTTAATTACCTGGATCTTAGGTAACGTGAAATTAAAGGAAGCCACAGCTAACGATAACTCAGCTTGGCAAGTTATTTTTATAAGGTTAAGATATTAATAAAAAATAAGATTATCGGTAAAGTGGCTGCAAGGATAGCTAACGTTAGTTAAATATATTCCGAGACAACTATTCATTCCCGCCTCTCATTTCTTTAGTTACTTGGTCGTTACAGTGTCAGTTGCTATCACATAGCTACATGCTAACAACAGCTCTCGGTAACGTTAACGTTAGCTGGCTACAGCGATCTGTCAAAGCTTGTTGATGTTAGCTAATGTTATAGCTAGCATTTTAGCGAACATTACGTTAAGTTAACTTACAGCGCAGCATCTTGCGAAAACATGAACGTGACGTTAACGCTATATGAAAAAAAGTAAACATTTCCCTAACATTTGTCCTTCTCTAACTTAGCGTTCATTTTAATTTTCAAATGAACTGCTTGCCACAAGTTGAGCATCCTTTTGTAATGAACGTTCCTGTGGCTATGAGTCAGTAAACCTGAAATTACTGAACGTAATTTGGTTAACTAAATAATGGGGGTGGGGCTAGAGGGGTGGGGCTATATTTAGCTGCACATCCTTTCCATGCTTTGACTTCCTAATGTCTGTGACCCAACAATATCAAAAGATATCTTATTTTCAGGTTGTCTTACAAGCGATAATATAACCTCTCTGCATTTGAATGGATCGCTAAGGGAATTGGGGGGTGGGACTATATTTAGCTGTAAATTATGCTGGAACAGTATGGAATACATGGTTGGCGAAATGGCTGTAAGTCATCAAGGGTCTGACGTATCAAACGAGCCTCAAACCATCACTCTGCAGCCAGATATGCAGTAGATATGGATTCACTTGAAGGGTTTCTTCTCCAGACTTATTTTTCCATAGAGTTCAATAGGAACATTTGTCAGGAGAAACAACCCTTAAAACAACCCATCAATATCTACTGCATATCTGGCAGCAGGGTGATGGTTTAAGGCTTGTTTGATAGCCTACGTCAGACACTTGATCACTTAGCCCACCATGTATTCCTGTAAATTACACTGGTACAGTATGGAACACATGACTGGCTAAATGGCTGTAAGTCATCCAGGGACAAAGGTATCAAACGAGCCCCAAACCATCACTCTGCGGCCAGATATGGAGCAAATGTGGATGGATCACTTGAAGGGTTTCTTCTCCTGACTTTTTCCCCCAGGAAAATTAGTCAGGAGCAATAACCCTTGCAGTGTAGGCTACAACAGAGTTAGCCGGCTAACTATAAAATATTTTCAATAAGGTGAAATTCACTTGGATGATATCCTGAGTTTCCCCCCCCCAAAACATTTATGAAACAGCCGTTGTTACGACCTGCAAATTTAAACCCCTCCCACCCCCGTGAACACGCTCGTCAAGCTACATATGAACACCATGCGCTTTTCTGTTGCTTAATTTCTCCAATGAAAATTAAAACAATAATAGCCTACTGTGGGTTGTGGTACGAGCATAGCTATGAACCATGAATTGTAGATCTATTGATTGAGGTGGACATAAAATAATTGCAAAAGGTCACGATGTTGAATGTATACCAGGTTATGTACCTGACATTGCGGTTTGCATCGAGACATTAATTAATATGTAACAATGAATATTAATTATGATGTAGCTAATCAGCAACATTAGATTAAAACATGAAGATCTATTTCCGGGGCAGGGGGAGAGGAGGTGGTAATGGAGGAAGGGAGGGTGCATTTTTCGAGTATTGGGACGCAGCCCTGGTCTGTCACCGTAGCCTACCTTTAAACAAATTAAACTCTCTACCTGTTTACATTGATTATCAGTCAAGCAATTGAGTTAGCTACTGAATAACAAATATCAAGAAATACAGCATGTTTTGCGTGCTAGTATATTTCTTTGTCATAAAATTGTGTGGCATTATGTAGGACAGTATGTACGCTGGAAAAAGAGTAGGTAGGCTATGAAGCATTTTAACCGAACATATTCTCAACCTGTTTCCGTTTATTTTGCTTGCTTATGTCAATCAAGCAATGAATTCCCTGAATAATCAAGAACAATTATGTAGCATATGATGATTAACAAATGACAATGACAAATGGATAACTAACATGAGATTGTTTAATAAGGGTGCCAATCATTCTGAATAATTAACTGGCAAAAAAAAAAAAAAAAAAAAAAAGAAAAAACGTTTTCATTGTGTTTTCTTCTCATCACGTTAAAAAATTTAGCCTAATTAATTTAAGATGGCACTCGATTTAGTCAAAATTATTTAAACATTAGAAAGCATAAATTTAAAGAGGAAAACCTCTTAAATGGCTGAAACCAGCGTTGAGTGCAACGCATGCATTCAAGCTAAAAAATAATAATTTGCTGTTCATTGATCACTTAGCTAAACTGCAGAATCTTCGCATGACATATTAATGCATTTTATGTCATCACAAATGTGGATATAGGAAAATGCTGCGCAAGTTTATTTATCCATTTGTCTTGGTTATTAAGAAAATGGTATACATTCAACATCATGACCTTTTGCAATTATTCTATGTCCACCTCAATCAATAGATCTACAATTCATGGTTCATAGCTATGCTCGTACCACAACAATTGGAAAAATTAAGCAACAGAAAAGCGCAGGGCGTTCATATGTAGCTTGACGAGCACGTTCACGGGGGTGGGAGGGGTTTAAATCTGCAGGTCGTAACAACGGCTGTTGGATATCATCCAAGTGAATTTCACCTTCTTGAAAATATTTTATAGTTAGCCGGCTAACTCTGTTGTAGCCTACCCAACAGCTTTGCTGGGTTTTCTTAATTCAAAATTAGCAAATTTGAGGGCAACAGCTAAGGAGAGTCGTCGATCCACTGCGCCAGTTACTCGACAGGCTGCGCCAGTTATCCTCGATCCACTGCGCCAGTTACACTCGACAGGCTGCGCCAGTTATCCTCGATCCATTGCGCCAGTTACGCTCGACAGGCTGCGCCAGTTATCCTCAATCCACTGCGCCAGTTACGCTCGACAGGCTGCACGCGACACTAACTCAACAGGCTGCGCCAGTTATCCTTGATCCCTTACGCGGGTTATCCTTGACACCCCTCTGCGCTGTTCTCGACAAACTTTTGAATTAATTGGCGCCTCATAGACTGCCAGACAATATTACATTGGTATAAAAGTTTAAAACCCCATCACTGCGGTGATGGAAATGGATTCTTACGGATTTTCACAAAAACATTTTTAAAGAATGCAGGAAAATAACGTGAGATTCTGTATTTTACTGTTTTGGATTTTTGTATAGCTGGCCTGTCCACTGGCCCTGCAGGTCATTGAAAAATTACTGGTGTTTAAAACCTTTTGACTTCCCACTTATTTAGCATCACTGATGGCTACATGTTGTGATGTTTTTGAAGATATTACAAGCATGGCACAGGCACATATGGCACAGTGCCGGCTGGCCGGAATCAGGCCGCATGAATTGGCCCAGACTCGGGCCGTAATTCAAGACCGAGGCTGAGCCGACTCAGAAGCCAAACCTGGGCCACACCCAAGCCGACTCAGAAGCCGCACTCGGGCCATATCTGGGCCACATACATTTGGCTACTTGGGTCAGTATATCATTCATAGGTATTGTGCAAAATGATTCCAGTCAAAAGCATTGCAAGTAAAAAATATCAACTTTTTCTATAAACCTCATGAACTTTTTGTATTTTTTCCTTGTAGTTGTATAGTTTTCTGGATTAGGCTACTATATGGCCGCTCCAGGTGAGCGTTTTAAATATGGATTAGAAGCTACAGAAATATGACATGGCAATTTGTGTGTTCTCAAGTTCTGACCATTTTGTGGTAAGTAGCCAATTGTAAAACATTTTTTTTTCTCCCAAATTGAATGTCGATGTTCAGTCATCTATGGGGGGAGTCCTTATACAAAATACAAAGGGTTGAGCTAGGTGCACTGATGTAGCCTAGTGGTATTAATCACCCAGTTCGTCAGTAGTAGGCTACTAGATTAAAATAGCGGTTCAGATTAAAATAGCAATCATTCACGCAGTGCGTGATCTAGACTCAACAAATAAAGAAAAGGGCTTTAGCTAGACTTCTTACTGAATTTCAAGTATAAAGAAGAAACAAACATATAGCCACATATTGATTGTATTTGTGTAGCCTATATAAAACATGGTTATAGCATATTAGGCCTACTTAAAATAGCCTACATTTATTGTGCTATTTCGATACAAAAGAAAACATGAATGTGCTTCATTTAATCAATATCATTATTACAGTTTTGAAATGGTTTAATAACGGGCAGACTTTCATTAACTCTTTTAGTTTGATAGTCACAGAATAGGCCTTCATGGAAAATGTACAATATAGCCTAGAGTAGCCTATGTGATTTTGATTAGAAATGCTTGAACCGTTTTGCTTTCGGTAACATTACGTTGGGTGGACGTCAGATGCCAGTAGACCAACAGGTAGGCTACAGGTTCCGAATTTTGTAAGATTGCAGGCTATATTCTTTAAACGTGAAACTGTACCAAAAAACAGTTGACCGGGCTATATTATTTTGCTAATACTCCCGCCATTTGTTGCTAATTTATTAGGCTACTGAGTAGCCCGTAGCCTATGCAGAGTAACTGATTCGGTTGACAATTATGTAGGCTACTGCGGTGCGGGAGTCAGCAGTTCATATAGGCTAGTCAGTTCAGTAGGACTCACTGAACTGTGGTAGTAGGAGTAGTCAGTGGTCAGTACAGTTCACTACAGTTCCTTTGAAAATCCCACCTGTTCTCACTGAATTGTGATAGGCTCATGTCAACCTGCCATTTCCTTTCATTATCTCGATGTTTCATTCCGACTATCAGGCCTGCCTTTAGATATAACGTTAGCTGATGTGCACGCAAGCATATGAACGAATCATTGAAAGTGATGATCCGGTACTCTCAGATTCATTCAAAAAGATTTGTTCGTTCACGTACTGCCCATCACTAGTGACCAGTGGGAATTAGGAAAATTAGAAAAATTTTGTCTCACAAATTTTTTTATCTGCAGTTACCAAAAAAAGTGGATCAACGTGGGCCCACAGCTGTGAGAATGATGCAAATTCTTTATCAATATGTAGATGTTTCATAGTGGACAGGCCTGTCTCCCTCCAACTGGAGAGCACATCATCAGCGAGGCAGGGCACAAAACTGATTGTAAATTGCGGAAAATATTGAGAACCATCTTAAAGGTCCTCTTAATCTCCCAGTATCCTCAGAACATTTCTAACCATAAAACTCTGGCCAGCCAGCTTATTGGAAGATTTAACTTTACAGAAAAGGAGTACTGTTTTGATGTTTACATGTGCTTCCACATCAAACCACTTGGGGGGAGTCCTTGACTGTAGTACACATCCCAGAAAGGTAATCTTGCTAAACGGTTGGAGCTCTTCCATTCACAGCCCAGTATTAATGTCTAAAAACTGGGAGGGCCAGCCCACCAAGTTCTTTAGGTCTCTGCAAGTAGGCGTTGGAAATACGATGTGACATATATCCCCAAAGAGCAGGCAGAATTATAGAGTTGATGGACTTAAAAAAAGATTGAGCTAAATGAGTAGATACTATTAACCGTCCCTCCACCAGATTTCAGCAAAAAAATTAAAGTGGGCTGAGGTCAGTTGTTTCTACTAACCTGGAAGTTTTGCTGTTGCACACCATGCACACTTAAACCTGTAACACAGTGCAATTCAGAACAAAACTGTTATTATTTCACTAAATCTTGGTGCCACTCCCCTGTGTGGCACTCACTTCAGTGTTTCTCACACACAGGCTTTACGTGGGTGGGCCGTTCAAGTATTAGCAGCCGCCCAGGTATATTTGGAATCTCATTTTAACACCTAAAGTCAAAAGTTTTTAGCTGTTTTTAACTAAATTTGATGTCACCAAAGCCCGCCTTTCTGTACCACATACTGTATGATTGCTTTACGTCAGAAGCGAAAACATTAAAAATCAGCTTTGAGATAAAGTCTCCTCTGCTTTCTGATCCTACCCTCTAATTCTAGCTGTCCTTCAGTATTTAAGACTTTTTAATAATTTGCCATTATTTATCTGCATTTTCATCAGAATGAAAGATTAGATTACAGTACCTGGTATGAGGCTCTTCTGCAGAGGAATAACAATGAATCCTTGGATTGGATATTGCAGAGGGGAGTTTGATGGCGCTAACAGAAGCTGGTTTAGTATTGACTTTTTTCTGCAAGAGAAAAATCATGCTTAGTATTGATTTAGCTCACATTTTTGTCTACATTTTGAATTTACTTACTGAGTTTGTATAATTAATTAATTGTTGTGTCCCACCTTGTAATTGGCGCATGTTGTAATTTTGTAATACATAATGGCGTGTCCAGCTTCAATGGTATGACATATAGCCAAATAGAATTGACTGCTGATTATAATTTTTTTTTGTGCAAGGTTTTATTCAATCCAGTATTTTAAGACTACTGTATCGACCACACAAAATAGCTGCATTTTGCCAACATTCGGATTCTGATATCTGACATACTTTTGGTATTAAAAAACGTTCGAAGGCGAGTGCCACAAAAATCCCAGCTCTGGCTCTGCCAGTGCCACACCCCGCCCCCTCCCAATAGCCCCTTTCACACATGCATCTTCACCCGTAAATGTTTCGGGAATCTTCTGTGTCGGCCTCATGTGTAGGTATGGCTCAAGTGGGAATAAAGCAGAAACATTCCCAGATAAAGCATGCAAAAGGCTACAACGTTGTATGAGACCTTTTGTTTCTGGCATACTTTATTTAATAAATACTTTAATCAGCCCTCTAAACAATTATTGCGCACATGACATAATATATTTGAGCTGCATTGTGTGATTTTATGAGGGAGATTTGAATATTATTTTAAGAATGGAATAAGCAGTGTTGCTGTAGCTATACTTGCTTGTAAGAACATTGCAAAATTGTCATCATTGCCTCACAAATTGCTTGTATGCTATGCTACTTCTCCCTGGTAAACATGTCTGTCAGGCTCTTTCAGTTTTAAGTTGAGCTTTTTACCCAATGTAAAAAGCACCACATGAATGGCAGATAGCCAAGTTAAACAGCTAGCTATAGGCTAACATAATTATTTTTGTTGCATTTTACCTAAAACAACTCCGCATATAGACCTAAGTATTGGTTTTTAGCTGATAAACCATACTACTGTTGTTAACGTAAGCTATTTGCAATAACTGAGCTACATTAGCTAAAGAAGTTATAATTCTTTATGTTATAAGTTATCTAAAAACTATCACTCTTCGTCTGTTGTGTTGGTAGATTTGCATCTCTGCCTTTTTTCAGTGAAGTAGGCTATCCGGCTATTTTAAAGACAAACTAAAGTCCCTGACTTGTGCGTTAAAATTAATTGTCCTGCATTGCTTCGGGCAGACAACCTTCTATTTTAGTTGCATTTTACTGAAAACAACTCCGTATATAGATGACAAAGCAGGTTTAGTACTTTCAGTATAAACTAAATTCCTGTTTTTCAGCATAAACAGTTTTCTCCACTCTATTAATGTTATGCTGAAAAACAGGAATTTAGTTTCTACTGAAAGTACTAAACCTGCTTTGTCCTCTAGAAACCGAACAACTGTGAAATCTCACTCACCTGATCTGGTACTTCTCATACTCTTCAGCTCTCCGGTCAACAACGTCACTGAATTTATCCTTGTTCACAAAGTCGCTTAAATTTAGAGATCTTTTTGGACAGGAACATGACATTGGCTGATAGCTGACATTAGGCATGGGGTAGATCCTGCACAAACACAACATGCATTAGAAGATGCCTGAATATGACGTTCAGAGAATATTAAGTTCAGAGAAACAACATAATTTGCCAAACTCTTCCCTGTCACTGGCCTTCATTCAGCCATTCATGTTTGCATAAACTGAACATTTCCTCTTTCCGAAGTGTGAATCCCCTTCAACAGTTTTCAAATGTTGTTGCCTCAGAGCTTATAACATGACATTTGCAAGTCTGAATTAATATTTTTGATATCTACTCAGGTGTCAAAGTAATAAAGAGATACATTAATTGCATGGTGCAACAAGGGGAGTGGAGATGGGATGTTGGTATATTTAGCCCCTACAAAAATTTATTATACTAAAAATAAATTCAAACTAGAAAATGTGCTCAGTAGGGCGCAGACCTCCGCCAGGTCTGACAACATCCCACAAGGCTACCAAAGACATTAATGAAAGTTGTGTGGTGTTGCGTGCATGTTTGTGAATAGGCCACATCCACAGCAACACCTCCTTTGAGTCAATTGGTGTCAGGTTAATCAGTTCTTCCTTGACCCATGACAAATCTTTGATCAAAGTTTTGTGGTGTTATGTGAATCCATTTTAAAGTTATGCACATTTTTGTGATATGCCACATACACTGCCACACCCCCCTTTTGGCCAATTGGTGTGAAAAGTAAATCAGTTCCTCGGCCCATGACCAACCTTCCCACCAAATTTGCTGCAAATCCGTGCATAACTTTTTGAGACACACTCAAAGGCGCCACAGAACATTTTCTTCAAATTTACTTCACATTTTGCATTTTGGAGCTGAACAACCATTTTTATTACATATTTTATTTTGTTACACCAATTGAAGCTGCTTGTAATTTTTTAACCCCATAAAAATTTTAAGAGGAAAAGGATAGAAACAAAAAACCCCACAAAAATAGAAAACTAAGCAAATATAGGAAATTCTGAAAACTGAAATACCCGCCCCCCCAAAAAATTTTTGTGTAGTGAAATAATTGACAGACAAGACAGACAGACAGACAAACAATCAGACAAACCAACTGACAAGTAAAGTGGTAGCCAAATAATCAGGTAGCAGGAAAAACATGCAGATTGATTAGATTGGCTATTGGGGGCACATTATATTACAAACCCCAATTCCAAAAAATTTGGGACAGTATGTAAAATGCATATAAAAGCAGAAAGCAGTGATTTGTAAATTCTCTTTTACATATATTTAATAGAAAACAATATCAAGAAAAGATATTTAATGTTTTACCTTATCAACTTTATTGATCTTTGTAAATATATGCTAATTCCGAATTTGATGCCTGCAACACGTTACATCTGCCGTCTCCCTGCCAGTCCACCACCCCTTTGTTCTCCTTGTTTTTCCTATTTCTCCCTTTCAATGTCATGTATTTTTATTTACCGTGTTTGCCTTTTCATGTTGTGCCGGCTGAACGTGATTTTCCCTGCTCGTTTCCCCATTATCCCCATATTACCTCTCAGCCAATCACTCGCCTTCCCCGCTCACATTCCACACTCGCACTCATTATCCTATTAGTCTAACATACAGTCCTCACACCTCATCTCATTACTGATCTCGCATTCACCTGCTCCTCACCCTATTTATATCGCCTTTTCTGTGTCGCCAGTTCGTTTTGTCAATTATTCTGTTGACGTGTTATTCGGCCTTGTCTTGTTGTTTCTAACCTGTCTAGTTTTGTTTCCAGTCATCCCTCCAGCCTGCTTTCCCCTCCGGTCCACCCGCATTTTGCCCGCTGCTTCCAGTCTTATCTCCAGTCCTGCTCACGCTTTGGCTTGCCAACCCCGTATCCTGACCATCACCAGCCTGTTTGTTTGTCCGTACCTCTCCCGCTTAATAAATTCACCCCAACCGGGGTTTTGCCTGAGTCTATCTCCGAGTTCTGCTATTGGGTCCATTCCAGTTTTGAAACGTAACAAACACGTTCCAAAAAAGTTGGGACAGAGGCAGAAAAAAGACTGGGAAGCAAAAAAAACACCTGTTTGGAACATTCCACATTATATGGATTGTTGATCTATCAGTGTTTTCATCAGAAAATAAACATGTCCAAATAATGCGTTGTCCATGTGTGATGACATCATTAAAATAGAGCTCCCCCACTAAATAAATACCCACGACACCACTGGTGCCCATGACTATTGTTTGAAAGAACGATCGATTCAGAGACTGGTTACCTGTGTGAGTACCTCCTTAATGTCTCGCCATGGTCTGCAGGGTTTCCACGCTCATGGAAAAACCTGGAAAGTCAGGGAAGAAAAACTTAACCTGGAACATCATGGAAAAGTCAGGGAGAGTGATAAAAAATTTCTTGAACCTGGAAAAGTCAGGGAAAGTTCTAATTAAAATCCCCAGTAACATGGTATAATATTTCCTAGTGTAATTTTAATTATTGCTGCATTCAAGACTGGCTAGTAAAAAATCAAGATCGAAACATGTGGAGAAAAAAAATAACTGAAAGGTCGTCAATATCAGTATTACAGGTAGAAATTTTGGTATCATTTCACAGTTTCAGATTTATCCGTCCTCAGCACCAGTGATGTCACAGAAAGAAAAATCGGTTGTAGCTTGTGGTAAGAAAGGAAAAGTGTTTATTTACATTTTACTGCATATTTTGGTGTGTAATAATTTGATATGTGTTAGTATGTTTATGTTTTGCAGTCATTATAGAAATATGTGAAATTTTTAAGTTAAGATTATCCATTTTATTTTTCTAACCAGCTTAGGTAGATAACATTAGCTAGCTCAAAAATGCTGCAGATGAAATAACAAGACAGCTGACAGTCATACATTTTAATTTCAATACTACAACCTATTCATTCAATAATAAATACATGAATGATAATAAAAATAAAAATACAGAACAGACAGACAGATACTGAGAACATAACAAGTAGGTTACGAGCCCATCCCCTGTTAATAGGTGGCATCTTTGCCTTTTTACAACGTAATACTATCCACTTTGAATTGTTTAAGAAACAAACGTAATTTAAACTGTCTCAATTTCTAAGCAAATCCATATTGGTTAAAATTCCAATACCATCCCCTCCACATTATATGGTTATATAATATCCCAACACATATGGTTCATTACAAGTATAGTAATAGATAATAAACAACTTGGTTGGTTCAATGCAGAGCTATAATCAACTGCTTGTATATCTGCCACATAAATGCAAAAGGGAATGTGTTAAGGCGTCTAGCAAATTAATGTTATTTTCTTTTCACATGCATTAAATTATTGATGGTACCTAATGTAAAATATCAGATAGAAGCATATTATGCATATGCGACTCGCGAGGGGGGGGGGGGGGGCAACGATTGCATCAGGGTGGCCGTGGCCCCCCCTGGCGGCGCCACTGCCGCCGACTGGCTATTCCAGATGGAAGAACTGTCTAAGGGGTCGATACATCACAATGCAGACAGAACTGGAAATAGGGACCGCCGACTGGCTATTCCAGATGGAAGAACTGGCTCTGCAACCTCACTTTCTGCCTCTCGCAATTTTGAAACTCACAAGGAGTGAGTTTGCACTCTGCCTAGCTTTTCAACAATTCTTTACATTGTTAAAAAAAGAAGTTTCAATTCACCATTTTGTGTCTTAAAACCTCAGATTTGAGACTGGAGACTGGTGTGAAAATGGTGTGAGGAGGGGGTCTGCTATTAAACAGCAGTATACGTGTTCCCTGCTCAGTTCTGGTTTTACCGAAAACTCAGTATCTCAGAAATTTAATACGCATGCATTACCTTTTAATAGTGAAAATCTTAAACTTTAGAGTTTAATGCTTTTGAATGTTTTTTTCCCCATTTTTTCATTGAGTGGGATTTATTATTATTATGTGCAGCTTTTCTAGCATAAAATAAAACATATTCTTTAACTAAAAGTTTTTCAAAACAGGTTTTTGAAACAAGTTTATCTGAATATTTCACATACTTTGTGCGGATTTCATTTGCATATTCTAAGTCTTGAATCTGTGGCACTGCATATAGTTGTGTAAAGTTTAATTTAAACTCATTTGTCAAATTTTTGCATCCACCAAGTTGTATACACTATAGATATTATATAACGCACGATAGATATTTATTCGATTTATTAAATCATCCTCCTTTTCCAGCTCCTTTGTCTCTTTTGGAAAAATAAAGGCTGTTTTACAGAGATTCACATACTGTGGGAGATTTTCTACAGAGATTCACATTGACATGTTTGTGATACAAGGATTCCTCATTATTTTAATGATCTTATCTCCCTATTCCAGTTCAGCCTCAGAGGTACTTTCAAATTAAAACATTACTAGAAACGATGCACAATAGATAAAAAAAAGACAATGTAATGCAAATAGTTGTGTAGCTTGTGTAGCAAATGTTGCACATTTTAAATACATTCTTATTTCTCCCTGGGATTCATTTTATTTGTACCACAACAAAAGGTTGAAGTATTTTGAGAGATTAATGAAAAAGGTAGGTTATAGTGGAAAAAACAAACTCAATCCTACCTTTGAAGAGGCGGTAATGAACAATTCATTGTTTCTCTGTAAAATAAAGCCAACACTGCCAGTGAAGAAACAATGAGTAGGAATTTCAACAGGCAGCTGCAACTTATAAGCTTTAAACAAGACATAACTGTAGTCCGTTTCTGACACGGTTTGTTTTTGTTATATGTACCTGGTGCTTAACCAGAGCATAATGATGATGTCATTGTTACTGTGCGAACTGTAACATGGCAACTGGAGCTCCCTCCCTCGCCCCATCCCCAACTCCTCTGGAATTCAAACACATTATACATATATTATATATGCTTACACATATAGTCAGTATATGCTTCCTAGGACGAGTCACATTTCTACTCGTTTCCGCTGAATATTAAGTAATGTTCAGGTAAAAAAAATTATGTATTTTACTACAATGTTGTGTAGTTGCTGTGTAGTTGAAACTTTCCAAATCTCTGAGAATATTATAGAGCTTTTTTTTACAGAAAAAGTTTCACAGATGAGGTGGTATGCTTTGCATCGTGAGCAGTTCCTTTCTCCACATTTTCCTCTTTCCATCACTTTCGTACAGGTTAATACTTGTCTCATCTGTCCAAAAGACATAAACGCTACATAAATTTAAACTTTTTTAGCAAACTCTAACCTGGCCTTTCTGTTCTTGAGGCTTACCAGTGATTTGCATTTTGCAGTGAAATTGTGGATCCATATGAGGAACAGCTAGAATTGTGTACAAAATATTTTGTAAATTGAAATTCATAGTAGCGATAAACAAAGCTATATAAAAGTGACATTGATCGAGTATGAAATTCTCCAATTTAAACCAGAGCTGGAGGGAAATCCTGCTTTCAGTGCCTCAAAGGAATTAAATACATGACATAAATTAGATGTTTGAGGCTGCCACTAGGTGTGATGTATTGGGATGTAAATGACTGGAGTATTCGGTTAGGGAAGTGGAGTCAAAAGAGAGTGAGAGGGGAAGGGCAGGTAAAGGACAGCCCTCTATGAAAATAAATTAAGCCTCCAGTTTTGTTCATGAATCAGTTACATCAGTTATGTTCCCAGGTCAATTTCACCTGGTATGGTTTAACCATCACCTATTTATGATAATAGGTATTTTAGCCTCCAGTTGTATTTTACCTTACTTAACACCAAGTCAGTCATCTACAACTATGAAATGGACACTTTACAGTCCATACAGACCATTTATTTATTTATTTATGATACAAGACTCATTGTCATAATTAAACACACATGCCACATCTTACTGACTATGTTTGCCACAATAGATGTAGGAGGCATGTGTGCACCTCCAAGATATTGGTTTGATTACTTCACAAAATGAACACATTTTCAACTGTCATGTTCTAGGTCAAAATTGACCCACGTATTGCAAATTTTCTCAATTGAAATTTTTCTTGAAAGAAAGCTTTATTTTTAGCCAATGGTAGAATATGAATATTTTGCTATCATTGAACCAACACTACTGTGTGGATTGATGGATGGAGGGACTGACGGGTTTGTAGTTAGTGATCTATCCAGACTGCACATGAATAACAGGATGTGAGTGTGTGACATGCAGATGTACTTTTTGTATTTGTAGCAAGTTGTGCTGGTTTTGCTACATTTTCTGCTTACTTCCCCTTTCTGCAGCTTCAGGTGGAGCAGGTTCTCATTCCTGCACGCACTTCAACAATCATCTTAATGAATGCAGAGTCAGAGGAGGGACATTTCTTCTCTGGCTTTTGACTGCAATCTATAGGCGTCCGATCGACCAGCAGGAGTTGCTTGATAGCAATGCACACCGAACACTATCCGACTGAACCCTCCAATTCCCTGCGTGATGCAATCGGCAATTGCAAATTGCCCTATGGAGCTACCGGCCACAGTTGGCACTGACATGGTCCGGATTTTTAAGGCACAGTGCGGTGCCTTAAAATGAGCAGTCCAGCAGCTCCACCATAACAGTCATACTTCATGAAACTCCATATATATATACAGCGGGGAGAAAAAGTATTTAAAATACAAAATAAATAGTTTTACACTACATACTCTACATGACAGCTGCTGCAGCAGCGACTGTTGCTGCAATACTGACAGTACTGGCTTGCTAAGAACCCATTCCAAATGCCATCCGGTGAACCTTGGTTGTGGCAAAGTCCCAGATAAGTCCAACCTGCGGGCCAGTTGGTTCTCAATGGAGATGATGGCCAGACTGTTCAGCCTCTTCTGTCCCACAGTAGAGCCAAGGTAGTTTTATTAGCTTAAGCTTGCCAAATGCACATTCGTGTCTCCATAAGTACTCTGGATTTTATATATTGCATTAAGTATCCCCAAATGGCACAGGTTCTCTTCAAAAGTGCGGCTGTATTTTTTTTTATTTTTATGTGGAGAACTTGGCTCTCAAGCGCATCTGCCAAATCCGTGGTATATTTTTTCAACAATCTATTGCAGGATGCCCTGATGTCCTCATTAGACATTTCCTTGAATTTCCAGACTACTGACAAATCATTAACAATGATCATGTTTTTGACTGTAACGGCTGTGAAGTTGAGAGATAATACTGTCCATGGCAACGTAAAAAAAATTCTGTTTCTAAACACATCTGCGCTCTCCTGAGGTGTCTCATCAATTGACTCATCAAAGAAGCCCTTTCTTTCCCTTTGTCTGCCTCTATCCAATTGTGGCTCTATGTCCCTGGCCTACACTGCAGCCAAAAGGTCAGGCCCCTCCTACCTACAGGACTTAATCAAGCACTACGCTCCTCCTCGACCACTTCGCTTTGCTGCTGCAGGGCGACTTGCACTTCCCTCCTTCCGTGTTAACGGCTCTCACACGTCCCGACTGCGGAGCTTTTCCACCCTAGCTCCTCAGTGGTGGAACTCCCCACTCCGCTCAGCTCAAACACTGTCTGTTTTCCGTCGTGGTCTGAAAACGCATTTTTTCAAACTCCACCTTGACTAAGCTACCTATCTAGGGCCAATTCTATAGTACTTGCTTCCTGTTTTTTTTTAGTTCAGAATGTATAGTTGACTTTGTTCTATGTTCATTACTAGGGATAGCTACGTTATGAGAAAGTTGTGCTTTGCCGGATCTGCCTTGTAGTCGTGTCAATGACCTTCAATATGCACTTATTGTACGTTGCTTTGGATAAAAGCGTCTGCCAAATAATTGTAATGTAATGTAATACCTACACCCAGAAAGTGAGAAGCAAAATTGCATTGAATGATTGGAAGTATGTCTTCAAACCCCTGACTTCGGATCTGGCCTCACTGCTAAGATTGCCACTTGATTCAAGGCTGTCCAGAGCCTCAAGCACACTGGGTAAATGTTGTGCCACAGGACGCACAGCAGCTATGTGCACGCTCCAATGTTTTTCAGATAAGCGGTGCAAGGCGCAGTTTAGCTTCTGCTGTGAAATGTCCCACCGGTCGGGGCTTGCACTGAACAGCATATATAAACGATTAATAAACCCAAAGAATCTACGTATCTATTTCTGGGCATGACTGGACAACATGGCCCCCAACCAGGTTTAAGGTATGGGACGCACACACATGAACAGAATGCGGCCAGTGGATTTTGTTCCAGTATATGCCTTCGATTTTCCATGCCATATTTGCTCCATTATCGTACCCATCACCTGCAATCCCTGATGTCAATATTATGCTCTTTTAACATTTCCCCCACCATGTGTGCAACTTCTCTCCCTGTCTTTTTCCCCAAAGTCCTTGAATTCTATGAAACACCAATTTAGTTCCCATCCCTCCCCAGCTCTATTAAGATACAGTATCTCAATAACAGAACATTTTGTTCTTTATGTGCTATATCTGGCGTTGCATCACAAATGAAAAAATAATATGTAGCATCCTCCCTTTCATTAAGAATAGCCTCCAAAATATGCTTGCCACATAAATTAATAAATTAATTTTGACCGTCAGGTAAAAGGCAGAGCACCTGCATTTTCCCCCTGCTGCTGGTGTGTCCTGACACTGCAAATGATCATGTAGGACTGTAATATTTGTCCAATAATTCTATTAGGCTGAAGAAATGCCCATTATTGGGGTCATCGAATTTGAGTTGCCTCTGAAGGTGATATTACTGGAAGCTAGGTGGATGCTACATCCAAACGTCTCTCTAGTATGGATTTATTCTTTTCTATTTTCACAGTTTCTGCTGTGTGCTGTGTCTTGCAAATTCTTCCACTTGATCAGTGAACCTCTCATACATTTTACACCACTTGATATTTGCTATCTTCATCCCATCCTTAGTATTTAATGCACTAGATGACTCGTGCACTAGTATTTAGATTACTTTTTGTAATATGTATATGTATATCAGAGGAGGCCAGTCCTCCTAAAAAATTTGAAGGGGGAAAAAAATCTATAAAAAATATAAAAAGATTTATAACAAAATCACTGTCATATCCATTTCTAAGATATGGAAGCCCTGAAGCGCAAGGTGAAGAATTATTTTTGAAGAACCATCTCGTTTAAACGAGATAATAACTTGTATTAACGACTTACTATCTTGTTTATACGAGTTATTATCTCGTTTATTCGAGATATTATCTTGTTTACACAAGATAGTAAGTCGTTTATACTAGTTATTATCTTCTTTATACAAGATACTATCTCGTATTAACAACTTACTATCTCGTATAAACGAGATAATAACTCGTATAAACAAGATAATAACTCGTATAAACGTCTTACTATCTCGTATTTACGACTTACTAAGTCGTTTATACGAGTTATTATCTTGTTTATTCGAGATAGTAAGTCATTAATACGAGTTATTATCTTGTTTATACGAGTTATTATCTTGTTTAAACGAGATAGTAAGTCGTTTATACGAGTTATCATCTCGTTTATTCGAGATAGTAAGACGTTTGTACGAGATATAACTGAACTGATTTCAACGTGCGTTTTAAGTGCAATTAAAGCCATTTTTGAGTTCTTGCTTGTGTAGGCTACTTCGTTTGTCATTTGAACATGGGGAGCGGAGGCAAAACACTTTAAAATATAGGCTAACCTTGCTCAAAAACAAGATTGTTGTCTGCGTTTTTAACTGCGTTGTGTATTGGATGAGTGATGCATCTATTATAGAGATAATATGCAGAAATGTAGCCCGGCTATAATTACAAAATTAGCTAGAATTCTTAGAGCAAGATAAGAGTATTCTACGTGGCTTTTTGCACGTTTCGCTACCCTCGCTTTTCTTACCAACTCGTAGCTACGGATAAACTTCCCTCATTTTAATGGTATACATATAGGTTACAGTAATATTTGCTGATGTGTTTTTATGGGGATATTGTATTTAGGCCATAATATTAAGTTAATTTAGGCCTACTTATATAATGTAGGCTACTCTCATTCTCAGTTCTTGCAGCAGAAAAACCTCGATTTTTATTTATTTTTTATTTGGCTTGGTATAAACGTAAGAGAGTCGTCAAAATGTTGTCAGGATTATGATAAGCTATGGTAAAGGCATCATATCTCTCTGTGGATGTTTAATAAAGCTCGAATGCATGGAATATGATGCACTTCATAGATAACTGTGAGCAGTTATGACTCCAAACTTTAACAATAATGTACATTTTTATTGCATTAGGCTATAGCCTAGGCTACAGCCTGTCGCAGTGCATAGTTACATGTATATGACTTGGGTATATCATACGCACATCTAATTATATACGGTGGATCACACTACATTCTCAGTGAAGCTGATCTCCTGGATGAGGAAACTATTTTTCCCCAGCAACGAGTAGCTAGGCTAACCCCAGTAAAATTGCATCCATAGGCTACGAGTTGTTAAGAAAAGCGAAGGTATCTAAACATGTGAAGGTATCTAAGTGGAATACTTGCAACTTGCTATAAGAATTCCATCTCATTTTGTAATTATAGCTGGACTATTTCTGCAGAATGCGATGTCCTGGAATAAAACTATGCATTCATTATTACCCCGTCAATTACGCTTACCCTATACCATGGCGACTCCCTATTGGAACTCGTTGACGTCCCAATTATAGTAGCCTATTCATATTTCTCTGAAACAACTCCTGTCGGCTAGCCTGTCGGCTAACTCCTGTAAAAAGGGCATTTTACAAATAGGATAGCTGTTCTGGGGAATTTAGAAATAAGGTAATCTGTGTTATGCAGATATTTCTCACGTTTATAACAAGTCAAATTTTACAAAAATTAGTTGAGAGTTCCCTAAGCGAGTTAATTCTTATTTATCAGGTGAGCTCTGCATCTGTCCGCATATGGCGGACGCGTAAAATAAATAATATATTTATTTATTTATTTAATTATCTATTTAATTTCTTATTTATTTTATTGTGTCACATTTGGTCTTCCAAATCCCCGCACCCAGAAATAAACTAACCAATGATTCGCGTAACCATACTGCCCTTTCCTGACGAGAATGAGCACATCTTTCCTATTACCGATACAACCAATACTACCAATTTTGAGATGAACTAGCCTAATCTGTAATGAAATACTATAAACATCACATGTTGCCAACTAATATTATCTCAATAGATGCGCTATTCATCAAATACACAACGCAGTTTAAAACTGGTTTTTGAGTAACATTAGCCTATATATGTGTTTTGCCCCCGCTCCCCATTTTCAGTCATATACATGTAACTAGCTGTAGCCTAGGCTATAGCCTAATGCAATAGAAATTAACATTATTGTTAAAGTTTGGAGCCATAACTGCTCAGTCATCTATGAAATGCATCATATTCCATGCAGTCTAGCATTATTAAACATCCTACTGTACAGTCAATTAAACTATGGGAGGGGTTGATCAAGTGGCACGATGCGTGCAAGGATGTCATGCTCAGCTTTAGAGTGTAAAGAGATTTCGGGAAAGATACAGAGAGAAGCTTGTGATAAAAAATATAACGTTAGTTGTTGTTACGTCTCTCCGACCTGGTTGGGGTGCTTTCCTCTTTCTCCCTTTCCTCTGCAGGTAATTGGCAGATTGCTCGTTAAGCCTAGATTGCTGGCACCTGGTGGTTGCTGCCAGGCAACCTATTTAAGCTCTTGGGCTCATTCACATTCACTTTGCTTCTTGCACCTTTCAACATTTACACCATATTGCATACATCCACCTGCTACGTACGTCACATACGTGATTCCAGCTCGCCCAAGGCAACGATTGCAATGATTCTCCCCTACCAAGTCCTCCCACCACCCAGGAGTGGCCACCAATTGCCGCTCCCTCAAGGTAGTGGCCATGCTTGGCTCTGGCGGGACCGGGGATCCAGCAACCGCACAGACTGAAAGTTTTTTTTTGTGTTTCTTTTTTTCCTCTACAGCTCCAAGCTGTATATATTGGTATTAATTTTCATATATTTTTATTAAGATCTTAGTATCTTTACTATACAAAGTCTTCGGGAAAATGCACACCTCTTAAAACTTTGGCATTTCTTGAATCTACAAAGTTTAATTCATATGCACAGTCCATTTTGTAACTATAGTACTTTAGCCATCTTGGAACTTTGCTGTTATTTAAATCAAGATCGAAGGTTTAATATCGGATCAATTTTGACAGCTTAGAAGTTCAATTTTAATTACAATTAGCTATATCTTTAATTGTTTTTTCCCTCTATGATGAACATTCTAAGTATCATTTTTCAACTCTCACTTTTAGGGTTGATTTTTGCAAATATTTTACGACATTTCTGCATTTTGGCTACGTTATTGACATAACATTGTAATGTTTATGAAATATTTTGGGCTAGGATCTCAATGGCTTTGAAGCTGACAGCCTGGCTAGATTTAAGCTAGCTAGTTGCAGTTTGTTCACTCAACCACACTTAAAAGCATATTTTGGAGAAAGCCTGGAGGTGTTATGACCCAGAATATGGACTGGACTCAAACACACGACTCAGACACAGGAATGCCAATACTCAGATATTTATTTGCTTGACCAGGGAGTATTCCTGAAGCATGGGGAAAAAGGCAAACCGTTAAAGTTCCAAGCCGGAACTGGACTTGCAAAACAAGGCAGTGATTGTTCCAAGCTGGAACTGGACTTTACGACAGACGGACTGACAGAGTGGGAGCGCTAGGCATCCAATAAATTATGCTTCGACAACACCTCCTGAAGCATAGGGAGAACATACAAGACGGACAGTCCGGTTAATGGGGCCAGCAGGAGAGCTGCAGGGACAGTGGTGCGGAGCCCAGGCAGGACGCAGGCGTAGCAGCAGGGCAGCGGCAGTCGACAGCACATCAGCAGCAACTGTAGCACTGGCAGAGAGTGGGCACCGCCGCAGAGTGGTGAACAGAAGCTCTGGCTGTAGGCACAACGTCAGATGGGTGGCGGGGAACCGCAACACAGGCAAGGATAGCAAAGGGACAACTTCCACTAGGACTTCAGGCTGAGGAATGTACTTATCCCACGCAACCACACAGCTTTACTTGTCTGTTTCAACAAATCTGAGCCAGTGGACCCATTTGCCTCAGAGCACGGCTTGGGGGGAGAAAAAGAAAAGAAAAAAAGAAGGCAGCTGCAACCGAAAAATCACCTTGAAAGTGCATGGACAGCTTGCTTGATGATCGATTCAACCGTTAGGCCAACACAACCATACAACTGTTGAGTCTGCTAATAAAAACATTTGATTTCAACTACCACATAAAAGAAACACAAAACAACTTCATTGGGTGGGGCTGTTCTCATAAAACAAGCATGTTAGCACGTGATAAACTGCAAGCACATGGCAAAGTATCTGTATGTGCGGGTATAGTCTTTTGCAGAAATATCGGACAGACTAACCTAAATACCGACAGAGTGAATTCTACTAGCTGCTGGTCACAGCTAAAAAGGACTCCAGTAAAAGTAGAAAGTCCCCCATTCAAACACCAGTTGAGTAAAAGTACAAACGTATCCGATTTAAGTATGCAAGTACAAAAAGTAAACCTAACCGGTTTAACAATTTACAAGCTTAACATTTGCCCCATCACCCAGTAACGTTAGCAGCTACATGGGCGAATGGAAACGCTTGCTAACACTTAGGGCCGAAACATACCTCACGCAAATACGCGAACGTGGACGCTTCAAGCTACGCGAAGTTTTTTTTCTTCCAATGACATTTGTAAAAGACAAACCAGAGGAAAGCACAGATCAAACAAGAAAATTGTTTACTGTTGTTGCCTGTTGCTGTCCCTCGCTGCAACGCTCTGGTTTGTCTTTCACAAATGTCATGGCAAAAGAAAAACGGTTAGTGTAGCTCGAAGCGTCCACGTTCGCGTATTTCCATAAGGTTTTTTTAGGCCCATGGAACATGGAAACGCGTGCTCAACTTAACAGATAATGTTAACTATGACGTAGTCAGTTTACCAGATAGCTAGTGTTAGCTAACTCATAATACCAACGTTATCATATGATCGGTAACTTCAATTTAACAGATAATCCGCGCAATGTAATGTTATGCAAAGGCCAGTTGAAGCCAAAGATTTGCGACCCAACAAAACCGTCCCATGTCGGCGCAGACAATTCACCTCGTTTAGGTGCTAGGTTAGTTCATTTATTTATAGAAAATTAGCGCGCAGTCTTTCCCCAGCAGTGTATATTGTCTCCGAATAAACGATGACACCAGCTGTTCACAGTCGCCACTTTCATATATTTGATACAAATATCACAACCAGGAAGTAACAGCACTAACTCAAAAACACTGGGTAGCCCGGATCACGCACTGCACACATCACTCTGGGTAACCCGGTGTTGTGCCGTAGAATGCACCCCTGCCGTGGATTGCACCCCCTGACGGGAGCGCGCGCGCTTACGTCATTCTGTTTGAAAAGTTTCTGAATTCCCTTCGTTTCAATATCGTACCAAAATAATATGAATGAGGTATTAATATTATTGTATTATAATGCTTTGTGAAGGGTATCCTTGTCTTAAAGATGGTAAGCAACCTTCGATTTTATATTCATTTCAATTTAGACTCAAAACACGGAACTGGCGAGGGGTATGTTAGACGCAAATCCATAGCTACTTTTCTTATGGTACGATCGCATTATGCTAAAATATAGCCCAGCTATAATTACAAAATTAGCTGGAATTTTACTGGGGTTAGCCTGTATGTAGCTACTCGTAGCTGGGGAAATAACAGCTTCCTTATCCAGCAGATCAGCTCGACTGAAAATTAAATGTGATCCACGGTTATCATATGCAAGGCGTATAGCTAAACTATACTGGATACTTGGCATGACCCCAACGATCACCGTCAAGTATTTCTTTAAATGTTTTCTTGCAGGTAAATTAATGCAAATAAAAATGTATCCCCTGTATATCACTGACTATTGCATGCTTTGACCCTCCAGACACACAGCGGTCACATATATTTTCCCCAAATGTATGTCATATCATGAGTCAAGAGAGTGTTTTATTTCCTGGCACGGCTGTTTTTCTAATTGCCGTGAAATGCACCGGTTAAAAAGGTACCACATACATGAAACTCACAGTGGAAACTCATTTTGACTCCATATGAATGCCCTAAAAAGCATTTGATGCTGGGGTCACCAGAAACATAATTACAAGGGGGTGCATATTCCGGCAGGGCTGGATTTCCGCTTGCCGTGAAATGCACCCCCTCCTAACTTTGGCTAGGAAGGTCTCACATTCATGAATCTCACAGTGGTAACTCATTTTGACTCCATATGAATGCCCTAAAAAGCATTTGATGCTGGGGTCACCAGAAAAATAATTACAAGGGGGTGCATTTTCAGGCACGGCTGGATTTCCGCTTGCCGTGAAATGCACCCCTTCCTAACTTTGGCTAAAAAGGTCTCACATCCATGAAACTCACAGTGGTAAGTCATTTTCACTCCAAATGAATGCCCTAAAAAGCATTTGATGCTGGGGTCACCAGAAAAATAATTACAAGGGGGTGCATTTTCAGGCAGGGCTGGATTTCCGCTTGAAGTGAATGGCACCCCCTCCTAACTTTGGCTAGGAAGGTCTCACATCCATGAAACTCACAGTGGTAACTCATTTTGACTCCATATGAATGCCCTAAAAAGAATTTGATGCTGGGGTCACCAGAAAAATAATTACAAGGGGGTGCATTTTCAGGCAGGGCTGGATTTCTGCTTGCCGTGAAATTCACCCTCTTTCTAACTTTGGCTAAGAAGGTCTCACATTCATGAATCTCACAGTGGTAACTCATTTTGACTCCATATGAATGCCCTAAAAAGCATTTGATGCTGGGGTCACCAGAAAAATAATTACAAGGGGGTGCATTTTCAGGCAGGGCTGGATTTCTGCTTGCCGTGAAATTCACCCTCTTTCTAACTTTGGCTAAGAAGGTCTCACATTCATGAATCTCACAGTGGTAACTCATTTTGACTCCATATGAATGCCCTAAAAATAATTTGATGCTGGGGTCACCAGAAAAATAATTACAAGGGGGTGCATTTTCAGGCAGGGCTGGATTTCCGCTTGCCGTGAAATTCACCCTCTTTCTAACTTTGGCTAAGAAGGTCTCACATTCATGAATCTCACAGTGGTAACTCATTTTGACTCCATATGAATGCCCTAAAAAGCATTTGATGCTGGGGTCACCAGAAAAATAATTACAAGGGGGTGCATTTTCAGGCAGGGCTGGATTTCTGCTTGCCGTGAAATTCACCCTCTTTCTAACTTTGGCTAAGAAGGTCTCACATTCATGAATCTCACAGTGGTAACTCATTTTGACTCCATATGAATGCCCTAAAAAGCATTTGATGCTGGGGTCACCAGAAAAATAATTACAAGGGGGTGCATTTTCAGGCAGGGCTGGATTTCTGCTTGCCGTGAAATTCACCCTCTTTCTAACTTTGGCTAAGAAGGTCTCACATTCATGAAACTCACAGTGGTAACTCATTTTGACTCCATATGAATGCCCTAAAAAGCATTTGATGCTGGGGTCACCAGAAACATAATTACAAGGGGGTGCATTTTCAGGCAGGGCTGGATTTCCGCTTGCCGTGAATTGCACCCCCTGCTAACTTTGGCTAGGAAGGTCTCACATCCATGAAACTCACAGTGGTAACTCATTTTGACTCCATATGAATGCCCTAAAAAGCATTTGATGCTGGGGTCACCAGAAAAATAATTACATGGGGGTGCATTTTCAGGCAGGGCTGGATTTACGCTTGCCGTGAATTGCTCCCCCTCCTAACTTTGGCTAGGAAGGTCTCACATCCATGAAACTCACAGTGGTAACTCATTTTGACTCCATATGAATGCCCTAAAAAGCATTTGATGCTGGGGTCACCAGAAAAATAATTACAAGGGGGTGCATTTTCAGGCAGGGCTGGATTTCCGCTTGCAATGAAATGCACCCCCTGCTAACTTTGGCTAGGAAGGTCTCACATCCATGAAACTCACAGTGGTAACTCATTTTGACTCCATATGAATGCCCTAAAAAGAATTTGATGCTGGGGTCACCAGAAAAATAATTACAAGGGGGTGCATTTTCAGGCAGGGCTGGATTTCTGCTTGCCGTGAAATTCACCCTCTTTCTAACTTTGGCTAAGAAGGTCTCACATTCATGAATCTCACAGTGGTAACTCATTTTGGCTCCATATGTATGCCCTAAAAAGCATTTGATGTTGGGTTCACTACATAATTACAAGGGGGTGCATATTCCGACCGCGCTGCATTTCTGCTTGCCGTGAAATTCACCCTCTTTCTAACTTTGGCTAAGAAGGTCTCACATTCATGAATCTCACAGTGGTAACTCATTTTGGCTCCATATGTATGCCCTAAAAAGCATTTGATGTTGGGTTCACTACATAATTACAAGGGGGTGCATATTCCGACCGCGCTGCATTTCTGCTTGCCGTGAAATGCACCCCCCCTCCTATCTTTGGATGAGTTTCACATCTATGAACCTCATGCAATTAAACATATTGTCCTCACCTGTACACTACAATAATTGTATGCTAAAGTCAACAGAAACATAATTACTGGCGGGTTGTAAATTTCCATTTGACGTAAAATGCACCGCTTCCTAACTTTTGAAAAGAAGGCATCGCATCCATGACAGTCACACAGATGAAACATAGTGGCCCCACCTGTACACTGCAAAAAGCATTTTATGCTAAGGTCAACACTAACATTATTATCGGGGTGCAAATTCTTGCTGGGCTGCTTTTTCCCTTTATTTGAAATGCAACCCCTCCGGACATTGGCTTGGAAACTGATTTCGTGGAATTTATTATTGCTGAACAAAGTATTTAAATATTTTAAAGTGGAAATAGGACATTTTTACCATAATTAAATTGTAAACATTTTACATATACACACTTCATTGAGTTACAATTCATTGAGGTACAATTAACTGCACATGCATTGTGAATAATTTATTAAAATGTATGATTTAATAGATTTTTGTTAAATTCCAAATTTTGGTAAAACATGTCCTATTTCCACTTTAAAATATTTAAATACTTTGAAATATTTTTTCTTCTTAAAGCACAAACTATGTAAATGCCAAATAATATTTTTTCATGAGGTATATTTCATTCGCTCACAAGTGAAATTTTAAATACGTGTGTTTATTATTTTTTACTTTGTGTTTCATCTGTGTGACTGTCATGGATGAGATGCCTTCTTTTCAAAAGTTAGGAAGCGTTGCATTTTACGTCAAATGGAAATTTACAACCCGCCAGTAATTATGTTTCTGTTGACTTTAGCATACAATTATTGTAGTGTACAGGTGAGGACAATATGTTTAATTGCATGAGGTTCATAGATGTGAAACTCATGCAAAGATAGGAGGGGGGGTGCATTTCACGGCAAGCAGAAATGCAGCGCTGTCGGAATATGCACCCCCTTGTAATTATGTAGTGAACCCAACATCAAATGCTTTTTAGGGCATACATATGGAGCCAAAATGAGTTACCACTGTGAGATTCATGAATGTGAGACCTTCTTAGCCAAAGTTAGAAAGAGGGTGCAATTCACGGCAAGCGGAAATCCAGCCCTGCCTGAAAATGCACCCCCTTGTAATTATTTTTCTGGTGACCCCAGCATCAAATGCTTTTTAGGGCATTCATATGGAGTCAAAATGAGTTACCACTGTGAGTTTCATGGATGTGAGACCTTCCTAGCCAAAGTTAGGAGGGGGTGCCATTCACTTCAAGCGGAAATCCAGCCCTGCCTGAAAATGCACCCCCATGTAATTATTTTTCTGGTGACCCCAGCATCAAATGCTTTTTAGGGCATTCATATGGAGCCAAAATGAGTTACCACTGTGAGTTTCATGGATGTGAGACCTTCATAGCCAAAGTTAGCAGGGGGTGCATTTCACGGCAAGCGGAAATACAGCCCTGCCGGAATATGCACCCCCTTGTAATTATGTTTCTGGTAACCCCAGCATCAAATGCTTTTTAGGGCATTCATATGGAGTCAAAATGAGTTTCCACTGTGAGTTTCATGTATGTGGTACCTTTTTAGCCAAAGTTAAGAGGGGGTGCATTTCACGGCAATTAGAAAAACAGCCGTGTCAGGAAATAAAACACTCTCTTGACTCATGATATGACATACATTTGGGGGAAATATATGTGACCGCTGTGTGTCTGGAGGGTCAAAGCATGCAATAGTCAGTGATATACAGGGGATACATTTTTATTTGCATTCATTTATCTGCAAGAAAACATTTAAAGAAATACTTGACGGTGATCGTTGGGGTCATGCCAAGTATCCAGTATAGTTTAGCGATACGCCTTGCATATGATAACCGTGGATCACATTTAATTTTCAGTCGAGCTGATCTGCTGGATAAGGAAGCTGTTATTTCCCCAGCTACGAGTAGCTACATACAGGCTAACCCCAGTAAAATTCCAGCTAATTTTGTAATTATAGCTGGGCTATATTTTAGCATAATGCGATCGTACCATAAGAAAAGTAGCTATGGATTTGCGTCTAACATACCCCTCACCAGTTCCGTGTTTTGAGTCTAAATTGAAATGAATATAAAATCGAAGGTTGATTACCATCTTTAAGACAAGGATACCCTTCACAAAGCAATATAATACAATAATATTAATACCTCCTTCATATTATATTGGTACGATATTGAAACGAAGCGAATTCAGAAACTTTTCAAACCGAATGACGTAAGCGCGCGCGCTCCCGTCAGGGGGTGCAATCCACGGCAGGGGTGCATTCTACGGCACAACACCTGTTCACGCGCTGCCCACGTCAAGCTTACTACAAAGCAGCAGGAAAAATTCGGAGAGACAGACCGACCGTCAGACCGACCACAGTGTGACTTACTAGCTGCTGGTCGCAGCTAAAAATACATTGAGACAGCTATAGAGAAAATCAAGAAAAAATCTCACTTTCTCCAGCAGCAACCTAAAAAAGACATGAGCTCCATCATGTCAAGACACCAAATACCTGAAATACGCAGAAAGCATAACACTATACTACCCAGACAGCAGCATATCTTACATCTCACACAAAATAAATTAAAATCTGTACCAAAACGGTCTAAGTTTGTGTTGAAATGTGGCTTTTTTTCCTTTCACCTGGCAAACATTGCTGGCTTCTGGTCAAAAGAAATAATTCTATGTGAATTGCAAACAGTCCAACAGCCAAACACTAATTTGATCTTCACACAGGCAAAAAAATACACATCAAAGGCAGAACAACATGCACAATTAAAGTGGGCATCAGTTTTATCACAAACTTTTGGTGGATAAATCAAAAAAGTACTGAAATATCTGAACATCACAGTTCCATCAAGGTGTCCACCTGTCCCAAGGTGATTTTACAGGCTAACCACATATGTAGAATCTGGAATCCCAATAACAATATATTGAAAAGGTTCAAGCAATATTAAGACCACACAATCCCTTCCAAATAAAATTTTAAAAACAACAGAAATATGTGCATTAGTGTGTATTCTGCATACCTTACACTCTAAGGTTTATGCACAGAAACATAATATGAAAGTATGCAAGTGCAAATTCATAATTTTTACATTTAATTTCACTACTGTATCCAACATAATACTTCCATAGTAGTCATATGTACAGTTAGGTCCATAAGTATTTGGACAGTGGCACAATTTTTGTTGTTTTGGCTGTGTACTCCAACACATTGGATTTTAAATGGAACAGTAACTTTGAGGTTAAAGTGCAGACTTTCAGCTTTAATTTGAGAGTTTTTACATCGGGTGAACAGTGTAGCAATTGTAGCCATTTTTATACATAGTCCCCCCCTATTTAGGGGACCAAAAGTAATTGGACAAATGAACATAAACTTTAATAAAGTTATCATATTTAATATGTGGTTGCATATCCTTTGCATGTCATGACTTCCTGATGTCTGTGACCTAACAACATCAAAATGATCTTGATATGGACCTAACTGTATGTCTTCAATCCACATTTTCACCACTTCATACATTTCAGATGATTCTTGAAGAAATGGAGATAAAGTTTGATGTTGGAATCACTCTTGGGTGGTCTCCGAAATTTGTAATATTTGGCATTTCTTCCCCCATGATTGTGGCCAATATTGATCGCGGGACAAATGACTGCCAGTAATTCTCCCAACCCGTCCATGAAGAACTCTGTAGATAGGAGACAGTGAGAGAATGCAGAATGACAGATTTATTTTGACTCCTAGTGTGTGAATCACTAAAACAACAAAAAAAAATCACCTGACGTATGATGCAGAAATACAGTGCAGTCCAAAGGTAGGTGGATAGTGACACATTTTTTGCTCTGTACTTTCAAATGGAAAAGTAACTAAGATGTTAAGGCCAGTTTATAGTCCAGCGACAGTTTTCCTATTGAACTCTATGGGAAAATAAGTAAATCGGGAAACCAGGACGAGAACCGCAAAAGAAAATAAAATAAAAAGCCACGAACCATGACAATATATGTAACATAGTACAGGTGTAACATTATCCCGACTGGAGGTCATGAAAGAATACTCCAGAAAATGCATTCTGTACTAGTTGAAGTGGTGTCAGAAGTCTAGATGAACTCCTGTGGGCACAGTATTGCTGTAGTCTGGGTGAAATGTTAATGCAAGGTAACCTTCTCATTTCTTCCTGGCCAAAATGGACTATTTGACATTACAAATGTTACAGTTGATGGGAATTTTATAGAGCAGTACCAAAGTTAAAAAAAAAACTATGAATTGGGTGGCACAACTCATCCGAGAACTTTAGCAAGGAAAGGCGGATTGAAATAGATCTAGTCCAGGCCTTACCTGAGTGACCCACTCTTTTCAGCATTGGATCGAAGCCCACTTTTCGCACCGCATCAGTCCGGGCTAGGAAGAAGTTGATCACTATTGATGCAAAGAAGCAATTTGGGATGCCAGGAACGGGCTGGTAGGTGCCATGTTCTCTGGACAAACAGCCACCTTCCTCATCCCCTTCCTCGTAGATGAGTTTGTAAGAAAATCTGTTTGAGCCTACCGACCCAGCTACCTGCCAACATAGGAAGATATGCCATTCTATTACAAATATTTAAACAGCCACAGAAACAAGAAACACAGAAACAAATTTACCTGAAGGCAAACGCAAATGCCACTGAAAAAATATTTCTGAATAGTGATCTTATACTGTATGTAAGTAGAGTCCTTTATTGGACTCTGTCTGGACATGTAACTACTGAATTTATTGAGAATGTATTACTGCTACAATGTTTCAGTCATCTTGACCTTCTTGAACAAGAAATTTACTCTGAATTTGAATTTAGTCTGAATTTGACAATGATTTTAATCTCCAGACTTCTGGAACTGGGCTCTATAGGGTCGATTTATTAATGGTTTGTGTGTACAAAATCATGTGTAAAATTGTTACCACCTGCAAAAAATCATCCAAGGTGATCAACTAATGAAGTATAAAGAGGATTGCGTGTGCTAAAAGGGAAAGATACATGGATTTTTCATTTTTGCAGGTTAGTCTGAATGAATGTGCTAATGGTGAGGAAAGAGATAATGCAAATCAAAATGCCTTAAAAACACAAAACGGACCAGAATAAAAAGGTGCCAAAGTGGCGAAGCAGCCGCGGCTCAACCGTCTCAAACCGGTCAACATGCTGCCTACTGTGGTACACCATCCAGTAATGTCTACCTTTGGTAAGGTGAGTAGGCCATGGTGTAGGCTACTGCACTGCTGTTGTATACAACATTGCATGTAACATTACAGTCGCAACAGCAGAGTCCACATGTTATTATTATGTAAATTATTCAAGAGCTACCTGAGGAGCAGCATAGTGCAGGAGAGACTGGATGGACTGGCTATATTTTCTCAATTTGAAGGAGATCGGAGATCGGAAGGCTCATCGGATGCCCTTCAAATGAGTGAGTGGTCTAACATTACTTTTCATTATAAACCATTCGATTGAACAGGTAATGTTAGAACAAAATGTTTTATCGGTTAGTACTACTGGTTTGTAGATGCGTATTTTAGCCTCATACGGCAATCAAAAAAGGCTAACAACACACTAGCCACTTCCTGTACGTTTTATCATGACTGCAGTTAAGAAAAACAACTAACTGAACAACACGTTTTCTGTGAGAAATGTATTGTCAAGCTCAAGTCTATTCAGTGCTGTGCTGTCTATGTTCTAAAGCTCCGGTTTGCCATCCCTACTATTATCAACTGTCAAATATCTAGGCCTAATGGTGCAGCGTGTATTTTTATTTAGTTTAGTTTTAAGTAAATATTAGGACCGTAACGTTTATTAGTTCTTATTTCGTCATGCAAGAAAGACAATTGATTACATTTAAGTCACTGTAAATGAATACAAAAAAGCAGTAGGGTAAATGACACTGAAGTTATCGGTAAAAACTGACTATGCATTAACTGTTTTGGTTAAAAAAATTGGACCAGAATATCTGTATTTTTTTAGGCCTAGTATTGATTGTTATTTTGTTTATTCTGCGCCGTTATGTTCAACAGGAAATGGGTTAGTTCAAGTTTTTTGACAGGTCATTCACAGCCTTTATTTGACAAATTGAGGAAAAGATGTCTGAGCACTGTTTATGAAAATAACGTTATTACTTTACTCGCGTATTGTCCGATTTAAACTAAATAAATGTGACACTCTCAATCTTAATTGGTCCACCCACGATGTAAATAATATAGACAGTCAATCGTACTTTTACATATTTTTCCTTTTATGACAGCTCTTTGATAATTGCAAGTATAGCCTAGGCAAAGGAAAATAAGACCAATATTATGTTCAAATTCACACTCATTCTAATATCCATTCATGCAAAAGATGTTGTATTTTTCATAATAATAAATTCCATGCAGTGGTGTAGTGGAGGGTATACGTGGGTATACACAGTATACCCACTTCTTTCTTAGTGGGCATAGAGTATAATCACTTCTTAATCCCCACTGGTGCACATATCAATTAGTAGTCATCGATTTTTCAGACTTCTCTAGAGTACACCCACTTCTCCAGGCACTACTACACCATTGCGCCCGCGTATAAACTGGAGAGATGCTTAAAACAGCAGATAAGTCTTAAAGGGATAGTTCACCCATTTTTAAAAAATGTATATTGTTTTACTCACCCCTGAAATAGTATGTTAAGCTATTCTGGTCTCACCGTTGTAGCTAAATTATTGTAAATCCTGAATTGGAGCAATGTTAACAATTAGCATCTTGCCATTGGATATAATTGCCCCCAGGCTAACGCGGAGTTACTGGATAAAAGTTACTCTTACCGGATGTTTTTATTTAAATGTAAACACCGACATCTGAAATCTATGGGGGTATTATTGTTTCAAAAATAAATAAATACATGTAACTGTTTCACAAATAAATTAACCTGATCCACAAATGAATGTAACTAATTCACAAATAAATGCAGCTGATCAACAAATAAATAGAACTGATTCACAAATAAATGCAGCTGATCCACAAATAAATGAAACGGATTCACAAATAAATGTGAGTCACATTTGTGAATTAGTTTCATTTATTAGTGGATCAGCTGCATTTATTTGTGAATCTGTTCTATTTATTTGCAGATGTTTGAGACAATCCTCACAGCAAGATGTGCGAAGAAATCCACAAATAGCTATTTTTGTAACCGTGTCTACTGTATGGGCAGAAATATGTGCCACTAGAAACTGAATTTGAATCATTTATATTTGAATTTGAATTGCTCAACTTGAATAATTGCATTAAAAAACTGAATTTGAATCACATAATTTGAATTTATATTGTTTAACTTTAATAATTGCATTGAAAAACTTAATCTGAATAGCACAATTTGAAATTGAATTTATTAGTTTGGAACTGAATTCCAATAAACTTGAAACTGAATGTAATATTATGAAATTGAATTAATTTGCTTTGAAACTGTATTTGATTCTCACTGAAAATTTAACTGTCTATATACTTCCACATTCAGTTCTCACAATTCAAATTCAGTTCTCGTAATTCAAATTCAGTTTTCATAATTCAAATTCAGTTTTTGCAGTTTACTGTGACACACATCCGGGTCGTTGAGGAAGAGCATTCGAGTGCAAATTCACAGAACTCCTTTTCTATGGCTACTGTTTGGCCGGCAACGGCAAATGATATAGCGACTGATAAGCTGGCGTTGGTAAATGAGAAGGCGGCTATTGATTCGCCGAGGCTGATACTCGTAATTCACGTGCCTAGCGCAGCTACCCACTAGATTTGCGACTGACTTGGCCGGTCACTAGCATTCCTAGGTTGGTATCTCAGGTAACTAGCATTCCTAGGCTGGTAAAATGCCTAGCGCAGCTACTCACTGGATTGGCGATTAAAAAAAAAAAAAAGGAACTACTATAAATTATTTTTATAATTTAGTAACATATTTACATATTGACATAACGGGGGTTGTTCAAACAAAAGTCTATTAAATCATCTAGCTTTTCATCTTTTTTACACAATATGTTTATTGATTGTCAGTTTGTAGCACAGCGATATACATAAAACACGTACCACATAGCCTACCATAATAGGCTACCTCTTCTCAAAAGCGCTTAATTCGCTTAACTGAAAATATTGTATAGGCTACAGGGATAGGTAATAAGGGAGAAGGGATAGAATAACAAAAATACACAGACACTATGAAAACAAAAACAGAAAAGCAAACACCAATAACAACTCCCAAAACAGTGTCTATACGTCTAAAATGGCAAATGTGATCATATTAGTAGCGCAACAATAACAGCATAAGTGTTTATCCCAAATGTATACAGTAGCCCAGAAGTAATTGGATGAATAAAACCTAGATCTTAAAGCTTATCCAATGACACAATGTGTAATAGGCTACTGGTACATTCCCAGCAATGTTGAATATTAGCTAGGCATTGTACCTGTCCAAAAGTGAAACAGTTCTGCCCCATGTGGGATTCAGACCGAGATAGCTGGATTTGTATGTAGGAACTTTACCACTGGGCTACCTAGAAAGATAGCTAGTCTATAGTCTGGAATAAAGTTTAATGCTTGATCGATTTTGCTCAATCATTCAAGTCTTTAAACTGATTTTTAACGTGGCAATGAAATTAGTCACAAATTACGTGATTCAAATTCAGTTTTTTAATGCAATTATTCAAGTTGAGCCATTCAAATTAAAATATAAATGATTCAAATTCAGTTTCTAATGGCACATGTTTCTGCCCATACTACTGCAGCCAATCAGACGTCCTTTTGACGAATCACAGCAGGTTTCACACCACAGTTCTTTGAAGTCTGTCCAAGGCCGTGTCCGAATACGACCCCTACACCCTTTTGAGGGTGCATATTTGAGTCTATCCAATAGTTTTTTGTCGCCCTATAGGATTGGGTGAATTTCATTTATTACATTTTTTCTTATACCTCTATCTAGACCCGTGTCTGTTTTATTTCTGAGGTATTTCTCCCCTATCTCTTGCGGAGTCTCTTTTGGCGATCTCTACGGGGATTGCTTTTAGATTCCCTGTTGCGTTTGGTCTTCGTACTCGAGACCACCTTACAACTTGTGGCGAAAGTGCCGCCGTGGTGACAGATTTCCCTAACGCCATTACACCCGATGCTTAGCCTCTACCACTGAGACCCTCTCCAAAAAGGAGATAATTCTGGACAGTTTGCTCTGCCAGGTGTTCCTAGCAAACCCTCCCTACACATTTTTGCCTACCAGGTCTGTCCGGCAGTTTCCCCCGCCATCTGGTCCAACTCACCACAAGATGGTGATCGGTTGACAGCTCATCTCCTCTCTTTACCCGAGTGTCCAGAACATAATAACAGACTGCCGCAGGTCTGATGACGCAACTACAATCATCAACCTTTAGCCCAAGGTGCTCCGGTACCGTGTACACTTATGAACATCCTTGTGTTCGAACCTGGTGTTTATTATTGACAGAAGGTGGTACAGAAGTCCAAAAACATGCCACCGCTCAGGTTCAGATCGAAGAGGCGTTCCTCCCAATCACGCCCTTCCAATTTTCAGAATTATCGCCATTGTGAGCTTTGAAGTCCCCAGTAGGACTATGGAGTCAGTGGGTGGGGTCTTTTCCAGCACCCCTCCCACCTTCTCCAAGAAGGCCGAATACTCTGAACTTCTGTAGGCCATAAGTGCAAAAAACTGTCAGAGTTTTCTTCTCCACCACCCATAGGCACATTCAGGCAACCCTCTCATCCAGCGCAGTAAACTCCAACTGAGCGGCTGCCAGCCGGGAAATCCCCACTCTTGCCCAGCGCCTCTCATCCTGAGCCCACCCCCCTTGACCACTCCTATGTTTTCATGCAGGTTAAACTTTTCACTGTTTACCATGATAGGGATTAATTTGCATCATGTTCGTCTGGGTCCTCACCCCAGACCTGTTCATCTTAGGAGACCCTACCAGGGACACAAGCTCCGGATGACATAGCTCTGGGGATCATGAAACCTTGCAAGCCCCTCCACAATGACATGGCCAGGAAGGGTAAATATGTTAATAGTGCCATTTCAGTTTTCTCTATCAGTTTCTTAATCTCAACATTATGGCAAGGCAATTTCTTGGTATCTCAGAAATCAATGCCAAACAGATGATCCAATATACACTTCCAACATGCAGAAATTGAATGCTCACCACATCCAGTTCAGGTTTAGACTCCATAATTTCTACAAATTTCTCAATCTTTGTTCTCTCTGTGAACACAAAGTCGTCGTCCACCCACAGAAAGTACTTGGTGGTGACCTGTGAGACGGCAAGGTTCCTGCCAGCAAACCAACCCTGCAGGGAAAAACAGAAAAAACACAATGCATCACTGAACACTCAACACTGAACACAACATTTAACAGTGACCGCTCATTACCAAACACAGCATGTAATAAGCAGTCCCACCAGGATCTCGCATAATTTATTTGTGATTGTTGTGGCCTAAAAAGCTTGACTTCGCGGAAGCTTTTCTTAAAAGTTGCAAATAAAAATTGTGATTTACAAAATACATACAGTATGTAATTCAATAAAATATCATATGTAATATATAAGTTAAGTGAGAATGAAACAGTAGGCTACTGTATAACACAACTGGAAATATTGTGGAGTTTTGTATTCTGAGTAATCATACAAAAAAGGCTCAATATAACAAAAATCAGTTAACGTGGAGTAATTCCTGAATTATGTTTGATACCCGTAAGTAGCCTAAGTATAAACACTGAGATTCGCAACAGCAGAACCCAAACGCGCTTTTATTATGAAACCATTTGTATGCTCAGAAACTGACCCTGCTTTATGAAACTTGGTACAACGAAGGAATTATTTTAATAAAAACATTTTGTAAGTTGCCTATTTGTGTTTGAAGTAATTTGTGTTGCGGCCCCTTCGAGTGATTTGTGATTTGTAATTTGTGTTGCGGCCCCTTTTTGCAACTTTAGAGTTTCATTGAAGCTAGAATATTTGGCAGCATTTTCTTGATGGTGGAATATTATTTAATTGTAATCTTATTATACATAATATAGACAAAAACATTTTTGCAAAGTTTCTTTGCATTTGTGGCACTTTATTTTGAAAATAAAGTTAAAATTATGAAAATAAAGTAATCTAAGTTCGTATTGTAAATAGTGTTTTGTTTCATTTAAGCCATTTTCCAAGTTTCTGTGATGCTCACACCTGGAGTTATAAAGCCTGAAATAGATAACCCCTAAATACGTGAGAATTGACCAAATCTGGCAGCAGCATGAAGGACTCGCCTAAATAACTACAGGGTAAATACTGAATCAGACCTTTTCTCATATTTCTCTTTGAAGGGTTTTGTGTTTAATAAGCATTTATACCAGTGTCATAAAGATTCAGGGCTTACCATTAGTGATTTTGTGAATTACATTTTGTCTACCATAAAACAGTGTCTCTTTTTAATTGGATAACATGCAGTGCCATGTGCACCAAACCTGTAGCTGTACCTGGGTAGGTGGCATAAAGTACTGCTCAATGTTGGCGCCGTTCACTTTCTGTTTGTCAATGCTGTCATCCGCAATGATGATTTTGATGTCTTTGTAAAAGGTTCTTATACTATTAACAAGACGGTTAACTTCGGGGTATCTTAAGAAGGTCTTAGTTGTCACCGTTACTTGGGAGGTGATATCTGGAATGATAAAAATCAATATAAATTATTTAATGTCGTATTATTTGGAATAACACATTCATTTTCTTACTGATACACTTATTTCATAAAGAGAGGACATCACACAAGGATTATAAGTGGCTCAAGGAACAGAAACTAAATTTTCCTAGAACCACAGGGTCATCCAGGGAATAGCTTTTCAACAAAAAACTGCTTTTGACATCGACATTTGTGTCACCAGCCACTCTAAGTGTGATACTGTTTGATATGTTCTTTTAAGAACAACAGAGAGAGAAAAACAGTAAATTAATTTCTATTTTATATATATAGCCCTTTTTACAGGGACACTGTCACAAAGAGGAAAAAGTAGGCAAGACCGAGCCTGGACATGTTTTTGATTGAAAGTTGAATTGACTCACCCTCTCCAAGGTCGTACAGAACCGGTACTGTAGGCTGCCGGATCATAATGGGGAAGATGGCCTTGTACTGCCCAAAGGTGAAGTGCGCTGATAAAGAATCAAAACACAAAGAAACGTGAAGGGTTAACCTCAACATGATGGCATGTTAGTTGATGGTTCATGATGTTCATGTCTTTAGCCGTAGCTCATGGCGTAGTTCCTTAAGTATGGAACATTTTTTGTGACTTGGTAATTAAATGCAATCGCTTTAGCGACACATTGTGAAATGTAATACATATCTGCGTTTGCTTTTACATAAGGATGCACATTTATCATAACATAATTAAAAACAAAACGCATATTGCATTGCATTTCATTATAGACTCTCTCTCACACACAGAGTATTGCATAACATTAAGGAGGCATATAATATGACAAGACAACTTCAAATGTTTGTGTTTTTAATTGATATTAAAAAGGTGAATAATTAATGTTTTTCATGTCATTTTTGTTTTTTTCGAATCGGAAAGTCAAGTTATTTATTTGTAGGCTCCAATTTCACTCAATGGCCTTTGCGCCCTGGTATGTGGCCTTTGTGCCCTAAATAACTTTGTGACCCTGAAGGCCAAATGGCCTTGCCCCTAAAATGACAAAATCCCAAACCTGGTTGACTCTCCAATGAGTAAAACAACACAACTATAACTTTGTTATCGAATCGTGCAAAGTAAAATCACGCAATGGTTCTTACTCCTATATGTATTGTCGGTATAACTGGATTTAAAATATAACTGTAAACCCTTAGTTTGTTAGAAAAGACACAGCATTTTCTCCATTAGAGCCTAAGGTAGGGGTTCTCAATCTTATCCAGAAAGGGCCGGAAGTAGTTACACACCACATTCAACTAATTATCCACTAGTCTTTGCTCAGGATCTTGATTAGTAGAATCAGATGTGTTACTGCCTGGTTGATACAAAAGCCGGCATCTACACTGCACTGGATGGCATGTTGTTTGCTGCAACATCTGTTCGATAGAGTTCAGTGCTTTGCCCACTCACGCAGGTGTCGGCATCTCTCCGAGTGCCATTATAGTTGTAAATATAAATTTGCTGCCCATGGAGCTGAGAATATCCAATTCCCACCACAATTTGGAATGGTCAATCATCTGCAACTGCAGCCACTTAGATTGCACAAACCCCACTGAATTACTTTTATTATTTTTGATATTTTTAAGAGATTCTAAAGTTGAACCTTAGCTGGATCTTCCTCATCCATAGACTTCCATTCATTTGGAATTAGGCCTTGTGGAGCATTTTTGATGGATGGATGGATCACATTTGCCTAAAGACGCTGCGAGGAGCTGTCATTATTGAGTCAACAGCCATTTCTTGAGGTAATAAATGAAGGAGTACCATTCATTTTTAGGGTGTACTATCCAATTAAAGCAATAATATGTATTTCTTTAAATGGATAGCAATAGTTGGGCACGGTTTTTTAGTACTCTGATTGAGTACTATTGAGATCAAACTGTTGAGTAATGTGATTTCAGAGTTCATTACAAACCCTTAAGAAAGCGATGAGAGAAGAGAAACAGAGCTCAGGAGAGTAGCTTACCCAGGTCTCCAGACTTGATGCTGTACACAATGCTTCTGTAGGAGACCCGACCCAGCAGGTCGTTGAGAGACTGCAGGGTGGAGACAGAAATGGAGAGCACCTTCTCACCCTGTCCCTTCACTTTGTCCTTTTCCTGAAGATCTTCCACTGCCAGGACACCACTGCTGACACTCAGTGTCACCTGCACATACAGTCAGGAGTCCACAGTTAAAGCAGCAATATATAATTTGAAGCCCCATCTAGTGTCCACAAGGGAGAACTGCAATTCTAACCAAAGCATGACACCACCTGGCTAGTTGCTCTGGGTCCGAACTGTTCCCCCACGAGTGATTGCCAGATTCTATCACAGCCTGCATATCTGTAAATAATTTTTTTTTCTTTTAATGTTGTGGTCTTTCTGCAAAGTTGAGATTTCTACTTTGAATTTCTGTTTTTGACTAAAGCAGACAATTTCTTTCTCAGCTCTCATCAGGTCCTCCACTGAGAGTGGGCTTCTGTCCAATGACTTAATGTAGTCGTCCATTTGCTTCTCACTGGTAGTCTCACTGGTAGTCGACTGTCAGCATTAGACTGGCTGACTGCTAGTAGCAGTTCTCTTTTTATGCTGAGTCGCAGGAGAATCTCTTTCAATCTCAGGATCCAGGCAACAGCTTTCTTCAAGTCATACCATTTTGAATAGTGGGTAATACGCTTATTGACCATAGAAAATGTAGTTTTACCTTATTCCCAAATTTGACTCTCAGGGGTTCAGTGTAAACTAATGGCTATTAGTCTTTTTTTAATTTAAGACATTATTGGTGTTTGTGTAACATTGACATTTGGAGTTATAAAGCTTTAAACAGAACAGATGAATATGGGCAAAATTAAGCCTCCGTAGAGGCTACTTCCTCAGTAGAACTACGGAAGTCTTGAATATTGTTGAATAAAAAAAATTGAAAACGCTGGATAAATGATAGATAAAAGAAGGAGCAATACAAAACATAAACAACATGAATATTTCTCATCCTAGGATCTAGTAATTGGGTGACTGGTGAATATATGTTAGCAGGGTCATGCGCAGGCTTTTGGAGCCTTTTGACTAAAGGCAATAGGGGCAGAGGCTCAAACCTGACCTCACCTCAGGTCTATCTGTGCACATGTCTGTAGGTTAGTATCTCTGCCATTAACGAAGATTAGTTACTGTTTCACGCGAGTGATGGCCAACACTCTAACACAACAAACATAACCACGTTTGCCATCGCAACAACGGTGATTACAGTCAATTGATGTGGATGCGCACAAATCTCCACCCGTTCTGGCAGCATGGGAGACATAATGGGAGAGCGGGTTGAAAAGTCACTTTTTCCACGACACCTGTTTTATTTAATTGAACACCAAGATCCAAATCTTTGGTGACAAGCCAACTCTGACTCGGTGATCAGGCGAGCTGCCAGTTGAGTCTTCAAAAAGTTTCTCCGAAGTCTTTGAAGTTGCGTTTGTTAAGGGAAGACTACATGATTCCTATTATCAGAGACAGCAAAAAAGTTTTGCATTCCAGTTATTGTATGTGTTGAACCTTTCAAAATTATAGCTCTGGCTAAAAAGTGTTATTGTTGTTATTTTAGCTTACCAGATTTTGCTCCAAAAAAAGCCACTGCATTGTCTCGTATTTTATTTTACAATGACAATGAGGTTGAAGTGCAGACTGTCAGCTTTAATTTGAGTGTATTTCCATCCATATCCGATGAACACTTTAGAAATGATAAAACCTTTTGTACATAGGTTTTGTACCCCCCCCCCCCCCAATTTTGGGCATCAAAAAAAATTAACATAATGTAGAATAAAGTAATATTTTTAAATATTTGGTCGCATATCCTTTGCATGCCATGACTTCCTGATGTCTGTGACCAAACAATATCAAAAGACGATATCTTATTTTCTGGTACTCCTTCAAGCGATACTATAACCTCTCTGCAGTTGAGTGGTTCTGGATCTCTATGGGAATTGGGGGGTAGGACTAGATTTAGCTGTAAATTACACTGGAACAGTATGGAACACATGCTTGGTTAAATGGCTCTAAGTCATCAAGGGTCTGATGTATCAAACAAGCCTTAAACCATCACTCAGCTGCCAGAAATACAATAGATATGGATGGATAACTTGAAGGGTCTCTTCTCCTGACTTATTTTTCCATAGGAATCGGATGATTCCGAGGAAATTGGCTTAACTGACCAACCTGGTATTTTGCCCTCACAGACAATGGAGACATTGAAGCTTCAGATTGAGTTAGAAAATCGATAGGAAACGACGAGAGAAAAGAAGGAAACACAAAAACTCTCCACAGAAGAGGCTGGAAAAAAAGAGAAATGAAAGCGACCCGCAGGAAATTGGGCGAATAACTCGTAGACATGAGAGAATATAGGAAGAAACACCTCTGCATCTCAAAAAAAGAGAGGGAAAACAAAGAGGCGATATGAAACAAAAGAAAATGAGTAAACGTAGAAAGTGTTCGCTCCGACTCTCAGTATAAGAGAGAATAAATAAAACAGAGGCGAACAAAAAAAGAGAAGTATAAAACAGCCCAGTTTAATGGGCGAGAAACGAGAACAAAGAAAAGAGACCTCTCGCTTACAGCAGAAAAGCAGGCGGAGAGAGGTGGACAGGAAACAGCCAGACAATACTTGACTCGGCAGAACAGGTCGAGGGAAACCTGAGCGAGGGACAGAAAGTGCAATAGAAGGAAAGATTCCTAAAGAAACTAATTACACAGAGGAAAAGTCCTGCGTTACTCCAAAGCAAGCATTGAGGCAATGAGGTCTCCGAGAGTGCCTAGTCCTGTACCTTACCAGCTCGGAATCGCAATGAATACAATTCAGAAGCCCCGGAAATAGGAAACGCGGAGCTTATGTAGCGGACAGGTAACTCAGCACAGGTGCGACGGGTGAGTACCTAGGAGAGCGAAAAACCGGAACGGAGTGGAAAAGTGAACCGACAACGCCCTCACGCAGCACTGGTGGCGAAGGATTGCAAAAAGGAGAAGAACTGCCAAAAACCCATGAAACCCACAGATATCTACCCCCCTATACTGATGAAAATATCGTTGTTCCCACCTGAAAATTATGCAAAAGTGAGTTTTATGAGCCAAGACTGTTGATTTGTAGTTAAATATATAGACAATAATGGACAACAGGTTACACTGCCAATATTTAGCATCATAGACCTTTAGTAGTTCTACATATCATCCTCAGATTTTGCTAATTTGTTGACATGGAGTTTATGATCCAGGAAATATATATTTACCTGTTTTATGTAGCTCTCAGTATTTTGTTGCAAACTAAAGAAAAACATTTTTTTTCAACAAGTTTCTATGCATTTGTGGCACTTTATTTTTACTTAAATTATGAAAATAAACAAATCTAAACAAACCTTCGTATTGTAAATGGTACACCTGTCTTGTTTCATTTAAGCCATTTACTAAGTTTATGTGATGCTCATTATGTGATAATCAAACGAAATTTGATAAACAAGCAGGCTAATTTGGCGTTTTCTAAGGTGAGACGGAAGCCATTGGTATTAGCTTATTCTCAGCTGTTGCAGGTGCTTTTAACTAAATTTAACCGCATATACACTGTTCAAAAAAATGAAGGGAACACTTAATCATCACAGTATAACACCAAGTCAATTAAACCAAACCGGTCATGCTGGATGATGTTGCAGGCAGCATAACATTCGCCACGGCGTCTCCAGACTCTTTCACGTCTGTCACATGTGCTCAGTGTGAACCTGCTCTCACCTGTGAAGAGAACGAGGCGCCAATTGTGAACCTGCCAATTCTGGTGTTCTCTGGCAAATGGCAATCGAGCTGCATGGTGCTGGGCTGTGAGCACAGGTCCCACTACAGGACATCGGGCCCTCATGCCACCCTCATGGAGCGTTTGACAGTTTGGTCAGAAACATGCACACGAGTAGCCCGCTGGAGGTCATTTTGTAGGGCTCTGGCAGTAATCCTCCTGTTCCTCCTCACACAAAGGAGCAGATACCGGTCCTGCCGATGGGTTGTTGCCCTTCTACGGCCCTGTCCAGCTCTCCTCGTGTAATGGTCCGTCTCCCGGTATCTCCTCCACGCTGTTGAGACTGTGCTGGGAGACACAGCCAACCTTCTTGCAATGGCACGTATGGATGTGCCATCCTGGAGGAGCTGGACTATCTGTGCAACCTGAATGGGCTGCAGGTACTGCCTCATGCTACCAGTAGTGACAAGGGCACTAGCAAAATGCAAAACTAGAGAAAAATCAGTCAGGAAGGATAAGGAGAGAGAAATGGTCTGTGGCCACCACCTACAAAACCATTTACTTTTTGGGGGTTGTCTTGCTGTTGCCTCTCCTGTCCATCTGTTGTCACTTTCATTTGCACCAAAACTTCCTAACTGGACAGATCGATATCCCAGAAGTTTGATTGACTTGGTGTTATACTGTGTTGATTAAGTGTTTCCTTAATTTCTTTGAGCAGTGTATTTTGTAAAATAACAGCACTGTTAGTAATTACCGGGAACTCATCATGGTTAGTCTGAATAATATTGATCATATTATTTATCCATATAGCCTATTCCTTGATCACATTAAACATGTACGAGCAGGTCTGTTTCGCCATCATATAAGTAATCTGCCAAGGTGGAAAAGCAGGCTTTTAAAGGGAATGGGATATGACTTTTTGATTGGTTTATTGCATGTAACGCCCAAGACACACCTATAATTAATGAAGAGACTTGGTTCAGCCCATTTACACATTGCACCGTGCTTAGCGCTAAAAAAACACGCCGTCAAACTAGCGAAAGTGGACTTGGACACGCCCTAAATGCACTTTACGCCATGCGTTAGGACAAAACGCTAAGATTGCCAAGATAGAGCCCTTTGTGTTATTAATCAATATTAGAATGCAGGTAATGAACTTAGGATGAAGCTTGAACTTCGAGAACTGCATGAAAACAGCCTCATGGAATTGATGTTTGACAATGTTTTTTGCATAATCAAATGAAATTTGTTAAACAAGCAGGCTAATTTGGCGTTTTCTAAGGTGAGACGGAAGCCATTGGTGGCTTATTCTCAGCTTGTGCAGGTGCCTTTAACGAAATTTAAATGCATATATATTGTAAAATAACAACGCTGTCTGGAATTACTGGGAACCTGTGCCAGGGTTAAACCCTAATGTGAAATATTATTATTATGTATATCAAAACTCATCATAATGGTTACTCCGAATAATATTGATCATACTATTGATCCATATAGCCTATTCCTTGCTCGCACTACACATGCACGAGCATGTCTGTTTTGCCATCATATAAGTAATCCGCCAAGGTGGAAAAGCAGGCTTTTAAAAGTAATGGGATATGACATTTTCATTGGTTTATTGCATGTCATGACCAAGACTCACCTATAAATAATGAAGAGACTAGGATCACGCATTTGCATGTTGTGCCGTGCTTAGCGCTCAAAAAACATGCCGTCAAACTAGCAAAAGTGGACTTGGATATGCCCTAAATGCATGGCATGTGTTTAGACAAAGCGCCAAGATCACCAAGATAGAGCCCCAAGAGTCTTTTGATGTTGTTGGGTCACAGACATCAGGAAGTCATGGCATGCAAAGGATATGCCACCAAATATTAAATATAATTACTTTATTCTACATTATGTTAAACTATCCAATATTTTTTGATGCCCAAAAATGGGGGGGACTATGTACAAAAGGTTCTATAATTTATAAACAGTTCATCCAATATGGATGAAAATACCCTCAGATTAAAGCTGACAGCTGACACTTCAATCCCATTGTCATTGTATCCTTTCAAACTCAAAGTGCTAGAGTACAGAATCAAAATAACATTGAGACAGCTGATCATTTTGCAGTGGTCTCTCAATTTTTTCCAGAGCTGTATGTGGCATGGAAGGCATACATTCAAAACAAAACAGCAGAAATGATAATATCAACAGTCCCTCCACCAGATTTTATAAAACATGTAAAAGTGGGCTGAGGTCAGTTGTTGCTACTAACCTGGAAGTTTTGCTGTTGCACACCAAGCACACTTAAACCTGTAACACAGTGCAATTCAGAACAAAACTTTAATAATTTCACTAAATCCTGGTGCCAATCCCCTGTGTGGCACTCACTCAGTTTTGATATGCTGGGGCCGCCGCGGTGGTACAGCGGTAAAGAGCTCTGAGGATCGGGGTTCGCGCCCCGGTCCTGCCATAGCCGAGCGTGGCCGGTGCCCTGTGGAAGCGACAATTGGCGGTCGCTTCCGGGTGGGGGGAGGGGCTCGGAGAGAACCACTGCGCACAGAAGGACCCAGGGCGTGTCACGGTCAGGAGCTGCGCCCTGTAGAGGACGTAGCGCCCTCCCTAAAAATACCGATTGACGGGGTTGTGCAGCGGTGGTTCTCTAGCGGTTGCTACACGGGGGGAATTGAATTAGAATAGGGGTTCAATTGGCTACTAAATTGGGAGAAAAAGGGAAAAATCAGAAACAAATTAAAAAAAAAAAAAAAAAAAAAAAAAAATAGTTTTGATATGCTGGTGTGTTATGAACATATTTACAAGAATTTACATTTGCGATATAAGTCTCAACTCAGCACCTATAAACAACTGCCATTACCCTGCAGTTCTGTGCCTGAAAGTCTTGCTTGTCCTCTTTGTCTCCTCTGTGGTAAACTCACCCATGTCCCCCTCAACATACTTCAAATAGGCTTGTGTCACTCACCCCCCCTCACCCCCTACTCTAGAAACCATCCCTTTTGATCCCTTTGCATGCAGAGATATTACCCTACTCTCTTTTCCTTTGTCTATAAAACCCTTGAACATGCTGTCTTTCACAAACAATCTGATGTTCGCATTCACAATGACCTGCTGGACCCCCATCAATATGACTTTAGGCTGACAACTCTCCAAAAGTGGCCTCTCTTTTCTCTTCTGACCTCCTAATTTACAACTGTAGCCTTTCAGCTGAAAAAAAATCCTTCTGTCTTCCTTGATAGCCATTGGGATCTGGAGAACAACTAACTGGATTGGTTCTCACCTGAATGGTCATTCCTTGGCTGCAAGACTGCATTGACTCTCTACAAGTGTCCCCCAGAGTTCTGTCCTGGGTCCTCTCTTCTTTTTTCTAAACGCAAAGTCTCTTTGCCTTTGCCCAGAGCTCTTCGTACCATTGTTATGCCTGTGACACTCTTCTACCTTTCCTCTGATACACAGGCATTCCTAGCTATACGGCAAACTGTTACCTGAAACCCAACCTCCCCGGACTAAGCTGCTGCACTTCCTCCGGCCTGACTTTGTTGTCCTGTTACTGGACAACAAACTGTCCTACACTTAGAACATAGTAGCAGCCTGTTAGGTGTGCATATTCTTCCTGTACAACATCCATAAAATCTATCACTTCCTCACCACCTACTCTACTAGGCTCCTGTTCCAGGTTGATTGCTAACATGTGATCTCCCTTGTATCTTGAAAAGGTTATGAGACCTCACACAGAAGTTTAGGGTAGCTGGCTATGCCCCACTAATGTGCCTGCATTTCCCGGTCACATCCCCTGTCTATAACACAAATATAACAATAACAATATATATATATACAGGGCCCTCCACAATTATTGCCACCCAGAGTAAAGAGTAAAAAGGGTTATAAAAAATTCATCTTTTGGTGAATTAGCTTAATCTCACACTGAAAGAATTAGGAAAATCCAACCTTTAATTGAAGTAAATTTATTCTGAGAAAAAAAATCCCTCATCAAGAAATAATTATTTTTAACAAAACCATGTGTGCCACAATTATGGGCACCCATAGAATTTTTTATGAACAAAATATAACTGAAGCATTTTTTCCATTTATATTTTACTTTTTAAAGTTGATCAGAGTGTTTAGGAATTTTCAAGCAGTAATCCATGACTTCCTGTTTCACTGGGGTATAAATATGAGGTGACACAGAGGCCATATTCCCTTATTCATACATGAACAAGGGAAAGATAAGAGAACACATAAATCAAATGAGAAAAAAGTGTGTCAAGGTCAGGGAATGGTTATAAAAAAATAGCTACTCACCTGAAAATGCCCATATCTACCGTTAAGGCAATACTTAAAAAGTTAAAAGAAACTGAAACTGTTACAAACTTGCCTGGAAGAAGACTCAAGTTTATTTCCCCCCCCCACGCACAGTGAGGAGGATGGTAAGAGAGGCAAAAAGATCCCCAAGGATCACTGTTGGAAAATTACAGAGAAAAGTAGCATCACGTCACCTCCATGCCAACAAATTATTTGGAAGAGATGCCAGAAAAAAGCCTTTCCTGTCATTTCACCACAAACGTAAGCGCCTGGAGTTTGCTAAATGCTACTGGAACATTGGCTGGAACTATGTTATATGGTCAGATGAAACGAAAATTTAGTTTTTCGGCAACTAACACTCAAGGTGGGATTGGCGTAAAAAGTAGGATGGCTATACCAAAAATAACCTGATCCCCACTGTTAAGTATGGTGGAGGTTCCAGGATGTTGTGGGGCTATTTTTCCTCCAAAGGCCCTGGGAACCTTGTTAGGGTACATGGCATGATAAACTCCATGGGTCGTTGTTGGATCTTCCAGCAGGACAATGATCCAAAACATACGTCCAAATCAACACAAAAATGGTTAACTGAACACAAAATCAAGCTTCTGCCATGGCCATCTCAGTTCCCTGACCTAAACCCCATTGAAACCCTGTGGGCTGAGCAGAAGAGGAGAGTGCACAAGAGAGGACCTACAACTCTGGATGATCTGGAGAGATTCTGTAAAGAGGAATGGTCTCAGATTCCTTGCTCTGTATTCTCCAACCTTATTAGATGTTACGGGAGAAGACTCAGTGCTGTTTTATTGGCAAAGGGAGGTTGTACAAAGTATTAAATGCAGGGGTGCCAATCATTGTGGCACATGTGTTTTTGTTATTATTTCTTGATGAGGAATGTTTTTTTCTCAGAATAAATTAACTTCAAAATTTATGGTGAATTTTTTATAACCCTTTTTACTCATCTTTACCAGGGGTGCCAATAATTGTGGAGGGCACTGTATGTATATACAGGTGCAGCTCAAAAAATTTGAATATCGTGAAAAAGTTCAATATTTTTTGTCACGCATGTCAGAAAGTGAAACTCATATATTATATAGATTCATTTCACATAGAGTGAAATATTTCAAGCCTTTATTTCTTGTCATTTGGATGATTATGGCTTACAGCTAATGAAACCCAAAATTCAGTGTCTCAGAAAATTTGAATATTACATAAGATCAATAAAAAAGGATATTTTAAACAGAAATGTCAGCCTTCTGAAAAGTATGTTCATTTCTATGCACTCTATACTTGGTTGGGGCTCCTTTTGCATGAATTACTGCATCAATGCGGCATGGCATGGAGGCGATCAGCCTGTGGCACTGCTGAGGTGTAATGGAAGCCCAGGTTGCTTTGATAGCGGCCTTCAGGTCGTCTGCATTGTTGGGTCTGGTGTCTCTCATCTTCCTCTTGACAATATCTACCGTCAGGTCAGGCGAGTTTGCTGGCCAATCAAGCACAGTAATACCATGGTCATTGAACCAACTTTTGGTACTTTTAGCAGTGTGGGCAGGTGCCAAGTCTTGCTGGAAAATGAAATCAGCATCCCATAAAGCTTGTCAGCAGAAGGAAGCATGAAGTGCTCTAACATTTCCTGGTAGATGGCTGCGTTGACTGTGGACTTCAGAAAACACAGTGGACATGGCACTGTCACGTTTCATGTTTAGTGTTTGTCACAGTTTATTTTCTGTTCATGTCATGCTTGTGTTCTGTTTATGTTACGATGCTGTTCATTGTTTGCATACACATTTCCATGTTTTTCCGCAGCCTTGCATTCATGGTGTTTCTCTTGCTCTTGCTGTCGCTCACGCTTCCCTAATTGTTTCATTCTCCCGTGTCTATTTACTAATCTACTAACATTAGATCAGGATTGGGTAATACTAACTCTCTAACCATGTGTTCATGTTTACCTTATGTTTCTTGTGCATGTCATTTACTAATTTACTAATGTCAGGTCTAGGATAGGATAACTACTAACGATTTACGAATTGCCTTGTTACGTGTTTCATTTTCTCAAGCTGTTGTTCATTTCCTGCTGCTCTCAAGCTAAGTGTCTGCACCTGTCTACACCTGCATATAAGATCAGTGTTCATGTCATGTCTTTGCAAAATTGTTGCCTGTTAGCTTGCTACTGTCACTTTTGAGCGGTTTTTCATTGTCTGATTACTGTTATTGATCCAAGCCTGTTTATTGACCATCATTACTGCCAGCCTATCGTTTCTACTGCCTGTTTTTTTGACCACGAGTTTTGCCTGCTGTTTTTGTACCTCTGCCCCGCGGATAGGACTTCGGTCTGACTCCTGCAACGCCCCACGACCAACAAACTCTGCTTTACCCCTGAACTGTACTTCTGCTCCGCTGACAGCTACTCTGGTTACCAAACTTTTGCATGGATACTGATTTTGAGACTGCCTTCTCCTCTGGTACTGTATTTTTGGTTATTGGCTGGATTTATTGGTTTTTGGACTTCGCTGGTGTGACGATGATTTTTGGATTTCCCTATAATAAAGCCCTTGCGGGTATTTATTATTACTTTTGTGTTCTGAGTCATGCATTACGGGTCCAACCCACACGCACCCGTCTCAGGCACCCCAAATCATCACTGACTGGAAACTTCACACTGGACTTCAAGCAATGTGGATTCTGTGCCTCTCCACTCTTCCTCCAGACTCTGGGACCTTGATTTCCAAATGAAATGCTAAATTAACTTTCATCTGAAAAGAGGACTTTGGACCACTGAGCAACAGTCCAGTTCTTTTTCTCCTTAGCCTAGGTAATACGCTTCTGACGTTGTCTCTGGTTCAGGAGTGGCTTGACACGAGGAATGCGACATTTGTAGCCCATGTCCTGGATTCGTCTGTGCGTGGTGGCTCTTGACTCCAGCCTCAGTCCACTCCTTGTGAAGCTCCCCCAAATTCTTGAATGGATTTTGCTTGACAATCCTCTCAAGGCTGCGGTTATCCCTGTTGCTTGTGCACCTTTTCCTACCACACTTTTCCCTTCCACTCAACTTTCTATGAATATGATTGGATACAGCACTCTGTGAACAACCAGCTTCTTTAGCAATGACCTTTTGTGGCTTACCCTCCTTGTGGAGGGTGTCAATGACTGTCTTCTGGACATCTGTCAAGTCAGCAGTCTTCCCCGTGATTGTGTAGCCTACTGAACCAGACTGAGAGACAATTTAAAGGCTCAGGAAACCTTTGCAGGTGTTTTGAGTTAATTAGCTGAATAGAGTGTGACACCATGAGTTTCCAATATTTAACTTTCACAATATTCTAATTTTCTGAGACACTGAATTTGGGCTTTCATTAGCTGTAAGCCATAATCATCAAAATTACAAGAAATAAAGGCTTGAAATATTTCACTCTATGTGTAATGAATCTATATAATATATGAGTTTCACTTTCTGAAATGAGTGACAAAAAAATATTGAACTTTTTCACGATATTCAAATTTTTTGAGCTGCACCTGTATATATACAGCCGGAAAGTCTGCCCACTCCTTTCACCTTGTTTCTCCTGACTTTTCCCCCCATATAGTTCTATAGGAAAATGAGTCAGGAGAAATAACTCCATCTACTCCATATCTGGCAACAGAGTGATGGTTTGGGGCTTGTTCGATAGCTCAGACCCTTGATGACTTACAGCCATTTAGCCAGCCATGTGTTCCATACTGTACCAGTGTAATTTACAGCTAGTAGTGTGTGAGGTCTCTAGTCTCACCCCCCAATTCCCATAGAGATCCATTCAAATGCAGAGAGCTTATAGTATCACTTCTAGCAGTACCTGGAAATAAGATATCGAGAGTCTTTTGATATTGATGGGTCACAGACTTCAGGAAGTAACAGCATGCAAAGGATATGTGACCAAATATTAAATATGATACTTTAAAAATATGTTAAAGCAAAGGGTATGAATACTTATGTAAATTAAAAATTTTGGTTTTCAATTTTTAATACATTTGCAAAAATTTCTAAAAACATGTTTTCACTTTGTCATTATTGGCTATTTTCTGTAGAATTTTGAGACAAAAAATGAACTCAATCTATTGTAGAATATGTCTGTAATGTAAGAAAAAGTGAAAGGGGTGTTTAGACATTCCGGCTTGACTGTATATCGGTGGGCTGCGGAATTATTGGCACCCCTGAGTGGCAATGCACACAAAAAAAATAAACAATATAATTAATTGAGAAACTCAAAATGAAAATATTGTTCTTTATTAATGTTTCAATTGAACCAACCAAAATCATACATTTATTTAATAAAAAATGTATTTTACCAAAATAAAAGTTTCATAATTATTGGCACCCCTGGTTTCGTACTCGGTGCAACCACCTCTGGCAAGGATAACAGCATGGAGTCTTTTTCATTTGGACCATTCCTTTATGCAGATCCTTTCAAGGTCCATCACACTCTTGGGTTTGCGCGTATCAACTGCCCCCTGTCAAACATTGCAGGAAATGACTCCATGCTGATATCCTTGCCAGAGGTGGTTGCAATAACTACTAAACCAGGGGTGCCAATATTTATAAAATCTTAATTTTGGTGAAATGTATTTTATAAATAAATGTATGATTTTGGTTGGTTCCATTGAAACATTACTAAACTACAATATTTTTCACATGTTGGAATCTTGGGTTTATCTCAATCATTATATTGTTTATTTTTTTAAAAAGTATTTTAAGTGCATTACCAGTGAGGGGTGCCAATAATTCTGGAGCCCACTGTGTGTGTGTGTGTGTGTGTGTGTGTGTATATATATATATATATATATATATATATATGTATATATATATTATATATATATATATATATATATATATATATATATATATATATAAAATTTGTGTAATGATTGTTGTGTAGGTTCGGATAACCAAATGCGACTGACAGGGAAACAGAAAGCGAGTATAATACAGACTCGCCACAGAAACGAAAACCGCAGGGGGAGAAGTTAAACAAATGTTCGGGAACAAAACCTCCCTGACTTGAGCCAAAATCATAAACAACCTCAAAAGGAGGCGAATCTTGGATAAACAGTGAGAATAATAAACAAACAAACAAAAAAATAAAATAAGCCTCACGCACTAACTAGTAGGCGTAGACAAGAGGTAAATGGAACTAAAAAATAAAAACTCAAAGAAAACTGGGAAAAGGAAAGAAAGAAAATGCTAACCTGTATCTTTAAACTCGTCTAGCGAAAAAGAGTTTAAAACCACATGATACCAGGCAGCCAAAACAAAAAAGATACTGATAGGTAGAAAAAGAAAGAACATATCTAACCCTATATTTTCAAAATCTCTAACCGGACTTGCTGCGTTCTCTATTTTGACAAACCAAGAATGCAGTGACTGAAATTCCTAAACCTTTACCGACTTCGTTGTCAACATAACAAATGACAATATCGAAATGAAGAAACGTGGAAGTCCTAAGCATTTAGAGCCGGCAAAAACACAGCACAGGGTGTGGGAAATAATTGTCGGGCGAGAAGCAAACTCCGGAACAAAGGCAGAAAAAATCCGATAGTGTCGAGACGACGCCCAAAAAGGAAACAAAAAAAAAGGAACCGCAGAGGCAGTCAATAACCATGACAATTTATTGGTTTTAGTAGTCTTTGCTGTT